>CM039430.1:4478715-5713127 GCA_022379115.2 Bauhinia variegata | reverse complement strand
GGGGGGGGAGGGAAGGGGCGTTCAGATGAATTTGATGGTTTTATGCTATGCCTATGTATGATCCAATTGTTTCTTATTTTTCCATTTGGTTTTGATTTTTGAGCTTCCGTATTCGACAGAGTGAAACATGAAACATAGATAGATAATAGATTCATTCTATGAATGAAGTATGAATTTGTATAATGATTTTTTTATATACTTTAGCTTTTGTTGACAAGAAGTTTTTCGCGGAAGCTTTTACAATTTTACAGTTTTAGATGCGAGACATGGGAAAAAAAGGAAAATGAACTGGTGAGGTTATGGGCGCAGTATTTCTATTTCATCATCATGATCATATATTAAAAGTTCAGATGGTGCAATTACTATTGAGAGTAGCTTGGATATGTGAGTGCTGAAGACAATTTATTGAGTACAACATCAAGTCTTCTAGACTATATTAATCAGGATTATAGATGATTTTGAAGTCCTACTACTTGAAGACTTGTTGTTAAGCTAAATCAGTGCTTGAGAGTTGCAGTCTTTGGATTCTTGTTGATATTCTTGTTCATGCCTTTCATCATGTTCTGCTTTTTAATTGCTTGTCTTGTTACTCGAGCATTCCAAATGGATTACTTTTGTCTTTTAACATTGATTCTGGCATGTTATTTTTGAATTTAGTGTTGCCTCATTGTGAATTTTACTTATCTGAATCATTGTTTGTCTTTGACATAGTTAGGTAGGAAACATGTTTGGAGCAGCAAAGGATGAAGATTGTGGTAGTCCTGGTTGGGGTGCTTCATTTTTTGCACAGACAACAGAAGATGTAGTTAAAGCTGTAGCTGCTGCTGCAAATGCTGTTCATTCTCCAAAGTTTTCATCAAAAGATGATAACAGTGGTAGCCAACTGCAAAGGCTGCAGCATCAAGTTGCTAAAATGATAAAAGGCTTCTCACGCTCTCCCGAAGTTAAAATTGCAAATTACAATCCTGAAATCCTGACAAGTCAGAAACGTCAATGGGCAAGCTTTCAGTTGCAGTACTTGGTAAAAACTTTTGCCTGGATGCATCATAGTTTAGTTTTCATTTTACTCTTTCAACTACAAGTTAAGCTGATTGCTGCTATTGAGTATTCAACTTATGAAATTTTACCTCCCCTAAGTAGTTTAACCCTAGCATCTATTGGTTATTTGAAGTTGCAGCTCTTTCCCTTCCTTTCCAAACTCATATCTATGCTTGTTTTGTGTCAAGCTGCCTGCTATTGTACTGTTTAGGCTATAGACCATTTCTTCTTGTCTTAATATGAAAATCTATGGAACTAAATTGGCCCTATGTATTTTTTTCATCAAATTTCTCTTATTTGAGGGCACAGGACCATAGGTCTTGGAAGGAGCCAACCCGGCTTATGGAGAGCATGGTAGTTGTTGGACTTCACCCTAATTGTGATGTTCAGTCTCTGCAAAGGCAATATGTTACTAGAAGGTCTGATTCTGGTAAATTGAGAAGTGCACTCAGTTATCAGAATCAATGCCGTGTAGAACCCAGTTTTGAACCTCAGGTTGTGTAATGATTTTATTATATTATTATGTTACTACTACAGCTAGTCATTCTACTAATTACTATTATTGGTCTTCAAATATATTAGTAACAAGAATGCCATATGTTTGAATTTGTTTCAGGTCTTGTTTGTTTACCCTCCAGAAAAACAGTTGCCTCTTACAAGCAAGGATCTTCTTTCTTTCTGCTTCCCTGGAGGCCTTGAGGTTAGGTGTATGCTTGATGAACCTTTGGCTTACCCCATATTCTGTTTAAATTACTATTAAGGTTAGGTAGAACCATCAAAGAAGAACAAATTCTAGTTATTTGAAGCCTTGAGTAGTTATTTTTGTGGGAAAAAATCAAGCACAGATGATTCTTTGCCTATATATTGATTTTTAGACGATTTTAACCTATATATTTGTTCAATTGAAAATTACAGAAAAAAAAAAGGGTTTGCAAGAACTATCCAGGTTTCTCTCATTCTGTGCCTGACTGTATTTTGGAATAAGATATATATATATATATATATATATATATATATATATATATATATATATTTTTTTTTTTTTTTTTTAAAATAATTTGGCAGCATCTTGGTGAATCATAGTTGTTAGAAATGAGAATATTACTTGTGTTTGGATGTTCAGCATTGATCAGAGTTGTGTTTATTCAGTAAGATTGCAAGAACAAGTTGATAAAATCATCCACGTATCTACCCAGTCTTAATTGTATTTGTTTTCATGTGAATTACTCAGCTTTTACTGAATTTTTAAATTTTATAATATAATTTTAGGTTCGTGCTATTGAGAGAACCCCCTCTATGAGTGAGTTGAATGAAATTCTTCTTGCAGAGGTATTTTATGCTACATCCTTGCTCCATTCTATTACTTTAAGGTAGTTTCACAGTTCATGGTGGATAAATGCATGATTAGATTTCTTCCTTTCCCTCTTAAATCATTGACCAAATTAGCAGACAATCTGAATTGATATCTCCATCTTTGCCAACCTGGCTCTTTCTATATGTTCATTGTTCATATATGTGGTAGAAGACAGTTACAAGATGAAAAGGCAATTTATTTCTTGCAGAATGCTGCTTTTGGGAACATGTTTTGACAGAATATTGTTGCAGTTAGTTGAAATTGACGATGCTAGATAATTTTCACTTGTTCTTGCGTATTGTTATTCTTGTGATAGGTATCATGCTTTTAGTGGATTTCATATGATACACACATGTTGCACAATTGGGTGTCTGAACCATTCTATCTTGCTTTAAGGAAAGCTTGTCCTGTTTCCAGGCTTTATACCAATACAATTTGCCGTTGCTGCTAACTGCTTTTCCCATTGATATTATTTATGTCAAAGTCTTTTCTTCACTTCAATTTTTTCATTTACTCTAATTGTTATGCAACGTGCTTTCATGATGTAGTTGGAGATTTCTAAACATTGATCCCCAGTGTTGTGATTTTTTTTTTTTTTTTTTCATTTCAGGAACACCTTAAACAAAGTGATCTATCCTTTGTGTTCAGGTTACAGGTAACTAGAGCAATCTTATTTTTTCTTCCTTTGTTTTGTTTGCATTTCAATTGTACTTATTTTTGGCCATTTTTTCCCCCAAGAATAGTTTTTACGATTCTATCACTTTGTAAGCATTTTTTTGTTGTTGTTGTTGTTGGGATAATATAGGTTGTACTGTCTGATATGAAGGAAACATCTCTTTGAACGAGACTAAGTGGTTGAATTTTTGGATTGTGTGATTTCATTTTAATCAAAGATCTTCATACTAAGAAGTACTCTGACATGCTAATTTATGTATTTCAGTTTATTTCATCCTATGTGATTTGCATGAATTTTGTGACTCAATTTTCTTGTATTAGACATGTACTAATTTTTTTTTTGGGAAAAACTTCCTAGGGTGCTGATAATTCAACACTATATGGTTGCTGCGTCTTAGTTGAAGAATTGGTGCACAAGCCCTCTGGACTACTTTCCCTTATTTCTGATAAGCAATTGTCTTACTCTCCTTTGAGCCGTTATATCTTAACAACGCAGAGATGTTACTGCATTCTTTCAAGGCTTCCATTTTTCGAATTGCACTTCGGTGTACTAAACAGGTAGGTATTTATAATTACACAGAATCCTCCATTAGGGGTTGGGATGATGAAATATTTGAAATTTTATTTTATATTTGGTGTATTAATTTTGAAAGGATGGTTCTATTACCAGTTGATCTGTCTTGGACAATAAGACAAAGTGTCGAGGAAGTGCACCTTATCTGGAGGATTTCATGGGATAAATTTGTTATAGTTTATGAAACCACCTGTGGAACTGGGCAGGAGGTCCTAAAAGAACAAAGGATAGATTTCTAGTCACAGGGCATTTAAGGATTTTCTGCATGGGTAGCATGTAACTAGGAATAGTTAACTAACTGAAAACACCTTTTCAAGTATGAGGATAGAACAAACAAACATCTCCTAACATAGGTCGCTGCAGTTGAAGATTTACAAGTTTCCTGGATCTATGTTGTAGTTTGTTGGTTGACATAAACTTGATATTGTGTAAAGGGAAGTCAACTCAAAAACATAGGCCCCTTTTTTGGTGTTTTCCTTTTGTATGTTCTTTCATGGATTCCAAATGTTCAAGATCACATACTTTTTCTGCATGGCTTTCTTTGATGATATAGACACAAACATATTTGGAAGGTTAAGTCCTTTATGTCCCTTGAAATTAATGTGAAATATCCCCCCTTTTTTCTTTTTGCTGGCTAAACATGATGTTTTACTGTTTGTTATTGGGCTATTTTGGTGCAATATCTTCTATAATAGATTATGCATTCACACACCATTGTGCTATTATATGCGATACTTATAATTGTTTATGTTCTAATGATGCTGGGTTGTGTTATGATTGTATGATTTTTGCTCATACATTTTCTAATGTTTCGGTAGCATCTTTACTCAAGAAAGGCTAGAGCGGTTGACAAAAAATATTGGAGATTTAAATTTAGAATCCTCTGTACATAACTGTGCGGAAGAAATCTCAGATAGCAATTCAGAATGTATGTTGATGAATGATGTACCAACAGAAGACAAACTGGATGGAACCCCAATAATTTCCCAGTCAAACCTCACAAATTCTACACCTGAAACTATTCTAGGTGATGGTAATCACCTGGAGCGACAAGCAGTTAATGGGGAGGTGCAAACACTTAAGGAGAGAGTCAACGTTGATGTCATTGTGCCAGTTGATCCTAACACTGAAAGAGTGACAGCTAAAGGAGAATCTGGTCAAACAAGTTCTGAGCATAGTGATCTTGATGGAGATGATTTTGCAACAAATAAGCAATCTGAAGAAAGGCATTTACCAAATGCTGTTTTGCCACTCCTCCGTTATTGCCAGTATGAAAGCTCTGAATCTTCCTGCAGGTATCCACCATTGCAATCCGCTGGTCTCTGTGGTCAGCATTATTATGATTTTAGCATCGATGTAAACAAAAATGCTATGCAATATTAGTTTTTTTGGATAAAAAGGAAACTGTACTAGAAGGAAAGAAGGAATACTAAGAATAGAAACATGGGATATTCTTCTTAGGCCCGACAACTAAAGTAACTTAAGCAAGGACAAAATGAAGACTAATACAAGACAGTTATCAAATTCCCTTTGCATGTTACGGGGACTCCCTGAAAGAAACCATGCCCTGAACAACAAATGGAGGGCAATAAATCAATCCTTTCTGTCCCAAAGAAAATGTAGGTATGTGCATACTATGGAAGGAGCCATCAAGGTTTAATATAAATACATAATAAATAATTCATAGCAGCTCATAGAATAGTGTGGGAAATTGAGAAATTCAAATGTTTGATATTTATTTTTTACTGATTTAATATTACTAAGGAACAACTGCACACTAATTATAGTTTCAGCGACATTATTATTACTGGTAAAAATGGTGTTGGCTATTATGGTGATTGAGAGTGACTTTACCTTAAATTCCATGGTGAGGAAATGGCCTAGCATGGTTATTTTGCATTTTAATAAGATCTAACTGTAGCTTTTGGCCGTCAGATTTTAGTAGGCAACAATCAACATGCTGAGGTTGAACATAGACCTTAGCAGGCAAAATCACTTTTCATATATTCTTTTCTGGATCCTATTACCTTGGGGATATCATCACCTCACATTATGACTGTTGTTGAGCAAAATTGATTTCCTTCGGAACACTAGTCTTTGACTTCACTGTCTCTAAGAGCCAAACTTATAGTGTCAAGAAAGTACGCCTTAATTTTTATTTTTAAAAAAGATTGTACAAAATGTTCTGAAAAGTGAAATATTCTGTCTTGTATTAGATCGTGTTCCCACTCTTCCCTTTATTTTAGGCTATGAAAACTTCAGCGTATGATCTGCTTTTATGCAGTTTACAGGGTTCACCTTGTGAAGACAGAAATTTTAGGAGTGATGTTGATGATACTGAGACAGAAGAGGCATCTTTCTCTGGCCGAGAAGATTTAAACAATCTTGTTGATATTCTTGAATGGGCTAAGGTTGTAGTTTTAGATGGACTAGATCTTCTTTCTTCTGGTCTTTTGTGTTGTTCTTTTGCTCTGGTATCACAGACCTGATGATATTTTTTGAATTTCCAGGCAAATAACCATGGATCATTACAGATTATAAGTGAGTACTATCATTTAAGTTGCCCCAGAAGGGGCTCAGCGCTTAGGTTTCATCCTTTGGAGCACCTGCATCCTTTGGAATATTATAGGCCAGATGAGACGGTTCTAGATCTTGCTGGCTCAATTGTTGATGTAAAGACTTGCAGTTCAGGTCTGGAATTAGTTGAGGTATATTGACACGAAACCCTTGAGTGGATATAATTGTCTCCATTGCTTTATCACATGAAGGACTTTTATGTCTTCTGGCAATATTATGTTTGATAGTCATATGCTCCACGTGAACAAACAGTATTTAAATTGTTGTTTCCTCCTCTCAGGTACATAAAGCACTTATGGAAGGGGAGGAGGCATCTGCATTGTCTATATGGACTGTAGCATGCATATGTGGTACCTTGAGACTTGAAAATGTAAGCATTATGCTCAACCTTAGTTTCACCAAAAAATTGGAAATTGCAATATGTAATATTTGTCTAAAAAATTTGCAATTTGACCGTAGGTTTTAACCCATTCTCTGTCCATTCTGCAGGTGCTAGCATTCTTTGCAGGAGCTCTGCTAGAGAAGCAGATAGTTGTTGTTTGCTCAAACTTAGTACGTCTTTTGCCTCAGATCAATTGTTACGCTACTGTAAATGTCATACCTGAATTATTCAGTGAAACTCTTCTAATTTCACAAATTACTGGCTCTCACACTAAAATATATAAGTCTATTCTTGTCCTGTTTTAGTAATAGGACAAATATGCTTGAGAGTAGCCTCTGATCATAATTTTCGGATTTACTGAATTTAATTGCAATATGCTAGGCTTCTCATTTTAATAATTTATATTTTATCATAGCCCTTGATAGGAATGATATTGATTTTATATATATAATATTTATTTATTTTTTTAATTAATGCCCAGGGAATTCTTTCGGCTTCAGTTTTATCAATCATTCCACTAATTCAGCCCTACCGATGGCAAAGCCTGCTAATGCCGGTTTAATTTCTTTCTCTTTTCAGCTTAGAGTTAATGATTATTCCTCTATATTGTTTGCCTTGTCACCTCCTTTTGGTATTTGATTTGTTCATGATCTTCCAGGTTTTACCAAACGACATGCTTGACTTTTTGGATGCTCCTGTCCCATATATAGTGAGTATCTGTTTTCCTATTTTTCCCGAACAACTAAGAATGATTTCTTTTGAAATCAGACCATGAGGTTGAGGTTGTTGCTCGTTCTGGAGATTTTCTTCATAAATTTATGCAGTGTTTGCCCTTGCTCATGCTCATTTAATGTGATCGTAAAGCTTATTTTCTATGTGCCATGGGAGGTGCAACTAGAAAAGATAGGTTTTTTACAAGAGCCTGTGGTTTTGAGTCTTGTTTAAACTCTTTCCATCTTACCTCCTCCTCTTGATAATCCTGTTTCTGATATTGGACTGTATTCAAAAATTAACTCTCTAGGTTGGCGTCAAGCACAAGACCAATGAGGTGCAATCAAAGTTAACCAATACCATTCTCATTGATGCCAACAAAAACCAGGTGTGTATTATCTTCTTGTTGCATTTTTTATTTACACGTGATTACAATCTCATTTCTGATATGTCAATAGGTGAAGTCACCAACAATACCACAACTACCAAGACAGAAAGAGCTATTATCTTCTTTACGTCCTTATCATGCAAAGCTTGTGGGGGAAAGTTATTTGGGAAGGAAAAGGCCTGTGTATGAATGCACAGAAGTGCAGGTGTGACCTCCTTGATTTCCTGTCCGTTTCATGTTTTTCTTGTACCTTAATCACGCTCATGAACCCAACAGATTGAAGCTGCCAAGGGGTTCCTGTCAGTGTTAAGATCTTACTTGGATTCTCTTTGCTGTAACATTCGTTCTCACACAATCACTAATGTACAGTCCAATAACGATAAGGTCTGTCTCTTTGCCTCAACAGAAAATAAAATTAGATGTTCTTATCTGACTGTTACTGTTAAGTGCATGTTTTGTTGTTTTGTGCCTTCTAGGTATCCTTGCTTTTGAAGGAGAGTTTCATCGACTCATTCCCTCATCGCGATCGGCCTTTCATGAAGGTTTGTGTCTTGAACTTCCTCAGCTTTTCTAGAAAGAATGTTTATGAACTTGAAACGACTAATGTGGATCCATTTTTTCTCTTGTGCCAAACAGCATTTCGTGGATACACAACTTTTTTCTGTACAGACAGATCTTGTTCTCTCTTTCTTCCAGAAGGAATAGAGCTGCCAAGCAAAATTTGCAAGCATGAACGCAAGTTCAGTGTTTTATAATTTTCCTTATATATGTATCCGTCAATATTCTCGACCTGATAAGGCTTGTTGTATGGATCAGTCAAACATGTATCAATTATTTCTCTGTTTTTTTCCCGCACGTGTAAATAGTTAGGTAAATGATTATTATTTCGAGTTTAAAAGGGTTGTAGGGTTTGATTATATGGCAAAGCTATGCTTTTTCTCATGCTAAATGTAAATATTGCATGCAATTCTTCTTATGTCTGTTGTTGATCTTTTCTGTCACAACAAGAACACTGCCTCTTCTGTATGACAAAGTCAATGAAAGCGAAATATTGGATCACGTAAAAACAGAATATGAATAAATTATCAAGTTTATGAACATTTAAAATCAAGTAATAAGAATACTAGCAGAATTCATTTCAAAACACCATTTTTGTAATAGATAAATAAACCACAGAAATTGGTTTCATGTGCTCTTTGCGTAAACTAAAGTTAAATGGGAAATTGGGAGTAAGCTGTGGTGGTGAATGTGGTCCTATAGTATATAGATAGAGAGTAGAAGACGCGGCAGGGTGCAGTGTGCATGGTTGGTTTGATTCAAAAGCAGAATGGAACAGCAAAGATAGCGGGATATGCCCACCTGGTTTTACATTTATGGGAAAATTTGTGTGTCCCTCTCTGCTTTGCTTTCAGGTTTCCAACTTGAATGTGACTCTGTTTTTACTTTTTAGTAACATGGTAGCTCTCTCTGCAACTTTAATAACCTTTTCTACTTCTGATTATCATTGCCAAATATAAGCATGCATGATTAGAGACCAAACTATGTGTTTGATAAAGTGCAGCAAATATTAGAACCATATCATCCCCATGATCGCACACTTAGACACAGCAAACTATTGGTTAGAGCTTTGTCTATTAATCTGATATGGACAAAAATGAGGCCAAATCTATTGATAGACTCGTTGGCCCGTTTAGGATTATATATTTATTTGTTATTACTCAAATAAAGCATGTGCTTTCTGCAGATCATTCAATTAATTTATGATCATAAAGAAGAAGCTACGTTCCAATCTGCCATTGTAAAAGTATGTCTAAGCATGTGAAGACTCTTTTTCAGTCCCTGTACGGATCAAAATGATATCTTTATTTTCCAGGGAAAATGGAGGACCAAGTTATGATACTATCATACTGAGTCAGCAGTGAGCACTAACCATTCAAAGTACAACAATTGAGCTGGTACTAGTTGAATTCAATCACATAAGCAGGTTAGCTTTACCCTTCGCCACAAGACTGTTTCAATGGAATTAGCAAACAGATACATCTTTTCGTTTGTTTTTTTTTCTCCTCTCATAAAATGAGTCAGTGTTTGAGCAATAAAAGATAAAAGCCTGAGAAGCCACTGGCATTTGGGACAATACAAAAGAAACCCAGAAAAATAAATATGTGGAAGTACCAAGTTGAAAAGACATTTTTTACAGTGTCATGTGAAGGCAAAGGAGCTATAAATCGTGAAATGAAATTTCTACGGTTGAAATTTATTACCATAAAAAAGAGATAAATATAAAAAAAAAAATTTACACGGGTGTATTTTCTTGACATGGGTCTATTTTTTTGTGTGTAAATCTCTCTTTTAACTTTTATTACTGCTCCCGATAACTAGTATGCATTCTATCTCTCATTTTCTGCAATTCTGAAATGGAAAAAGGTCAAAAATGTAAGTGGGGTTCTGACTTCTGAGGTAAAGGAACAGAAAAAGTAAAAGAGTTAGTAAGCAGTAAAAGCTCAGATCGTACAAGGTTGGCATACAGGCATTGGCTTGAGAGACACAAGTCTTTAATAGTCTCCAGTCTCATGAACAATAATACCAATAATAACTCTATTTCCTCTTTTGTTTTTAGGACCTTTTCTTTCTCTCTCTCTTTAGTTTATGGATTTCCGTAGACTTGTCAGAGACAAGAGCTGGCAGAGAGAGGCAGCAGCAGCTTAGATGCAGAACCAGTAGCAACAGAGACGTTGCAGTCATAATAGGAGCACAGAGAAAGAAAGCAAGACAATAGAGAGAGAAAGAGTGCATTGGCAATGGCATGCAGCTCTGTGATCAGAACCATTAGTTTTATCCATGTACAGAAGATTCTGTAACCCAATGGTCCCTGAAATAAATATACCTACTCTAATCTATTCCAAGGGCTATAGTCATAACCCACAACACCCTACTCCCTCTCCCTCTGATATTTCTCCCCTGAATCTGTGACTGTCTTCTCCTTCTCTGCACTTTTGCTTTATTTCGTTCTCTTCTTAAAGTTTCTTTGCTGCTCACTTTAATTGTGCTCGTCTCTGATTTCTTTTCTCTTTTGGTTTTAACCCTTTTCTTCCTTGCTCTTCATCTGGTTAATCATGAATGGAAGGAGTAGGTACCCTTTCACTCCTTCACAGTGGCAAGAACTTGAACATCAAGCTCTTATCTATAAGTACATGGCTTCAGGTATTCCCATTCCCTCTGATCTTCTCTTCAACATTAAAAGAAGCTGCTTGGATTCTCCTCTGTCTTCCACGCTCATGGCTCACCAGTCTCAACACTGTAAGCTCCATTTCTTTCCGAAAAGTAGAAAAAAAAATAAAAAAGCTTTTTTTTAAAAAAAAAAAATTCCTTCTGTGGGCATTCACGATTTTGACGAAGGCACATGGGTGCAGTTGCTTGGAACTATTTGCAGATAGGTTTGGGGAGAAAGATAGACCCAGAACCAGGGAGATGCAGAAGAACAGATGGGAAGAAATGGAGATGCTCAAAAGAAGCATACCCAGATTCCAAATACTGTGAGAGACACATGCATAGAGGAAAAAACCGTTCAAGAAAGCCTGTGGAAGTTTTGAAAACAGCACCGACAAATACAAATAACCCTTCAACCCATTCAATCTCATCAATCACGAAATATAATAGCCCTGCACTAACCCCAACCAGCCATTCCCTCTCGTCTCTTTCTTCAGTGTCCTCTGAGGCCCACCATCATCAACCCCAGCAACATTCTTGCTATGCTTCCCATCTTCAGCAGCAGCAGCAGCAGCACTCCTTTCTCTATTCAAGGCCTTCTTCAACTATAGGCTTGTCATTTCAAGACAACACTTCTGCTCCATTGTTCCTTGACTCTGCTTCGTACTCTCACAATAACACAGACTACAGGTTTTTCAGAATACCCATTAAACAGTTTAAGTGCTTGTTTCTGGGTGATTTCTGATTTTCCTTTTCATGTTTTATTTCTGAAAAAGGAACAGATATGTTTATGGGCTGAAAGAGGAGGTGGATGAGCATGCTTTCTTTACAGAGCCTTCTGGGAGTATGAAGAGCTTTTCTGCTTCATCCATGGATGATGCATGGCACTTCACACCACTGACAATGAGTTCTTCCTCTTCTTCAAAACAGAGGAGTTGCTCTGCTTTGTCCAATGACTACTGTTACTTACAGCTCCAGAGCCTCAATGACAAAACAAAACAGCCAGATCAAGAAGAACAAGGTTGCTATATTCTGGATGGTGATATGAAATGTGAAACACCAGTGAAATTGGGGAAACAAGAGCCTGAAAAAACCATTCATCGCTTCTTTGATGAATGGCCCCCCAAAAGCAGAGATTCTTGGCTTGATTTGGATGATAAATCCTCAACAACCCAACTTTCAATTTCCATTCCCACATCTTCTAATGATTTTCCAACCTTCAATTCCAGAACCCACAGAGGTGATTGAACTTGCCAACAAGTTTCAAACTTTCACAAACTAACTATTGTACAAGAAAATCTCCTCCTTTCTTTCGCAATTTCTGATCTTGGGTCTATAACTTGCATTTCATTTTGCAGATGGTTGAGGAGATAGATAATCTGAACTGGGTCCCTGAATTCAAAGAACAATAATGTACTTTACTTGGTG
This sequence comes from Bauhinia variegata, assembly GCA_022379115.2. NCBI lineage: Eukaryota > Viridiplantae > Streptophyta > Magnoliopsida > Fabales > Fabaceae > Bauhinia > Bauhinia variegata. The sequence continues at coordinate 5,700,793 of CM039430.1, read as the reverse complement.
GGGTTGGGATTCTGTGAGATCTTCAACTATTTCAATTCCATTAGTGTAAATGCAGCTGAATGAATGTGTGTCTCCATGGAGGGATCCAATGTCTAATGCTTACGTGCTTTCTTAATTCAAGTTATGTTCTCTTTGTTATACATAATAGTTTTCATCAAACTCATGCCAAATCTCTTCTATGGTTGAACTCACATTCAACGAAGGCGTTTCTGTTTGCTTTATTGCTGAAAAACGAAACGCAACAAAATTTGCTTGCAAATTACATGGTATAATATTTTATGATTGTGGCTTCAACTTAATAAAACCAAAGGGAAAGCTGGAACTCAAGTTTGTAGTGTTCATAATTAAACAATTATTGTGCTCAATGTATCATCTCAATTGAAGGTCATTGCAAAATATGTCTCATTAAGATGTTTATTTATGAGCAAGTTTGTGTGTGTGTTTTTTTTTTTTTTTAATTTAAAGTAAAGTAGAATTTCCATGAACTTTTTAAGAATTTAGAAATTGATCACATAGGCGTTTTCTAGCTTATTTTGAGTAACTATCTCCAAAAGTTTGTAGAAGAAAGTTAGTTCATAAGTTGAAAACAGTTTAACTGAGGAAACTACCATAAAAGCTTTTCGAACAAAAGATTACATTTTGCACTTCTTGGTGATTTTAAAGTTAGAAACTTTGACATGAAACATTTCAAAGCTCAGCATATTTCACATTGATTGAACGCCTTATTGGTATACAAATCTAGTTTCATCTAATCGTATTAAGAGCTTTGAAAGCTCATCCAAGAATAAACTTCATTCTTCTTCGTTTTAGTTTCTCTTTGCATGATATATAAACAAGTAGAACGAGTCCTTTTTCTTTTATATTTATCCTCTTTTTAGTTACCATCTCAATCTCATTAAGCAGTACGTAGCCGATTATTTCATTTTTCAGTTGGCTTTCTCCCACTCAGAGTCATAGTAGTATTATATAGAAAATATTATATAATGGGAGAAAAAGGGTAGAAAGAGTCCATTTTATTCATGGAATGAAAAATAAAGAAAGAAAGATCGTAAGGAAAACCGAAATTGGGGAAGGAGATTCACGAAGCATTATATTGTGTCTGTGTAATGCGATGCATCATACATTCTCATTAGTCATTACATTACTGATACTGAAACTGCAGGGCAGGAAAGCAGATCAAGTCAGCTTTGGCAAAAAGAGCACTAATCTTATCTGGGTCCTTCTCATCTGAACCTGAAGCTTGTGGTTGGTATGCTATAGTATTGTAAGTGGGACTGTTCTGTTGTGTTGTTATGTTATATTGGTCCCAATAGATAGAGTGAGTGAGTGAGTGAGGGGAGTGTGTTGTGTTGGCAGAGTTCAGGGACCTAGAAGAGAAGAGAAGCACTTTAACATTTACACAGACTATTCAGTACTCAGTAGGGACAGAACTAAACGTACACTTTTAATCCTTTGCATTGAACCATCTGACTCTGTCAGTTACCAGCCACTAACCGACACTTAAAGAATCCGTCTGAAAAATATCACCGCACAATTTTAAATACACCAACTTTTTTTTTAAAATATCAAGCACACAGATCAACTATTAAGAATTGTTAAGTGCAGTACTAGTACCTTCTCTTTCTCTAACATCGCCCAGCATACCCCTTAAACAAAAATTGCAAAGGACCCAGTTTTAGGTCTTTTTCATTCTATCTGTGTCCTTTGCGCACCAAAGATGCTGTTTGAGTAGCCCACAAACCCACTTCAATTTTCTGTGGACGGATTGGAAGCACATGATAGATTGAACCATTTGTATCTTTTAGCTGCAAATCATGCCTAGGGCCTGCCTACTTGGATGCTAAATAGACCTTAGAAACTAAAACTGAATTCGTGCTGACCATCTCATTTTCTGTTTTTCTCTTTCTGCCTTGTTTCTTTATTTATTAATTTTGGAGGTTTCTGAAGGAGGTAAAGAGTCTAAAGACAACATTTATGTTTAACTTCCTTAAATCCTGTCTTTCTCTTTGAGAATCATTGGTTTTAAGAAAGTTTCTATACATTTAACATAAACACAAAACTTTTCCAAGTATATACAGTAGAAATAGGGAAGCATTACAATTTTGTATATACATTTCTAACCTGCAGACTTCAAAATTTAATCTTATTTCTCTTCATCAATGCCATCATCTCTATTTGTTTTACCCTTGTCCCTGATTTCAACATCACTCTCCTGTAGATCAGCAGAATTTTCTCTAACAGGACTGGAAAACCTCTCTAATGGCTCATCGTCATCAGATTCTGACAATGCTTGCCTCCGCCGACTTGCAGCTGACGAAGGTGCCGCCTTCAACAAGAAAAACAAGCAGACAATAGTAGAAAGATGAGCTACAAAAATGGAGATTTAGTATTTGCTGAAAAAAGAGCAAATAGAGACAAAATGATGATAAGGTTTTAACAAGTCACTATTGTCCCGTGCCACCCCTGATGATAGAGAAAGGGCTTAATGATCCGTACTACAGGTGAAATGTTTTTTCCCCTAGTGATAAAAAAGGATAAAAATGATCTCTTAAAAGTTATTATTCCATTAAAAAGATAGATTACCGGCTCATCATCTGCATCAGAATCTTCCAGTCCAGCTGCAGCAAGAAGACCTTGAGCATTCTCTTTAGCATCATCATCATTCATCTAAGTTTTTGGCTCTGCATAGTTCATGTCGGAATCCTCATCCTCCACTGCCTGTTCATCCATATCAGCTTCAGTTTCCCCTGGGTCATAGCGTGATTTTGAGTGTTTATCCTTCTTTCTCCTCTTCCCACCTTTTCTTCTCTTCTTCTCATTAGTCCCACCCTCCTCATCATCTGACCTTTCTCTCCGTCTTGAACCATGTGTGCTCTTCCATTGCTCCTAGATACGCAAAGAAGACAAGCTTTAAATTTGAAAGCACACTAAGAATCTCAGCCACCACCTCTACTGAAGCCAATGGCATTCATAAAGGACAAGCCTATAATGATCCAACAGTTGGACTGGTAGGCATACATCAAAACTCCAATCCCAGATGGATGGAAAACACATCTAAGTAAGCAATGATATGGTACTGATATGTGAATGTAATCTAACATCCAAGCCCAGAAATATTAAGTTCATATGCTTGTACTATCTGTGACATTAAGTTATTGCATTTCAGGTCAAAATATTGTTCTGGTATCTACTATTTTTTCTTTTTCCATTTTTATATATTTCTTTTTCTCCCCACTCTTTTTAAGGGAAGAGAAGGAAGGAGGGGGAATATTGCAGTTAATGTTCTGCAATGGTCTTGTTACAGGAGAGGCCATTGGACGAGTCTTTCATTCTACAAGCATCAGGATAAAAAAATTGCAGATAAGATAAAATCCTTATCCATATGTCATCACCAGAAAATTAGATTCCCAGATGCTACCCAATGATGAGTACCTTGTTTGTCTTCTGACAACTTTTCCCCCTAAACTGACAAGCAGAGGACATAAAATATCATGAGGACCTAAAGAAATTCAATTGACCAGCACTAACCATTCATAGTACAGTGGCAAAGAAAACAGTTCTTAACCCATAAAAACTATTCAAGACCCCTGATGACATCCAGACAACCTTATAAAGAATTTTAGCCTTCAATGGCAAAGGTTATCACTTACCTCAAGAGAGAGAGAAAAAAAAAAGGTCAGACTAAAGCCTAAGTAGAATCTTTATAATTAACATACAACATGCAATTGATACTTGTTCAATTAATGTTTAAACCCACTTATTTTCATTATAATTTTATTTTATTTTATAAAGATAATGAAAAGAGTATTCCGTGTGTAAGAAAAATAAGATTGAAGAAAATATAAACATAACCAAGGCTACTCCTTTAAAACACACTAATGACAGAAACAATGTGAAGAAACAGTACGTTGGCTCCAAGTACTTTCTCTTCTATAAAGAACACTTAACAACTCTTACCCTCACACGCTTAAAATGATCCTCCTGCTGCTGCACTCGCTTTAGCTCATCTTCTTGCTTTCTCCTTTCCAACTTTTCCAGTTAAAAGACAAGGAAACCAAATTAAAAAGAGAACATTTACATCTCAATTAACATGATGTAGTTATCAAGCAATTAAGAACAACAGACCTGATATTTCCTTTGTTCTTCAGCCTTTCACCGGTCTTCCTCAGCTATATTAACCTGACGAGCAAGTTCTTGTCTCTGTCGTATCTGTTGCTCCTCGCGCTCAGCTGCTTCAAGATGAACCTTTGCAGCTGAAAGTAAGTGGTTGCAATAACCAACATGCGTGTCAATTTTCTTCTCATCAAACCCATGGATATGTAAGTTGGAAGCAGCAGATAGCTGACTAAATATGCGAACAGCATTTCGTAGTCCTGCAACAGTTGATCGTACCTACCATCCAGAATCAAAGTCAATTAGAAAGCAAGACATCAAACACTACACCAGAATGGTATATCCACAACATAGAAGGCAATAAAGAGAATAAAAAGTTACAAGGAGGTTATGCCAAGAGGACCTTCAATCAGAAAACAATCCCCAATGAGATTAGTTATGCGGAGGCTGAGCTACTTATGCATGTATTAACTACAGTTCCCTTAATTCAGAAATTTCATTTTCTTAATGTTAAAATTTTCATCATTAGTCAATAAATGGAAGCTTCAGTGTTACAGCGGTGTGGATAAATGATAGGAGAGAATTGGAATTCAAGTGTGATGGACTGTAAATCAATGAAATAAAGAAAGCCATTCTCCATACTCCAAAAATTGGGCATCAAGTTTCCTCACATGTTTTATTAGTTGGATATACTACCACCAAGGAAAAGGACTCTTCAATTAGATAATGTATTTTTCATGACATGACTAACTGGATAGATACTTTCCCTTCAAACAACCCTGCTATAATTGAGGACAATAGAAATGCTGAGATAACATAACACTACTCATAACCAACTTTTGTCAAATAGCTCAACGAATAATTAAAAAAAAATAGAAAAGAAAGAAAGAAAGAAAAAGAACCTCATCGGCTGACCTTTTTGCCTGTTGTAATGTGGATGCTGAGAACTTTTGCATTGCGACACCTGCATCAAACCTTAGGGTATAATTTGAAGGTGCCAAATGGATAGCTCTCTGTAGAGTTTTTATACAGTCTTGCCACCGTTCAGCCTCATAATGGGTGCGTGCTAAATACAAAAGTATTTGAGAGTCTGTGTTATAATAAAACTTCCGCAAGCAGTTCTGATACTGCATGGTCAGAAGGGTCATCAGCATATAATTGTAATCATTCATATAGCCAATAAAGAGTAAAAGTGGGACATGCTTACCATCTTCACAGCCAAAGCAAAATTTCCCTGAGCAAAATACACATGTGCCAAATTTATCCATACATCAGGCATCTGGACAAAAACACTGCCACTTGCAGCTTCTTGAACCTGCACAAATTTCAAAATTACGAATTAGCTCCAACGGCAGCTGACAACATCTTATAAAAGGTAACATTGTGGAACCTGTGTGAAAATATCCTTTGAAACATCAAAATGGCCTTTCTCTGCAAATACTACCCCAGCACCATTGGCAGCATATAGATTAGCAGTATGCTGCATCAGGACCTAAAAGTATTTGGAAATGGAAAGATAAATGTTAAAAATAAATTCCATTGTTCATGAAAACATGAAAATGTTTGCCATACAGCGAAAAAGGTAAAACAAGAAGATAATATATCAATTATTCAAAGATGAAGCTATACTGTTAAATCAAGGAAAGATGAATTAGAAAATTAACGTGAACTGATAAGTCTGACTCTCCTATACAAGTACTTTAAAATGTCTATTTAAAGTCCACTATTGACATTAATAAATATTTTTTTTCAGGTAGTCGATATTTTCATATGATTAAGAAGTATATTGTACAATAGTCTTAAGGCTACCCATTAAGTACAATTTGATTTAAGAAGTTAACAACCAGTCAATTGATTCCAACCCTAAACTAGCAAATATATTTTTCTATCTCCTTTAATATCTCTATTATTACAAATATCAAGTGGGTCAAATAACGGGATCAATGGAATGCACATAACCACATCTAGGTCCACAAAGTAAAAGCTAAGAAGCAAGCAAAATTTTAAACACGGCAGGTTATAGCTCTTAAAAGTGAAGAGGAGTGAGATAAATATCCATACTCTGGTATAAACCTCCTTGGCCTTTTCCAAATGAGTTGCTTCCAGCTTTGGATTTCTTTTTTCATTGCGACTTGCTGCAAAGTAGTTCCAATTTCCCTATTCACCGCAGAACAAGTTGATGAAATAAATAAGTGGTAATGCAACGATGAGGAGAAAATTTCATTTGAAACTACATCAGGATGAATAATATCTGGACAACCGACATGTTTTCCATTTTATGTCTATCTATAATCTATAATAAGTAACCTAAACTGCATACAGAAGTGATTTATCACCAAGTTATAAAGAAGAATGCACAATGAAGAGTATAATACCAGAGAAAGAATAGAATAAGAGTCCTTCCCGTCAGTTGCATCACTAGCTGACCGTAAGGTTTCCTTTGCCTTTACCCAATCATCATTCTTCAACTCCAATTCACCAAGCATAGATAACGCATTTGGACACTTGTCATTTACCTTCAGGGCATCACTAACCTACAGGGAACAAAAAAGGTAACCAACAACTAAAGCTATATAATTAATAAAAAAACGGAGTGTTAAGGTTCTTGGTATAATAGTCACCAGTTCAATGCTTAAGAGAATATTATTCCGAGCTTTTGCAATAGCTGCTAGCCGTAAATAAGCATCAATATAATCTGGGTACTGGAAATTAAATAGAAAAAGAATCAGTCAATAAAGCACATTCAATGAAATTAAATTATAGATATCATAACAAAATAGAGATTTTTATTATAAGCTTATTCAGCATTATACAACAAAAGCAATCAATAAATTGGCAATGATGCTTCCCTATACAATCAGACCTTAAACAAAATCAGACGATACAAAATACTTGCAGTTTTAGATTCGTTTAACTGCTCCAGTAACCGGCCCAGGTTAAAGAGTACTGTAACTTTGTTCCAAGGAACTTCCACATGGTGATCATTACTTTCAAGTTCATGAAACAACTGCATGTCCTCGAATTGAAGAGTAGATGCAAAAGCATCCACAGATGACTTCTTTTCATTATCAATGAAAGAAACCCATATTCCATCTCCTAGAGCTTCAACGAAAGTTTGTTGAGCAAGCTGACAAAATAGAAGAAATCAGAGCTTCATTGTTATTAGACTACAACACAGGTAATGCTGCATTTTAAAGAAAAGAACAAACCTCAAAATCTCCCCTTTCAAATTGAAGGACACCAATATTGTTGAGTAATTCAACTGGTGCTTCTTGACCTCCCTTCTTAAAAAGAATACGTGCCTGTTACAGGTTTCAAAATCTAATTTATTACAAAGGCCTAGGAACTCAATACTAAAGTATTTCTTAGATTTTAGGAAGATAATAGCATTTGAAAACCAAAAGAGCACAATAAATAGTAAGCTCTTAGCCCCTTACAGTTTTGAAAGCATCCAGAGCAGCTCCTGTGTCAGACAAAATTAACAATTCTCCCAGTTCAAGAAACGCCTGAGATACAGTGCAAACCATTAGAATAGTAATTTTGGAGCATGAGAATGATGATTGCTCCAATCGTGAACTCCAGTCTTGGAGACATGAAAACAATCAAATGAAAGAATCTTATAAACGATAAAGTTTAAAAACTAATAAAGATCCAAAAAAGAGAATCACGTTAAGACAAGCAAAGACAAACACAAAAATTGAGAAAACAAAGATTGCACCAGAAATTAAGAATGGGAAAGGGAAGGAGCAAAGAATTTGCAGTTCCTTTTTCAAGTCCCAGTATATAACATCAAAAATTGCTATTAATTATCTATAAAATACTTGAGACAAAAAATGCCAGTAACAATCTGAAGCAAAGAAACTTAGTCCAGTTTCCTCACACATCCCGCATCTTCTTTTTACTCTGCTTAGTATCACTTAACCTTACATATACAAATCAGCATTTGCTCTGTTTGGCTACAATTTTGAAACTCTGGACATTTGAGCCAAAGCCTTAAAAGGGTGAAATGCTAGAATAGAAGACAAGGAAAAATAAGAACTTCAAATCATATTCTTCTCAACTCCCCTAAAGCCATAAAAACTTGGAAGGTAAAAAAGGAAGCACTTCCGTAAGTGAAATACGTGTGCAGTAAACATGTGACTGCAGGTGGGACGCTGACAGGAATCCAACACAATTTTTCACAAATTATACAAACAACAGCAAAACATTCATAGCATAACCCTTCACCTGGGCATCACGTGAATCAATTTTTGTAGCTTTCCTCATAAATTCCAGGCCCTTGTCAGTCTGACCAAGCTGGATGTATATGTGTCCAAGTACCTAAATGGAAAGAGATGATATCAAAAGAAAAAAGAGAAAGGAAAGGAGTGAACCAGTGGGATAATCACATTGGCAAAGGCAAAAAGAAGGGCATGGCTCCAGTTTTTCTGTGAATATCTGCTTCCTGAACCAACAACTTCTTTAAGTGGAACCTTTGATTCCTTTGGGTAAGCCATAGGTAGTCCAATGAAAAAATAGTGTACACGCAAGCCTACTCTAATTTTTTGTATTTTGTCATGATTTTCAGTTAAAAGAAAATAGGAGAAAATCATCAGCGTTAGCATACACAAACTACATATATGACCCTCAAATTTGTACACTGGATACATGGCAGCCATCGATAATAAGGTTGTCAGCGTAGATTTTCTCAGCTTTCAAAAGAAGAAGCTTGTCAAACAATTGGTGGTTTTTAAAGATTGTTACTCAAATTCGGGAAACCATGTCATTTTCTCTAAAGAAAAATTGACATATCTTCACAGATATTTTACTACTTTGCACCATGCACCCTAAAGTTCTAAACCAGACTCAGGTGAATGAACTCTTGTTATCCCCATATGCAGTCAAATGACATATAAAAGAATAGATGACAACACGTGGAAATTCAACATCCTTCCAATCTTAGACACTCACTTTCAATGTCTCACAATTATCCGGGTACACTTACAAAACCTTCTCAAAGTTCGACAGTGTGCTTTTGAAATCTCCCAACTTCAACTGCACTTGTCCCAAACCTGCGGTCAACTTTTAACAAATCAGACCATTGAATTAGGACAGCGATAATAAGGACTCTATGAAAATATCTTCTAAATACTATTGCTACTAATAATAAGTATTGTATTACCTCTAGTAAAAAAGAAATAATTATCACATTAAATCAGAAGGCCTATAGTTACAGAAACTCATATATCTGCCCCACTGTTAAAGTACTGAACAGAACATATCATGTCATAGATGTTAATCATATCTCCTTGGCAAAGGAGGCAAGGAAATGCTTAAAGGAATAATTTTTATATGAATGACATGGAGCTTTGCAGAAATATAGCAGTCACAGAAAGAATACAACTTTTCAATCAGTAGCAACTGACCAAAATAAGGAAACACAAATTCATGGGGCTTATTGACTTCCTTGACAGATGCCATGTAATACACCCCAGCCTTATCATAGTCTCCCTGCAATTCATAGAAAACATCAATGTCGTTAACAGTACTAAAGTCGAGAACTGACATTATAAGAAATGTGAGTGACTGATAAACGTATTAAATTTATAATTATCCTACAGAGACTAAAGCATCTAGAAGAGAATAGAAAAGTAAACGAGGAATTTAGTGATATTTGTAGTAATAAGCAAATTGCCATTTTCTTTCAAATAATAATTATAATAAAAAAGCACTGGCAAATGGCTTAAAGCTGATTTTCAAACTTAAATAAAATCAGACAAACTCACATATCTATAGCTCAATCTGGATTTACAGACACACAAAGATTAGAGCATTAGAACCCTGCCAGGTATTAATTTTCCTCAAACTTCTTGCAGAGTTCAGTCAACAAAACAAACACAGTCAACGTCACAAAATGTTTCATTTGAAAAGATTTTGTTTCCAACCTTGCTATGGTAAGATCGTGCTAAATTGTAATATGAATGTGCCTTTGTTGGACCATGATTTGTAACAGCAAGCGCAGTTTCAGTCAGTTGCTCAACCAAAAAATGTTGGCCAGTGAAGAAAAAATGATTTGCCAGATAGTTCAGCGCCATGGCACAGTAAGGGTATATCTCAAATGCACTCTGCATTTTAACCATTCCCTTCCTGATTCCAGAAGCTGAAAGATGCTATACATAATCAGAATTTATCCACCAACATAAGAAGTTATTATATAAAAGATAACAACAAACAAAACCATGAAAGTGCATAAGAACGTGATAAAGGAAGAAAAGTGCACCTGTCATTAGTGCGCAAATCCATTATTGCAAGTGAAACAAGAGCCTCAACATTTTCTGGATCTAACTGAAGATTAAAATCACAAAGCACAAAAGCATCAGTACCAGAAAAATCTAGCAGCTTTGCATTAAACCCCCCACACATTACCAATTAATAAATTCACTTACCTGCAAAACACGCTCAAATGCCTGTCGAGCCTTCCCAAACTGACCTAATTTTTAGCGGCATAGACCCATGCCAAGTCTCACAGCAGCAAGGCAATCTGGATAAACTTGCAATGCCCTCTTCAGGTTTGTAAACAAAAAAGCAAAAACTGTAATTCAAGTTGCGTTCATACACAGAAGTATTACAAATAAATAAATGAGCCACATATGATATGACAATTACATGTAATTTTTCAACCTTGATTAACTTTTGCACAACTCGAGTTCCATGAACCCAAAAGTGGGACGAAGTTTCCAGTCATAATTAACATGTGCATTGAATTCCACATCATTTTATCTAATTCATTAACATTTCTTAGATTTTATTATAAAACGGAAACAAAGTCCTAACTCAGCCTCCATCAAGAAGTCTGCCTTTTCTAGGCCAGTTTTTTTTTTTTTTAATATATATTATATAATTAACAATTTGTATTGTCTTATACAAGTTTATATTTTTAATAATATTATATATGCAGATAATATATAGATAGACGAGAATATGGAAAAGCATACATAAACCCTTGGTAATTGGTATGAATGAAATATTGCAATCGAATATCAAAGGACACATTGCAAACCTTATACAACTCGAGCGAATCAGAATAGCATCCACGATTGAACTCAACACATGCCTGTGGATATTAAGTTATTACAGGAGATGCAGTAGATAAATACTAAAATGAACTCAACTCTCAAGCTGGCTTGGGCTTTCTGAATTGCAGTCAATAATCAATCATACACATAGTACATGGAATCAATTACATCAAAGCTGGTGCAAAAACAATGCAGAATTAAATATCTAGTGAAGCAAAATTCTGTCAATGGAACTAGAACCAAAATTGAAACTTTTCCAGAGCTGAAGGAGTGGCCATCCAAGTAATTACTTACAAATTAGGGGATTATGTCAGTCTTGTAGCCTCCAATATGTAAATTTGAGAACAATAACAATTAGCTTCAGAAAAGAATTGTTCCATAATTTCCATTAGTAAATGTCAATAACATAAGACCTCTAATAAAAGAATGCTGGGATACAACTAGTAATATCATCAAACGCTCAAGTTATTGATCCTAAAAATCAGGGGTGGATAGATCCCACAAACTAAAAGATTTATACATGTGAACACCCTTATTTTAAGAAATTTTTACAGAAAGAGATCATTTACCTGGCCCAGAAGAGCAGGAACATTATCACGATCTCCATCTAACACAATCTTGAATGCAGCAGATGCCTGTTCTACTTCACCCTTTGCTAGTAAGAGCTGACCTGTAAGCATTAAATATAATATGCAACAAGTTTTTAATATGACTGCAGCCCATAACTGAGTCTTCTGATGGCACAAAACATAAAATGAGGTTACGCAATCTAGATCCACATAACTCTTGATTTGTGAGAGAATATCAAGACCAGTAATAATACAATAACTTTGATGCCATTGTGCAGAAAACAACAGAGTAATCTCCTAATCTATCATAAATTATATCGTCCAAATTTATCAGAAATAAATATTGACATATGGATGTCACTCAATGGCCACATGCTTGTTAATATATGTAAAATCTCTTATAAAGTAGGGAGACTAAGGAAACTGCTCCAAAGAGTCATCAAATGACAAGGTCAAAATACATCAATTATATGTGAGACCTTTTAAGAAAATACCAGGATTAATAATGATAAATGAATCTGCATTGCAGAGTTACCGCACAACCAACAACTTAACTGGTGAATTTATCTAAAACACAATGTTATAAGCATCTCTCAGCAAAGGATAAGTCTAAAGCATATATTCTTGACAGCCAACCTCAAACATTCTGTGAATGGTCATACACAGACATACAAAATTAAATGACATTAGAACCTCATCAAATAAGATCTTTTCAGTAATGACAGTAAGTATGAAAGAAATCCGATTATTTAAAAAATAAATAAATGAGACTGACCAAATCAACCCATCCATTAATGGGCAAAATGAGCTGGGTTTAAAGACGAAGAATTCAGGTTATAAATATTCTGAGGAGAGCAACAAAACTAAATCAGTTGCTAGATATTCAGATGCCATGATGAGAAGTTGCTGGCTATTGCTTGGCAAACCTTATGTCTAAGAAACTTGACAGGTAATATTTTCCTGACAACAACCATATTTATAGTTGGCTGTTAAGGGTGTTCACCCACTAAGATTTGAGATTGTATTCACCTTTTCCAACCCAAGTAGAAGGCTCATGCATGTCTATTCTGGATGCTTTATTGTAATATTGTGTTGCCAGAATGAAGTGCTCTTCTTTTTCCCTTTGTTTTGTCTCTATTTTTCCAAGGTAGCTGTAGTAGGCCCCGAGAGCATTTAAGATAGCAATCCTCTCATATCTAACATCGGCATAATAGTCATCAATTTCTGTGTAAAAGAGAAGAAAAAACTAATACAGTTATATTTTATTAAACTTAATAGAAAATTTTAAACGGTAAAAAAGACAATAAAGTTGCTAGAACAAGCACCCAATTCCACAGCTGGTTTGAAACCGTATAAGCCAAAAAGAATATGTACCAAAAAAATCCAGAAAGAAGCTATACCAGGACTTGATCCTTCCTCCAAAATCTGACGAAACTGTTCAAGTTTCCCCTGTTTGAAGTACTCCCTCTGCCAAGTAAAAACAAATTGTGTATGATAGTGAAACCAGAAATAGAGCTGGGAAGAAAATCGATCAACAAAGTTTTTTTTTTTTTTTTTTTTTTTTTTGCATCTTTCATGCGAAAAATCCAGAACTTACCACAACCCATGTAATATTGAACTGAATGAAACAACAAAAGGACAACAAATATATAGAATATTGTAACAGGCAAAAGCTGGATACGAAATGCAATCAGCAAAGTTGGTTGAGTCATGTTACTTCGTCAAGTCTATTATCGTAAGGTGAATGCAATCAGCAAAGTGCCAACTGATTATTAAGTATCTACATACTGGGTCCAGTCAATGGCACGCACGCACTAAACAACAAAATCAGCCTTCCGGAAAGACCCAAAATCAGCATTGCACCCCTACATAAGCTGAGAGAGGTAATGAAAAATTATAGATCAATTTATACATTCTCCAATTAAACTTGCAAGTAGCCCAGCTTAACAGCAGTGCAACTAGAATTTTGAACTTAAGCAAATTAGTCATAAATGATTTTAAGCATGAAACGAACCGCGATAATGAGCCAGAGATCGAGAGGGGCTTGCTCGGCTTTGAGAATGTCGAGAATGTCAGAGGCATCCCTGGGGAGCTGATCCAGGGCAACTCTGACCTCCTCTTCAGAATTCTGCACCGGTATGTACACGCAGGCCATATTCCCAATACAATCAACAATGCCTTGAAACGAAAATCAACAGAATTTGAAACCCTAGCTGCTTCGTCCACTAAAGACGAAGCACGAAGATGTGAAAACACTTTAGACTCGGAGTAACATGGAAAGGGACCGTTCTGGCTTGGAGAGCTACTCTACAGCAGCAAAACATATGCATATGTATGACCACCACAAATCCTTAACCGGGGAACTTTGCTTGCTACAATCACTGTACCACCGTAAAATTATTAAATAAATGATTGCATACAATAAAAATCAACATCAATAATCAATAATAATAATAATAGAGATCAAAAATAAATAAAAAAAATATTGTCTTTCAGATAAAAAGAATATTTAATCATTTTAATTTGGAATATATTTATAGAAAAGATATCTTCATAAAATTCTAAGATGAGATAAACATATTTTCTAAAAAAAAAATGATACCTTTTTACTGAAAGAAATTAATTTCTTCATTCATCCTTCTAGTCACCAAGACATTTGCCACGTGCGCCTTTTACTGTCAATTTCTTTCATCTTTGTAGTCATCAAGACATTTATTTACCCTAACACAGGTCTTAAGCTAGTTTGACAGAAAGTCTAATCACGCCCATCAATTTAAACCGACAGCGAGCCAAGGCAGTATTTCTTCGAATGCGTTGCAACTTGTAGTTTCATATGACACTCTTGCTCATCAGGATTCAAGAGGGAATTGTTGCTTAAGCTGCAAACTTGTATCTGCACCGAGTCATTTTGTCAGTCTCTGAACAGAAAAATGCCTATCAAATGGTATCAATAAAATATAGCCCTTTGGTTCTTTCTCTTTCCCAATACTTACATAAAGTTTCGATTTTTCGTGTCTGGCTATGTAGGGTTCTTCACTGGCAACCGAATGCAGGAACTACTGTGAATAGCCAAATCCTCAATGAAGTCTCACAATGCGTTGAGAGCGTCAAGGGTGTCAAAGAGGGACGGTGGAAAGCTACTCTAACTTTCTACAGACCCAATTTGCGAGGTTGTTGTTTGTATCGAAAATTTTCCTTTTTTTCTGTAACTAAATTAGTCATCAATTCTTGAAACCCTTTCTCCTTTGCAATCATTTCATGGATGCTGTGATCTCGAGTAGACCAGACACTACAGGGCGAATTCCCGCGCGATTTTCTGGGGATATCGCTGCTGGAGCAGCCTAACAAATACTACTTCATAATTAGAGGTCAGAGGATTGTTCTTGAGGCAGATTCTTCAATTTTGGCTATAATGGAAAAATTGCAGTCATACAAGTCGAGGGTGGCGCTAAATTTCGAGGTCATTCACGAACCCATCACCGAAAGTTGATGAACTTGTGAATGTGATGGTTTACATGCCTTAAGTATTTATTGATATACTGTTGTACATAAAAATCCTTGTTAGATATACTGATCTTATTGTATTATGTTTGTACTGAGGTGTTTGCCATGTTTTATGCTGTTGTGGTGCAGGGAGTGCAATATCAACTTGGTGACTTCCAGCTGAAAGTGGGAAAAGTTGTTCCCAATAATTCTGAGAGCTTAAGAGGAATTGTGATGGAGGTAACCATCTCTTTCTGAAAACCTGAATAGTTGATTCCTATTTCTTTTGTTATCTCTATATGAAACCTGTCTTTTGTTTAATGCATTTAGGTTCATTGAGCTGATATTCCTTATTTCGCTAAATTACATCTTGAAGAGATTTTTTTTCCCCTTTTTGGTGATCCTCGTATTATGATGCATAGAAGAAATAGATCTGTTTATCATTTTCGTGTATTGATCTCACCATTACTGGCTGAATAACTGGGAAGAAAATGCATTACATCCATTGCTAGATTTTTGCTGCAATAAATTTCTAATATTATGTCTGTTGCAAGAACAACCTTTAGCTTGCAATGATGGTTGTTTGAATAGCATCTTTCAGGTTTGATTTGGAGATTGGGATGCTTATGTTTTGATTTACGATAAATTAAATTGACTAACATTCTATAATTAATGTGTAGAAGAGCTGGTTGTAGTTAAAGTTCTGAAACAAGTTTTTATTAACTGGATATTCATATCATATAAAGCAGTATCAAAGGCTTTCTTTTCCCTCATTCTATTTAAGCCTAAACCTTTTGACTACAAGTGATGCACTCTTTGAAATCCTTACTTTTAGTTGCACTTTAGTTTTTATGTGTATATTTGATTCGTTCTTCATTCCTCTCATGGGTCGTGGGAGTGCCATCTGCTGTTTGATAATTCTTGATCACACATATTTGTGATTGAAGTTTGTCCATTTGCAATTGAATTCGCTTTTGTGATTCAAGCGACTTTGTTCACCTCCCTCTTTTTTTGTTGGATTAAGTACCTCATTATATTGTTCTGACACATTCTTAGATGTTGAGTTTGAGAATCATTGTGCTTCAGTAGATATATATTAATTTTGTTTGAGGTTGCTTTTTCTTATGCAGGTTGAGTATCTACCCATATCTTCAATTGAAAAATCAAGGCAAATTATGGAAGAGTTCATTGATGTATGGCGAGAAGCTGTTTCAAAAAAGTCATTACCAGGTCAATTTATGCATATTGAACCAAATTTTGCAGAATATGGGCTCGCGGACCATTATACTTCACAACATACAGCTGTTCAGTATGCTACTGTGTTGGCCCAACTAATTGCAACAGTGCACCCATCACAGCAAGTGAGGAATTAGGAAGAATGAAGGATCTCCGTTCTGGTCTGTTATTTGAATTGGCTGTCCTTTTTGGTCGAGGTTTCAGATGCTTGTGCTGCTTTCTACCTGTGGGAAGCAAACAGATGTTCTGTCACCCAACAAGAATGTGAAAACATTGTAATTAAATTTGTCTCAAGTATATGGTGTCATCTGAAGCTCAAACCATTTACTGCTCTTTTCCTCTCGTTCCTTACCTGGTTTATGTGCATCTCCCCTCTTTTATTTAGTCATTCGCTAGTCTGATAATATTCATTCGTAAATTTTATATCCCTTGCTACCTATGGAGTGCCCATGTCTTCTTGCAGATGTTAATTATTAATAGGTTAGATTCTCTCAAGCCTGGACGTATTGTCATGAAGAAAAGAAACAAGCAGGTTTTTTTTTTTTTTTCTTTTTCTTTTTCTTGAGATGAAGAGAAAGCATGCATGGTAAGAAAATAGAGGCGCGTCATGAATAGAGAAATCTTTCTCTATTTACTTTTTACTCAATTTATTTGATCGTCACCATTTACTTAAATTTTCAATTACTAAACTACTCGCTAGTAGTGAAAGAATAAATAAATATATATATATATATAGACACACACACACATAAACCATGTATTGAACTCTCACATTTGCAGGAAAGCCAACCAAATTGTAGATAAGCTTGCTAAATTTGTAGCTAGGGATAGACCTCTCCTTACTATGTTAGCCTCTCCCCCAAGCTGGGTTGCTACTGAATTGTTAGTTGATAGAGCTTGTGTCCTTTTCTGTAGAAGTGTTAGTTTTAGTATTTTTTTTCTTTATTATACCAAAAAAAAGAAAAAAAAAAAACAGTATTTTAAACGAACAACATCTTTTGGAATGCAAAAAATTTCTCTTGTCAAATAGCAATACTTTTTTCTTTTTAATTTTTCAAACGAACCAAATTAATATTTAAAAAAAAAAAAATCAACCTGATTACAAAAAGCACCACTCGTCGAGTGCCAAAACCAGAAGTTAAAACGTATTGTGCCATTGGGTCAGATGATAATTCCCAGACCGTGGCTTTATTTAACTTGCATGTAATCAGTTACCTATTCTGATACTTCCAAGGCCAGGGATTTACTTTGGCCCGTTCAATATTGTACTAAACTTCCATCTTGTTTATTCTCCCCAATTCAAACCTCGTAGATTTTCATAATCTTTGTTTAGAACTTATACGCACCTTTCTTGCAGAGAGTGCAATGAAGACAAAGCCTAAGGTTGATAAAAAATTAAAGGTTTAGTTTATTATTTCAGAACCAAGTATGTTGTTGTTTCAGTTACCACCACATTTGGCAATGATTAAACGATCAGCTGCTGCAGAAGACCAGATTGTAACTGAGATCTCTAAACCATCTAGTCTGGCAGAGACTGTGGAAAAAGCCATGTAATTTGGATCAATTACCAGCTAGGTTTCATGGGTAAAATGCTAGAGTACAAAAGCTGAAGCTTGGAGATACCCATTGTAATGTTAAGCAGCAAAACCAATTAAATTCGTTATTTTTCAAAACCTCACTCTTGTTAATGATGAGTTAATGCAACGGTTGATTGGTCTAGTCTAGAACAATTAAGAATAGGTTGGATTCATGTGATCAGAGAATGTTGTATTTATGGCACTACTGCAAAGATGAATCATGGTTGAACGAAATGGTCGAAAATCTACAACTCCAAGAAAAAAAGGAATAAACAAGTAATCGATCATTACGAACAGAAAATATATCATCATCAACATTAATTATTACATAACACGAATATGTAACAGATAAATTCATTGGTGAGACAATGGCCTTATTTGTGAATTGGAAATCTATATTGTGGTGAGAACCACAGGTATTGTCCCTCAGGGCTGGCGAACCCGGCCCTGAGGGACAATACCTGTGGTTCTCACCACATATATCTATATACAGTACTGTTAGAGTTGCTGTAATTTGATTTGATCAGCTCCATGTTGGAGTTGAAGGGTGCAATTGATATACAGTACAAGCAAAACAGTACAGTATAAGTAGTTATAGGACAACTTGTAATCTTGTTTACTATTTGTTAGTTAATGCACAGGATAAAAAAATTTGTATTGTTTACTGTTTGATTAACATAAGTACTGAACAAAATAATGTAAAATTTACTGTAATACTCTCTGTGTTATACAATATTTGTTATTTTAAAGAAAAATATATTGGATAAGATTTTGACATATAAAAAATTCTTATTTTTAGATTTTACAAAATTGGAATTGTAAAAGAAAAAAAAAAAAAAAAAACTAATCAAGATATTGCATAGGTTCATTTTGCACAATAAAAAAAAAAAAATTGATTCTGAATTTTTAAAATCTGATACTCTGAAAATCGTTAAATTCTGGAAAAAATCTTTGTTTTTCATTTTCGGAACTATAATCATTAAAATCTAGTACTGTGTGTCTTTTTTTGTCATTTTGTATGAAAAAAAAAAAGTATTATTGTGTATACAGTAAAAGAGACTTTAATTGATTTTATTTATTGAAATGTCTGACTTATTGAAAGGTTTGGACAGAGGATAGAGGAGGTGAGGTTAAATTTGTCTTTTTAAATTTTTATATTGTGGACAATTTTTACCCCCTAATTTTTTGAATGATAAAAGATAAAAAATAAAAAATTTATCCAATACCTTAAAATATTTTTATTCAATATCATTATCTTTTTAAAATTAAATAAAATATAAAAAAAATTCAATTCAATACATTATTTTAAAGTGAATCAATCAAACCAAAAATAATAAACGTGGGACAAGAAATGTTGTCGAATCATAGTTAATGCCAATCTAATCTTCTATTATAGGCAATGTCAAATCAACCCCCGCTGGAAAGGTCATATCTCCTGTTATAGGGCCAATTTCTTCAATAAGTATAAAGATTTGTCTTTGGGACTTATAGAGGATTCCTTCAAGCTCCATTTAGCTTAGAGATAGAAGGTTTGTTGTCTATGGACACATGTAAGGTTAAGATTAGCTTACAGTAATTTACGTCACGAACCTAATTCATGACTTTTGTAATAAATAGAATAGATTAATTCAATGTGAAGAGTTTGATCATTCATCAGAAGAAAAATAAACCTAAAACCTTGAAAAGAAAAATGCAAATAATAACATTTCGACACTAACATTAAATTCATTGACTTATACCCGTGTTGTTTAGAAGTTACTCAAACCTATTACTTCAAAAATCAATTTTACTAGGCATAACATTTTTTTATATATATATAAAAGAGATAATTGAATGAACTCAAATGTTTTAAACATTACTTAAACCTCTTACCACTAGATCATATTTAATTGGTTATAGATTTACAATAATTTTTTAGTTTTCTTATTTCATAAGTTATAAATAAGAGCATCAATCTAGGTCAATTTAATGAGCTAACTTATTTAACCCGATTTCAAGAGAGAGTTGAGTTAAAAAAAAAAAAAGTCTCAAAATATATTAACCCAATAAATAAGGTGACTCAGAATATATGAATCTAATTCACCCGACACCCTATCCTTAGTTAGTTATAGGATATAGATACTTCTCTGATAAGTAATCTATGAATATGATGCAAATCTTTGTCAACGTTAATGGGATGCCTTGGGCTTAAAACATGATATCTAAAAACTAACATTTTTCATGTGTCTGAAGATGTACGTAATAGCCATTAGATCCGTGTTTCCTGGTGACTGATAGAAAGTAAAAGCTAGAAATCCTAGGCAATGATCTTCAAATATTCTATAGTTGAAGTTTCATTTTTTAAACTAAAAAAAAAAAAAATCAATTAAAACAAAGCACTCTCTCCCTCACATCCTATCTCTAGCTCATTAATTTGTCCCTTGTTTGATCTTCCACGGTATCTCTCTCCATCATCATGGGTCACCTCTCTTTCTCTTTCTTTCTTTCTTATTTCCCCGTGACAGAGTCACAGTCACACACTGGCATCCATGATCAAAACAGCATAAATAATTTAGTTCTTAGCAGCGAATCTTTCTCCATTGTTGAGAGCTTGATTTGATTATATCTTAGTTCAATTTTCCTCTGTGTATTGGGAAACACAATCACTCAGAAATCCCTTTGAAAATGAAAGCAAGAAAGGCTTGAATGCAAAACAAATGCATTAATTGTTGTCACCATTTGGTCATTATGAGTGGAAATTAATTGGGAGTTCCAGGCAGTGATATATATGCCAAATATTTTCTCTACTTTTTGTTATGAATTATACAGAGAGATTAAGGTTAATTTATACTTAGGGTATGATTAGTAAGGAGAGTAAAAGAATAAAATTTATTTGTTTAGATATGCTCAATCATAAAAATAAATTTTGGAAAATATATCATGTTAGGTGAGAAAATATTTTGGATCCCTTCCTTTAATCTCTAATTTGTTATCTCTTTAAACTCTTGTCTATTCTTCTTCTCTTCATATATTTACTCAAACTATTAATTAGCATACCATGCATACGTATAATTAAAGGGTTATAGTTGTGCTTATTATTACTCTTTTAAAAAATTATAGTAAACAAACTCTTTCAATAGCTACCCTTTTACTATTGGTCAAATATAGCCCTAACCTTAGGTTTGAATGCAGCAATTAATCTTTCTTTAGTGGGCAATTCAATTACAATAATAATTAAATACTATACATTATAGTCCGTTAGCATTGAGTTGACGTGAAACGTGGTATTGCAGTCCAAAGAAGGAGGCAATCTGTCATCTCTAGCAACGACACAAAAGGGAAAAGGTACTTACAGAAAGATATTCAATGCTTAATTATGTGCTCAAAGCAAGCATGTGTTTCATGAAAAGGAATCTTGGCAAAAGCAAATGGCACATCGAGATCTCCGCAGCCATGATGAGTGGAGCTTCGTTATGGTGAGCCATGATAGATAATACATATGTATACGACACCTAGCTAACAAAAAATTGTAATGTCTTTGTGATTTTTTTCCTTGCTAGCAAAGGGTGGTTAGAAGAATATCAACACACTCAAATTAACCAGCTGATCTTTTTCTTTTTCTTTTTTTCCACACTTATCAATATGCCAGGTTGGCTATATATACTTTGTTTTTCTCTATATATGTGTGAGTGTGACTGAGAAGTAAGAGAAGCTCTGGATCCATGGCTTGACGTTCTCGTCTTCCCCTCCTTGTCTGTTTTTAAAAAATAGAATCTCAAAAAATATATATTTTTTAAAAAAATTTATGAACTTAAATTTTGTTTTAATAAAGTTTCTTTTTTTTAAAAAAAAAAAACTTGAGATTCTTATTTTTTTAATCTTTTAAAGATATATTTTTAAAAATCTTCTCATAGATATTTAAGATCAATCAAATTTATAAAAATAATCAATCAAACACGTTGAAAAGATTTTATAATTCATATTTTTATTATTTATAAATTCAAAAATAAATTGACTTGTCAAAATCTCCTACTCTTAACAAAGGCCTTGTGAGTGGGTGGGTACAAGAGGCCCATTTCTCAGCACAAAAAAGAAATCCTAAACAGAAAATTCAAACCACGGTGATAAAAGATTATACTACCATGCCTTTTTTGTTGGTAAAATTAAATAAAATCGAGCGAAAATGTTAATGTTCTCTATTTTTTTTTTATGCAGGGGAAAAAAAATAGTGTTTTGATTATTATATATGTGACAGGTTATCTCTGATTCTGAATCTCAAATTAAGATTATTTGTTTCCATGAATTTATTAATTTTAATTATAATTTGTAATTCCAAAAGAGGCAGCTCACTAGGAGTGGTTTTCTGTTTCGAAGCCCCCCTCCCTATAAAGAAAGAAACAACCATTATATGTGACGTCTATATCATTGCATGAGAAGGCAACAACTCAAGAAAAGAGAAGGCTTTATCGTATAGGGTCAATAACCATTTTTATTTATATATCAATTACACAGTAAGAACATTAAATCGCATACCCAAAACAGGAGACATATATAAAAACAGATAAAGCTAAACATGGTTAAATAATTATTTGAGAGAATAAATGTATATAACGACGAAGTAACTCTTAGTATTTATTTTGATTTTGATGACATTATTGTTATTCTTCTTTTAACGATTCCTCAGAAGACTCGAGCAAAGAAGTGAAGGAATGAAGACTCTTAGCCACATTTGTTTCGGCAAAATAGTTGAGTCCAATCCTTGAGAAGCTCATCGGAGAACAGCAAAGGCTCTTCTTCTGATGGAGACAGCGATGGCTCTTGGCTGTTATTGTTACTGTTGCTGAAATCACACTGTACATCTGAGATTAAATCCGAGTTGAGAAGATCAGAGAAGCATATCTCCCCCATGTTAAAATCTACCAGCAAATCTGGACCAAGTTCATGATCTTCTCCGGCACTAAACGACAAAAACCCATTAATATCGAACTTGTCAAGTTCCATTTGGAAACCAGCTGCTGAAATGTTATTATCATTATTGTTAGTGACTGCAGCAGAAGCATCCACTGGTAATGGCTCTGCTTCTACTGTTTCTTCTTTTGTGTTTGATGAATTGTTCTGGAACTGGAATGAAGAGTGAAGAGGTGGGTTTATGAATATCTTAGAGCACTTTGTTGCCTTTGTACGGACAACCTTGGCTTCCTGCTTTGTTGGCTTTGAGTTGTTTTCATTTGGCTGAACAGAGAGTTTTCGAGATGAAGTGTTGTTGGGTTGGTGATGGTCTTTAACCTTTTTGCCTAAGTTGGTATTCCAGTAGTTTTTTATTTCATTGTCTGTTCGCCCTGGAAGCCTTCCTGCGATTAGAGACCATCTGCCACAATTAAACAGAAACAACAATTAGCCTTCACAATACGGTGCCGTTTGCCAAGGGAAAGAGAGGAGAAATGATTGCATTATTTACCTGTTACCCAACAGCTTGTGAAGCCTGATAATAAGCTCTTCTTCATCTGGGGAGATATTGCCTCTCTTTATATCTGGTCTAAGATAATTCAGCCATCTCAGCCTGCAACTCTTGCCGCATCTCTTCAAACCTGCACGGGAAGGATCTCATGAAAATCTGGTTTATAATAAAATTCATTATATCGTGCAGATCTCATTTGTTAAAGACCAGAAAAACCCAGCATTGAAAAGAGAGAAAAAGAAAAAAGAAAAAGGAGTGACCTGCTCTTTTGGGAAGGTTTCTCCATCCTCCTTCACCATGGAGTTTGATGTAATCAGTGAGGATCTTGTCTTCATGAGCAGTCCAAGCACCTCTGTTCAAACCCTCTTTTGAGCAACAAGGGCTTCTCCCCATTTGTCCCTCTTTTAGCCTTTCTCTTTATTGAGTTTGAGTGTGTGTGTGTGTGTGTGTCTCCCTCACACACAGGTTTTTAAGGCGATTTTGTTCTTGGCTCTCTTCTCTGCCTTGTGTTTACGTTGGATGGATTCCACCTCTGCTAAAAAGAAGAGTGGCCGGGATACTTATAACTCCATCTTTCTGGGTCACCAAGTTGCGCCACTTGTCATGCACACATTTCTTTTTTTAAAAAAAAATTAAATTGTTTCAGAGTTTTGATGCGGGTTACTTCCTTCAAAATCACGTGTCTAATTAAAGTTTTTAAGTGGTCCTGCCTCCTTAAAATCACGTCTCCAATTAAAAATTTGCAAGTTTCATCTACTGAATTTTTTGGGTAGGGGAATCAAAGTTGATGGGCCCACCCCTTCCCGAGTTGCTTTCGAACTCATTTTTTGTTCATAGTTCTAAAGATATGCTCTTTGTACTGCTCTGTATGTGTATATCTATCTAAGTAAAAAAAAATATTAGTACTGAATAATTTATATTATAAAATAAAAAATAAATCTTATTTATCTAAATGGTTTATTTTGAAATATAATTAAAAAGAAAAACCAGCAGATTATAGTTTTTCTTAAGCAAAAATTTAGGTTAAAGAGAAATGATCTCACTATGGTAGTATTTATAGACTATTAAAAAAAAAACTACTTGTAAAATTCAAATCTTAGCTTTATATACGATAAACAAGTAATAATAAACAATCATTACTGCTTTAAACGACTCTGATTCACTTTCATTTGGTTAGACTTTTCTTGCATAATTTCTCTCTTTCTGTAGTTTGATTTATAGTTCGCCTTCTCTACTCTATTTTCTTTTTTTCTTTTTTTTTTAACACACGCATGCTGTTTTAAACAGTTGACGATGTCAGAATCTCATCATGCATACTTTTTGACTTACATTAATTTTCGTAGACCAATAGGTTTCTTATTTTTGAGAAAATTTATGCATATGTTTTATTTTTCTCTTGTTTGGTGGAGAAGGAAAGTTACTCCATTACTACTGGGGGAAAATTTTCCTGCAGGGGAATTCATGGAAGCCAACATGCAAGTGAAATGATATAAAGCAACTATTATTATATCACTATGATATGATTGATAAATGGAAAGATGAAAGGTACTTCGACGACGCCCCAATACAGCTATATCATATATTAGGGTGACTTTCCTTCACTGCCTTTACCTAATTATGTCTTCCTTTTGCACTCTAACTAACTTTCTCACTTCAGTTGGAAAGGTGGTTAAGTCTCAGCCTCCTCTCTGCTACACTATAATCATTAACATAGTAAAATATTAACCATTAAATATTTAATTATAATACTGTGTTAAAATTTTGTCATATTAATAATTACAATACATTACATTATATCATATCCGTCTTGGTGCATAGTGCCAATGTCTTCGAAGTAATGTCACAAATTTTGAAATCATTGTTAGCACTACCATGGTCCCAGCACAAGTTTCAGCCGTTCATGTCCTTCTCATGCTTCCATTCTGTATATATATATATATATTTCTTCTTTGAATTGCTTTATGGATTTCTTTTATAGAAATTTTTACAATAATAACTATTCAATGGCCTTTAGTGACTGTTGCTTCATTGAAAAGAGCTACGAAGAAGTCAGAAGAAGCCACAAATTCTTGTTGTTTCTCTTCAAGGCCTCTCTAGCTAGAGAATTTTGGTTATGATATAGTGTTGTATTTTGAGTTGCATGTATCTCTACCTTGTTTGCTTTTATTTGGCAATTAATAATTCAACATCATGAGATATAAGCTTGAGTTATAGTGAAAAAAATATCCCACACCCTATTACAATCTTTGTATATATATATATATATATATATATGGTTTACAAAAGTTTTTAGGAACCATGATCAATTTTGTTATGCTTGGTTTGCAGCGATATTTTTGACAACTTAAATGTCTGGGTTGAAAAAGAAAAAAAGAAAAGAAATATATATAATATATATATATATATATATATATATATATATGAATGACATCGACGGATAGAACCATTGGGCCCAATATCATTTATTCTATCATATCAACATTGCCTGAGGATGCTTAGATATCATATCCCACCCATAAACTAAATGGAAACGAATTATCCATAATCAACTGTATCGTATAGTCGATTTACGGGTTATTTGATCTATGTTGATTGTGTAGCTATAACAGATCAGACAATCCATAAATCGACTGCACGGCTACAAACGATCTAGATGTCGGCTCGAGTAGAAGCAAACTACAGAGTTCTAAAATAATTCAAGCTCAAAATTTTTAAAAGTTTGAAAGAGAAAATATCATGCTTTCGTCCCAAACTAATTTATAAAAATGGTCTTTTTTTTACTCACTTTTCTCGTATATATCCCTTATATATGCATGCTCAGATAAACAGATAAAAATTATCAAATAAAGAAATTGTTTGGAAAATAAATGTTTTGATTTTATTTTTTTAAAAATACATGTTTAGTCTCTCAAATAATTATAGAAGTTTCAGATCATAATAATAATAATGATAAAAATTTCATATACATTCTTAGACCCTTCAATATGTTATTTTATTATATATGTATATATTTACCATAACTTGTTATCATATTTTGATGTAAACAATATAATCATATAACTCAAATAGTTTTTTTTCTAAAAAAACATAGAGAAAGAAAATAGTCGATTAACCATTACAGAAGGGATTTTCTTTTCCGACAGCCATTTCTTTCACCAAGTTTTTAAGTCATGCAACTGATAAAACTAGCCCAACCACCATTGACTCTTCTTACCTAGACAAGCTAGAAATACCATCACATTTATTTCACTTACTGTATTATGCACACTAGTGAATGACAGTGAGCCGGTAAAATTTAGACTAAACTACGAAAAGGAAAAGGTAATGATTCGTGTATATATATATATACACACATTATAAAATATTTTATGTTAAGTTAAATATCAACGAATTTTATATTTTTTTAAAGTTTAAATTTGAGATTTTTATTACATTATAATAGTTTTTACCAATTAACTTACACTTAATGATGTAATGAAACATTTTTTTTTTTGTTGTTTTTCCTTTATAATTATAATTTATAATTCTTAACCAGCATCTTAAAAGTATGGAAAACCCTTTCAGACTTTACACTTTAAGAATGGGTTTTGCATGTTTACTTCTGCAAATTGAACTCTCTTTCTGTGAATATGACTTTTGGTTGAATGATTAGTTTGCCTATCGGCCTAGGGTTTGAGGGTCGTCAAAGATTAAAATTGTAGTAATGTGAAGAGAAATTTACACACATATATCACAAAAAAAAATAAAAATATTACCAATATATATCACTTTTAAAAATATTTATCAATGTATATTACTTTTTTAGATATCGCATTCTGATAACGTAATATCTGAATAATATCGCATCATCATGATGCGAGATCTGACCAAAAAGCTAATAACTTATAAATATTGCATCACTGTAATGTGATATTCACAAATATCGCATTACGGTAATGCCATATTCGAATATCGCATTATCGTACTATGATATTAATATCACATTATCGTAATGTGATATTAATTAAAAAATTAATTAAATCATTTATTTTTATTTTTTATAAATAGAATATAAAAAAAATTAATAGAAAAATTTAGACACATATATAATATCCCAAAAATTATTACCAATACATACAATAAAAATAAAAATAAAAATAAGTATAATGTAAAGGACGTAAAGCTGACTATGTGATAAATATAAAGATTTTTTTTTATTATTTATTTTATTTTAATTTAAAAAATAAATGTTAAAATAAATAAAGATAAAGATTTTAATCTTTTAATGTATTTTATTTTACTTTAATTTAAAAAAATAAAAAATAATATATGTTGAAAATAAAAAAATTGATGATAATTTATAAAAGTGATATGTATTAGTGATAATTTTTAAGATGTTGTATATGTGTTTAAAAAATTTATAATTTTTTTATTTTTTATTTGTAAAAAAATTAATTTAATTAATTTTTTAATTAATATCGCAGTACGGTAATGCGATATTAATATCGCAGTACATCGCATTACAGTGATATGATATTTGTAAGTTATCAACTTTTTGGTCAGATATCGCATCACGATGATGCAATATTATTCAAATATCGCATTATCATAATATGATATCTGAAAAAGTGATATATATATATATATATATATATATATATATATATATATATATATATATATATATATATATATATATATTGATAAATATTTTTAAAAGTGATATATATTTATAATTTTTTTTTTTTTTTTGTCGTAGATGTGTGTAAATTTCTCTAATGTGAAAGGCATGAAAAGTCTCCCCCAAGGTCCAGGAAGGAATACAAAATTCCAGGCTCAAAACAGTACAACGTAACAGGGTAGCAAATCAAATCATTATTAAACATTTATTTCCATGAATTATCCTTCATTTCTTCTTCATGTTAAATTTTGACTAATAATGCAGCCAAAGGCTAATACCCATGTATATATACCTGCTCCCTCAGCATTAATTACTTGACTCGGTAGAGAGCATTGAATATTTGAGTTGCCTTCCCAGTTCTATCATATTTATCCTCACCTAATTCTTTGGTTCTATCAAGAATTAATGATAAGAAAATAATGCCACTTTTCAACTTTAGCTGGTAGCTACAAATCATAGTAAACTCTTTGCCGATCATTTGTCAAACAAAACAGCATTTTCGTTCGTGCATATATGACATAATCTTTATTGGGGAAAGTAAAGGATTATCGTTGTTATGCAAGTGATTAACCTCTATGATCTAAAAAAATTCGGCTAGTCTTTTTTTTATATATATATATAGAAAAAATCATATAGTATTTAATATTATATTAAAAATTGATTAATCTAATTTAAATTAAACAAAATTATAAAGTAAAAAAATTCTGCATATCAAGTTTCAAATGCAAATGAACTCACAGGACTTAAACATGAGACGTTTAATAAAATTAAAATTTTCTTCTACTAATTAATTTACATGCTCAAGGGTAGAAATCTGTAGTTTGCAAGTGAAATTGACAATGCAAGTATATGTTGCTGTACTGGGTAAATGGAGATTTGAAGCTTTAACTGCGAATGTGTCCTTGAATGATATTTATGTATTGGCATATATATATATATATAGCAATTATTGGTTTGAGAATCAAGTTGAAAGGTTTTCTGACCGTACGGTGCAACCCCATATGTGGGGGATGGCATATTCATGGAGGATATCTTAACGCAGATCATGCAGTGTAAACATGCTTTGTTTTTTTCCCTTTCGGTTTGTGGCAATTGAAAATAAGAAAAAACAAAGGGTAAAACTACAATACCACACGCTAATATTAGCTAGTAATAATGTTGAAGAGAAAAGTGGCTAGGAAAGGAATGCACCGAAAAAGGAGAGGCAAATTAATTGTAAACCTCTACGTACTCTCTAGAGTATAGCTTCATTTAGAAATGTGTTGAGGAATTTTCTCTATCAGTTCCGAGTGTGATCGGTATAGTATATATTCAGTTCAATTACTACTTGTAAATGTGACAAAGTTTAAGTTCAACGTCAAGACAAGACTAATTAGGTTTAAGTAATGTCTACGTATTAATGTGCATGCCTAACTTGACTTCTTCATACCAACATCGAGCTGAAAATTGAAGAGAAGAAAAAATCACCCATAGTTTCTCAAAAAATCATGTAAGCAAGTTTGAATGACTTTAGTTTAATACATGACTTAAATATAAATACGAGGAGAATATTAATTATTAAAAACATAAACAAATTTATTTTCCTTCATCAATCAAAGTCTCTCTCCTAATCAAAACAACCCGAAATTAAGAAAGGACTACACAAAAAACAAGTTTACCACCTTTAATCCTAAAGGTACTCGACTGAATCAGATTAGATGACGATTTGGTGTTTATCATAATCCATCATTAGGCATAGAATATGATTTTACTAAACCAATGAAATAGCTAAAACGTCCCCAAAAATATTAGTGCAGTAACTTTTGTACACAATACATGCATTATCGAGATGCAGAGAATGGAAGATAACTAAAACAATAGAGTTAGGCTTTACCTAAACGTCAGAGTTAAGCTTTTTCACCGATAAAATTATTTAATGTCAGTTATACTATCATTAAAAAACTTTACATATTATTATTAAATGAGAAAGATATAAATCAAGATTTTTTTTAAAACTTTAGATTTCGCTGGCAACTAAGAATATAAAATCCACAGGTTAAAAAAATAAAAATTCAAGAAAGGGAAGAAGAACCCGAAAGATTTTTTTTTTTTTTTTTTCTGCACATGGCAGATTAGAATATAGCCCACTTGTTATTGGTCCTTGAGGTCCCCGCCTCTCCGTCCTTTAATTGAGGTGAGTTGATATTTACGATGCCAATGAATTTATTATTCAATTTGTAATTAATTTAACTTTAATTAATTAAAAAAACTTAAATAAAGTAATTTTTTTAATAATATTATATATATATATATAAATTTAAATTCAAATTACATATTTAAGTGGTCTTAATTCTTTAATATTAAAGACTAACTCCTTATCATTATACCAATTTAGTTAAAGTTATAATTAATTTCCATGAGAAAGCTTAAGATATAAATATTGTAACTTAATCTGAATAAATCTGCAAACAATAAAAGCACACATCAAATTTGATATACTGTAAAGTACATTTATCATAAAAAAAAAATTAACTAAAAATTGTGAATTTAAATCTAAAGGATTTATTATTTTAAAATTTAGTAAAGGAAATTTTATTATCTCTTATTGTTCTGTTAATTAAATTTAAATTAATTATTTTTTAATATCATATCAAATAACAGATCAGATTGATTTTTTTTATTAAAAAAAGAACTTTGACGTACAGACGGACAGCCATACGTGAATACAAACAATACTCCAGAAACGTTGGAAGTTGTCGGCCGTTCAAATGCAGGCGCGGTATCTGAAGGCTGTGTCATTGCCTCAAATGAACTCTCTTTGGGAAAGATCGGAGGACTGCGACTCACTCAGCTAACATTCAATTATTACAGCAAAAGTAGTATGATGAAATTAGACCTTTAATTTAATTTTAAAAATACTCTTTATGTGCCCACGTGACCACCATACCTGAGGTCCACATGGCCTTTCTGGCATTATTAGAACCAGAGATCACAGCAGAGACAGACATGGTGGGCGAGCACGTGTATGTTATTTAATTCACTAATATTTACTATTTTTATTTAAATTAGATAAAATTATAAAAATAATAATAAAATTTTTATTAAATTAAACAAAATTATAAAAATAAAAAAAAAATCTACTATTGAATGGTAAAAAACTGTAGTTTGCAAGTGAAATTGATGATGTTGCTATATGAGGGAAATGGAGATTTGAAGCTTTAACTGCGTATGTGTCGTTGAATGATATTTATGCGTTGGCATAACCGTACGGTGCAGCCCCACATGAGGGGGATGTCTTAACGCAGATCATACACTGTAAACATGCTTTGTCTTTTCCCTCTTGGCTTGTGGCAATTGAAAAGACAAGAAAAAAAAAACAAGGGTACAGCTGTAATACCTCACACTACAATCTCTCTAGAGTATAGCTTAATTCAAAGAGTTGTCGGCCGTTCAAACAGGGTGGGCTAGCATAACATCTGATTTAATTTTGGTGTGATTTATCAGCATTCAATATGACATGGAATATTAAAATAATTTTTTATGAATTAATATACACATTTTTTACTGTCATTTCCATTTTTTAAAAAATTATTTTTATTATTATTTTATAACTCTTAAATCAAAAGTGTGTATCGATCATTTTTGTTAAGTTAATTGAGCAAGTAGATGTTTATGGTTGGAGAGAGGTGAGTAAGACATCAGCAAGGTCGAGTTAATTCATTCATTTCCATTATTATAACCTAACATGAATGAACGGTGAAGGGAGAAAGTGACCCCAGTTTCTACTACTAGTTCGAGAAACTTGGAACAGTACACTTTGACGACATGCTTAGAGTCGTAGCAATGATTATTCGAGGGAGCCACTGACCGCAAGGACTTGGGAACAAAAAAAGAGCCTGCAAGGCATATGCCAATAATTGAAACCTTCAATTAAAACACAACTAATTAATTACTGACGCTTTCTAACGGTGACATTTTTTTGGGTTCAACTGCCATTCCCTTCAGTTGAAAGTTGGATGGTTTGCTTACAAATTTTGAAATTGCTCAAGCTTCCCTGCATCTCTAACGGGGTGGTGTTTTTATCGTTTTATGAGTTTTGTGCAATTGTGCACAACAAAAATCATCATTAAAAGAAAATGACACAGAGGAGAGAGAGATGATCGTTCCGTGAATATAGAACAATATATAAGGAATAAAAGTTATACATTTTGTAAAAGAGAGAAGATTTATAAAAAAAAAAAAAAAGAGATAATTTTTAAAGTTATATGAGTAGAGTAAAAAATTATTTAAGTTGTATAAAGTATAATAAATGACATGTCACTTAGGACCTATAAAAAAAATAACTTATATAACTTTAGTGGGTATCATGGTTAAAGAATCACAAAATAATACTATCACTGCCAACAATGCATTCCATTTTTTTAATTACTTCTTTATTTTCTTCCGTGTGTTCAGTAAAAAGCTATATCAAATATATGAAATTTTTTTACTTTTTTTTTTTTTAAAAAAAAAAACTCACTTAACAAGTTAAATGTTTATATTTCGTAAAAATATAAAAAAAAAAATTCACAAAAAACTCACTTTACCAAGAAACTATAATTGTGAAACATTTTAAGTTTTTGGATTCTTTACTTAATAATGCTGATTTTACTGAAAAAGTAAGATTGAGAAAAATTTATGACAATATTATTCTTGGTCCACTATCCTCATTTATTACTAAAAAAATACATAAAAAATAAACTTACTCAATAAACACTCACTTAACAAATTATTCAAAAGTCATAGCTGGAACTAAATACCATGATAGTCTTTGGAATTGTCAAGTACAATTGGCGTAAAAAGCTCGAGCCTAGCCTTGTTTGTTTATGGAACAATGTGAAGGCTAGCCAACCCTTGCTAGGAAAAAAAACAATGTTATTAATCTTTTAAATAAATTAAAAATCCAAAATTATAAACATTTTAAAAAAAAAAAAAAAAAAACTGAGAGGCACAAAATCATACAACACGTATGAGTGGAGCAAGTGCAAATGGCTTTTCTGCTATGAGCAATTTAACAGTCAGCACTCAGCAGCAGCACTAGTAGATGGTCTTCCCGAAAATTTGACACAAAATGATTTTTATCGGGCCGATCGGCCGAATAGATATGGCCTGGTTGGGCCACTCTAACAGCCCGACAGGGAAGCCCAAGAGTCTGATTATTTTTTTTTGTTTTGCTATATATCTATTTTAAATTATTTATCCTTCATTTTCACTTTTATTAATTAATTTAAAATTAAAATTATTTTCTCTTAATTTTCCTGCTGCATTTAGGGAAGATATTTTTTGGAGGCAAGATATTTTTTGGAAATTTTGGAAATAGAGACAGGAATTACACTTTCCAATTATAAAATAGATAAAAATATTTTATAATAATATAAATTATTTTTATTTAATTAATTGAATATTAATTTTTATAACGGAAACCATACTACCTCCCTCGCCCATCTCTTTATCATCCCTGCTCTGCTCTCCCAAATCATGCAATGCACATTAACAAAATCATGAATAGCTTAATTTTATTGTAGGAATCACTAACACTAATAAAGAATTGCAAAATTTATGATGAATCTCAAATCAAACATCCAATAGAAAGGGTACGTACGTACCTCATGTTCGTGATAGTGTGCTAAATGCTTTGTAAGATGAATCTCAAGTATCCAACTTTATTGTGGCTAACTTTTGCTTTGCTTTCTCCTTTCTTCTGATCTGAGCTCGACTATTCTATTGACTTCCATTTCATTAAATTTCATAGATCAGAGATACTTTCGAAGGAGGAGCATAACATAAATGGGATGTAATGGCTAGTTTTCTCAACTCATCACGCCTAAACAGCTGTTCAGAAAATTACCCACGAGCGTTGTTTCATTGTTGAAACCTGATCCAATTTGTCATGAAAAAAAGTAAAAGCAATTACTTGCCTACCTCAGGGCTCTGCAATTTATCCACAATCTCCTCCATTGATTCAAATGACAGTGGATAAGAATTTTATCTTCTCAAAGAGAACACTGTGCTTCTTTCTACCTTTGGTTTCAACACTTGATCAATTGAATGCCTCCCTCATATGAAAAAAGTTCCATAGTAGATAAAAGCCAAATCACAGTCATGCCCCCACAATATGCAGTGCCAGTCTTACCAACCTCGTATACATGCAAGAAATTGAAGAGCCATCACTGGCTCTCTTCAACTCCTTTGGCTTGCTTTCAAGCAAAGCGTTGTCGTTTTGGAGTTTATTCACCTACAACAAAAAGCTCGTAGCATCAGCAAATAATCGAATTCTATCAACTTCTGACAAACAAGTAAACAAGCACCTTCCCTTCCAATTTAACCGAAGCTAATTGCGCCAGCAATTCCTGTAGCTTCCCAATCCCATTATACTCCTCCGTTTATTACACTCCCTCCAAGGTAGTGTTTGGTGCAAAGAATTTTTTTTTTTTTTTTAAAAAAGGAAAATATTCTTAGATAAGTGCAAATGCAATATTAAAAGTAGCATTCTTGGTTTCTCTATTAAAATTTTGCTAATCAGCATCTAAATAACCTAAATCAACAGGTGAATATCGCAATATACAACCTTTACTATTATAAGTGATGTTATTTTAGGTGTTTGGTAGATGATCTCCTCGTTGAAAAGCTGAACTCAAAGAAAGCTTTCTCTTGGCGGTGTAACACTCCTCCGAATGTGGAATTTCATCAACTATACTGTGTCTTTTAGATGCCATATTGGGCAACTTAGCTTCAGGGAGCTGCACAGATAAGAAAAGCTTGATATGTAAGTGAAAAGTTACACGTAAATTCATTACCAGTGAACAGCAGGAACTAACAAGGAGCCTGCAAGTAAGCACAAAAACAAAAAGGTAGACATCTTCAAGTTTCGATCAACTTGATCATTTGGTTATAATTTATAAATGTTACTGTGTCTGTTCTTTATACCCGTCGATCGGTTCTTTATAATAACTCTTCATTTTCAGCCGAAAAGAACCAAGGATTGGTATGTACAATTTACAACAACCAGCAGGTGGTTGAAAATATTTGAAGAGCAGTGTTAAGTATCGTTATTACATATATTTTTTTTTTAATAAAAACTCTAGCTACTGCAAAAGACCAATTTCTTTAAAGTTTAATTTATACTATGTTTAACACAGAGAAAAACCTAACTATTACGCAGAAAACTGAAAATAAAGAATGATAAAAAGAACCTGCAGTTGCATTTCAATGAAAAGAGGCAATTCTTCTAATTATCATCAACTACGCACTGTCTAGTATAAAAGGTTATGCGTCCCCAAAATATAAAGGGTTTCCATTTCTGACTTTTTTTTTTTTTTATATATATATTTTGCCCTACATAGGAGGGGGTGAGATGAGACACTCTTGAGGTTTGAACACAGGTGAAGAAATTTGGAAGGTCTTGGCGAGGGACGCAGAGAAGCCAACCCCACTCGTCATCCATTTCTGACTCGGAAGATATGATACTTCAATATTCTAATGCAGTTTTGCTAGAAATGTACCCACCTGACTATCAAAGCAAATATATATATATATATAGTGTGAAGAAGATACAGATGTCAAACAAATCCAGGGCCACAGAAGTGACAATGAGATATAACATACGAACTGATGTTTCTATGGCAGATCCCAGCACTGCACTACTGCTCAGTAACAGAATAATTGTAGAGGGCTTGTGAAAAATGCCTGGCATGTACCACTTAATCATGCATCCCACTCAAACTTTGCCACCTACCCTCACATCCTATCTCTAGCTCATTAATTTGTCCCTTGTTTGATCTTCCACAGTATCTCTCTCCATAATCATGGGTCACCTCTCTTTCTCTTTCTTTCTTTCTTACTTATTTCCCCGTGACAGAGTCACAGTCACACACTGGCATCCATGATCAAAACAGCATAAATAATTTAGTTCTTAGCAGTGAATCTTTCTCCACTGTTGAGACCTTGATTTGATTATGTCTTAGTTCAATTTTCCTCTGTGTATTGGGAAACACAATCACTCAGAAAATCCCTTTGAAAATCAAAGCAAGAAAGGCTTGAATGCAAAACAAATGGATTAATTGTTGTCACCATTTGGTCATTATGAGTGGAAATTCATTGGGAGTTCCAGGCAGTGATATATATGCCAAATATTTTCTCTACTTTTTGTTTTGAATTATACAGAGAGAGTAAGGTTGATTTATACTTGGGTTATGATTAGTAAGGAGTAAAAAGAATAAAATTTATTTGTTTAGATATGTTCAATCATAAAGATAAATTTTGGAAAATATTGTCATGTTAGGTGAGAAAATATTTTGGATCCCTTCCTTTAATCTCTAATTTGTTATCTCCTTAAACTCTTGTCTATTCTTCTTCTCTTCATATATTTACTCAAACTATTAATTAGCATACCATGCATACGTATAATTAAAGGGTAATAGTTGTGCTTATTATTCTTTTAAAAAATTATAGTAAACAAACTCTTTCAATAGCTACCCTTTTATTATTTGTCAAATATAGCTCTAACCTTAGGTTTGAATGCAGCAATTAATCTTTCTTTCGTGGGCAATTCAATTACAATAATAATTAAATACTATACATTATAGTCCGTTAGCATTGAGTTGACGTGAAACGCGGCATTGTAGTCCAAAGAAGGAAGCAATCTGTCATCTCTAGCGACGACACAAAGGGAAAAGGTACTTAGAAAGATATTCAATGCTTAATTATGTGCTCAAAGCAAGCATGTGTTTCATGAAAAGGAATCTTGGCAAAAACAAATGGCACATCGAGGTCTCCACAGCCATGATGAGTACTGGAGCTTGGTTTAACAAAAAATTGTAATGTCTTTGTGATTTTTTCCTTGCTAGCAAAGGGTGGTCAGAAGAATATCCACACACTAAAACTAACCAGCTGATCTTGTTTTTTGGCTTTTCCACACTTGTCATTATGCTAGGTTGGCTATATATACTTTCTTTTTCTCTGTAGGCTTTGGCTATATATGTTTGAGTGTGACTGAGAAGTAAGAGAAGCCCTGGATCTTTGGCTTCACGTTCTCGTCTTCCCCTCCTTGTCTGTTTTTAAAAAATAGAATCTCAAAAAATATTTTTTTAAAAAAAAAAATTATGAACTTAAATTTTGTTTTAATAAAGTTTCTTTTAAAAAAATATATTTAAGATCAATCAAATTTACAAAAATAATCAATCAAACACGTTGAAAAGATTTTATAATTCATATTTTTTATTATTTCTAAATTCTAAAATTCAAAAATAAATTGACGTGTCAAATTCTCCTATTCTTAACA
The DNA here is from genome assembly GCA_022379115.2 of Bauhinia variegata. Taxonomy (NCBI): domain Eukaryota; kingdom Viridiplantae; phylum Streptophyta; class Magnoliopsida; order Fabales; family Fabaceae; genus Bauhinia; species Bauhinia variegata. The sequence goes on along the minus strand of CM039430.1, from coordinate 5,663,365 downwards.
AAGGCCTTGTGAGTAGGTGAGTACAAGTGGCCCATTTCTCTCGACAAAAAAGAAATCCTAAGCAGAAAATTCAAAACACAGTGATTATACCACCATCCCTTTTTTTTGGTAAAATTAAATAAAATTGATCGAAAATGTAACGATTTAAAGATAATGTTCTCTATTTTATTTTATTTTTTAATGCAAGGGAAAAATGGTGTTTTGATTATTATATATGTGACAGATTATCTGATTCTGAATCCCAAATTAAGATGCTTTGTTTCCATGAATTCATTAATTTTAATTATAGTTTGTAATTCCAAAAGAGGCAGTTCACTAGGAGTGGTTCTCTGCTTCGAAGCCCACCTCCTAATAAAGAAAGAAACAACCATTATATGTGACGTATATATCATTGCATGAGAGTGCAACAACTCAAGAAAAGAGTAAAGACTTTATCGTACAGGGTCGATCACCATTTTTATTTATATATTAATAACACATTAAGAACATCAAATCACATGCCCAAATCAGGAGACAAATATAAAACAGATAAAGCTAAACATGGTTAAATAATTATTTGAGAGAATATATGTATATAAGAAAGAAGTAACTCTTAGTATTTATTTTGATTTTGATGTCATTATTGTTATTCTTCATTTAATGTTTCCTCAGAAGACTCGAGCAAAGAAGTGAAGGAATGAAGGCTCTTAGCCACATTCGTTTCGGCAAAATTGTTGAGTCCAATCCTTGAGAAGCTCATCGGAGAACAGCAAGGGCTCTTCTTCTGATGAGACAGCGATGGCTCTTGGCTGTTATTGTTACTGTTGCTGAAATCACACTGTACATCTGAGATTAAATCCGAGTTGAGAAGATCAGAGAAGCATATCTCCCCCATGTTAAAATCTACCAGCAAATCTGGACCAAGTTCGTGATCTTCTCCGGCACTAAACGACAAAAACCCATTAATATCGAACTTGTCAAGTTCCATTTGGAAACCAGCTGCTGAAATGTTATTATCATTATTGTTAGTGGCTGCAGCAGAAGCATCCACTGGTAATGGCTCTGCTTCTACTGTTTCTTCTTTTGTGTTTGATGAATTGTTCTGGAACTGGAATGAAGAGTGAAGAGGTGGGTTTATGAATATCTTAGAGCACTTTGTTGCCTTTGTACGGACAACCTTGGCTTCCCGCTTTGTTGGCTTTGAGTTGTTTTCATTTGGTTGAACAGAGAGTTTTCGAGATGTGTTGTTGGGTTGGTGATGGTCTTTAACCTTTTTGCCTAAGTTGGTATTCCAGTAGTTTTTTATTTCATTGTCTGTTCGCCCGGGAAGCCTTCCTGCGATTAGAGACCATCTGCCACAATTAAACAGAAACAACAATTAGCCTTCACAATACGGTGCCGTTTGCCAAGGGAAAGAGAGGAGAAATGGTTGCATTATTTACCTGTTACCCAACAGCTTGTGAAGCCTGAAAATAAGCTCTTCTTCATCTGGGGAGATATTGCCTCTCTTTATATCTGGTCTAAGATAATTCAGCCATCTCAGCCTGCAACTCTTGCCGCATCTCTTCAAACCTGCCCGGGAAGGAACTCATGAAAATCTGGTTTATAATAAAATTCATTATATCGTGCAGATCTCATTTGTTAAATACCAGAAAAACCTAGCATTGAAAAGAGAGAAAAAGAAAAAAGAAGAAGGAGTGACCTGCTCTTTTGGGAAGGTTTCTCCATCGTCCTTCACCATGGAGTTTGATGTAATCAGTGAGGATCTTGTCTTCATGAGCAGTCCAAGCACCTCTGTTCAAACCCTCTTTTGAGCAACAAGGGCTTCTCCCCATTTGTTCCTCTTTTAGCCTTTCTCTTTATTGAGTTTGAGTGTGTGTGCGCGCCTCCCGCACACACAAAGGTTTTTAAGGCGATGTTGTTCTTGGCTCTCTTCTCTGCCCTGTGTTTACGTTGGATGGATTCCACCTCTGCTAAAAAGAAGAGTGGCCGGGATACTTATAACTCCATCTTTCTGGGTCACCAAGTTGTGCCACTTGTCATACACACAACGTGACAGGGTAGCAAATCAAATCACTATTAAACATTTATTTCCATGAATTATCCTTCATTTCTTCTTCATGTTAAATTTTGACTAATAATGCAGCCAAAGGTTAATACCCATATATATATACCTGCTCCCTCAGCATTAATTACTTGACTCGGTAGAGAGCATTGAATATTTGAGTTGCCTTCCCAGTTCTATCCTATTTATCTTCACCTAATTATTTGGGTCTATCAAGAATTAATGATAAGAAAATAATGCTACTCTTCAACTTTAGCTGGTAGCTACAAATCATAGCAAACTCTTTGAGATCATTTCTCAAACAAAACAGCATTTTCATACGTGCATATATGACATAATCTTTATTGGGGAAAGTAAAGTACTATCGTTGTTATGCAAGTGATCAACTTCTATGATCTAAAAAAAAGCTGGTTAGTCTTTTTTTATGGAAAAAATTATATAATATTTAATATTATTTCAAAAATTGATTAATCTGATTTAAATTAAACAAGATTATAAGAATAAAAAAATTATGTATATCAAATTTTAAATGTAACTAAACTCATAGGACTTAAAAATGAAATTTTTTAATAAAGTTAAAAAAAAATTCTACTAGTTAATTTACATGTTCAATAGTAGAAAACTGTAGTTTGCAAAGTGAAATTGATGATGCAAGTATATGTTACTGTATTGGGGAAAATATATATATATATATATAGCAATTATTGGTTTGAGAATCTAGTTTTCTGACCGTACGGTGCAACCCCACATGTGGACGATGGCATATTCATGGAGGATGTCTTAACTCAGATCTTACACTGTAAACATGCTTTGTCTTTTTCCCTCTCGACTTGTCGCAATTGAAAGAACAAGAAAAAAACAAAGGGTAAAACTATAATACCACACACTACGATCTCCCCAGAGTATAGCTTAATTCAAAGAGTTATAACAAACTTTGAGATTCTTATTTAGAAATATGTTGAGGAATTTTCTCTATTAGTTCCGAGTGATGATCAGTATAGTATATATTCAGTTCAATTACTACTTCTAAATGTGACAAAGTTCAAGTTCAACGTCAAGACAAGACTAATTAGGTTTAAGTAATGTCTATGTATTAATGTGCATGATTAACTTGACTTCTTCACACCAACCTCTAGCTGAAAATTGAAGAGAAGAAAAATCACTAATAGTTTCTCGAAAAATCATATAAGCAAGTGTGGATTACTTTAATTTAATATGACTGAAAATATAAGCAAATTTATTTTCCTTCATCAATCCAGTCTCTCCCCTAATCAAAAGAACCCAAAATTGAGAAATGACTACACAAAAAACAACAAGTATATCACCTTTAATCCTAAAGGTGACTAACTGAATCAGGTTAGATGACAATTTGGTGTTTATCATTATACATCATTAGGCATAGAATATGACTTTACTAAACCAATGAAATAGCTAAAACGTCCCCAAAAATATCAGTAGGGTAACTTTTGCAGACAATACATGCATTATCGAGTTGCAGAGAATGGAAGATAACTAAAACAATTGAGTTAGGCTTTACCTAAACGTCAGAGTTAAGCTTTTTCAACAATAAAATTATTTAATGTCAGCTATACTATAATTAAAAAACTTTACATATTATTATTGAATGAAAAAGATATAAATCAAGATATTTTTTTAAAACTTTAGATTTCGTTGGCAACTAAGAAAATAAAATCCACAGATTAAACAAATAAAAATTCAAGAAAGGGAAAAAGAACCCGAAAGATTTTTTTTTTTTTCGACAAATACTGTATACTATATGGAATAATACAAAAGACAAATATATTTTTTTCTGCACATGGCAGATGAGAATATAGCCCACTTGTTATTGGTCCTTCAGGACCCCGCCTTGCCGTCCTTCAATTGAGGTGAGTTGATATTAACTGTACCATATATATATATATATTTTTGTCTTTGATACGTGGGTGGGTTAGTATAAATTTATTATTAAATTTTTTAACTCATAATTAATTTAATTTTAATTAAATTTTTTAATTCATAATTAATTTGATTTTAATTAAATAAAGACTTTAAATAAAAATAAAAATATTTTAAAAATATATTTTATATATATATAAATTTAAATTTAAATGACGCAACTCTAACTCTTTAATGTTAAAGACTAATGTTATGGTTATAAGACTTTAGTTCAAAAGTGTGTAGCAAGTAGATGTGTATGGTTGGAGAGAGGTGAGTAAGACATTAGCAAGGTAGAGTTAATTCATTCGTTTCCATTATTATAACCTAACACGAATGAACGGTGAAGGGAGAAAGTGACCCCAGTTTCTACTACTAGTACGAGAAACTTGGAACAGTACAGTGTGACTGAGTCACAGCGTGACGACATTTTTAAAGTGGTAGCAATAATTATTCGAGGGGGCCACTGTCCGCAAAGACTTGGGAACAAAACAAGAGCCTGCAAAGGCATATAACAATAATTGAAACAAATTAAAACACAACTAGTTACTGCTGCTTTCTAACGGTGACATTTTTTTGGGTTTAACTGCCATTCCCTTCAGTTGAAGGTTGGATGGTTTGCTTACAAATTTTGAAATTGCTCAACCTTCCCCTATGACTGCCAATAATGCATTTCATTTTTTAATTATTTCAAACATCAATTTATTTGTCTTTCACTTTTTAATGGCTTTTTTTCTTTTTTTCATGTGCTCAGGGAAAAGCTATATCCAATGTTTAGTATATGAAAATTTTTTACCTTTTTTTTTTTTAAAAAAAAACTCACTTAACAAGTTAAATGTTTATGTTTAGTAAAAGATATAAAAAAAATTTACGAAAAAACTTACTTTACTGAGAAACTATAATTACGAAGGATTTTAAGTTTTTGGATTCTTAATTTAATAGTTCTTATTTTAGTGAAAAAAAAAATTATGCAATATCATTTTTGGTCCATTATCCTTATTTATTACTAAAAAAAAAATACATAAAAATAAACTTACTCAATAAATATTTATCAAACAAATTATTCAAAAATCATAACTAAATATCCTGATAGTCTTTCGAATTGTCAAGTACGATTGGCGTAAAAAGCTTGAGCCTAGCCCTTTTTGTTTATGGAACAATGTGAAGGCTAGCCAACCCTTCCTAGGAAAAAAGCAATCTTGTTAACCTTTTAAATAAATTAAAAATCCAAAATTATAAACATTGAAAAAAAAATAAAATAAATGAGAGGCACAAGATCATACGACACGCATGAGTGGAGGAAGTGCAAATGGCTTATCTGTTATCGGCCATTTAACAGTCAGCACTCAGCAGCACCACCAGTAGATGGTGTTCCCGAAATTTGACACAAAATGCCGAATAGATATGGCCTGGTTGGGCCAGTCTAACAGCCCGACAGGGAAGCCCAAGAGTCTGATTAATTTTTTTTTTTGTTTTGTTTTGCTATATATCTATTTTAAATTATTTTTCCTTCATTTTCACTTTTATTAATTAATTTAAAATTAAAATTATTTTCTCTTAATTTTCCTTCATTGGAGCTGGCCCAGCCTGAGTTATTGCTGCTAGTTTCGTCCCTCACTCTACCCGGGTATGGCATTTTTCTTGGATGAGTGGAACCAACTGGGATTCCTTATTCGGGGCAAAAATTGAGGAAAGAATTTTTTTTAGAGAAATTTTGGGACAGAGAGATGGGAATTATACACCATCTTCAAATTAATAAAAATATTAAAATACTCTTAAGTTTAACGTAAAATATATATAAAATAAAAATATCTTTATAATTTGATAAATTATTCTTATATTAAATTAATTTAGTTAATTAAATATTAATTTTTATAAAAGTTTCTCACGGGACCTGCAAGGATTGGCTATAGAGAAATTTTTTTTTTTTTTGATATAATGGGTGGGATCGAAAAAAAATTTCAATAAATATTAAAAAAAAAGACTATACTCGCTCTATTGTCATTTTTATTTTACTTTCTAAAATCATGCAATGCAATTCACATTAACAAAATCACAGATACCTAATTTTATTGTAGGAATCACTAACACTAATAAATAAACAGTTGCAAAATTGAGAGAAATTTATGATGAATCTCAAATCAAACATCCACTTGTAAAGGTATGAAATGTAGGTACGTACCTCATGTTCATGTTCGTGACAGTGTCCTAAATTCTTTGTAAGATGAATCTCAAGCATCCAACTTTATTGAGGCTAGCTTTTGCTTTGCCTCTGAGAAGACTTTCTCCTTTCTTCTGATCTGAGCTCGAATATTCTCAATGACTTCCAGTTCATTAAATTTCATAGATCAGAGATACATACTTTCTGGGGAAAAAGCAAAGGAGGAGCATAACATAAATGGGATGTAACGGCTAGTTTTCTCATCTCACCACGCCTAAACTAATTATATATTTTACATCAAATTTCATGTTCAGAAAATTACCCACAAGCGCTGTTTCAATGTAGAAACCTGATCCAATTTGTCATGAAAAAAGTAAAAGCAATTACTTGCCTACCTCACAGGGCTCTGCAATTTATCCACAATATCCTCCATTGATTCAAATGACAGTGGAGAAGAATTTTATCTTCTCAAAGAGAACACTGAGCTTCTACCTTTGGTTTCAACACTTGATCAATTGAATGCCTCCCTCATATGACAAAAGTTCCACAGTAGATAAAAGCCAAATCACAGTCATGCCCCCACAAGATGCAGTGCCAGTCTTACCAACCTCGTATACATGCATGAAATTGAAGAAGGCCATCACTGGCTCTCTTCAACTCCCTTGGCTTGCTTTCAAGCAAAGCGTTGTCGTTTTGGAGTTTATTCACCTACAACAAAAAGCTCGTAGCATCAGCAAATAATCGAATTCTATCAACTTCTGACAAACAAATAAACAAGCACCTTCCCTTCCAATTTAACCGAAGCTAATTCCGCCAGCAATTCCTGTAGCTTCCCAATCCCATTATACTCCTCCGTTTATTACACTCCCTCCAAGGTAGTGTTTGGTGCAAAGAATTTTTTTTTTTTTTAAAAAAAAGGAAAATATTCTTAGATAAGTGCAAATGCAATATTAAAAGTAGCATTCTTGGTTTCTCTATTAAAATTTTGCTAATCAGCATATAAATAACCTAAATCAACAGGTGAATATCGCAATATACAACCTTTACTTTTATAAGTGATGTTATTTTAGGTGTTTGGTAGATGATCTCCTCGTTGAAAAGCTGAACTCAAAGAAAGCTTTCTCTTGGCGGTGTAACACTCCTCCGAATGTGGAATTTCATCAACTATACTGTGTCTTTTAGATGCCATATTGGGCAACTTAGCTTCCGGGAGCTGCACAGATAAGAAAAGCTTGATATGTAAGTGAAAAGTTACACGTAAATTCATTATCAGTGAACAGCAGGAACTAACAAGGAGCCTGCAAGTAAGCACAAAAACAAAAAGGTAGACATCTTCAAGTTTCGATCAACTTGATCATTTGGTTATAATTTATGAATGTTACTGTGTCTGTTCTTTATACCCGTCGATCGGTTCTTTATAACAACTCTTCATTTTCAACCGAAAAGAACCAAGGATTGGTACGTACAATTTACAACAACCAGCAGATGGTTGAAAAAATTTGAATAGCAGAGTTAAGTATCGTTATTACATAAATATATTTTTTAATAAAAACCCTAGCTACTGCAAAAGACCAATTTCTTTAAAGTTTAATTTAAACTATGTTTAACACAGAGAAAAACCTAACTATTACGTAGAAAACGGAAAATAAAGAATGATAAAAGGAACCTGCAGTTGCATTTCAATGAAAAGAGGCAATTCTTCTAATTATCATCAACTACGCACTGTCTAGTATGAAAAGTTATGCGTCCCCAAAATATAAAGGGTTTCCATTTCTGACTTTTTTTTTTATATATATTTGGCCCTGCATAGGAGGGGGTGAGATGAGACACTCTTGAGGTTTGAACACAGGTGAAGAAATTTGGAAGGTCTTGGCGAGGGACGCAGAGAAGCCAACCCCACTCGTCATCCATTTCTGACTTGGAAGATATGATACTTCAATATTCTAATGCAGTTTTGCTAGAAATGTACCTCCCTGACTATCAAAGCAAATATATATATATATATATATATATATATATAGTGTGAAGAAGATACAGATCTCAAACAAATCCAGGGCCACAGAAGTGACAATGAGATATAACATACGAACTGATGCTTCTATGGCAGATCCCAGCACTGCACTACTACTCAATAACAGTATAATTGTAGAGGGCTTGTGAAAAATGCCTGGCTTGTACCACTTAATTATGCATCCCACTCAAACTTTGCCACCTACCCTCACATCCTATCTCTAGTTCATTAATTTGTCCGTTGTTTGATCTTCCACGGTATCTCTCTCCATAATCATGGGTCACCTCTCTTTCTCTTTCTTTCTTTCTTATTTCCCCGTGACAGAGTCACAGTCACACACTGGCATCCATGATCAAAACAGCATAAATAATTTAGTTCTTAGCAGTGAATCTTTCTCCACTGTTGAGACCTTGATTTGATTATATCTTAGTGCAATTTTCCTCTGTGTATTGGGAAACACAATCACTCAGAAAATCCCTTTGAAAATCAAAGCAAGAAAGGCTTGAATGCAAAAAAAAAAAAAAATGGATTAATTGTTGTCACCATTTGGTCATTATGAGTGGAAATTAATTGGGAGTTTCAGGCAGTGATATATATGCCAAATATCTTCTCTACTTTTTGTTATGAATTATACAGAGAGTGTAAGGTTGATTTATACTTAGGATATGATTAGTAAGGAGTAAAAAGAATAAAATTGATTTGTTTAGATATGCTCCATCATAAAGATAAATTTTGGAAAATATTATCATGTTAGGTGAGAAAATATTTTGGATCCCTTCCTTTAATCTCCAATTTGTTATCTCCTTAAACTCTTGTCTATTCTTCTTCTCTTCATATATTTACTCAAACTATTAATTAGCATACCATGCATACGTATAATTAAAGGGTAATAGTTGTGCTTATTATTACTCTTTTAAAAAATTATAGTAAACAAACTCTTTCAATAGCTACCCTTTTATTATTTGTCAAATATAGCCCTAACCTTAGGTTTGAATGCAGCAATTAATCTTTCTTTAGTGGGCAATTCAATTACAATAATAATTAAATACTATACATTATAGTCCGTTAGCATTGAGTTGACGTGAAACGTGGTATTGTAGTCCAAAGAAGGAAGCAATCTGTCATCTCTAGCAACGACACAAAGGGAAAAGGTACTTAGAAAGATATTCAATGCTTAATTATGTGCTCAAAGCAAGCATGTGTTTCATGAAAAGGAATCTTGGCAAAAACAAATGGCACATCGAGGTCTCCACAGCCATGATGGGTACTGGAGCTTGGTTTAACAACAAATTGTAATGTCTTTGTTATTTTTTCCTTGCTAGCAAAGGGTGGTCAGAAGAATATCCACACACTAAAATTAACCAGCTGATCTTGTCTTTTTTGCTTTTCCACACTTGTCATTATGCTAGGTTGGCTATATATACTTTCTTTTTCTCTGTAGGCTTTGGCTATATATGTGTGAGTGTGACGGAGAAGTAAGAGAAGCCCTGCATCCATGGCTTCACGTTCTCGTCTTCCCCTCCTTGTCTGTTTTTAAAAAATGGAATCTCAAAAAATATCTTTTTTTAAAAAAAAATTATGAACTTAAATTTTGTTTTAATAAAGTTTCTTTAAAAAAAAAAAAAAACTATTTAAGATCAATCAAATTTACAAAAATAATCAATCAAACACGTTGAAAAGATTTTATAATTCATATTTTTTATTATTTATAAATTCTAAAATTCAAAAATAAATTGACGTGTCAAATTCTCCTATTCTTAACAAAGGCCTTGTGAGTGGGTGAGTACAAGAGGCCCATTTCTCTCCACAAAAAATAAATCCTAAGCAGAAAATTCAAAACACAGTGATAAAAGATTATACCACCATGCCCTTTTTTGTTGGTAAAATTAAATAAAATTGATCGAAAATGTAACGATTTAAAGATAATGTTCTCTATTTTTTTTAATGCAGGGGAAAAAAAATAGTGTTTTGATTATTATATATGTGACAGATTATCTCTGATTCTAAATCCCAAATTAAGATGATTTGTTTCCATGAATTCATTAATTTTAATTATAGTTTGTAATTCCAAAAGAGGCAGTTGTTAGCACAAGGGCTATTTCTAATTATTGATTTTGATAATGAAAATAATTTTTGAAAATGGCTTGTTCTCTTCTAATGACAATTTCTTTCCCCTCGGAAGAAAACATGTTTTATTTCCTTTTTAATGCTATTATTTGAAATATTTTTTTCTTGCTATTGGAAATTGGTTTATTATACTTGGTGCACAAGTTTTGACCATTTGTAGCAAAAGCACCTTTTTAAAAAGTCAACTTAGGATATCCTAGGTTGTAAGATTTGAAGAAGCAGCATGCAAGCTTAAGCCGGCATCCCTTGGGGCACATATGCTTATGTGAAAAGGAGTCTTATAGTGTATTGGTATATCTTGTGGGTAATAGCCAAAGGCCAATCCTAAGGAAGAGGTTTTTAACCTCACGTGACCCACAGCAAGGGAAGAATGCCTTGGGCCTCTCACATATGATGACAAAAAACATGCTTCTCACATCTTGAGCCCGACGCAAGTGTCAATAAAGCATGCATCTCACTTCTGTTGCATTGGGCTTCACGTGTGAAGCAAAAGGAAAGTCTTCTTGCGCCTTTCTCATTTGCGTCAACTCAAGCTTACCATTCTCATGCAATAACAACTATCAAGCACAACTTGTTATGTTGCATTCTGTCTTACTAGCTCTCCAAGCATGCATAATGAGAAGTCATGAAGCTACATTTATTAAGCTCCAACAGCTATATATTGAGACTATATAAGAGAGGGGGAGCTTCAAAGTAAACTAAGAGAAGAGAAACAAGAAAAGAGATTACAAAAGGTTCATTGGCATACACTCTCAAAGTTCTCAAGTTTCTATCATCTTCTCTTCAACTTTCGTACACAAATGCTCTCAACTTGAATATCATTATGTGTACTGAGCTTACTGGCATATTAGCTTAACCAAGCAGCACATGTTAAGCTTGATTTCTTAAACTTTAAAATTCTATTGTAAGGGTTGTTGGTTAGCCTGGAAAACCAAGCAAGAGGTTGCTGGCATCCTATAAACCAGCATAGACATAGTCTTTAGAGACATAGTCTGTTGTAGAAGGTTCTTAGTGCTCCTGGTAAAATTAAGCTTTGGCAATAGTGCTTGATTATTGCAAACTGTACAAGGTAGCTAGAAGCAGGTAAACTAGTTCACATAGTGGAGCTAACTCTCTCAAGAGTATTTGAGAGGAGTGGACGTAGGTCTCTGTTAGACCGAACCACTATAAATAACTGTGCAAACTTCTCATCCCTACTCTCTTTACTTTTAGCACTATTTTAACTTCTAGCATCATAATCAAACTTATAAGTTTATTCTGGTTTATCCACGCTAAAAATTGTGTTTTCGAAATCAAGCTTATATTGTTTAAAACCAAATATATAAATCAGTGCTAGATTCTGAAAACAAATAATTTATTCCACACAAATTTTTGTTGTCCTATTCACCCCCCTCTAAGTCATATTTACTTGCACTTTCAGTAGTTCACTAGGAGTGGTTCTCTGCTTCGAAGCCCACCTCCTAATAAAGAAAGAAACAACCATTATATGTGACGTATATATCATTGCATGAGAAGGCAACAACGCAAGAAAAGAGTAAAGACTTTATCGTATAGGGTCAATCACCATTTTTATTTATATACTAATAACACATTAAGAACATCAAATCACATGCCCAAATCAGGAGACAAATATAAAAACAGATAAAGCTAAACATGGTTAAATAATTATTTGAGAGAATATATGTATATAAGAAAGAAGTAACTCTTAGTATTTATTTTGATTTTGATGTCATTATTGTTATTCTTCTTTTAATGGTTCCTCAGAAGACTCGAGCAAAGAAGTGAAGGAATGAAGGCTCTTAGCCACATTTGTTTCGGCAAAATTGTTGAGTCCGATCCTTGAGAAGCTCATCGGAGAACAGCAACGGCTCTTTTTCTGATGGAGACAGCGATGGCTCTTGGCTGTTATTGTTACTGTTGCTGAAATCACACTGTACATCTGAGATTAAATCCGAGTTGAGAAGATCAGAGAAGCATATCTCCCCCATGTTAAAATCTACCAGCAAATCTGGACCAAGTTCGTGATCTTCTCCGGCACTAAACGACAAAAACCCATTAATATCGAACTTGTCAAGTTCCATTTGGAAACCAGCTGCTGAAATGTTATTATCATTATTGTTAGTGGCTGCAGCAGAAGCATCCACTGGTAATGGCTCTGCTTCTACTGTTTCTTCTTTTGTGTTTGATGAATTGTTCTGGAACTGGAATGAAGAGTGAAGAGGTAGGTTTATGAATATCTTAGAGCACCTTGTTGCCTTTGTACGGACAACCTTGGCTTCCCGCTTTGTTGGCTTTGAGTTGTTTTCATTTGGTTGAACAGAGAGTTTTCGAGATGAAGTGTTGTTGGGTTGGTGATGGTCTTTAACCTTTTTGCCTAAGTTGGTATTCCAGTAGTTTTTTATTTCATTGTCTGTTCGCCCTGGAAGCCTTCCTGCGATTAGGGACCATCTGCCACAATTAAACAGAAACAACAATTAGCCTTCACAATACGGTGCCGTTTGCCAAGGGAAAGAGAGGAGCATTATGTACCTGTTACCCAACAGCTTGTGAAGCCTGATAATAAGCTCTTCTTCATCTGGGGAGATATTGCCTCTCTTTATATCTGGTCTAAGATAATTCAGCCATCTCAGCCTGCAACTCTTGCCGCATCTCTTCAAACCTGCACGGGAAGGAACTCATGAAAATCTGGTTTATAATAAAATTCATTATATCGTGCAGATCTCATTTGTTAAATGCCAGAAAAACCCAGCATTGAAAAGAGAGAAAAAGAAAAAAGAAAAAGGAGTGACCTGCTCTTTTGGGAAGGTTTCTCCATCCTCCTTCACCATGGAGTTTGATGTAATCAGTGAGGATCTTGTCTTCATGAACAGTCCAAGCACCTCTGTTCAAACCCTCTTTTGAGCAGCAAGGGCTTCTCCCCATTTGTCCCTCTTTTAGCCTTTCTCTTTATTGAGTTTGAGTGTGTGTGTGTGTCTCCCTCACACACAAAGGTTTTTAAGGCGATTTTGTTCTTGGCTCTCTTCTCTGCCTTGTGTTTACGTTGGATGGAATGCACCTCTGCTAAAAAGAAGAGTGGCCGGGATACTTATAACTCCATCTTTCTGGGTCACCAAGTTGTGCCACTTGTCATACAAACATTTCTTTTTTTTGAAAAAAAAAATTAAATTGTTTCAGAGTTTTGATGCGGGACCACTTCCTTCAAAATCACGTGTCTAATTAAATTAAAGTTTTTAAGTGGTCCTGCCTCCTTAAAATCACGTCTCCAATTAAAAATTTGCAAGTTTCATCTACTCAATTTTTTGGGTAGGGGAATCAAAGTTGATGGGCCCACCCCCCTCCCGAGCTGCTTTCGAACTCATTTTTTGTTCATAGGTCTAAAGATATGCTCTTTTTACTGCTCTGTATGTGTATATCTATCTAAGTAAAAAATATATATATTAGTACTGAATAATTTATATTATAAAATAAAAAATAAATCTTATCTTTCTAAATGGTTTATTTTGAAATATAATTAAAAAGAAAAACCAGCAGGTTATACTTTTTCTTAAGCAAAAATTTAGGTTAAAGAGAAATGATCTCACTATGGTAGCATTTATAGACTATTAAGAAGAAAAAAAAAACTACTTGTAAAATTCAAATCTTAGCTTTATATACGATAAACAAGTAATAATAAACATCATTACTGCTTTAAACGACTCTGATTCACTTTCATTTGGTTAGACTTTTCTTGCATAATTTCTTTCTTTCTGTAGTTTGATTTCTAGTTCTTCTTCTCTGCTCTATTTTCTTTTTCTTTTTTTTTTTAACACACGCATGCTGTTTTAAACAGTTAACGATGTCAGAGTCTCATCATGCACACTTTTTGGCTTACATTAATTTTCGTAGACCAATAGGTTTCTTGTTTTGGAGAAAATTTCTGCATATATTTTCTTTTTCTCTTGTTTGGTGGAGAAGGAAAGTTACTCCATTACTACTGGGGGAAAATTTTCCTGCAGGGGAATTCATGGAAGCCAACATGCAAGTGAAATGATGTAAAGCAACTATAATTATATCACTATGATATGATTGAGAATCAAGTTTTCTGACCGTACGGGGCAACGCCACATGTGGGCGATGGCATATTCATGGAGGATGTCTCAACTCAGATCTTACACTGTAAACATGCTTTGTCTTTTTCCCTCTCGACTTGTCGCAATTGAAAAGACGAGAAAAAAACAAAAGGGTAAAACTATAATACCACACACATAGCTTAATTCAAAGAGTTATAACAAACTTTGAGATTCTTATTTAGAAATATGTTGAGGAATTTTCTCTATTAGTTCTGAGTGATGATCAGTATAGTATATATTCAGTTCAATTACTACTTCTAAATGTGACAAAGTTCAAGTTCAACGTCAAGACAAGACTAATTAGGTTTAAGTAATGTCTATGTATTAATGTGCATGATTAACTTGACTTCTTCACACCAACCTCTAGCTGAAAATAGAAGAGAAGAAAAATCACTAATAGTTTCTCGAAAAATCATATAAGCAAGTTTGGATTACTTTAATTTCATATATGACTTAAAATATAAGCAAATTTATTTTCCTTCATCAATCCAGTCTCTCCCCTAATCAAAAGAACCCAAAATTGAGAAATGACTACACAAAAAACAACAAGTATATCACCTTTAATCCTAAAGGTGACTAACTGAATCAGGTTAGATGACAATTTGGTGTTTATCATTATACATCATTAGGCATAGAATATGACTTTACTAAACCAATGAAATAGCTAAAACGTCCCCAAAAATATCAGTAGGGTAACTTTTGCAGACAATACATGCATTATCGAGATGCAGAGAATGGAAAATAACTAAAACAATTGAGTTAGGCTTTACCTAAACTTCAGAGTTAAGCTTTTTCAACAATAAAATTATTTAATGTCAGCTATACTATTATTAAAAAACTTTCCATATTATTATTGAATGAAAAAGATATAAATCGAGATTTTTTTAAAAAACTTTAGATTTCGTTGGCAACTAAGAAAATAAAATCCACAGATTAAAAAAAATAAAAATTCAAGAAAGGGAAAAAGAACCCGAAAGATTTTTTTTTTCCCACGAATACTGTATAATATATGGAATAATACAAAGACAAATATTTTTTTTCTGCACATGGCAGATGAGAATATAGCCCACTTGTTATTGGTCCTTCAGGACCCCGCCTTGCCGTCCTTCAATTGAGGTGAGTTTAATATTAACTGTACAATTTTTTTTTTTTTTTGTCTTTGAGGGTTAGTATTAATTTATTATTAAGTTTTTTAATTCATAATTAATTAAAAAACTTAAATAAAAATAAAAATATATTTTACATATATATAAATTTAAATTTAAATGATGTATTTAAGCAACTCTAAACCTTTAATATTAAAGACTAATGTTTTATGGTTATAAGAATTTAGTTCAAGTTATAATTAATTTCCATGGAAAAGCTTGAAATGTAAATAATGTAACTTAATCTGCAAACAATAAAAGCACACATCAAATTTGAGATACTGTCAAGTACATTTATCATAAAAAAAATTATTTTAATTTAACTAAAAATTGTGAATTTAAATTTGGAGGATTTATTATCTTAAAATTTAATTAAAAAAATTTATCATCTCTTATTGTTCTGTTAATTTAAATTTAAATTAATTATTTATTAATATCATATCAAATAAATAACATATCAGATTGATTTTTTTATTAAAAAAAAAAAAGAAGAAAAGATTTTGACATACAGACGGACAGCCATACGTGGATACAAACAATCCTCCAGAAACATTGGAAGTTGTCGGCCGTTGAAATGAAGGCGCGGTATCTGAAGGCTGTGTCATTGCCTCACATGGCAGAGGCTAATTTAAACACAGGAACTCTTCCGAGGGCTGCAACTCACTCAGTTAACATTCAGCAAAAGTAGTATGATAAAATTAGACCTTTAATTTCATTTGAAAATAATCTCTATGTGCCCACATGACCACCATATGTGATGTCAACATGGCCTTTCTGCCATTATTAGAACGAGAGATCACATCAACAAAAAGAAGATAGCAGAGACAGACAGGGTGGGCCAGCATAACATCATCATACCATGATTTAATTCATTAATATTTGATATTATTTTAAATATTAATTAATTTTATTTAAATTAAATAAAATATTTACATGTAAGATATTTATTCTTTACTTAAAATTTATAATTCTTAACCAGCGTCTGAATATGACTTTTCGTTGAATGATTATTTTGCCTATCGGCCTAGGGTTTGGGGTCGTGTTGTAGTAATGTGGAAGGCGTGGAAGTCTACCCCATGATCCAGGAAGGACAGAATTCTAGGCTGGAAACAGTACAACATGACAGGGTAGCAAATCAAATCACTAGTAAACATTTATTTCTATGATCAGATTTCTTGCAGCCGTTTAATTTTATAAACTACAGAGTCAGAAAAAATTAAACGACTTATAATTAATTATACGTGTGTAATCATGCAGGAAATCTAAATTACATATGTACCTACTCCCTTGACTCGGCAGAGAGCATTGAATATTTGAGTTGCCTTCCCAGTTCTATCATATTTATCTTCACTTAATTATTTGGTTCTATCGAGAATTAATGGTAAGAAAGTGTTAAACACATGATGGACAAAATAATGTCACTATCAACTTTAGCTGGTAGCTACAAATCATAGTACACTCTTTGCTGATCATTTGTCAAACAAAACAACACCTCGTACGTGCATTTATGACATAATCTTTAGTAGGGAAAGTAAAGTATTATCGTTGTTATGCAAGTGATTAACTTCAATGGTAAAAAATTATATAATATTTAATATTATATTAAAAATTAATTAATCTAATTAAAATTAAATAAAATTATAAGAGTAAAAAAATTTATATATTAAATTTTAAATACAACTAAATTTATAAGACTTAAACAGAAAACTTTTAATTAAATTAAAATTTTCTTTTAATAATTACTCTATATGTTCAATAGTAAAAAACTGTAGTTTGCAAGTGAAATTGATGATGTTGCTATATTGGGGAAATGGAGATTTCAAGCTTTAACTGCGTATGTGTCGTTGAATGATATTTATGAGCCAGCATATATGTATATATATATGGCAATTATTGGTTTGAGAATCAAGTTGAAAGGTTTTCTGACCGTATGGCGCAACCCCACATGTGGGGGATGGCATATTCATGGAGGATATCTTAAAGCAGCTCATGCAGTGTAAACATGCTTTGCTCTCGATTTGTCGCAATTGAAAAGACAAGAAAAAAAAAAAAAGGGTAAAACTATCATATCAAATTTTATTTTATTATCTCTGATTGTTCTGTTAATTTAAATTTAAATTAATTATATCTTAATATCATATCAGATTGATTTTTTTATTAAAAAAAGAACTTCGACATACAGACGGACAGCCATCCGGGAATACAAACAATACTCCAGAAACATTGGAAGTTGTCGGCCGTTGAAATGAAGGCGCGGTGTCTGAAGGCTGCGTCATTGCCTCACATGGCAGAGGCTAATTTAAACGCAGGAACTCTTCCTTTAGGATAGATCCGAGGGCTGCAACTCACTCAGTTAACACTCAGCAAAAGTAGTCTGATGAAATTAGACCTTTAATTTCATTTGAAAATACTCTTTATGTGCCCACATGACCACCATATCTGAGGTCAACATGGCCTGTTCTGCCATTATTACAAAGAGATATCACATCAAACAAAAGAAAGAGAGAGAGCAAAGACGGGTGGGCGAGCATAAGCGTGGTACGGGACGAGAAATCTTAATATTTTATTTTTATCTAAAAAATTTGAGATAAATTTAAAAGAGAATAATTTAAGATTTGAGATATAATTAAAATATAATTTTGTGTCTCAGTTAATTCATTTTGTATTAAAATTATTTTGATAATTATATATATTTATCTTGTTTATTACTTTTTACACGACTTGTTTATATACAGTTTTTCTTTTTCATTTACTTTTAACACCCCTCTTATTACTTTGTACACCCACTTATCATTTTTTATTCAAACAGCTTTTTTTTAAAAAAAAATTTAACAGGTACGGGACGAGACAGAACCGAGACAAGGTTATATAAAACCAAGACAGGATGAGACGGGATAAAAGTTTAAAAAAAAAATTTCAAAACAAGATTGGAACGGCCAAATTCTCAGCTCATGCCCACCCCTAGGCGAACATAACACTAGCATACCACGTGCTGTGAGTTATCAGTATTCAATAACACATGAATATTAAAATAATAAAAACAACTATTTACTTAAAATTTGAATTCAAAATTTTTACTTAAATTAAAATAATTTTTTTATTAATTAATATACATATTTGTTAATGAACACGAAGATTTAATTTAAGAAACTTGTCAAATATATATACCCAATTTTTACTGTCATTTCCATTTTTTTAAATTTATTTTTTTACTATTTTATAACTCTTAGATCAAAAGTGTGTAGCAAGTAGATGTGTATGGTTGGAGAGAGGTGAGTAAGACATTAGCAAGGTAGAGTTAATTCATTCGTTTCCATTATTATAACCTAACACGAATGAACGGTGAAGGGAGAAAGTGACCCCAGTTTCTACTACTAGTACGAGAAACTTGGAACAGTACAGTGTGACTGAGTCACAGCGTGACGACATTTTTAAAGTGGTAGCAATAATTATTCGAGGGGGCCACTGTCCGCAAAGACTTGGGAACAAAACAAGAGCCTGCAAAGGCATATAACAATAATTGAAACAAATTAAAACACAACTAGTAACGGTGACATTTTTTTGGGTTTAACTACCATTCCCTTCAGTTGAAGGTTGGATGGTTTGCTTACAAATTTTGAAATTGCTCAACCTTCCCCTATGACTGCCAATAATGCATTTCATTTTTTAATTATTTCAAACATCAATTTATTTGTCTTTCACTTTTTAATGGCTTTTTTTCTTTTTTTCATGTGCTCAGGGAAAAGCTATATCCAATGTTTAGTATATGAAAATTTTTTACCTTTTTTTTTTTAAAAAAAAAAACTCACTTAACAAGTTAAATGTTTATGTTTAGTAAAAGATATAAAAAAATTTTACGAAAAAACTTACTTTACTGAGAAACTATAATTACGAAGGATTTTAAGTTTTTGGATTCTTAATTTAATAGTTCTTATTTTAGTGAAAAAAAAAATTATGCAATATCATTTTTGGTCCATTATCCTTATTTATTACTAAAAAAAAATACATAAAAATAAACTTACTCAATAAATATTTATCAAACAAATTATTCAAAAATCATAACTAAATATCCTGATAGTCTTTCGAATTGTCAAGTACGATTGGCGTAAAAAGCTTGAGCCTAGCCCTTTTTGTTTATGGAACAATGTGAAGGCTAGCCAACCCTTCCTAGGAAAAAAAGAACAATCTTGTTAACCTTTTAAATAAATTAAAAATCCAAAATTATAAACATTAAAAAAAAAAAAAAAAAAAACTGAGAGGCACAAAATCATACGACACGCATGAGTGGAGGAAGTGCAAATGGCTTATCTGTTATCGGCAATTTAACAGTCAGCACTCAGCAGCACCACCAGTACATGGTCTTCCCGAAATTTGACACAAAATGATTTTTATCGGGCCGAATAGATGTGGCCTGGTTGGGCCAGTCTAACAGCCCGACAGGGAAGCCCAAGAGTCTGATTATTTTTTTTTTGTTTTGCTATATATCTATTTTAAATTATTTTTCCTTCATTTTCACTTTTATTAATTAATTTAAAATTAAAATTATTTTCTCTTAAATTTCCTTCATTGGAGCTGGCCCAGCCTGAGTTATTGCTGCTAGTTTCGTCCCTCACTCTACCCTGGGATGGCATTTTCTCTGGATGGGTGGGGACCCAAGCAGAGATTCTTTATTTGGGATAAAAATTAGGGAAGATATTTTTTGGAGAAATTTTGGAAATGGAGACAGGAATTACACTTTCCAATTATAAAATAGATAAAAATATTTTATAATAATATAAATTATTTTTATATTAAATTATTTTTATTTAATTAAATATTAATTTTTATAACGGAAACCATACTCCCTCCCTCGCCCATCTCGTTATCATCCCTGCTCTGCTCTCCCAAATCATGCAATGCACATTAACAAAATCATGAATAGCTTAATTTTATTGTAGGAATCACTAACACTAATAAATAAAGAATTGCAAAATTTATGATGAATCTCAAATCAAACATCCAATAGAAAGGGTACGTACGTACCTCATGTTCGTGATAGTGTGCTAAATTCTTTGTAAGATGAATCTCAAGCATCCAACTTTATTGTGGCTAACTTTTGCTTTGCTTTCTCCTTTCTTATGATCTGAGCTCGACTATTCTATTGACTTCCATTTCATTAAATTTCATAGATCAGAGATACTTTCAAAGGAGGAGCATAACAGAAATGGGATGTAATGGCTAGTTTTCTCAACTCATCACGCCTAAACAGCTGTTCAGAAAATTACCCACGAGCGCTGTTTCATTGTAGAAACTTGATCCAATTTGTCATGAAAAAAGTAAAAGCAATTACTTGCGTACTTCCTCTTTCTCATGGCTCTGCAATTTATCCACAATCTCCTCCATTGATTCAAATGACAGTGGATAAGAATTTTATCTTCTCAAAGACAACACTGAGCTTCTTTCTACCTTTGGTTTCAACACTTGATCAATTGAATGCCTCCCTCAGAGCATCTTTAATGGGGGTTGTATAGAAAAAATAGAAGAGAGAGGGGATGAGTTGGAAGAGAGAGGGGATGAGGTGGAGGAGAGAGAAAGAATAAGAGTTATAAGTATAAATGCCTCTACTTTATACTGTTTATGGGACCCATAACATTTTTTTTGTATTTTTTAAGAAGAAAGAAAATGTTTTATAAGGTAAAAGAGATAGTTGTGGGATCCATTTAAAATTTTTTTTAGAGTTGTATGAGTAGAGAAAAAATTATATAAAGTTGTATAGAGTGATGTGTCAATGTGAGATCTACAAAAAAATTATTAAACAATGATATATGCAACTTGGGTGTGTTGCACCATTATAGATGCTCTCATATGACAAAAGTTCCATAGTAGATAAAAGCCAAATCACTGTCATACCCCCACAAGATGCAGTGCCAGTCTTACCAACCTCGTATACATGCATGAACTTGAAGAAGGCCATCACTGGCTCTCTTCAACTCCTTTGGCTTGCTTTCAAGCAAAGCGTTGTCGTTTTGGAGTTTATTCACCTACAACAAAAAGCTCGCAGCATCAGCAAAAAATCGAATTCTATCAACTTCTGACAATCAGCATATAAATAACCTAAATCAACAGGTGAATATCGCAATATACAACCTTTACTTTTATAAGTGATGTTATTTTAGGAGTTTGGTAGATGATCTCCTCGTTGAAAAGCTGAACTCAAAGAAAGCATTCTCTTGGCGGTGTAACACTCCTCCGAATGTGGAATTTCACAACTGTACTGTGTCTTTTAGATGCCATATTGGGCAACTTAGCTTCAGGGAGCTGCATAGATAAGAAAAGCTTGATATGTAAGTGAAAAGTTACACGTAAATTCATTATCAGTGAATAGCAGGAACTAACAAGGAGCCTGCAAGTAAGCACAAAAACAAAAAGGTAGACATCTTCAAGTTTCGATCAACTAGATCATTTGGTATAATTTATAAATGTTACTGTGTCTGTTCTTTATACCCGTCGATCGGTTCTTTATAACAACTCTTCATTTTCAGCCGAAAAGAACCAAGGATTGGTACGTACAATTTACAACAGCCAGCAGGTGGTTGAAAAAATTTGAAGAGCAGTGTTAAGTATCGTTATTACATATATATTTTTTTTAATAAAAACCCTAGCTACTGCAAAAGACCAATTTCTTTAAAGTTTAATTTAAACTATGTTTAACACGGAGAAAAACCTAGTTATTACGCAGAAAACTGAAAATAAAAAATGATAAAAGGAACCTGCAGTTGCATTTCAATGAAAAGAGGCAATTCTTCTAATTATCATCAACTACGCACTGTCTAGTATGAAAGGTTATGCGTCCCCATAATATAAAGGGTTTCCATTTCTGACTTTTTTTTTTTTTTATATTTGGCCCTACGTAGGAGGGGGTGAGATGAGACACTCTTGAGGTTTGAACACAGGTGAAGAAATTTGGAAGGTCTTGGCGGGGGACGCAGAGAAGCCAACCCCACTCGTCATCCATTTCTGACTTGGAAGATATGATACTTCAATATTCTAATGCAGTTTTGCTAGAAATGTACCTACCTGACTATCAAAGCAAATATATATATATATATAGTGTGAAGAAGATACAGATCTCAAACAAATTCAGGGCCACAGAAGTGACAATGAGATATAGCATACGAACTGATGCTTCTATGGCAGATCCCAGCACTGCACTAATGCTCAGTAACAGAATAATTGTAGAGGGCTTGTGAAAAATGCCTGGCTTGTACCACTTAATCATGCATCCCACTCCAACTTTGCCACCTACCTTCACTTCTTTTTTTTTCACTTGCTTGATCCAACTTCTATCACTTCACCAATAATCTCTAGCTAGCACTTCAATGAGATATGCTTTAATCATATACCAAGTTTGTGATGGCTATAGGGCCATTGCATGCAACTGACCATGGAAACTCCTCTCACTTGGAAAAGTTAGAAACTCCATCTCCTTCCATTCTCTTTCAATAGTTGATTATTTTGCGGATTAGTATTGGAAGATTGCGATGAATATTTATAGACAGGCACTGTCTTACTGAGTTACTCTATCTTTTTGAAGCTAATTGGTTCTAGAGGGACAGGCGACTAAGTTCATTTTACTGTGAACTTAATTATGTACAAATAATACGAGCACACATCTCTTTTACAAGTTAAGATTTAAAATTAACTTTAATTTTCATTTATCTCTTATTATCTCCAACTAAAAAAGACACTTCGACTTTCTTTATTTACGTCAAAAAAGAATATACGAATATGGAGATAACAATTTTGTTGGATCAAATATTAGCTCCCAACTAAAACTTTGATGTGCTGTTGGATCACAAAACGGGGCCAACACACTTAAAGACAAACTACACACACGCACATAATCCTAAGAGATTGGAACTTAATTATGGCCCACATATATCATTGGACCACTGAATGCTATATATTATTACTTATTTATCGGATTAACCGCTCAAATCTGGAGGGGAAAAAAGGCCTTACTGGTTTTTAATTAATTAGGGTTTCTAATAATACTGTTAACTTTGAGATACTCGCGAGTTGTTTTGGAATTACGAATTGTGGACTTGTTCATATGTTTGTTTTAGTTTTTTTTCCAAATATTAATTTAATTTGTTTTAGCTAATATATAGATAGGAGGACCAGCTGTTTGTACTGGAGAGATTAATGAGGGGAAAGGACCACTTCTGGACCTCAACAAAGGACAACATCCATAAAAAGGTTGGGTGAGGACGAAGGACCACCGAGGCCAGTACTCACCCTTTGGGGAAAGGTTGCCTTTTTTGTTGTTATAAAAAGATAGGTAGGCTGAGACTTTGTGAGTACTTGCTTTAAGGATATGGGGAGTTTTTGGGTTGAAATTCATTCATGTCTGAGCAGGAGATATTAAATTGTTGTCAGAAGGTGAAACAATGTTAGGGAAAGAGAATGGGAGGCATTTCAAGTTAGCTACAACTAACTGATTATAACCCTAAAATGAATGGTGACGCCGAGAGAAAGTAACCCCAGCTTCAATTATATATACACGTGGCTAGCTTTTGTGTGGTTGCAACCCATTGCGATCAATTTGCAAGGATATATCAGCTGATTAGGTCGTATCAACAGTATTTGTGGCCAATGAGGGAAAATACGAAATAATTAAGAACTGCAAATATATATGAGGGTGAATGGACAAAAGAGCTTGTATGCATGCAGGCACGCACGCACCAATAATTGAAACTTTAAATCAAAACGACATAATTAATTAATTAAATTTTGTGGGTCTTTTTTGAGTTTAAATAATCTATTATCTTATACAGTGTATCATTGCTTTTGATTAGTAAAAAATATAAAATAATGTGACTATCATTTTAATCCTTTTCTTTGATAGTCCTTATGGACTCCTTAGTTCACTTGTGCTGTCATGCATGCACGGGTTATGAGGAAAATCGACTAATTCAAGATTTATCTAGTTTGCAGCAAACTCAATTATTTCACGTCATTTTCAGATCTCTATCATAATCTCTTTCACCTAGCATTTTTAATCTTTAATCCTATGCAATACCCTCTTTTTCTTAATGGAAATTAAGAAAATTAATGAAGGGCAATGCAAGGAGGTACGGCTAATTAATTTTGTTGAATTTTTATACGTGATGGACCACAAACCACGATTAAAAATAAATGGAGGGAGTACTATTTATAAATGTTGTTGCATTACCATGCAAGTGTCCGAGTGATCAATATCATAGCCCACAGCCCCACTTCAAGAAACACCTGTACAGCCTTAATTTGTATGAATTGATACTTAGATGTTGGCTACCATCATCATCATATCATGCCTGTGCCTCTGCACGTGAAAAAAATTAATTTTCAATTCAGTTTTGAAATGCATACATAAATTAATTACTATGAATAAGTTATATATTAAGATAATTATTTTGTCAATTAAAATAATTTTTTTTGTAAAATGTATATGTAAATAACATGATAAAAAAATATATCAAAGAAATATATTAATTTTTTTTTTTTTTTGTTTCTAATGAAAGTTTTGGCATTTGAAAAGAAAGTTTTAGTCCATAAGTATACTTTCTAAAATTAGAAGGATTTATTTACTTTAACCATAAGTAGTTTCACTTACTTTTTTTTTTTTTCTATAACTTCTTATAAAACATAAATTTTGATAAACGATTTAATTATTGAATTAAAAGATTTTATATAATATACTGTGCTCATAAAATTTTAAAATCAATTAATACTCTATCATATATATTACCTTATTTTTTAATTATAATTAAATTCTTCATTTATATTAAATATTTAAGAATTTTAAATTTATACAAAATTTAATGTAACTTCACAATATGTCATAAATCAACAATTAAATCAATAAAAATTATCATTTAAAAGAATCTTTTGAATAGGGAAGGCGTTGCAAGGATGGAGAAATATAAGCTAAATATTTTATGCTATTTTAAAAATTAAGGGCAGTAAGTAAGTAATAAAGTTGTCGAACTGGTACCCTTTTATAGTTGTCTTTGTACCTAAAATGAGATTTTATTTAAGTACATCAGATGTGAGGAAGCATTTTACTCAGGAAAGTGCTATTTGTACAGACTTAATGACTTAAGGTTAAGATTTAACAAGTCCATCCTCAAATAGAAGAAAGAGAAATGAGCTTATTAAGCTCATAATTATTTAGCTCCAATAACTCGTTTGCTAATTGAAATTTAAGCGCTTGACTTATTCAGCTAAAACAAGGAAATGAGCTACACATAGAATCAACCATACCACGCATGGTGATTAAAAATACTGATGAGCTGAGTGCAGAATGGTAAAAAGATCCATTGGACCTTCATTCTGCTGAAACAAACCACCCACCATCCAATTCCCAGACGACCTTGCTTCATACACTGAATCATCATTGTTAACTATCATGGTTTCATCTGCAAAATGGTCTGCTCTTGGTAAATGATCCTGAAACTGACCATTGATTTGGTAGCTACTGCATTGGCCGCTAGCATCCACAGGATCTGGCATCAGCAGCAGGTCAATGTCGCTAGTGTCAAAATCCAGAAAGAAACCAGGGCTGTTAATGTTAGTGTCACTGTTTGGGATAGTTAAAGATGGCCTCTGGCTTTCCTCGCCTTCTGGGGTAACTGAATTTGTCGCGTTCGCTGCTGAATCATTGGCTGCATCAGGCATTGGCACATCGATAAACTTTGTGCACCTCACTGCTCTTGTTCGAATCACTGGGTGAGAACCGTCATCTGGTTTTGCTTGATCTGTTGCTTCTTTAACCTGAGAGGAGCTGTTTTTTTGTTTGCTAGAATCTCCATTACTTGGGTCTTGAGGCCGGATATGGCTCTGCTTCGCCTTTATTTTCTTGCTCAAGTAGCAGTTCCAGTGATTCTTGATCTCGTTATCGGTTCTTCCTGGTAATCGCCCCGCGATTAGAGACCATCTGAAGTCCATTTACCATTTATCAATTAGCCAAGACCCAAAATAAATAAATAAATAAAAATAAAAAAGAAAAAACCACTTGTTAGTTGGATCAATTATTGCAAATTGTGCCCGTTATAGAGTGATGATACATACATAATTTGATGATTTGTTTACAATATTTGGAAAGAAAGAAAACTTGACTACATGAGGGGAAAGAAAACGAAAAATACAATGAATAAGAAATTAATCCAGCAAAGTATATCGAACCTGTTGCCAATGAGTTTATGCAATTTGATGATAAGATCTTCCTCGTCCACAGAAAAGTTACCTCTCTTGATGTCTGGTCTGAGATAATTCAACCATCGGAGTCTGCAACTCTTTCCACATCGATTCAAGCCTAAGTAAGATACCAAGTAAAATATAATGATGAGAATCAAACAGTTTAGAAAAGTGGAATTGTTCTATATATATATATATCAGTGTAATTGAGTACCAGCTCTTTTGGGAAGGTCTCTCCATTTGCCTTCTCCGTGGACTTTAATGTAGTTTGTGAGGATCCTGTCTTCCTTTGCAGACCAGGCACCCTTGTTTACCCCGTCCTTACAACAAGGCTTCCTTCCCATCTTCTCTTCTCTCTCAATCGGTTATTCTTTCAATTAAAGCTTCTGCATGTGCTTGTGTTCTGTTTCTTTGGGTTGGATTTATAATACCTTTGCATGTCGTCCACCTAATATATGAGCACCATATTTAACATGGATGTTCCCACCCATAAAATTTGTCGTCTTATTGGCTGTTTGATTCTCTATTTTATTAATTTCAATCTTAAGTTGTGCAATACAAAGATATATTACCCATTTTTATTCTTGCAAATAACTATAATACAAATCTACTCATAGTAAAACAAAAAACCAACGTATTTTCTAATAATATGTGATACTGGTGCATGTACGCATCTCATTAATTTTACCTATTTCAATAAATTGACATTTGTACTTAACCACAAGGATTCAAGTCCACAAAAAATACATATAAAAATAATTGTGATTTTTATTTATTCTCAAACGAGATTAATTTAACTTTTAATATAAAATAGCAATACTCATAAATAAATAAATTGAGATTTGTGTTACAACCTAGTGTAATTTAGAGTGAGCTTAGAGTTCGCATATAACTTTCTCTATAGCAATAAATATATCATAGATTATCTTAACAATGATTTAGGTAACATTAGATAATCTCTTATGTTATCTTTTATGTTAAAACATTAACAGAATATGGTAAAAAAGTTATTAAACTAGAAGCACTATTTAAAATCAATCAAAGTTATGACCATGCATTTTATATTTTTGTTTATTAATGTAAAAAAATGTATTTTAAGACACTATAATTTGTCCTTTATGCTAGTACGTGCATTTTCGAGTTATTCTTATGCTAGCTACGGTAGTACAAACAATTATTTTATCTTTTAGACCAAGTGTACAATGCAATAAAGTTCCCCATTTCTGTCTCTTCTCTCTTTGCCGCTGGTCCTTTATTTATTTCACACTCCGCTGTCTATTCACTTTCTCCTCTATCCATGACAAGTAAGAGAAAGAGAGCTTGGATACAGAAGAATCGAATGGGCGAGCTGTTGAAGTGAATTATATCAAGAATATTCGGTCCAAGCTTGTAATGAACCGGTTCAAATAATTAAATCCTTTTACCATTACTTTGTTAATTGCATTACAATTAATTATAATTTCAACTGTAATCATGTGTTTTATTCACGTTTCAAATTCAAGAAAAATTTAGGTGTAAGACATATTAGAATATAATATAAAATTATTAATATACTTTTTATTAATAACTTAAATTTTTGAACTAAACTATTCTTGACATAAATAGAAAGAGAGAGAGCGCTGGTTGAAAGAAATAAGAGACACAGCATAGAAAGAGAAATACAGCAGAAAACAGAGAGAAAGAGTTTGAGAGAAGGTAAAGACGTGAAAGAGAAGCTGAACTTAAACTCCATTAGCAGAAAACGAATTATCTGTCGTAGACTGCACCGTGCAGTCGACTTGCGAGCCATCCGATCTGTTGAAGCTGCACAATCAGCATAAATTAAATGACCTGCAAATCAATTACAGGGTACAGCGACTACAGGCAATTTGGATCCCCATTAGCATGGGAGGGACCAATTCTAGTTTGAGTGAATACGTTATTTTATTAAAAGAAAATACTAAGTCATATTATACTTAAAATATTTCTTAAAACCGGTTATAAACCAATTCAACGTCCCAGCTTGTGCACGATCTAATCGATGCTATTTTTTATATACAAGTACATTTTATTTCAAAAATACAGTCTTGATAAAAGTCAAAAGCTGCACTCTATAATATTTTTGACAAAAAATTTTAGAAGGCAAAGTTATTTTATTTTTTCAGTTACGGTATGTTAGATATTTAAACATTTACAATGATATTTATAAATTATGTACTAAAATTTATTAAAAGTGACAATTCAGTTTGCAAGAATAAAATGGTTTTACTTATAATGTTTAAATTTAAATTCCACAATAAATAATATTTATTAGTAGATAATATGTTAAAAAAATTAACCCTCTTATTAAAGACGAGTTATGATGTATCTCTTCTTACCCATATACATGCAATGCAACCGTTTATATGACAATAGTTGGTGTTGTGTGTCGATTGCTGATTGGTTTGAAGATGAGAATGAAGGTGACGTTGATGAGTTTGCTAATTTTGAAGCATTGACCGGAGAAAGAGAGATTATATCAACTAACTACTAACTAGAATGGATCAAGTTATATGAAGCAGTGTTTGCATTGATAGAGAGATCCGCGAGATGGAAAGGCATTGTACTCTAAACTTGGGTTGTTTTTGTTTGACCTCTTTTGATATAATTGAAAATTTTCTATTTAAAAGTAATATCAACTCAACTAAACTTTACGTGACATAAAATTAAAAGACGATGTTGAAATTTCACGTAGCGATAATAATTTAACATTTCTTTGTAACGTGTGAGGAAAGGCCAAGCTAAGCTAAGGGAAGCCATGCAAGTGACTACTGGGCAACTAACGAAGAGGACAAGACAACTAATGAAGAAGACAAGACAGAAGAGGAAGAGTGGTGAATAAAAAGACGGTTGGAAGAAACTAAAGAAGCAGCACATGTTGATGATTTCTTATCATCCCCTCCTCTTGGACAAAAGAAATTCCCAAAGTTCCTCGCATGAACCCATTCCAGGCACCAAGGGCATCGAATACTTTTATAATCGGTGTGACATTATATAAAACCTTAGTTACATTTATTATAGAAAACAATTAAATCTTATACAGTTATTATTTAAAATGATAATTTTTTTAGTAATTAAAATTTTAAATAAAATAATAATAATATCTTATTTTATTTAGTTTGAAATATATATGAACATGTATGTACCTAAATTTGGAAAACCATTAATTGGGATAGGAAAAAGAACATGAACGCATGTTTAACGTGACGTTTAAAGGCAAGTGGGATGGGACGCAGGATACAGACACTTTCTTCAAGAGAAAAACATCCTTGGGTACTTAACTCACTCTGAAAAAAAAAAAATTTATCTTCTGTTAATTTAATTTTTAATTTTTTAAAAATATGACAAATTAATTTTTTATCAATTATTTTCATTTATTGTAAAAAAAAGAATATAAAAAATTAATAAATAACATCCTCTCATTTTAAATTTTTTATATTATATGAATGATATATATTAAAATATGTGATGAAAGTTATATTACTTGTTGATATAAAATGAAAAGAATTAATTTAATATTATGGCCATGCCGTACCGACACACAGCACCGTGGTAGCACAAACATCAGCTTCTTACAACTGGAAACACTAAAATACAATCTTTCGAGTGTAATACTTAAATTTTAAATTTGATCTATCCAGTAAGTAATTTAACGTTTTAGTTAAAGTTTACCAATGATCCTCAAATATAAAGGCATCCGCGTTTGGGAAGGGCCCAATGAAGAGAAAACTTTTGAGGTACTAAGTTTTTCAACATCAAAATTATTACTCTATGTTACTCTATATATATATATCCTCACAAAGAGTATATGTCATGCCAATTAACATTGTTAAAAAGTGGATAATAATTTATATTTTGTTATTTATCTTAAATTTTATTTTATAAGTTTAAATTTGTAAAAATATAATATTAATTTTAAATTAATTATAAATTTATAAAATAAAATTTAAGACATAAGAGAGAATTTTGTAATTCAAAAATTTGTCGGTTTTGCAGATAGAATGAAAATCACAGTTACCAGCTGCATTATGCCACTTGCAAACCGATTGCTTTCATCACATTTATGCAGAGCATTTAAATTAATTAAGAAAGATAAGATTTATCACGTTTTAAAATCATTTTTCTACTTGACAACACGGTTCAACTAGAAAAAAGAAAAAGACAAGACAAAAAGATTTAATTTCAATAGTTATTATGCTAGGACTGTATTTGGTTGGAAAAATAGAAAATAAGATAAAATAGTAAGATAAATATGTGATTCCTTAAATTATATTATATAATCATTTAATTTAAATGATAATTAAAATGATGAGATCAATTCTATTTTTAGACTAATCAAAAAATTTATGAAATAAAATTTAAAATAAGAGTGAAATTAATAAATGGCATTATCCCAACCACATGTTTAATGTATTAATTTTGAGAATTTGTAATTGTTAGCCGATTGGTGCATTCACGGTTATGAATTGGGCAACGATGTATGGCAATTATAGAGAATGCCCACTATTCCTGAGGAAAAATTAGTTGGCAATTATGTAGGGCAAATGTTGAAAATGACAAGGCATCCATCAATTTTTGTAACGTGCGACCACACAAGTGGCAATGGACCAAAATAATAGATGATTATTATTACTTTATTAGGCAGCAATTACTTTTTGAACGTTATTTTGTTAAATGTCACACTCTATATTTAATAATTTAAATATGGAATTTATTCTTCTAATATGGAAAATTTTAAAAAAATCTAACTACATTATTTCTTTTTTTGGTGGAATCACGACATCTTCTCTTTCCTTATTTTGTTAACAGCATATTCTCTTTCTATTTTAGAATGAATATCATTATTTCTTTCTAACTTATTAATTGTGATTAGTTTTGTTATTGGACAGTTTTCTCCTTCGTAACTATAACATTTAAAAATATCACTCAAAACATATATACAAATTTATTCATCCGGGTCCTCTATACCATTAGATATGGGTTATTAGTAAAGGACCTAAATAGGATTTTAGAGATCAAATTTAATATTTTATAAACATCTCATATATTATTTTATCACAATAAATTAATTAAAAAAATATAATTTATTAATCACAAAGCGTGAAACATAAAATAATATAACAAAAATGCAGCAGGAGATCTTTTTTTTTACCCTTAAAAAAAATAATGGTGATTTTAAGACCTTATAAATTATTCAATAATTTTTTGGTAGAAAAAAAATATTTAACCAAATTGATTAACCTTGGGTCTTTATATTTAAGGAACACATAATGATATTCAAATATTACTTTTGTATTATTCACAATATATACATATATATATATATATATATATATATATATATATATATATATATATATATTATTACTTTTCATAGAAAGCTAGTTGGGCAAAACCCCAAAGAAAAAACAAAACAAAACAAAATTAAAATAAATAGCTGTGCGAGGGTCGAGTCTGTTTGCTCCCCATCAACTTCGGACGCTAGAGGCCGTCCATGCTATTATGACTTGTCCGATTTGTAGGCCCGACACTTATCTGAGAGTGACCCAGATGTGGGCACTACTAACTAGGCTTTGACAAATCCTTCCGCCCACAAGCACGCGCTGTATTTCTACTGGATGGCTGGCTAAGACATGTTTGTCCAATTAATACGATAACTATGTCTTATTTTCTTCCTATAATTTTGACGTCAAATATAAAACTATTACTACAAGTCATTTAATTTTCCAAAAAGAAATAATCATATATCTCAGTATATGCATTTTATATTAAAAAATCTAATAAATTCTCTAAATTTTATATAATATGCATTTTTTAAAAAAATTTAAAATATGTGTTTAACTCTTTCAAGGGTTTAAACAATACATATCATCACCAAATTCTAACTTTGATTAATCCAAAATGTCACTTACATATCATTCTAACTTTTTTTGTTAATCTTTTTCTTATAACAAATGAATGGAAGTTTTAAGTATCAATAAAGAAATTAATAAAATACAGATAATTTTCTCTATTAAATTTTTAACGAAGGTTAGAATATTAAAAACAACGCACACCTTTTAAAAACTTGAAGAATCAAACGCAGGTTTAAAAACTTTAGTAATAAAATACATATCACAAAAAATTTAAGATATTTCTTTGACATTTCACATTAATATATTATTATAACCTTCTGATTTAACTTACACATTAAGTTGGAGCTATTATATCTTTTTTTCTTTTTTAAAGTCGAGTGTTTGAATTAAAGGATGAATCTAGAACTCAATTAAAGAGAGCTTGAGTGTATGTTGAGATTTAAAAAAAATAAATAAATTATAGGCTATAGATTTATGCTAATTTTAAATATTAAACAATCGCATGTATAGAAAATGGTATGGAGAGTGTAGAACCTAAAACTTGTGACATAAAATAATACTCCTTCCATTTTATTTTATATGTGGTTTAAGGTTTTGACACAAAAATTAAAGGAGATAATAAATAATTACAATAAATAATGTTATTTTATGAAAATACTTTTGTCTAATCAATGTAATTAATGTACCATAAGTTGAGAAGTTAAGATAATGATTACTAATAAAAGTAAACATTAATTACTTGTAAAGGTTAAAAAATTTTAAAAAAATAATTTAATTGTTTCTTAAAATAAAGACGAAAGTTAAATTGAAAAAGAAAAAAAATTATTCTCTAAAACTATAGTTAATTTGGAATTGAAGGAGTATTCAACAATTTGTACCCTTTTATGGATTGTTCTTGTTTGAATTGAAAACTAAAGTGTATAAAAATATTTTTTTTGCTAAAAAATAAATAAATAAGTCTATAGAATGATATTTCCATTAAATGAAGTGCATTTCTAAAAAAAAAGAGTAAAGAATGATATAAATTTAAACTATATAAATAATTTTTAAAAATAATATCATTTAATTTTTTGAAAGCATAAATTTGCTCGTTGAGCGCCCAAGAAATTGACATTTTTAAAAAAATAAAAATAAAAATTTGAAGACGTCTATTTCTTCTTTGTAAAGAACTAGCCAGATCAAATGAGTCAAATAAAATTTCTTAAACAATTCCAACGACATAGCACTACTTGCATATTTTCTTGTTAGATATTATTGTTTTAGTCTCATATCTTGTTTTAGAGATTTTTTTTTGTCTTAAAAATTATTATATTTTTAAAATTATGTCAAACTTATTTTTATACTCTTTTATAATAAATAATAACTCACTCATTCTCTCTTAATTATACTATAAATAAAATAAATTAAGCGGAATATTATATTAATATTATATAATAATTAATAACTTTTTAATTTATTCACAGCAACTTTAAAAAATGAAAATTTTAAACAGAGAGAAAGTGAGTTTAAATTATATATGATATGATAATTGTATTAATATAATAAATTTTGATCAAAATCAAGTGATATGAAATGAGATTTTGTATATCGACCTCCATATTAATATCATTATCGAGGGTATTAAAACCATTCAATTATTATCTTATGAAAACAAAAACAATCAGTCATCTTCTAATCGAGTAATTAGATGGGCACAGACGGACGTTCCGATGTTCCGTCCCTGTCTGAAAGATTCAGAATAATTTTGGGATGGGACCGAGACAAGCAAAATCCTGTTCCGGTCTCATCCGAAATTTTATATAAATATATCTCGTCCTGAAATTATCCCTAAGTTTATTATTTTTTATATCTCTATTTTTATTGTTTACACATCACCTTTTTTATTTTTTGTATACTTTTAACACCCCCTCTTATTACTTTATACACTCACTTTTCATTTTTTTTTTTTTAAAAAAAATTTAACCGAAACTAAACAAGACAAAGAGATTAAGACAAGAATCCAAACATGACTGAGATAAAACCGAGACAAAACTATATAAAATCGAGATGAGATGGGACGGGACAAAAAAAATTTAAAATAAGACTAAGACTAGACTTTTATTTAAAATAATTTTTCAAGACGGCTAAATTTTTGGCATCTCCGTGCCCACTCCTAAGAGTAATGATATACTCTCTTATAATGTATCTACAAATTTTTTTACCCGTTTAACATTGAGACATGTCAATTATTGTAAGAGTAAAATATTTATTATTAATCTTAACATATGTTAACGGTACGATAAATAAAAAGATTTATAGACACATTTATATATATATATATATATATATATATATATATATATATATATATATATATATATATATATATATATATATCAATTTTTCTTCGAATTACAGACAAATAATTTTGTATTAGGTAATGTTACATACACCAAATTGAACAAGATATTTTGACTGACATCCATGACTAATAATTGGTCCAGCAAATAAGACAACCAACATTATGGAATTAGTGGGGATTAGTGCTAGTCTAGTTAATAACCTAAGAAATCGACGGTTACTTGTACTTCTTGGATATTTTGCTGGTCCTTCATGTTTCATACTTGATTGACAGAGAACATAAATCAATTATCTCTAAAATATGAAAGTATCTTAATTTATAATAATTATGATTAAATTAACTTAATTTGAATTTAGATAACCTTAAAAACCTTATCTTGTTTAATTTTAATTTTTTCCATCTTCCATTCTTATTTTCGAAAGGTGACACTGGAAAACTAAACTAGCACTGCTTATATCTTTCAAGAATTGAACCATCTCTTTGTTTCTCTTTAATATTCCTTTTAAAGTTTTATGTACAATTATAATACTAAAATTTATATTCTCAAATCTATAAGATAAATCAAGCTTAAATTTCACTTTTAAATTTGGGGATATACTTGGGCTCAATGGCCCAATATCGACAGAAAATGGCCCATATATCTTAAGGCCTGCAGAATATTTTATCTGGGCCTGGCCCACTTTAGGAAGCTGAAGTACTAGTCTGGCCTGACAATTAAGCTTTAGCAAGCAGCCTGGTTCGGTTGGGTGCACGGCATTAAACAGATAGGGATCCCTCATCATGTGCCCATATATGCATGTTGGAATCTTATAAATAGTATTTTGATCGGTTTTATTCATTTAATAATTCATTCCTCAAATTTTTTATTTAGAAAAACAAAACTGAAAAATGACTCTTTTTTGAAATGATATCGTGATATAATTTTTATTTATTAATATTATGTAAATAAATTTAATAATTTATTACGTAGTACAATGCATGTTATAATATTAAAATGAAATAATAATTTTTTAAAGAAAAAAAAAAAAGAAAAATAAAGGGAATGCTACTTCAAAAACAAATGATTAGCCACGTTATTGATTCTCCTTCAAATCTGCACCATCATTGCATAGAAAATATCCACGTTATCATCATGAAGTTAGATTAAACCTAACATCAGTCAAACACATCAACCTTGTTATTGCATTCATGACCAAAATATATATATACGTCAATATTATTACTTCCCTGTTTGGCAAATACAGTCAAATCCATAAAAAGCAGTTAAAGTGTTGCGTTTTTGACATAAGTGCTTTTGGAGCATGTAATCAACTAGTGTTTGAAGCTTGCATCATTCAATGATCAGACTTGTGCAGTAGATGCTGCCCAGTGACATTATCTAAACTATACCAACTACTTCTATAAATAAATATTACAAATATATGATAGCTGCAAAACTATCATTTTTTTTTGGTGGGTATATGTATCTAATTAACGATACAATGAAATTTACTCAATATGCCATTTTCAGGTTCTTCATACTGTATCAAAATGAATGAACTGGATTGAAGTTTTAAAATAATTTCTTGAATTATCGTGGATTTTTTTTATGACAAAAATGATTTTTTTAATTTTTTTTTATGGGAGACAAGAATTGTTATTATTGTTTTTATCCATGAACATCCTCACTATATATTATTTATTGGTGTGAAAAATATTTTTTTATATTAAAAGTATTTTTTTTAATTGGTGGTTGAAGCTATGAGAGAGAGACTTATAAAAGAAAGTTGGAAACAAATTAATTGTTATTTAATTATTTATCCTACAAAGTTAGTATGTAATAATCTAATAAATTTAAGCGCACAAAAAAACGACCTAATTAATTTAAAAGTCCTGTGAAAAAAGTTAAAACATGAAGTCCAAATAGAATAAAATAGTTTTAAAAGAACTTAATTAAAAAAATAAGGCACTTTGTTATCATTAAAAAAAAAAGTCTCCCTAAAGCAGCGTGACCCTGAGGGGGGCAAAGGCGTCAATGTCAGATAGCGTGTCCACTACACGGGTACGAGAAGTCCATTTAGCGATGTAGGCGGGAGCGTGACACCCTTCTGGGACCCACTTTTCTGATTTACTGACACGAATTTCACAGCTCACAGCGAATCAGCAGCCTCGGAGTTATGGACAGCTTTGGCACCAAACCTCCAGATCTCCCGAGCCTCGACCTTTACCGTGTAAACATACCATTGGCTCCAAACACGTGTTCCCTGAGTTTCCTTAAAACCATCTTTAGTTGTAATAGTCATTAAATTATATATTTTAATTATTTATATTATTTAATAAATCTTAAAATAATATATAATTTTTTATTTATATAATTTTAAATTTTTATAAATAAATTTCACAAACAATCTCCTATTTTTATTTCTCATCAATATTTTCTACAATTTTTTCTTTAAGTATAATATAAGTTCCATTCTTTTTTTTTTTTTTTTTAATTTCCCATTCTAAATTTCAACGTCTCTCTTATCTTCTGTAACTTCACCTCTAACAATATAACAAGGGATGCAATGTTACATACACCTTGTGTAACACTTAAATTGCTGACCAGTAAAAATGATTATATATATTCATATTCTTATAATCCAACCTAATTAATTTTTAATCTCTATTTCAAGAGTATCATTGTAAACTATTCATAATTATAATTTTTTATATATAATTAATTACATGAATTGTTATCGTTATAAGAGTAAAATAATATTTAATTAAATTCATGAATTTGAATACAATAGTTACTAAAAGTTGTGTTTATTAAAAAATATTTATAATTTATTATTTACATTTTAAACAAGTCATGTATTCAAAAGATATAAAGATATACAAATAAGAAAAGTATTTCTGTTATCTGCATTTTCTTAAAATATTTACATATTTTATTCTACATATCTGGGATTTTTTTTTTTAAAAAAAAAGTTAAATTAATCCATGAACTTCCCATTCTAGACCAAAACGAAGGTCTGCAACCGCATCACGGGGGCATATCTGAATGTATATAAGCACTAAATTTCATCATATTTCTGCAGTTGTACCATCATAGAATCTCGTTGACCAATTCGGTAAATTTCCACTATCCATCCCCCTGGGCTCTTGTACAATTATAATTTTGTTTGTAAAATAAAAAAAATAATTATTGAAATATTTTTAGAAGTAAGCTTTTTGTAAAATAACAAAAAAATAATTATCAAAAATTCGATTTAGTTTTGGTGACAGAGTCAGCGATGGTCCTTTAAAGGAGAAGATTAAGGTGAGAAGGAGGGATGTGACTGATGAGAAGTACAAAAAAATTGTCGTTTTGGTCAGAGTATTATTAAGGGCTCCGTAGGGAAGGGAGGTAATTGTCACTACAAGGTTACTGTGAAAATCCATGGCAAGGCCATTACAACGTACATGGATGACAACGATTTTGCACTTGCCCTACCCTCCATCGTGTCCTGCTACTCATGTTTCTTATTCTTTCTCTATTAAGAATCCTAGAAACTAGATTTCTTCCCGGTAAAAAATAGTCTAGGTTTTTGCACTTATCAAGATATTATATATGGATTTTTTTAATATTAATTTAAATATTTAAAAATAAATTAAATTTAATGTTAAAATATAAAAATATCATAATTTTATTTGTAGGAGTTACGTTTCTCATTTTTTTTAAAAAATTTAAATATTATTTTTGTTAAATGAATTAATCTTTATGGACTGCTATTCTATTTTTAAATCTCATTAATCCAATCCTCACATAAAACAGAAAATGTCTTGTTAATTCTTTGAAATACATTAGCCTAGTAATAAGATATGGGGAGGGGTGTGGTTAAAAAAAAAAGTCAAAAGTGTGCACTCCCCCACATTTCATACTATAAAAAATAAAAAATAAAATAAATTCATCTTGGATTTGTACGGTTTTTGTTTTTTTCTTTATATAAGATGAGATTTAGACAAGGGTTGAACCGTCTTCTACAAGTTTCCATGATTTGACCCTTAAGCCAATGTTAAGCTCTAAGAATCTTACCTCATTCCTTTTGAATACGAATTTTTATATTCTGTGTACTCAATAAAAAATTGTTTATTTTCAATGAGTGTCCATTCCAAAGCTAACACATCACAATAAATTATTTATAAATTATAAATTATTTACAATAAAGATTACGATTTACAAATAAGATTTAATGAACAACTCTTAAGTTCATTGAATTCCATTAGCTTGCATACAAATGTAATATTCTGTTGTTTTTTTTTTTTTTTATTTCATTTATTCATCTTAATTTTCATGATAAATCAAAAATAAAAATGTAAAATAATACTACTATTTTATAAGTAAGATTGTAAGTTGTGAAATACAAAATGAAATATTGATTCATTCGAATTTCCAATAAAGTTAACAGCACTCTTTGTAAAAACCGGATTGACTCCGTTGGTTCAACCGGGAACTGGTTCAGTTCCTATCATTTGTATTGTTTTCTAATTAAAACTTAATCAAATTCTCGTTAAATCGGTGACGTTTAAAATATGTACTGAAAATGATCACATGGGGATCGTATCCCTCTCACAAGGATTTCTCTCCTCATTATTAACCAATAGAATTGTGCCACATCTATGTTATGTTTATCCTCATTATTAACCAATAGAATTGTGCCAAATCTATGGTTATGTTATGGACATTTTTTTTTTATACTTAACAAATCTTCATTTATGCAAGCGTCATATTTAGCATATTAAATTTAAATTAATTTATAAGAATATGCATTGTAATATGAACTATTAATTTAATTTTATAAAATAAAAGCATAAAATTTAATAATATATTTGAATTATTTTTAAAATAATCCAATGTTAATATAATATACTTGAATTATCTTAATTTTGATGATTAATATATTTGAAATATTTTAATTTTATTGGACTATAACTTATGAATTATGAATATTTTTTATGTATTAATTTAATTCATATTTATATTATATAATATTTTTTATTTTAAAAATATATTTAATTTATATTAAAATTAACAAACTGGTGATATTTTTAGGTCAATCTTAAATCTAGTTTGGTCACAGGTGATGAAATGTCAAGAGTGGACCCCACTCATCATAGAAATCTTGACATCAGAATAGTCCACGTGTCAAGAAGAAAAAATCTGGCGAGCGTTATTCCTTGGATCTGAATAAAAGACAGGAGAAGTTCCCTCTCTGGAGCAGAAATTAATAAATTCGAAATAACAGGTGGATATTGATTATTGAATAGTGCTAAATATTAAGACGCAGAGGGGTCCGAGCGTGACTGTCAAATCTACATATTCTCTCTTTTCTCTCTCCATTCTCAGAATTCACGGAAGCTTAGCTCCGGAGATTCGATTCAGTCGCCGATCTTTATCACTGTTCCTCGGGAATCCCTCGTCTCCGTCTTTCAATCAGTGTCTTCTCCCAGAATATAATGTTCCAGATTTTCAAGGTACGATTTTAGGTAGACATATATAATATATATAAACTAGTAATCAAACAAATATATAATTTGCGAGACATGGTCCAATAAAATTCAATTTTGTTCTCTCTTCTTTGTTTCTATCTGGGTTTCTTCTACTGTTCGCAGATGGGTTTCTTTAATCTCCTTTTACTTGGACATTGAATTTTCCAGCTCCTTATTGTCTTTGTTTCTTCACTCAGCTCGAATAAAATATTTCCAGAGGATCTCTAGAATTTAGTGGGTTTTTGATGTTCTTGTTTATTATTTGTTGGAATTGACAAATGTTTTTCTCTTACTCTGCTTCTTACTTCACCCAATTTACGTTTACTACTTATAGAATTTATGCTTCTGGGAGTGTAAGTTTCCCAGTAAGGTTTGAACGTTTGAATTCCGAAAATAGTCTTTCTTTTGGGATTTTTCTGAATTTTAAGTAATGCCAATTTGTGATTATTAAATGGGTTTTCGTTTTATTCAATCTATGGTTAATGGTATTTAAGAATTTATAGTTTTTTTTTTTTTTTTTTTTTTTTTTTTGCTTTAAACGGGTTAATAATGCTGTCTCTGCAGCAGTAGTACCTTCATGGCCTCATCTCCTTCTGCATCATTGACTGGTTTTTTTTGGTCTTTGAGATTCTTCTTTGGAACTCTCTGCTCTGGGTAGGTATTTCCCGAGTACATTGAAAAAAGGTTCCTTTTTATGGAAATGGGATCTGCTTTTTTCCCATCTCATCAATAATCAATAATAACAGTAAGATCAATAACACTAATAATAATTATTATAACAATAGTAAATACTGTAATAATAATAATTAGAATTCATGCTCATAATCTGATTCCTCAGGAAAAAGGAACTCTTGGATGTCATGATTTCTACTACAGACCTTGTCTCATCTGCTCACATGCCTTAAACAATTCCAAAACTGCTCATGTTTTGTCTTTCTGTTTTGGCTAGTACAGATAAGATGATATGATTATAAGCAAAAAAAAAAAAAATCTTTTTTATTTTTAAGAACAGATACTGTCTCATCCCTTTGTTCTTTCTCATCTCCTTCTTTCTGCCCATGATGCAGGACTGGTTCTTCTGACTTGATTAAATCCCTTTTGACTCAGAAAAGAATGGAAGGTGACACATTCTCTGGTCTTGGCAATGGTACCCAGATTGATGGCAAAATCTTGCAGACGTTTCAGAAGAGTTTTGTTCAAGTTCAGAATATCTTGGATCAGAACAGGCTTCTCATCAATGAGATAAACCAGAACCATGAGTCTAAGGTACCCGACAACCTCAGCAGAAACGTGGGTCTTATAAAAGAGCTCAACAACAACATTAGAAGAGTGGTTGACCTTTACGCTGATCTTTCAACTAATTTCACCAAAAACATGGATGTTTCTTCTGAAGGGGATTCTAGTGGTGCTTTAAAATCAGATGGGAAAGCTGGGCTCAAGCGACACAGGCCAACGTAGAGAGTTTGTTTTTCTTTATTCTTTTGCTTTGATAGAGAAGCGGAACAATCACAATTGTGTTAATTAAGGGTAGAACAAGATTAGATTCTGTAGCTAAAGATCTCTCTAGCTCCTCACTTACTCCTTACTTTTTCAAATAAAAAGGAAAAAAAAATCAGAATTCCTCATCATTGTAACTTGTAACTGTGGAGATCTAATAGAAACCGAGCATGTTTGTGTTTCTAATTCAATCATATGCTGCTTTTGTTGTCCAACAGGAAATAAGAATGTCTCCCCCCAAATTTAATGTTGTTTCCCTCCTTTCATCATATATGATTCACTGTAGTGCTTTTCCTTTTTCATTTATCTGTTGTTTGTGTAAGCTTGATTGCAAGAGATAAAGGGCTTTTAGCTTCCACAAACCTTTTTTTTCCAACTTTGTCAGAAGGATCTTCATTAATTTTGTCCTTCATTACCTCTTTTTTATTTTTATTTTCTTTTCATGAAAGATTTTCACCTACTTTTGATGGCAACACTTGCACAAGTGCCTTTATTCCCTTTTGAACCTCAACCCAAAGTCTTGTGCTTAGTTCTTACTTTATAAGAGAACTGAAATAGACAAGGGTTTGCAGATACTCTTTACCAAGAAAACTTTGCCTAATTTTACTGTGTGAAGATGCTCTGAAACAATTGGAAGAAAACAACTTTAGATAAAATCCTTTTTGGTTCCCTGTCTATCACTCGGCACCACAAGAACAGAATCTCAGATAAGAGATGATGACCAATTCTATACATATATATATTGTTGGACCCAATGAGAAGAGAAGGGCGAAATGAAAGTATTCTATATTAGCTTAAGACAAAGCACTTGACTAGAGTCCCCAGAGAGGTATGTATGAACAGTGACCCCCAACAAGATGACAAGGGACACAAAGGTTCTTTATTGGAATAGAAGTGAACATCAATCTCCAATCTCCATGCTTATCCTCTTCTTCTTGCCCTTATGTTTCTTGCATCCTTTTTCAAAAATTTTCACTTTCTTTTTATTCTCTTTATGTAATAAATGCCCTTTATGGTGAGCTTCTACTTGATGATTCCCCTCCCTGGTTTTCTGTTTCTCTCTCTCTCTCTGATTGAGCAGATGTCCTTGTTGCTGGACCCACTGTGTATGGCAGCCTAATTTCCTGATCTTAGGATAGAGAGAGAGCCCCACAGGAGAGTGATTGCTGAAAATGGTCTCTTTCTGGTTTAGATTTTGCACATTCAATTACTGGCCTTTTCCCCCCATCTATACAGTGATGCTCATGTTCATACTTTTATACACAAATCAAACCAACTCAGGCCTAGCTATATAATTTTGTTGCACTATCATTTGTCCATGAGTTCAAGGCTTTTTGTGGGTAGATATTCAATGTTATAAGAAAGCTATTACATTATCCAAAGGAAATACTACAGTTCATTTACTTTTTCTTTTTATACCACAAATATCCTCCTGAGATTGAAAATTGGATGTAAATGTTGATGCTCGAATCGATAAATGACAAAGGGTTTGTGTAGAAAATATGACCGCAATGCATGACTTGCTTTGTTGAAAAGTTACTAGAACCAATCGAATGGATGAGAAAAATTTACTTTCTTTCTACATAATGATTCACTTATGGACAAAATATGGGATGGTGATATGAATAAGAGGGAGTGCCCATTGGATAGCCACGTTGGGGGATTGACCAAATCCAAATGATAATATATCTTTAGCCAAACAGCTTAGCTTGTGCAGCCGCCAACGGGAGAAGTATAAGCCTATCCTAACCAACAAAAAATGCCCTATAGCATTAGTAGGGATTAGGTTAGGAAAGAGTCAAAAATACATTAGCATGTTTGGTTTGATGGTAACGATCACGTATTAAAATGGGTTTGGTCCCAAAACCAAGCCAAGACAAATTAGACATTGTTTAGTACATAACATGTGCGCTGCCCTGGGAATCTACTTTGCCTTTTCTTTCCCTTTTGTTCCTTGAATTTCCAGCAAGTGGGTTGCAAAGGACCCCAGCTCTTGGGTTCCCATTGAAAGCTATTTTTTTAGTAACAATGGGATCTTGTGGATATCTACATCATTGATGTGACCCTACTTAAGTGAGGATAACATGTTCAGTTTCATTTTTGTTTTAGATTTTGATTGATCAAATAAATAAAAAATAAAATTTTGATTGATTATTTAATTTTATAATTTAATAAAATAATTTTTTTGAGAAAAAAAATAAAACAGATTTTGATATAAAAGATGGTATCTCATTAAAATAATCACACTATAGTAATTCATACCCATGATGAAAATATTTAATTATGGCCAAATGGCGATTATATTATAATTATATAAAAATAGGTGAAACATTATCTTTTCTTATTAAAAAATTAATTATAAATTTTATAATGAACTCAATTGGTTAGGTGATCCGTAAAGGTTGCAAAAGTAGAGTTCCCAGTGATTATTGGATGGTTTTAATACAAAGATGACGTCTCAATGTCATTGAAGTTTCATCTGCCAGGTAACGAAACGCACTTGTCGTTTTTGCAGCAAAGGACGTCATCATCCATGTTCTGCCAAATCCGATT
This sequence comes from Bauhinia variegata, assembly GCA_022379115.2. NCBI lineage: Eukaryota > Viridiplantae > Streptophyta > Magnoliopsida > Fabales > Fabaceae > Bauhinia > Bauhinia variegata. The sequence goes on along the minus strand of CM039430.1, from coordinate 5,618,859 downwards.
GCTTAAGCATGTACTAAAATCTCTTACAAAGTGTTTTTTTGTCAAATAATATATATATATAGCAACGCTAAAAAACAACATAATCCTAAACAGTTAAGTTAATTTGAATAATTTATATATACTGGAGAGATGAATAACGGAACGTGAAGTTGAGTCTCAAATAAATTGGGTGGATGCTTTCAGTTAACTAGATGGCTGATTGTTTGATTATGGATCTCCATGGGTCAGCAGACGTTGGTCAGTTGAATATGATTTCTTTTTACACCCCATTATTTCTGGAAGTGAATACAATTTCTCTAACAATGAGATGTGCAGAAAGAAAATAAAGGACGTGCAAAAAGAAATCCCTTGCCCTGTTTGGAATTGTGTGCTGCATACAAACTCGCCCAAGCCCGATATTTTTGAAGAAACGACATGCCTTCGGCCCTTCAGTATCCGAACTTCACACTCACAAGGCTTGCTCTGTTGTTGTTGCTGGACCCAACCCAAGGGCCCAATTCCACGCAGTGTCTGAGAAATTAAGTATTACAACTAATCCCATCCGTCGGATACGAAACCCTAAATCTACCTCCGCCGTTTGATTGATCATCAACCTCTCTATACATAAAACCCCATTCTCCCCTCACAGCCCAACTCTTCATTTAGGGTTTGCAGAGCCAGTCACAGCCACCTTTGGTGTATAGATCTCTCGCCTCTGCATTTTCCCTCTACTTACCTTTCGCGACAATGGCGACTCAGATGAGCAAGAAGAGAAAGGTTAGAGAGCTTCATCAATGATCCTTTTCATCGGTGCTTTGGGAAACATAAATTTTGTTTAGCTTCTATCTCCTCCGTAGATTTTCATTCTCAATCTCTGTTTTTAATGTTTCTAAGCCTATAGCTCGCACTGCCGAGGCCTTAATCTAAGTTGTGCTATTGCCTATATGCAGTTCGTAGCCGATGGAGTTTTCTTCGCCGAGCTGAATGAGGTTCTGACCAGAGAGCTTGCTGAAGATGGGTATTCAGGTGTTGAGGTTAGAGTTACCCCGATGCGCACAGAGATCATTATCAGGGCCACTCGAACTCAGAATGTACTAGGTGCGTGGTAGTTCCATTATTTCATTTCGTTTCATTCGTGGTTGCCATTAAATTAATTTTCGAGTATTTTTATTGGTCATTGAATTATAGGCGAGAAAGGTAGGAGAATTAGGGAGCTGACCTCAGTGGTACAAAAGAGATTTAAGTTTCCGGAGAACAGTGTCGAGCTTTATGCCGAAAAGGTCAACAACAGGGGTCTTTGCGCCATTGCCCAGGCTGAGTCTCTTCGCTACAAGCTTCTTGGTGGTCTCGCTGTACGGAGGTATATCCTTCAAATTAGTAATATAGACTTGTTTGAAATTGTAATTGATCGTGTTGTTTATCTGTGCGAAGATTATATGGTTTCACCATGATATTTTGTATTATTAGATAGCTGTGAGACGTTGCTCTATTTGAGTTAATGCGAGCGAATGAAAAATGCCTCCACTCCTATATATGTTTATGATTTAATACAAAATGTCTGGGCATGGCTATTTATTGGGGCTGTTTTGGAGGTTGTATGTCTATCTGAATTTGCTAGTCGCTATCTCGTTTGGTCATCTATAAAGCAATTGGTGTTCCTATACCCAGTTTGTGTCGGAAGATGACTAAATCATTTTATGCCTCCATAACCATTAAAGCTCGTGAATTGCTATTGTATTCATGCAGTAGCATTGGGGGATACATGTTACAACATGCCACATGTTTATGTTAGAAGCTGATCTCTGACAGTTTAGTTGTTGATCCCTTCCTTTTCCTGGTTAATGTTGTCCTGTTTTTCTTCCCTGATCCTTGGTTCTACAAAGAGTTAATTGTTGCTTGTCCTCCAGTTTCCTTCTTCAAATTAGATTTACTTTGACAAATATTACTGTTTTTCACTTATCCAGACATACTATCAGCAATAGGCGTTCATAACTTGTGATAGTTGTGAAATTGTCTATTTTGGCTAATTGACTGACTGGATGATCATGTTCATAAATGGTTAAGCAATTAAATTTAGAATCAATTTGTCCATAGTCTTTCTAGGATGTGAATTTACCACATAGAATATCTTGATATGGTATGTAAAGATTCAGATGCTAGGCTGACCCTAAGTTACGATGACTGTTTGCCCAAGCTATCCTTGAGATTGTTTCTGCTATGTGTCTCATATATGATGGTTTAATGAATCTATATGATAGGCTGATGGCGATTAACTTTGTAGATATAAGGTATAATAGATGCTCACTTATGCATCTGGAATTACATAATGTCCATGTTCTACTTGGATAAAGTACATAAATCTAGACCAACAAACTTTTATTGCTCCGCTTCTGGTTTATTTGCTCTTTGACACCAGGTTTGATGCAATAAATTCTAGACATCTAACGCCATTTTGTTTCAGGGCCTGCTATGGTGTTCTGAGGTTCATTATGGAAAGTGGTGCCAAGGGTTGCGAGGTTTGTTTTACTACATTCACCTTTTAATTGACCCGTTCCTATAAACCCATGGGTTTTTGGGTGTAATTGCTGTTTAATTTGTGAACAGGTGATTGTTAGTGGAAAACTGAGGGCCCAAAGAGCCAAGTCCATGAAGTTCAAAGATGGGTATATGATTTCTTCTGGGCAACCAGTCAAGGATTACATTGACTCTGCCGTAAGACATGTACTTCTTAGACAGGTTAGCAACTACCCAGACTCCTGATATAATTCCTTTATATGGTGATTTATAATTTTGTTATAGCTAGTTCATGTTTTGTTATCTTTTTATTATAGAGCTACTTAGCTAATTAATTTCTCTGATAAATTTTCAGGGTGTTCTTGGTATCAAGGTGAAGATCATGCTTGATTGGGATCCCAAAGGAAAGCAGGGTCCCAAAACGCCTCTTCCTGATATTGTCACAATCCACCCTCCAAAGGAGGAAGAAGAATTCATTCGACCTTCGGCTCCTGCTGTTTATCCAACTGACATTGAGGTTCCAGTTCCTGTTCCCGTGGCTTAATGTGTGCCTTTTTGACCGAACCGGATTAGCTTTTCCTGCGACATTTACAATGAGTGCTTAGTTTTTTTATTGTAAGCAATGGTGGGTGCCAAGACATGTCCGTTTAAAATTTCCATAGTTTGTTAACTCTTCTAGAAATTTTGTTTTGCCCTAGTTATAAAATTTTCAGTATCATTGGTTTATATTTCTTTTCTATCTGTGTTTTGGGGCATTAGCTCCACACCTGTAAGCATCGTCGCACATGAAATAATTTTCGAAGGTTACATATCATCCAACAAAGTTGCCCCCAATATCATCTAAGATTTTACTCAGACAGCAATGGGAGAGCAAATTTTGGCCGGAGGGAAAGCGTCTGGCAAGAAACAAGTATTGTTATTATGGTGCAAATATGAGATATTAATAGACTTACAAAAGGATCCGTTTTACAAGTATTGAAACGCTGAATTTCAATTATGAAGCGTAAGTTAATGGTTATGGTGACAAGTAGAAATTTAATACTTAGCATGAACATGTGCAATTAGAATTATGTCATTTCATTCATAAGGACTAAATTGAACAAGACTTTGATAACTAGTTGCACATTCATAAATAACCAAAAGTAGGAAACAACTAGTTTAAATGGAATGAGGGGAACTAGACTAAGCTAGTTGCATTAGAAGGACCTAGTTCCAATGGAACCAAGAAGGCAGCAGCCTTTCCTCTAGGTTTCCACGCCACTCCCATGTAAATGGACTCCAACACTTGCATGAAATCAGTCAAAGCACCAACCACTAGGAACATGACACTAGTAATTGCATAATTGTGTAAATATCATGATATTTGTGGAGGAAAATAATAAATTAAGGAGGAGGAATAAAATAAAAATTTAGAAAAGTCTAGAGCAAGGGAAAGGCGGCAAGAAAGGGAGCTGAAGAGGGAAGAAAAGAAAATAAAAGAGAAAGAGAAGAGGAGAAGGGCGTGTGAAAGAAGGAGGAGAAGATAAGAGGAGAAGAGCTTGTTTTGAAGCATAAGGAGTGTTGTATCTTAAACCACTTGGATAAGCTATTAAATAGCATCAAATAGAAGGAGAGGCTGCTATAAAGACCAAAGAAGAGGAAGCTAAGAGTTGTACAAGAAGGAATTGAAGATACAAGGTAGTTAGTTTAATTCAAGCATGGGTAGTTAGTTTAATTCAAGTATGGGTAGTTAGTTTAATTCAAGCATGGATAGTTAGTTTAATTCAAGTATGGGTAGTTAGTTTAATTCAAGCATGGGTAGTTAGTTTAATTCAAACATAGGTTATATGTGCTTGTATGCTAAAATTTTCTGCACTCTTGCTATTGCTAATTCTTGTCACTTATGTACTATGATTTAATGTCATTTTTGTGTGTGTGAATGGATGCTGGATTGCTGTTTTTATGATGGTTTAATGCTATATATGGTCTGCCCTAAAAGAGAAGCATGCAAACTCACAAAGTGTTATGAGAAGAGTATGAAGAAAGTTGTGTAACCTTGAGGTAGGGGTGTGCCAAAAATGAAAGTAAAGGTGGCATTTATGGACATAAGGAATGATTAGTGCCAAAAGGGCGCACTAATCATGCTTCAACAGGCAGTGGTGCCAAAAGGGCGCACCAACCCATGTATGATGTCCATAATGATCCCTAAGCTTGGTTATGATTCTTTCTTTGTAATTTCTTCGAATTAACCTCAGTTTATGGCATCCCTGAGCCTTGTTTGGATGGACTAACTACTGGGAAATCCTTGATTTCTCATATTATTAGTGTGGTGATTTTATGCAGGTAAAGATTCAAAAGAGGTAAATCAAGAATAGCTTGTGTTGCTGGCTGTTTTCTATGTAATTATTGTTGACCTTATGTAATAAATGTTTGAGGTTATGTGATGTAATTTGAATCATATCTAGAGCACTTTATAATGGACATTTAATTCGTGTATACCATGTACTCATGTGACTCATAGAAATGATAAACATGGATTTGTGCACCTTGTGCTGAAATTTTGTTTTCTGGCCAGCTTGATATCACGAACTATTAATACCTTAAAATTACGAGATAATTACATGAAATTATTTTTCCAATCTCATGAAACACTATACTTCATGCATACCAAATTTCAGAATTTTTGGCTTAGCCAATTAGTACAGAAAATTCTTCAAAGTTACAGTTCAGGAGTTTTACCGGTAAACGGGACAGTTTACAAACTTTGCTAAATTGACTCATCAAATCAATGCAATTTTCTACAAAAATTTTTCTACATGTTCTGGACACGTTAAAATTGAATTCTAGAGATTTTCATGATTTTTAAACATTTCTACACCACGTTTTCACATTTTCCAAAAACAGGGCAGTAAGCAGTCAAAGCCTGAAAGCTGCCCACCTGAAACCAACACTTTTATTTTCAATCTCCCTAGTGAATTGATATCAATGGAAAGTGTTCCCACCAACTTGAAGGTTAAAATGGGATGTTACCATGTATGTATTTTTCGTTTCTTTCCGTTAAGGGCCCGCTTTTCTCTTCGCTCCCTCCAAAATTATCTCTCTCTCGTTCTTTCCATTTTGGGTCGCATTCGTGCCCGTGACAACTCTGCAGGATTTGGTCCGTAATCTCACATAGCGGTTTCCTGTTCCAGTATGTCGGTGAATCTCACGCCGAACTCGATCCCGGCGATTGTCACCGGCGATGTCAACTCGAAGCCACTGGTGCAGGTCTTGGATATCAAGCCGATTTCGAATAAGGCGAATCAGGAGAGATACCGGCTTTTGCTTTCCGATGCTGTTTCGACTCAGCACGCTATGCTCGCGACTCAGCTCAATGACCGAGTCAGAACAGGTCGAGTTAAGACTGGTTCCGTTGTTCAGTTGATTGAGTATATCTGCAGCCCTGTGCAGAACCGCAAGTCAGTTTCATTTCATTATATCTAATTTTGAGATTTATTACTGCAATTATACTTGATGTTAAATGACGCTATTTTTCAGAATGACTCTGAAAGTACTAGCAATTTGTTTTTCTTGCTCTAATTTGTTTGATGTGAATACGAATGTTTATGGAAAACTTATTTTCTCTGAGATTTCATCTGTAATCTGTATGAGATGCAGATAACCAGTTGAGTATGGTCTGGAAGTTGTTGGTATTAAATTTCAGTAAATATGTAATACATTGGTTCAGAATTATTCTTCTATCTTATTGAAGCATAAGTTGGTCGGTTTTTGGCTTAAGAAAGGGGTGAGTAAAGAAATGTAGTGTAAAGGACTATCACATGTTGTGAATCCGATATTATTGGGTGGAAACATGGCTAGTGTGGATACATTCTTCATGGAAGAAATCTTATGCACTTCTAGTTATGGTCTCTTGACCAGTGACAAAAATAGTTAAATTTTCATCGATACAATAATGTAAAGACTGATACGACAAAAAGTAATATACTCATAATAAGTCACGATATTCCAGTCATCCTGCTCATCAGCCTTTCTTTTCTGGTTTGCATCACATCCTATGTAGTTTGTACCTTTTGTTTGATGAAATTAGGGGAACAAGCTTGGAGACATTCAGACAGGTCAACTTTTATTTGCGAGACTGAAAGAAATACAACTTCATAATGCAACCGAAAAAACCTTGACATTGTTTATCAAAGTATTTTTTGTGGATGCTAAGAGTCAAACACTTGTGTACAAATTTAATTTATTCTTCTATCTTGTCTTTTTTCTCCTGGTGGCAATGGTCTATATCTGACTTTGTACTCCTTTTTGCAGGATTATTGTGATACTCAACATGGAAACTATAATACCAGTCTGTGAGATCATTGGGAATCCAAAGTCATTTGGGGAATCTGATTTAACAGCTCAGAAAGCGTTACCTAATATGCAGCAGTCGTCCAGGGTTAATAATAATTATTTGGTTGCTCAAAATCCAAGTGATAATGTGCAGAGTTTCCGACCAACTGTCCAACCTCCTTACCGACCACCTCCAGTTTACAAAAATCGTGGTGCAATTATGAAGAATGAGGCACCAGCACGCGTTATTCCTGTAGTTGCTCTCAATCCATATCAGGGCCGGTGGGCTATCAAGGCAAGAGTAACAGCAAAAGGGGATCTGCGCCGTTATAACAATGCTCGTGGAGATGGGAAGGTCTTCTCATTTGACCTCCTTGATTCTGATGGAGGGGAAATACGAGTGACTTGCTTCAATGCTGTTGTTGATCGATTCTATGATGCAATTGAAGTTGGTAAAGTTTACTTGATATCCAAAGGTAGCTTAAAACCTGCACAGAAGAACTTCAACCATTTGAAGAATGAATGGGAAATATTTTTGGAGTCAAATTCAACAGTAGAGCTTTGCCCTGATGAAGATGGTTCTATACCTAGACAGCAGTTCTCGTTCATGTCTATCAGTGAAATTGAGAGTGTTGAGAATAACTCCATACTTGATGTGATTGGGGTTGTGATATCTGTGAATCCATCTGTTCCCATATTGAGAAAGAATGGAATGGAAACTCAGAGAAGAGTTTTGAACCTAAAGGACTGCTCTGGCAGGAGTGTCGAGCTAACCTTTTGGGGTGAATTCTGCAACAGGGAAGGTCAGAAGTTGCAGGAGATGGTCGATACAGGGTTTTTCCCTGTTCTGGCAGTCAAAGCTGGGAAGGTTAATGATTTTAGTGGAAAATCTATAGGGACCATTTCTTCTACGCAGCTCTTTATAAACCCTGATTTCCCTGAGGCTCGTAGATTGAGAGACTGGTTTGATCAAGGGGGAAAGGATGCTGCTTCTCTGTCCATTTCTAAGGAGCTTGTTCCTGGAGGATCTAAGAATGATGTGCGCAAAACTGTGTCTCAGATCAAGGATGAAGGTCTGGGACGATCAGATAAGCCTGACTGGATAACAGTGAGGGCAACCGTATCTTTCATGAAGACAGATGCTTTCTGTTACACTGCTTGCCCGCTGATGATCGGAGATCGACAGTGCAATAAGAAAGTGACAAGATCAGGAAACACAAGATGGCAGTGTGATAGATGCAATCAAGAGTTTGAGGAGTGTGATTACCGGTATCTTCTTCAAGCCCAGATTCTGGATAATACAGGAATAACTTGGGTAACTGCTTTCCAGGAATCAGGGGAAGAGATTTTGAGTCATCCAGCAAAAGAGCTATACTTGTTGAAGTACGAGCAGCAGGATGACGAGAAGTTTAGTGAAATAATCCGGAGAAGCCTCTTTAATCAATATTTGTTTAGGCTGAAAGTCAAAGAGGAACTATATAGTGATGAACAGAGGGTGAAGATTACTGTAGTCAAGGCAGATAAGGTGAATTATACTTCCGAGAGTAGACACATGCTTGATTTTATTTCTCAGTTTTACCGGCAATGATTCAAATATTGGATTCAGCAATTTTCGTGATGAGATGAGCTATACCTGCTATAAATGCACAAGTTAACAGTTATCCTATTGTGAGCGTTCATGGAATTAATCAATTAGCATGGCATTTGTAATACTATTGTAAATCCCAGATGTAGATACCAATAATTCTTCTTCTGAATTTTCTCTCTGTAAGTACGCATGACTATAATGGACAACTGGACAAGCCTTCATATCTCTTATTAATATTCTATATTTTTTGTATGAGCATCTTAGATATTGCCCCGGAGAGGATGCAATAAGATTACGATCTCTTTTCCTCTCGGATCTGTTGTAGTTTTGTTCCTGCTATGTTCAGATGCATGCCATGTCGTTTAAGTTTGACCTATGAAACAATCTATATCGCATCTGCTTGTTGAACTATTTGCCAACACTGCGCAAAACATGCAATTAATCTGTTTCTATGTTGAACCAAAACCGGAAATTACAACTCAAGAATGGTAAAGCTTCTGCTCTGGTGGAGCTGAAGAATGACATATTACACATAACACAGTTCTTCACTGAATAAGATCAGAGATAAATATCATGACAGAAAGAAAGAAGGTTTAAACGTCTCCGCAGAGCTTGAGAATCTCCCTAGCCCCGCTTGACAGGATCGAAATTGGCGACGCCGATCACGGCACCAAGAATTGCTGCAAGGACAACTCCGCCGGCGACGATGCTGAGCAAGAAGTTCTTGAGAGACGGTGAGACGGCGGCTTCAGCCACATCAGGAACCATCATTGAAGCTGTCAATGCAGCTGCTGTGAGCCCTGTGACTGCTTTGTCCTTCAAGGAGGCCTTGACTTCAAACTTGCCTCTGGTTTTTGCTGCGGAGACAACCTTTGATGGCCGCAGTGGCAATGGCTTAAGGAATGCCTGGGAGCTGGGCACCACCCTCTTCTGGTTAGCATAAGTTACTGGCATAGCCATTGAAACTGCCGAGGTTGAGGCCATTGGTTTCTCCTAGCTCTTGTTCCTGCCCTGCCAAATTTTTCTCTGGTAAGAATGAGGAACTGGATTCGGGATGTATCTTTTTTGAGAGAAACAGTGGTGGAGGGAGGGGTGGAATGAGAGGTGGAAATCTTTGTCTCCGTCTTACGTGGCAACTTCTCCAGTGAGATTGAGAGATAACGTTATCTCATTGGCCCATATCACCACCAGTAGTCAAAATTCGAGTTGCTCAAGCCTCAAGTTGGGTTTCTCCCGGAATACACTCATATTTGTCCGGGAAATACTACATGCAGATTTATTGGGGTAAACCTGCTGTCTACACTTTTTTTTTACTTTAAGTAAAATTGTAAATAAAAAGATAAAAAGAGATAAAAATAAAATAAGTGTATAAGAAGAAATGTACTTCTCTGTCTACGGGGACTCCAGATCGGTTTCTATTTTAGTAGGTTTTCATGTCATGATTTAGTGAATTTTTAGCACACCCCAATAATTTCTAACCACACACCTTACGGTGAGGTGTGTGGTTAGAAATTATGAAGTTAAGAAAGTCAATATTAGTGAGTTACACAATTATTAAGCAAATCATATTTTTCACATCACTGGTAAGCTAAAATTGTTAAACCACACCAAATGGTCAGAGTTCAGTTCATACAAGGGTGTTGTCAAGAGATCTCCATTTCTACTGTCAGTCATATAATCCTTAATCTATGCAGCATCTCTGATCTAAACTGAATGAATAGCATGAAAAAATGCATTTAAATACTTAAACCAGACAAAAAGAAATCTCAAATGATGAACAGAGATCATCTCCAAACTGGTAATCCCGTGGAGGTTGCTGGTGCTGCGCAACTGAGGTGAACTTCTCGTGGCAGTAGATGATACTTGATATTAAGATCTTCAAAAATGTTCTTCAACTCCAGAACTAAGTCAGATCTTCTGCTAACTTTATCTCCATAATTCTGAAAATTCATGGTATGATTGATATATAGAGCCATTTTCATCTTGTTTACGTTCTCAATGTCCTTAACGATTAAACTATGGCCAGGACGCCAGTGTTGTGGCCTACTTTCCAAGTATCTGAAATTTTTAAATAAAGCCATCAAAGTTTAATAATTTGATGAACATATCGTAAATGAAAGAATGTGACTCCAAGAGATGGAAATGGTGATAAAGGAAGATTATAACGGTTAGAGAAAAAAAAAAGTGAAGGACATACGCTTTTATTCTAGCTTTTAAAGCTCCAATAGTCTCAATTGAGGTAGAAACATCAACGGCAAATTCAACTGAATCACTCATATCTGGGCTTCTGTAGAAGTTGCTGATTGGTTTGGTTGCCAGAACTGAATTTGGATAGAATATCTTTTCATTGTCATATCTCAAGAAGACTGTACTCAATATATTCATCTCTTCTACAACCATCTGCAATGCTTAAATGTGTCAGTCAAGGTGCTTCTGCGGACATTGATTGAGAGAGTGTTAGAAAATACCTGCACACCATCAATGACACAACGATCCCCAACATCATATGGGTGCATCACGAAAACAAATATGATGGCTTCAAACACTGTCTTAGCTGTGCTACCAAATATAAACACCACAAGGAGAAGTTGAGATGAAATGAAGACGAGCACCTTGGTTGTCAAGAATCCCATCAAAAGTAGCCATACAATAACAATCACAACAAGGACCACCACTGAAGCGAGCTTGTCCAACTCATCGACGGCCGTTTTGGTATCATTTAAGGAATGTACCAGTGATTTACGTTCGAGGTAGACTTTCAACTGAGACAAGTGCAAAGAGGTAAACAATTACGGAATCCAAATGAAGCTTAAGAATGATTGTGGATTTGATATTTGCAACTGCGTGAATCTATTCAAAATTTTAGAGCTTGCGAATCATATGTGATGGAAATTTACCAGCCAATTTTTCAGAGACTTCCTCTTGATTTTTCCAGTTTCAGATGCTCCTTCAAATAGTGGAAGCACATTCTCCACCTCTTCTCTTTTCATGAAGCGCAAAAGGTCCTCCTCATCAATGTACCTAGCCAAATTGAGGGTTAAATGTTTAGACAGTCCAAGAGAAAATGAATTAGAAAATCATTACTTTTTGGAAGGTAATTAGTATTCTCACTTGTTTCCTGGCTTTGCAACATTCTGGAAAATTCTATAAGCAGCTGCTTTTGCTTCCCACTCACTAGTAATTTCCTTGTCATTCTGCTCACCCTCGTCTTCATCAAAACTCACTAATGTATTGGAGATGGTAGACAGTCCAGAACTCCTTATCACGTTAATCAAGCCTTTCATGGTCCAAGCTGAAACTTTCTCTTGTTTCATCTTTTTGAGCTTGTCTACATCAATGACCTCTTCTTTGCTCCCTTCATTGTCTCTATTAGTCCTGAAACTAAGTTGGCCAGCGCTTGCAGTTTTTCCTACCATTTCAGCCATCTCCATCAATGGAGGCCCCGAGAGAGTATGCAGAATGTACTGATGAAATAATGATTCTTGAATCCTGTCAAAGAATCTGGTGCATTGGAAAGAAGAAGCCAACAGCTTTATCAACAATGTTTTTAGTAGCCATATAGCCGCCCCAATAAGACAAGAAGCAAGGGCTCTAGTTATATGATTGAGAATCTTAGTAGTCTGTTTGGATCGTTTGACTCCACGGTTAAACAATAGACCCCATGCCAGTAGAACCAAGCTTAACCAAATAAAGGCCTGAACACTCTTCTTCAGACCATAAACAAAATACAGAACCTTCTTTTTAAACAAGAAGTTTCTTTCAATCAAGAATACCAAAATATTCATAAACCACTCTGTGACCATTCTACCACAGAGGATAACCAACACCAGAACACACCATTTCCATAATCCCAAACCCCAAATTACACTGTCATGTAACTTATGGATAGTCAAGCTTGCAATCAAAAACCCCATGATACAGACAAAAGCAGTCCACTCAATCAAAACCATAAATTTCCACTTCTTACCTGGTCTCCGGCTCACTCGTAGATCTGCTGTCTTGTATACTTCTTCATCATCATCTTCATCTACAGGTGTGCCAATCAAGGGCGTTCTTGGAGTAACAGGAACTGTATTTGTACCCCTTGGAGTAGTAGTTGTAATTTTGTTATTAGGAGAAGCCAAAGTAGGAGAATTCTTATCAGATAAATTAGAATTCATCGATTGGGCCTTTTCCTCAAGCACCTTGGCATCACTTGGATATGGCGGCTCCACCAATCTCGATTTTGGCTTGGAAAACTCCGACCTCACAAGTGACCGCCGTCGTGTAATAGCCTCTGCGGGGATTTTCGGCGGCTTACCCGATTTTGGCGTCAAGTTTTTCATCTCCGGCGAAGGCGAGCTTGTACTTGAGGAAACTTGAATCCTGCTCCTGAGATTTTCAATCTCTGTTAGTTCAGTACCTGACTCTCTGAACCCTCTGAACGAAGAACCCATCTGGCTATTTGGCTGAGAACTATAAGTTCTTTCGATTACAGGAGAGGAACCTTCAAAATCCTTGCTTTCTTTCTTTGCGTAGAAAGCTTGTTCCTTTTCAGAAATTTGCAGAATGAGTTCGTTCTTAGGTTCCATCTTGTCTCCCGCTCCTTTTCCTGCTTCCATCTGAACTTTGTAGCTGCCGCTGTTTGAAGCACACTTACCAAAGTAGTATTCAACTGCACATTTGAATGACAGACTCACTGGGCCACTGCAGCTCCACCAGAGAAGTGGTAAAACTGTAACTTTCTCCAGAAAGAGAATGATGAAAACTGGGGATTACTTAGCTGATATTCTGTAGAAAACAGACAGAAATTGAAGAGCCTTCTTGCTTAACTCAACACCAGATGAAGATAAACTAACCCGTTTGCTTCTGTAGAAATTATATATTTCAAAGAAGAAATGTTAGAAATCACACACGCCTAATGTAGCTAAAATGTTTGCAACAAGCGTGAGTTGAGTGCAACTGATTCATCTAGAAGAGATTTGGCTGCCATTATCACCCATGCAGCTACTCTGCTGTCGCAGTGTTCATGTGTACTTTACCATTAAATCATGACAGGAGATCACCGCCAAGAAAAGGAAACCCTAGAAGCACATGTGTCCCCTTCATTATTCTACGAAATTGATTTTCATTTAAGCAGCAGAACCCGGAAAGCAAGGTATCCCTTTCCATTATGGTTTTTGAATTACAATTACGCCAAAAGCAAAAGGAAAATATCCACATCATATTCCCACCTAATCAGTGACCTGCATGATCCAAATGACATTCCAGCACACTAACGTACCCCCAATAAAATATTATTTAAAATAATATAAATTATTCCATTAATTACTACAATCCTGTTTCTTTTGGTAGGAACTCAGATTTTGTATTTAAACATGAAACTACAAATAAGTATGAAAAATCAAAGTTTGAATTTTTATTAAAAAAGGTGTTCATGTTTAACACCTGATACTGTGTCGGCAAGATTTTTCACAGTATTTATTTTCTCAGTACATGAACATACATACAAGACAAAATCCTCGGCGGCAAAAATCATGCATTTGTTAGCTGTAAAGCTGAACCACTTTTTCCTGCGAGAATTATTTTATATAGAAACAATTCAGCGAACGAGGCTGCAACAGAAAGCTCAGCCACTGAAGTAGATGAACAAAGAGTTCAAAGTTCAGCGATGTAGAATTTTCCACAGCGATCTTCACTGTATCATGCTTTGAGTTTGTTGATATAATGATATGCAGAACTAAGTTATTTAGATTAGTCTTTAAGCAATAGCTCTATCCCCTGCCAGCAATTCTTGCCCAAAACTTGGCCTTCGAACAGGGAACAAAAAAAAGATTGATTTTAGCTGTAAGCACTAGTCTGTCACAAAGTCCTGCATCTCTCATAAACAACAATGATTCATTCAACCACTCTGTTTTTTCCCAGAATGAATGATTCAACCGATTGTGCTACAACCTAGGAAGAAATCATTGCTCAACCTCTTTGTAATAAAAAAGGAAACAAATCACGTGTTCAATCTTTTATAATTCTTCCTCTGATGCTTTCTTTCTGGCAACTTGGCATTCTTTATATAATTTGAAAGATGATGGTAAAAAAAAAAAAAAAAAAAAAAAAGGAAGAAGAAAATTTCAGCTTTGATTTTCAACACACGAACTCGCTGCAGCTACAATTGGAAGTGTAGTGTAAAAAACATGAAGTTCCCTGGAAAATTTGAGACTTTTTCGGGGATTATGGAATCAGAAAATGGAAGCTTGAGCTGGTAAGTATTCTCGAGTATAATCTTTCCCGGAAAACAAAATTATATCACAAATTGAAAAGCGACTCTGTTTTTTATTCCGACGATTAATGTCAGATACAGGGAAACGATTAACAAAATTGTTTGCTACCTAAAACAGCATATGTTTCACGAAGAATAAGCGTTGGAAAACGTTTGTGACCGACAGAGCGAACAAAAGATTCCTGAAGAGAATCGAAGAACGTAATTTGTGTAGTGTTCCCGGGTTACACTTTATTTAGATGGCGGCTGAGATATAGGATTAACTGACAACCAAAAATTGGAAATACAGCAGGCTGTGGAACCATTTTGGGCTGGGTCGGCCCAAATTATTTTAGGCTATAGTTTTAGGCCATAGATGTACAATTAATAAAAGAGTGAAAAAAAAACCAGAAATAATTTCTTGTGCTTTCTTAATTTTTGGTCAACAGCAAACTCAAGCCGCCCAAAATATACGAGACACGGTCCCTTTC
Source organism: Bauhinia variegata (assembly GCA_022379115.2). Classification (NCBI taxonomy): domain Eukaryota; kingdom Viridiplantae; phylum Streptophyta; class Magnoliopsida; order Fabales; family Fabaceae; genus Bauhinia; species Bauhinia variegata. Next base: position 5,603,741 of record CM039430.1, on the reverse strand, counting down.
TTAAATTTCTTTTCGTGGCAAGTGGATGAGTTTTTATATTTTATTAATCCACTACCTGCCGTGCCGGTTCATAGATAATAATCAAACAATTTAAGGCTCATTATTCATTAAAGAAATGCCTCAATAGCTCAAAGAGACACTATCAGGAGAAAATCGTCATCCTATTTTAAATTTGGATTTACTGCACTCATGACTATGTACACTCACTGCATTGGATAAATCTTATACGCTTAATCGTTATTCATAGACTTAGTTTAAGCCACGTCATGTACACATAATTTGATGATAGCAATAAAGATGTGTACAAGTCTTCGTAGCTTGAGTAACAATTTTTATTAGGCTTGATTTATTCCCATTAATTTTAAATTCTAGGTGCAAATTGAGTTTAAAGGTAAATTTCTTTAAGATATAATGAAGATTCTTGAATATGGTTTATACTCTCAAAACTTAAATTAAGACAACAATAAATTTTTTTACAAGTGTGCATTCAAGATAAAGACGAAACACGTGCTCAATTTAAATTTCTTAAGTCCAAAACTTGTCTAAATATTGGTGAGAATTGTTTATTTATAGACATATTTTATAAATGGACATAACTCTTCAATCACGTTGTTTCATAAAAAAAATATTTTTTTTGACAAACATGACTCTTTAATACTTATAACTATTTATCAAAGAAGTATATCTTATCAATTAAGAGATATAAATTTTTAAATAAAAATATTTTATCAACCAATGCAACTTTTTGTCGATGACTATTAATTATTCTATGAAAAATTACAATTTTAATTGTATAAATTTTTTATGAATCATGGCAACTTTTAATTATATAAGATATAACTATATTTGTGTCTTTTGGTTAATTAACGAAAACTATGTGACTTTTAAATGATGTAATAATTTTTTATATAATTTTTTACTTACGAGATATGACTTTTTTAAAAAAAAATTATTTTAAAAATCTTTTCATAATTACTAATTTAAGTTTTTGGTTGACTATTAGATAGCTAAAATGTGTTGATTTAAATGAATGGACAAAATTATTAATTGGAGCAAATAAAGCTTTCTATTCTAGGTTTAAACCCGAAATTATAACTCTAGTTTTATCTTGTTTCTCCTCCTATCTGAGGCAAAAAAATAAAATAAAATAAATCTTCTTTTCCACGCATACATAGCTGGTTTCTAAACTACCGTGGATTACCGAACCCACAGGCAAAGAAAAGAATAGACACGACACTTATCGACACATTGTTGTCGCTCTCTCACCCATCGTTGTTTATTTCTTTGTCTTCTCTCTACGAATTCCATGACAAATTTAATAATAAACAATTCACATTCTCTCTGCAAATAGATACAAAACCACCACGGCGTTTTAATTAATATGATAAAAAAGTTATTTGTATATGAATTCTATCATCCAAGACATGGATGGGATTTGGTTCGATATCTCCCAACACTTTCTCCAATTAATTCTCTCTTAATTTCACCCAAAATCCCAAAAATGGGTGATCTGCTAAACCCCTCCGCAATCTCACCACCTCCTCCTCCATCTCCTTCCCCAAAATCCAAGTTGCCCATGTTGTATTATGGCCTAGTAGTGGTGGGGACCGCTGCTATAGTGTTGGTTATATACAATTTCATCGTCGTCAAACGTTGTAGCAGGCGTCAAATGCAGTCGCGGGCTTCTGGGTCAAATCGAATGGCGGTTGAGGTTGCAACAAGTAGGAGTTTTGATAGCTCAAATAGGACCTTGCTTTCAAGCTTCAAGTACAAGAAAGAGCAGCAACATGGTGGTGATGGTGTTGCCGCGGATTATGAATGCCCAGTTTGTTTATCAGTTTTTGAAGAAGGGGAGCAAGTGACCAAACTGCCGCGCTGCAACCACTCTTTCCATTCGCCTTGTATAAGCATGTGGCTTTACTCTCACTTCGATTGCCCAATTTGTCGAACACCTGTTGGGCCTTTTGGTGCTCGACGTTTTCCACCGGTGAGTCAGTCGCCGGCGGAGAATTCTCGTGAAGGGTTGCTGGAATCCGGCGTAGGCAATTGAGAGTGGGGCCTAGGACCATGAAAAAGGAGGAATTGAGTGAAAGCAAGCAGTTTCACTGGGCACTGCGAATCAGACTCACTGTCTTTGGACTTGGCTCACAACGTCGACATTTTTTCTATTGGTTGAATAGTGGTCATTCGTTTTGGACCACATAAATATCATAGTGCTTTTTTTTTTTTTTTGAAGGAGAATGTAAGGCAATGAGTAGATGGTAATCAAGCTTTTATTGTCAGCAAAGGAAAAAGGGGGAATTTCTCTATTACGTTGCTGCTTTTTAAAGTTTTAATTTTAACGTAAGAATGTGTGCATTTGTATAATTCTGCGTAAAATGTTGGGAGGATATGTTAACTTGTGCTAAACATTCCGTCTACCGCTAAGTTATCTTTTCTTTCATTCAGTTTTTAATAGTTGCAATTCTTTTCCCAATCGTATTTCAGCCATGCTTACGATAATATAAGAATATGCATTTTTATTTCATCTTGACAACTTGCAATATGCTCAAGGCACGAACACGTCGATATCAACACAGATATGCTACGTCATCAAAATATTTTAAGGGTTGCATCATATGACGCCAAAACTGACAAGGAAAATTTTATTTTTAGGAAGAAAAAATCTATTTTCTTGAGCCCTGAGTTCATCAAATCATGGGACAACATCTCAATTATGATACATGCTATAAACAGGCTTCACTTTTTCCCCACTAAAAGTGGTCTCTGTATAATGCAAAGTGAAGATTACATTTTTCTTAAATTGTCTAGCCTTGCCTGCAAATCACTATCGATCCCGCTGTCATCATTCCCTGTAGCTTCGGCTTGAGGCACCTTAGTCTTCGCTGCTGGGGCTGCAACAGCGGCTGATGGGGCATTCACAAGCTGTGCATCAAATAAAAACTTGTTAAGCGTTGTTATTGGTGACTAAGTATTTTACTTTCAGCTTAAGAAAGAAGTTGAATGAGCAAGAAATGATTAATATACCTCTTGGTTTACGTTGATTCCAATCTCATCGAGAACCTGGTTAACTAGGTCTTCTGTTTCTTCTTCTTCTTCATCCCCTTCCAAAGCATCATCTATTGCGTCTCCCATCACTTCAGTTGTCAATTCCATCCTTTCGTTCTCCCTCTCAAATTCTTGCATGATCTTCTGCAAAGAGGGCAGGTTCATCCGCCTATTCATCTGCCCCATTGCTTTTGTCACACCTTTCATCGCCTCACCCATAGCTTGCGTTGATTTTAAAGTCTGGACAATAGGATTACAAAAGATTCCAACTTTCAGCACCCATTTGAGGGAAGGGTTTTATCAGGTGGTGTATGGAACTTAAACATCATTTTAGATACATGCCCAATGATGGGGCATTGATTGGTGATTTACAATGCAACACACCATCAACTCTAAAAAATGGTCATGCTATCATGACCTTGTCTTAGTACGAAGCAACATATTCAATTAGACAAACAACAGGCACCTGAATTCGGAGCGATACACCCTGGAGCTGTGATTTAAGCTTATAAAACTTCTCAATCTGATGCCTTGTTCGAACAAGATCTTTTGCCATCACTCTCACTGCACCCTGCAAAACATTCACACAAAACAAAATATATATGTGTAAACGGCATATGTGAAACATATAGATCTCATGGATGCAAATTCAAAATTACTGATAAGGTCAGATTTTAAGCTAGAAAGCTGTGAGTCTGTGTTCATTGAACCACACACGATACACAAACTAACCGACCATGACTAGGAGTAAGCCAAACCCTGAGCTCCCTAACAAGTGCAAGGATATAGAAACGAGACTGCCAATCCAGATGTGGAAGCCAGATTGAGCGACCATGTAAGAACCATAGTGGGTCAAATTTCACACTTCAATGTGATACCAAGGAATACTCAAATGTAGTGTTAATCTTTACAAATACCAGTTTTATTTCTTATAATATGAATTCTTTTCAAGTATTTCTAATTAAACATCAAGGATAGATTTGATACATTGCTCTAGCCTATATAACACAGCGTTCCAATATATCCCATTTACTAGCATAGATATTGACATGATAGGGAACCTGTGATTTGCTGAAAAAGGCAGCAACTACAAAATTTAACCCAAGATTATCATGAATATATATCTCGGATATTATGCTGATCATATCAATAGAGCAATAAAACTCAACCCGTAACGTAGATAATGGCATACATAAAATGAGCTAAGCTGCATATTTAACATGTAACAGAAACTAAAGTACAAGAACAACTAATGCTTCGGAAAACCATACCATTTGGCCCTGCTTGGCACTTTTCTTTATTTCCATAATCAGTTTCTTTTCTTGTGCTTGTAAACCTTGCCTCTCCCGTTCAATTTCTCTGATTGATTTGTCCAACATTCTCTTATTTTCCCGCAGAAGCTCTGAAATTCACAAGTTTCAAATCATGTAAAAATAAGTGTTTCATTTTGTACAAGTTGAAATTAATATCATCACATCAAACAATATATGCACATGTGGGAAAGGGATAGTAAAAAACACTCTCATCAGAGCACCCATTTTACATTCAATAAACAAGTTGATAAGCTAGTTCGTAGTTCCTTAAAATTCTGATTCCCATAGCTAAAAGTATTGTAAAATGAATTAAAAAAAATGGTTATGCCGCGGAACTCTGCTGTCATAAATAGATTACGCGAAGGAGGATGACTGAAATAGACAAGCGAACAGAAATAATTACTGAATAACTAAGCATGTAAGAGGCAATGATCATCAAAAAAATAAAATTATCTTTTACCATATACAGTGCGACAGACTGTATATTATGCAGAAAGAACTGATGAAAAGCCTAAGTTAATCACATGATGAACCTATCATCCCGATTGAACAACCCCAATGCGAAATTTAAGTCCTTTAGCATGTAACCCAACCAAATCGCACAAAATGGATTGAACTAAGCCAGAATCAAAGCCAAAAATTACTTTATTTTCATAAGATGTTGTCCATGAAGATTAAAATGGTAAAATGAACAAACCTGCAGGAGTTTTTCTCTTTCCGAATATGAAACTCATAATGCTTGAATCTGCAACCGCACCAAAAATCCAAATCGCAATAATCTAATCAAGTATCGATGATCAGAGAACAAAGCTAATCGCTTCTGATCCGATCAGACCCTCCTTTGTTTATGGGTTCTCCTATCGAGTCGACGCTTTTGATCCTGTAGCTTTCTTACGCGGTAAGCCTATAGTGGAAAGGTCGAACGAAGGAATCATCAACGAACCACGCCAATCTTTTCTCGTACGTGGCGTACTCGGGGTGGGACCCACACCCATCGACTTTCTCTCAATGCTTCCGTGGATCATTATATTGGGCCCAACAAGTTCAGCGTAGCACATATTTAAGATATGGGCTCGTGTCAAAGCCCAATGAAAACATCAAGTGCACGGGGTGGGTTTACCCGCGATGATGAAAGCTGCTGCTGAGATGATTTTTTAACAGGTTATTTTTTCAGCTCAGACATAAAAAAGCAGAGTCTGAACCACACGTGCGCACGTGATGACTTCTCTTTAGAAAAGCTGAGATAGTACCGAGTCTGATGAGAGGCCAGTTAGCCACGCGTGCTTGTGTCTTACATGCATTCGCGCTCGTTAAGCGACTATTCTAGAGCTCTTTGAGCTTGTTACTGCTTTATAATAAGCTCTCTGTCAAGCTTTTATTAGGAACTAAGCTGCCATAGGCAGAGTACATGCCATGGTGCTAACTCAAATTTGGAAAATAATTAAGATTATCAGGGGAGTCGTTGACATAGCTTAAAATTGAGATGTTAGATAAATTAATAATGCACTTGCTTGATATTGTTTAATTAGTAGTTTATATTGCACAATGTCAGTTATTATACTAAATCAGCGTTCTTAATTTAATGGCCAAGTCTAGCATATAAGCACTAAACTTAAAAAGAAACAATTAAGATGAGAGGTGCATGAAACACTGAGAAACAAACAAGGTTAGGTATAACCGAAAGGTGTGTTGATCAGCTAAGAGTGCTAATTGAGACATTGGAATCATAAGCATGCATATCTGCGTTAGCTACTGGTCCAACAGCAAGATTAGCTATGGCATTATTGAAGAGCATAATATTAATTTGGAGTGCACGCGTAGAGCTGGCTAGTTGCTAAAGCATGCACCCTTCCATGGCAACAAAATGACAAAGGGATCATACCTGTGAACATAGGGAGATAGGCTGGTTTGTGGTCCTTGGTCTCAGATATTGATATTGCTTCCACATGAATTTGCTACGCATTTATAATCCTCCGTATAGCATGTTCCACATCTTGTGCTTGGTTGGTAAGAAGCATCCCCCATTCATACTCACTGGCATTATATTTGTATTTTCTATTTGGTTGGCTGCACTCTTCCAAACTACTATTATTATATATAACCAACCTTGTGCTTGTTTATTAATTAACTGTTAAATTCTTCTTCGTGTTTTAGCTCAGACAACTTCGTTTGAAGACAGCTTCGCGGGACTAGCCAGCCTCGATTTCATTTGGAAGAGAAATAAATTTAACCAATCTTCCACAATAATAGTTTTCATAATGAAAGACTGATAGGGAATTCTGCAATGATGGCACATAGAAGATCAGCTTAAAATGTCACCTAATGAGCGCTTTAACAGATGGTGCCCCCCTCCTTCTCATTTCTGTGAATGATTGCTTTTTTCTTTAGGCCTACTTTTCATTTTCTTCATTTTTAATCTTTTACTTTAGGGATGATCATTGGGAGATTGTGTTTAGGTCAACCATGGTGGCCACTAGTGTCTCACATTATCGTCTGTAGTAGAAATTAGAGTTGTTATCAGCTTTTTATTTTCTCCTTTGGTATGAAAAGTTGATTTGGATCCAAGCCACAATGTCTGATCCTGCCATGTGTTGACTTATCCAATTTATGGAAGGCCCTACTTTGTCTGCAAAGCAAACAGTATTGAATCCAAATCCTATTTACCTATTTATCGAATATTTATGTGTTTGCTGGGTGACGCTAATAGGAATCCGGATTTTTTAAACAGATATTGAAGTTGATGATATAGTGCCATAAGAATGGTTGGATGAATTAAATAATGCAAAGCTAATATAGACTTGATTGCAATTAATCTAGATTCCACTGATGGGTATTTGGATTAGTTGCACAAAGTTGATATTTGATAACACAATTAAGGATCATTTATGAATGAGTAATAGTACTTGATTCTATAATCATGTACAATCAATCAGTGTTTTCTTATCAGTTAGCTTCAATTATGGCTTTACAACTTGAAATATCAGTTCAGATTCACAGTGCAATTACAACTTCGAAACGGGCAAAAAAGTTGTAAGCTGCAATCATTTATTTAAGCCTTCTATGACGTTAAAGTGGTGCAAATTTTTACTATGTCTCGCCAAGGCCATGTGCCAAGCCAGTGGAAAAGCTTTAACTTTTCATTTCTCATGGGGTAGAAGAAGAAATTGAGCCCTGCTTTTTTCTTTTTCTCTTTTCAGTTTGTACTAATTTGCTTTGTGTAAATCAACGTGAGGTACCAACTTACACTGCTTCTAGCTACCGCCATTATTCTTTCTCATAGATACCCAATTACACCAAAATAGGTTTAGTCAGTCTCAACAAAACTTGTTTCGTATATACAACAAACCCTCTTAGCATGCTTAATTAAACCCATAGTATGTTAAGCAATCCTAACTTTGATAATATGAAAAATGAAGGGTAATAAAATTTGCACCATCTTGAAGAAACTACTGTGAATTATTTTTGATTGAGTTGCACAAACCATTGAATTTAATTACAATGAATAAATTTTTGAAGGATGCTAAAGTAACTAAAATCTAGAAACGCAGGCCATTTGCAATGGCCTTGTTTGTTTCCAAATTGGTAGTTTCATAAACGGGAAGCTCTTGTTGATACCTTCCAGTTCCAATAAGATGATCCAGCTCAAACAGGTCTGAACTTGAACAACTCTCAGCATCAACTTCATCGTCATCATCCTCTTCAATGTTATCAAACAAACCTCCGTAATCAAATTTACCCTTACTAGGATTCTGATAACCTTTGAGAAACCCACGTGCTGCTGCTTCACCTCCGTTTTCTTTTGACGTAACAGAGTTCTTGAGATCCTTTATTGAAGAACTTCTTGTAATTTTTCTTACACTAGGTAATGGCATTAGACTTGGATCGTTCTCATAAACGTATTTGTAGCCAGAAGGATGAGAATCTTCACCAAGAATAACACTTACTGGGTAAAATCTCACAGACCTTTTAACGCCATTAACGTTGCTGGATTTCCCTTTTGCTGAAGAGGGCGTTTTGCTCATACAAGATCTCCTTGAATAGGAAGAAGCAGAGGAAGAGAAACATGGAGACTTGGATTTATGCTCAAAACTAACATCCTCTGCGGCCCCAACATAGCACATCTTGGCTTTCTTCACATTCCCGGAGTTGAAGATTGAACTGAGGAAGCAAGCTATACGGCTTCCTGGGGAAATGGGTTGCTTCACTTTCTGATTTAATTCGCTATAGATTTTCAAAGCCCTCAATTTCGTCCTCGCAAACCCACCCTCATGCTGTGGCTGCTTCTGCTGTTGATGCTTGTCTGTGTTTATATGATACTTCTTGGTCCTCTCGGATTTGGGTCCTGACCTGAATTTGCAGCTAGTCTCTGTTTCTGAAGATGAAAAGACTCCTCCAACAGAGCTACATTCCGAGGAGCTTGAAGTTGAATTGAAGAGCGTGGAGCACTGAGAACTCTGCTTCTCCATCCAATCTTCTATCATCACGGCTCGGCGAAGGTTCGTTCTCTCTTTGCCACCTTTCTCGACATAAACACAATGGTCGAAGTTGAAATTGCTCTGTTTTGAATTGTGGGATTCCCTGCAGAGACCCAGTTTCTGATCTTCATCAAGATTGGAATTTGATTCGTCTATCGAACGGTAAATGGCATCGAGAAGACTGGAGGAGAAAGACGGAGTCCTTCTTCTATGTGGGTATGTCTCGTCTCGCTCTCGCTCTCGCTCTCGCATCGACGATCTCTCCCTTGAACTCATGGTTGCTGCATATACACTTCCACGGAGAAAGAGGACACAAATTTTAGAGACAAGAAAAAACAGAGGAAGCTGGATTTTGGTGCGTGTGTGGTGATGATAAAGGAGAGGGACGGTGAAGTTTAATTAGTTTAAGGGTGGTGAAGAGCTGTAATGTCCACCAAGACAACGTCAAAAGCTGCAAGTGACATTAGTAGTTAATGTGAAAAACAGAGAAACATTGCGCGTGTTTATGGCGAGAGAGAGAGAGGGTGAAGATTGAAGAAGGGAAGAAATAGAAATAGGACTTAGAATTTGTTGAACGTGGAGGGGAATGTGCGTTTGTCTATTTGTAGTTGTACACGGGCATGCGTTTGCTTAGGTGTTGTGGTAGTGTAGAGCCTTAGGTGAACATAAATGGGAAATACGAATGAATGGTGAAGCAGAGATTAAAGGGTGACATTGACATTGACATGCTTGGATTTGAAGAAAACTACGACAAAGTGCAATGCACTACACTACGACGGAGGGAATTTTTTCCCCGTGTAAAAAGTTGAAAGTGACTCCCGCGCGTGCGGGGAATCTTCTGAGCTCAGCAGCTCTCTCTCTATCATTGTGCTTCTCTTCTATTCTTCCATTGGACTAAGAATGTCCCTAGCAGTGTATCTCAGATTACTTAATTTTATTTTTTATAAATTTTATTGTCATGCATCAATTTTTTTTTTTACATAACTTAAACAATTTTTTCTTTTAGTGATGTAATTCTTAAATTTTTTACATTAATCCCTATATGCCTTTCTCTTTCTTCTTTAGTTTTTTATTTTTTTAATGTGTAAACTCATTTAAAAATATTATTTATATAAGCAATGAATTCATATAAAAACTTTTACCTTGCATCATTTCTAGTGATGATACTAGATAAAAAAAGAGTTGTTAATAAAAACAAAAGTATTTAAATACTTTCCACTAAGAATGGCCTAAGACTATTATTTACCCATTTAAATATTCAGTTTTATGAAATGTTTTGCATTAATAGACAAATATCTAGCTCACATATTTTTGTTTGTTTATGCTTTTTCATTATCATGGATCATTCTTTTGTCTTTACTTAAGAAAAGTGGAACTCTCCATTTGACAATTTGAGAAATATTGGCTTAATTTGAGAGAACACTCGTGCAAAATATTTTTCATGTTATGGTAAGGGGGTAAGTTAAGACAAAATGAGAAAAAGAAATAAATAGCGTGGGACATTTGGGAGGGACAAGTTTCAAATAAAACCTCATTCTGAAGAAAGAGAAAAATGGCAGGGGCTTTTTTGTACTTTCCATCTATTCGTTGCTCGGCTGCTTGTTCAATTGGAGACCTTAGCGTGGTTCTGCAAGTTCCTTGGTAGAATTTGGGTTGCTATATTCTCTATTCAGAAATAATGGGTAAGGGATTGATATGCTTGTGGCCTCCACTCAATTTAATGAGGCTATGGAGTGATCATTGGACAGGTTTCCTTTTTTTTTTTTTTTCTTGTCTTTTTTGCTTCAATATAACCATTTAGCATTTTCACCAAACTAAGAACAGAAAACATATTATCTTTTCTTGTTACGATCATCAAAAACACTAGCAAAGGGATGAAAAAATATTTGGGCCAAAATTTCATGTCTAGAGATGCCAGCGTTCAGAAGTGTTAACCAGCAAAGGGTATTTCTTTTCTCACCCCTTCTATTTTATAGCTCCCATCCCTTTTGTTTTTAGATGCCACTCCACCACCCTTTTGGTTGGGGTGTGAAAAGAAAAAAGGTGTCAAAGGCTGATAACATAATGCCAAGTCTATTAACGGGCCCCTGTTCTCCAAAAATGCTGGTGAGAGTTGAACTGGTAAAGGTAGAAGGTCCATGATCATTGTTATAGTTTTTTTCTTTTATGGAAAATTTTCCGTTTAGATGTGAAGATAATAAATTTCAAATATGCTAAAAAATGAAGTAAGCAGTCGACAGTGTGAATAAAGGTGGGCAAGTGGAAAAAACCAAAAATATGAGTAGAATAGTTTCATTCTTTGTATGGAACTTAAAATAATAACTATAGAATTTACACCCCTCCATAGTTTCCGAACGAAGAAATTAATACAAGTTAAATTTACCACCCACATCCAAGAGAATAAACCTGAGCCGTCGCACAAAAATGACAAGTGTGACTTGGCATGTATGTATTATAGTTATAGCCAAAAACAGGCAAAGGTGCCAGTAGCACCTCTTTTCTAACATATATCTAATTACCTATACTGGGACTTAGTAGTATAGCAAAACAGATATGAAACATTTGAATAATAAACACCACCCTCCACACTCTGCAAACCATATGCAGCCCTTTCCCCAATCATAAGTATTGTTCATGTATTCTAGCTCTGTTCTCTTCCCACCATAATCTAGCATGCACTTCCCCAAATCTTTCTCGGCTGCAACATTCAAAAGAAACTTTTAGACATATCAGTTCCATATCAAAGCAAAAGCAGAACGAGAAAAATAGATTTGCAATGGGAAACACTTCAAAAATTGATCATATGTATTATTGGACATTTGACGTGAACACTCTCACATCTCAAGATGAACGTTCAACACTAGTTAGATTCTTTCAAAGAAATCCCTTATAGCACTTATCAATACTTGCATAAGCATATTTCATTATCCCATGTCCTTGGCAATCAAATGCATAGAGATAGAGTGGGGTGCAAGGCAAGGGAAGCATACCTGAATCTGACTCTTCTGAGCTCTCTTTTGCCACCTGGTAGTGCTCTGATGGTAATATAAACCCCAGGTTCATCTTGTTCAACCCATTCAGTTTCGAGGTCACTGGCATTGCTGATTGATACATCACATGAGCGATCAGCTTCCCTGGATGAGCTACTTCTCATTGAAGTGTCCATTGATGTCTCTGTCTTGGCTGCGCTAATAGTGGACACTTTAGGGGTTGAGTTGAGACCACCAGAGTCAAAGAAATGCCGGGATTGCATTGAGTGATGGTCAAACGAATCTGACGATGAATATCCCATTCCCAACCCCGATGGACGGTATAGATTTCGAGGTAGTCGTTCTCTGGTTAGTGGAGGTGTTACAGGACTTTCTTCTGCTGATTCAAGCTTTAAGCTCTGCTTTTAGCCCACCACAAAAACAAACACAAATAAATTAAAAACCAAAAACAGAGAAGGTACAAAAGAGAAACTTTATTGACCAAAGTCAGCAACGCCACAGTGCAGTACAAGCAAAGCAATCAATTGAATCATGTAGTGATTGTATTTGCAGAAAAGTACTAAATACGCAAAAATTCACAAAATTGGTCTTTTAAAATAAAACTATCATTGCAGTGATGAAATAATTAAAAGTGAAATTTATGAAGTTTTGTTTGTATATAAATATAGGAGCAATCTTATGTGCGCCGCACTTACTGCATGAATAAATAATGACCAGTCATACATTGCCTTAACATTCAGCAATCAATTATTTTCCATGATCATGTCTAAGAGCTAGTTTACCTCATCTTCAGATCTCGGCGGCGTTGGAAGAGGGAAAGCATTGCGATTCATCCTTTGAACATTGTAAAGTTCCATGACCCTGTCATAGTTCTCTGCCCACCATCTTTGAGCTTGCAGTTTGTTGAACATCTCCCGACTAAACATAGAAAATAAAACAAAACTTAATTACTCTGGTTTCATCTCCTAAATCATTACATCTGAAATAGTACATAATAGCAATATAAAACAGTGAAAATGGAATGTTTCCCTCTTGTCTCTCGTTATTCCTTGTTGGCCCTTCTATTAGATGCTGGGTTGGATGGTACAATAATAATTATTCGATGTCATCAGGGTAATCAAGTTTTTTCATGTTACTTATACATTTGGTCTGCGTGACTATGGCTAGAAACCTTCCATTTTGTCGCTATTATTATGTTATCTGTCATTGACCAAATTGTTAATGTGAAGTTTTAGTGCTGTGTGACACTGTTGTCAATTATGCTAAGTCACTCAACGGGATACTTTTTGACAAAGAATGCTCAAATGAATAATGAAAAAGCAAAGCCGGTCATTCGGTGCATGAAATAAAGTAGTTCTAATGTGCAACATTGACCTTACATTAGGGGTTGTCCAAGCAATTGAAGGCAGGTGGGTCCAAAATTATTAATTAGTATCAACTAAATTACTCCACGCACCAAAAATGAAATGAGTTACATGGTTGAATATCTATTAAGTATCAGGCTTAGCATAAACCTATGTCTTAATTCCTCAATTGAAAATTCAAGGGAAAAAATTATATCGAGAGCCCCAGATCGTATCACCACACAGCTTAGGATTGCAACAGAAGTCGCCAAGTAGGGTCAACAATATAGAGCAACAGTTACAAATAATGTATGCATTTTTATAAGGACAAAAATAAAATAAAAATATCATAAAGTTATTGAATGGTGGGCTAATGGTCATGGTGGAGATTCCGAATAATTTTTTTAATAAATTATAAGATCAAAATGCCGTTTTATCATGTAACTCATCATATACAAATGAAGGTCGGATTTAATTTTTCTTAAAAATCTCAAATTATGCCATATATATATTATTTGCAAATTTGCAATATAACATTACCCATCAACCTACAAGAAGATGAAAGGGGGGGGGGGGAGAAATCTAGCAAAATTTCTTTTAGCTATATTATCTCTGTCATTGTTTGGTACGGAGCTAGTAGAGGTTGATATTTTGTCTTGTGTATAGTACACTTCTGAAGTTGGAGATAATAAGAGCACTCCGCAGCATATGGCAGATTAGAAGACAAAAACTTGTAGCAGACGAAGACAAAGTGACGAAGAATCAGGCTGAAGGCTCAGCCGAGAAGAAAATTGAAAAGAAAGAAGGGTTTCCTCCGACCAAAAGACAAGACTCGGTTAAAAGGTTCCCAACACAATCAACACTGACCCACCACCACAGAACAAGCCACGATGAGTTTCCCTTTTGAACCTCTTTTTTATTGCTTTTGGCAAAGGTGTGAAATTACTCAGGACGTGGGCCCCCCACCTAAACTCTTTCATATTAACGGGGGAAGATATATATCTCGTAGATGGGACTTAGACTTTGGATGCTTCACCAAGGTTGGAGTATTGAATAATACTTATAAATGGACAAGACAGAGAATGCTTTCAAAATAATAAAAAAATGGAAAATTTTGTGAAAACTAGAAACTGGAGGGACATTTTCTAGCTACATTACAAAATCTTACACTAATAAGAAGTGAATGTCCTGCATTGATAAGACTTTCGTTTAACTTGGTTAAATATAGTTCACTAGTCCTATATTTGTCTAATTAATGAATTCGTTTCTCAATTATGACAAAGTATTTTCTATTTTTTAATTTACTTCAATGGCACAATCACCGTCCGATCAAAAACTCAAAACGGCAAGGAAAGGAACAAGACGACAACACATGTCCACCTGATTACAAACAGTGCCAAGTGCGGGAGGCGTACCTGAACCGTATTCGCTTCAGATCATTCCCGCCACGCGGAAGCGAAACGAAAGTGATTAAAACGCCTGGCTCCACCTGCGCCACCCACTCTTTCGGTTCGTTCTCTTCAACGAACAGCACCACCGGTTCAACCCGGCGGCCACTGGCGGAGTTCGGCGTCCCTTCTCCGCTTGAAATCCCCTTCAGCCTCGCCTCCATCTCCTTTCCCCATGTTCTCGTCGTCGTCGAGCTTGAGCTCCCCGTTCTCCGGTACGACCATGGGAACCGATCCGAATCGCCATCGGATTCGATATTGCTCCGGATTCGTCCCTGTGTCCCCGGCCCCGTGCATGGGCTGCAATGCTTGTATGCCCCCGATGCCTTCAGTGCCATGTCCTTCAGCTAAAACATGAATACAAATATTCTTAAACCACAATTAACCCAGCTATAAGAAGTTTTCAAGTTTTGGCAACAGAATTATTAGTACCTGAGAAGTGAGGGATTTGATGGCTTGAGTTTTTTCTGGGTTGTCAGAGTCCGATTCATCGGGCTGACTTTCATTCCCCGGTTTCTTTGGACGAGCTATGCATGTCAGCATTTTCGCTTCTCAATCAATTTTGCGCAGAAAAAGTATCCACAATCTCTGAAAAAAATTAAAAACAAAACTACCAAACAGTGAATTAAGATTCAGTTCTGCTATGTGATTCCACATTGTGATATCAGTGTCAGGGAGAAGATAGTAAAGTACCTCGAAATGTTTTCTCAGGTGCTTCGGATTTGAGAACTGAGTCGGGAACCAAGTTAAGGAAATTGAAACGGAGTGAATTCGGATCTGGAACTGTGGAGAGAATAGCGACGGCTGAGGAAGGAAGTTGGTACGTTTGTGGAATGAACCAGAAAGAGGATCAGCTGCTGGTGGTGGTTCTGTTATAAAGCGCGAAAACCGAGGCACTAGGATGACGCGCCAAGCGCAGCAACTTTAATGCAAAACTTCAATTTCGACAAGAGATTCTCTGAAAATTGAATTGAATATTAATTAAGATGGAGGGAGAGTAATTTTTGAATGATTGAAAGCGAAAATGTAAAAAATTATGGGAAAAAATTAAAAGGAAAAAAAGGGGATAGAGAGAGGGACCATCTGCTCGGCGTTAATGGCGGATTGAGGTGGTAGAGAAGAATGGACAGGGCAGGCGTGTCTCGCTTTGCTTTAGCTCTGTAATGGCTCGGCTATAATGGGAGAGGTTTTATTGAAGGAACTGTGGAACTTGCTTTTTCTCTTACCTGTTACCGAATGTCAACTGGCTTTTGAAAGTTTTAAGTTTGCTGTGTTTTGAAGTTTAGGATACTTGTTTGCCCGGTGGCCAAGGATACTCGTTTGAAGTTTACCGAAATGGATGTATTATTGGGCTTGGCCCATGTTCAGGAGGTGCAGTTGTCTCTGGCCCCCCATCCTTTTTTTAATGTAAAATGACTACAACAACTTTAAAACCTTAAAAAACCCACACACACACACTCCTGCCACTCCCACACCCCACACCCTCAACTTGGGTGGATAAGGGTATTTTGGGAAGAAAAGTTGCAAAAAATGAGAAAGGGTGTGTGGTTATAAATTATGGGGTGTGCCATCAAAATTGGCAGTCTCTTTGGATAAATAACTCCCGGCCCAGGCCTATTAGCCTGAAAATGGCCAGATAGGCAAAGCATAAACTATTAAAAAGGAAACATAAGGCGGAAATATCGTAGGCCCATCATCCCAAATTGTGGTCCTGGTAAAGCTTAGAGATTCATGTTCATTTTACCCCTCTATTGATTAGATTATGTTAAGGAAGGGACCAACATTTAACTATAGTTATAAATCGGGTAATTTTTCACCAATAAAAAAGGGACTAAATTAGATTTGTGATTATACTTATAGTGAATAAAGTTTCAAATATGATTACACATTAGGTAAGGTGTTACTCGTTTAAGCACTCAATTTTAGAGATCACTACTCAAAGGATTCCAGAAAAATAGCAAAAATAGTAACTAAATTAAATCCTGAACTCGTGTTCACTTGTAGAACACAAGATGGTTATGGAATTTTATGTAACTGATCACAAGCTATTACAAATGTCATAGCTAAATCTGGAAAAGAAAAGAGGGACCCTGGAGGGATTTCTGAAATCATGGGCAGATAAGATACCTTGAGAAGCACATGCACTTTTTATTTTTTTAATTAATAATTATTTAAATTAAAAAAAAAAAAAAATGTTGATTAGAAGTCCTACTTTCTCAAAAGTTTAGTGATACAATATTTTTTTTTATTATAATTATAACAGACCTGCCACATGTAACAAAACTTGTACTATAGTGATATGAATTTATAAAAAAAAAAAGAAAAAAAGAGTCTGGTATATTTAAGTAATTTTTTACAAATATGAATATTTTGGTCTTTTTAATGGCATATATTTGTATATTTGTGAATTTGGATTTTCAATAATAATTAATATAGTTATAATTTCTGTCTGAGAGATAATTATGGCCAGAGATCCAATATTTATGCAGTCCAAGGAAGCTTTATTTAATTTAATATTTTTTGGGATAAGATGATGGCAGAAATATAAATAAACAAATTTAGTGATTTTTTTGGGTGATTTGGACTTTAAGTCAGATAAAAAAAAATTGTTTGTAGTTTATTATATTATTATTCAATAAATTCAAAATCTACTAATCTCCTACTCAATCACAAATTTCAAAATATAGATTAAATTACGAAATAAGAATTGCTTGGGAGTTAAGCTAACTATAGCAGTAGCAAAACTATATTCATGAAAGATACGGGCTTCCATGCGCTGTATTCAAGTTGTAACTGTTTACACGCACAAAGTCACAGCTCCATTTTGGTTGTTGAGTTTTGCTGGAAACAGCCAGAAACTTTTTTTGGGATGTTATTCTATTTATTATTATTTTTAATTTGGTATATAAAAATAAAAAAAATATAATTAAAAATTGATATTGGAGTATTTATTCGAGGAAAGGACCAGAAAAGTGCACTGCACCCCGATAAAAAGCCAATCAAATTTTCAGACGACACTTTTGAATAAAACGGCTGCCCCATACTAAAATTACATCACTCCTCACTCTCTCACCGTCCATCTTCTGCGAGATCCATGCTCAGTCGTCCGATGAGATGATCATCTTCATCGTTCTACGCCGCCCCCAGAAAAAAACAAACGCAGTTTTCCCCGCGCTGTCGCTGTATTACGTGTCAAAATCTAGAACCCTTCGCTCTCCCTGGGACCCGCAGCAGATCTGAGACTACGCAGCCTAAACAAATACGACCCCGAACTCTGACCAATCAAAAGCCTCCACCCCCTCTCCTCGCCGGTGGCTTTCACCTTCGGGTTAGGGTTCCGACGAGGATTAGTTAAACCTCAGCTAAGGTTCCTATTTAATAATCGAGCTTTTATAGTTTGGTTTTATCTGAACACCCCAACTTCTCAGAATCCATAAATGAACATTCCATAGTTTCAGAGTACTTCAAGCTTCTTTTCTTCCCGGACACGATGCCGTTTCCAAGACGGAGGAAGGCCTCCGCGAATCCCATACCCCCTGATTCCGAGCATGACGAGAAGAAGGAAAAGCAGGTAGAAAAAGAGAATGACAAGGTTAAGAGGAAGCGAATAGAAGAGAGAAAGATTAAGAAATATTCGTGTCTCGATAGCTGTTGTTGGTTCGTTGGGTGTACATGCTCAAGCTGGTGGATGATGCTGCTACTATACAATGCAATGCCGGCGTCGTTTCCTCAGTACGTGACGGAGGCAATTACAGGGCCATTGCCGGATCCCCCCGGTGTGAAATTGAGGAAGGAGGGCTTGACGGTGAAACACCCTGTGGTTTTTGTTCCCGGCATTGTGACGGGTGGACTAGAACTCTGGGAGGGACGTCAGTGTACGGAGGGATTGTTCAGGAAGAGGTTGTGGGGTGGCACATTTGGGGAACTGTATAAGAGGTACTGAACTTATCTTTTTCCATTGAAAAAATGTTAACTCTGCAGGTTGTATAATGAACTTAGTGTTGGGTGTCTGAATTTGTTTTAAGTGTCGAGATAGAATTTGACATGCAGGGAAAGAGCGTGAAATACTTAACTGGATGGTTTTGAGAATGGAAAAAGCATATCTTATTTCGTCTTTCTTGATTATTAAGAAAGCAGGAGCTCTTTGATGGTTCCCAATGAGATAAATCTGTGGAATTGACTCTCAAATATAAAGCTAGTTTCTATATTAGCTAAGGTATATCAGGAAGTAGATATGCATACATGTAGTAACCATTACTGACTTACGATGAAACGACCATCAAATTACACTTTCTTACTGTTGTAAACTGAAACAAATGTCATTTAAGGCACAAGTAAGACTTTACTGTTCCTGGATAATTGCTTCAACCTGCCAGTATTTTCTTTATGAATGCGTGTAACTTATTTTGGAAGTGCAAATGTTGAATGAGAGGTTGATGGTGCTAAAAGTTACTTGTGATCTATCGTTACCCATTATTCATTTTGCCATTGCTGAGCATTTCCTTTTGGAATGTGTCTTTCCTTTATTTTATATGATACTCATCAGAAAAATGAAATTATTTTCTATTAATATGTTCATCATTTGCTATTGTTATTGAATTCCTGTCAATTGAGAGGCGCAGCTCTTTTCCTTATGAAAGGTCACTAAGAGCTGGATCTTTAACTGATGCATGCAGAAGTCCCATTCACTGAAAGTATTGAGGAGAATTTAACTGAATGTTCAATAATTTGTGCCCTTCCAACATTCATCTTGCTGCATGTTGACTATGTATCAATTATCATTTTATATTGCAAAGCATCCTTGGATCAAATTCCTATCTTTTATTATTGTTTAGTGACGCCTGTAGAATTTATTCAGAAGTATGTTATGGTTGTTTCTCTTTACTTTCTGCAGACCTTTGTGCTGGGTTGAGCACATGTCACTAGATAATGAAACGGGACTAGACCGTCCTGGTATAAGAGTTAGGCCTGTATCTGGACTTGTGGCAGCTGATTATTTTGCACCTGGTTATTTTGTCTGGGCTGTTTTAATTGCTAATTTAGCCCGCATTGGATATGAGGAAAAAAACATGTATATGGCAGCATATGATTGGAGAATCTCTTTTCAGAATACGGAGGTACTTTTCTCAAATCACCTTCTGTAACTCACTTTCTGTTGATGAATTTACTTACAAAGATTTGTTGCTTTCTGCATTCTGCTTTTATTTACTTGTTTCATACATCCATGGTACACCCTCTAATGAGCTTGTCATTTTCTGCATAATTTGAATAGGTCAGAGACCAAACTTTGAGCAGGATAAAAAGTAATATAGAACTGATGGTGGCTACAAATGGTGGGGAAAAGGTGGTTGTTATTCCACATTCAATGGGTGTTCTGTATTTTCTGCATTTTATGAAATGGGTTGAAGCACCAGCGCCAATGGGTGGAGGGGGTGGATCAGATTGGTGTGCCAAGCACATAAAAGCAGTCATGAATATTGGGGGACCCTTTCTAGGGGTTCCGAAATCAGTCGCTGGACTTTTCTCCATAGAAGCCAGGGATATAGCTGTGGCCAGGTTCTTATTTTAGCTACTATAACTGGAATAGTTGATCCTACACATGCATGAAGTAGATATTCATTTGTGTTTATGTATGTCGTAAAATTATTAATCTCAATAAGAAAGGTTATTATTAATTTCTATTTCCCTTTTGAAGAAGATTAGGTTTTATAATATGTGATATATATTAGATGGTATGTACTTATTTGAGTGTCTCTCTTTCTTTTTCTCCATAAAAGATTTCAAGTTTTCTGCACTTCTTCTGGTATACCTTTCAGTAATATCCATACGATGGAAGACATATTGAAGATCAGATTTTTTATTTATTTTTTATTTTTTTGATGATTTGTTTAATAAAAAGAGTTAGGTGTTTATACATAAATAGCATCATCCACATTGAATGTGATAATCATTTGTATGTTTATGTAGAATTTTTAATATTTATATAAATTCAAAACAGGTTATATGCATGAACTGATAATTGTTTAATGCTTTTGAAATTATTTTATACCAGTCTACTTTGTGTCTAAATTCTTGTTTATTCAATACCTAAAGTTGATTTCTCCTGTGAAAACATGCATCCATTTTTCCATTAAGCTTGGCATAGTTAATGATATGCTAATCCTTATACAGGGCTTTCACACCAGGTTTTTTGGATAAGGATGTCTTTGGTCTTCAAACTTTACAACATATAATGCGGATGACACGGACGTGGGATTCAACCATGTCGATGATACCAAAAGGTGGGGACACCATATGGGGTGGCCATGATTGGTCACCGGAAGGATACTTCAACTGCAGTGCAAAGAGGCAGAAGAATAATGCTACATACAGTGCATCTCAAAATGGCAAAAAGGGTGCTGGGTTGATGAAAAATGTGAATTATGGGAGACTTATATCATTTGGGAAAGATATAGCTGAGTTACATTCCTCCAAGCTTGAGAGGTTGGACTTTAGGGTAATGCTCTAAATATATAGAAGTCAGTATTAAGTTTTTGAAATTTATATCATTCAGTGTTTGAAATCAGTCTTAATATAAAATAAATAAATGCATTGAATTGTTCATTCAAATATTAAGAATTTACATATTACTTAAGTTATCATTTTAGTAATGCTACAACATACCTGCATATACAAGGTTCCATCAAAGCCACTCATTGTGGTCTAGTAGTGAAAGGTAGTAGTATGCATGCAGTTAGTGGTTTAAACCTCCTTGCCATTATGTAACCCAAAGAAAGAAGGGTCCATCATTTGGATATGCTAATTTCCGTGATGCATGATCGTCCACACTAAAGGCAGAACATTCATTTATTAATATTTGCTACTTACATGTTTTCAGCAATAATTACTTACCTAAATGGCATTGTTATGACTTTATACTTTACAGGGTGCTCTTAAGGGTAAGAATCGTATCAATACATCCAACTGTGATGTCTGGACAGAGTACCATGAAATGGGTGTTGAGGGAATCAAAGCTGTAGCAGATTACAAAACTTACACAGCTAGTTCAATTTTGGATCTGCTTAAGTTTGTTGCACCCAAGATGATGAAGCGTGGAGATGCTCATTTTTCACATGGGATTGCTGACAATTTGGATGATCCGAAATACAAACACTACAAATATTGGTCTAATCCATTGGAAACAACGTGAGAGTCTCTATTACTATTCATTCTTAAAGTGGCTTCCTGATTAAAGATTCTAAATGAGTTTATAGTCTCTATTAATATTCATTCTTAAAGTGGCTTCCTGATTAAAGATTCTAAATGAGTTTATTGCATTGTTTTTCCTACACTGAAAGGCTGCTGTGAACAATTTATTGAAGTTATAGAAAGCATGTATGCCTATCGACTTTCAATCTGGTGGGAAAAGAATCACACTATTCTGTTAGCCTTAGTTCCGTGTCATTATTTTATTATCGATATTGGTTACGGTAAAGGGCTTTTGCTATTTGTCTTAGTCTTTAACATCCTAAGGATACTTTTTTCGTAATATTCTATGCCGTTATTTGTGAAAATTCATTATTTCTGCTTGTGATATATGTTAATTTGCATTTCCTGTCCTGCTGCTGCAGATTACCTAATGCTCCAGATATGGAGATCTACTCTATGTATGGGGTTGGGATACCTACAGAAAGAGCATATGTCTACAAGTTAACTCCTGCTTCTGAATGTTACATTCCCTTTCAGATTGACACATCGGCAGATGGTGGAAATGAGGACAGTTGTCTAAAGGGTGGAGTTTATTCTGTCAATGGAGATGAAACTGTTCCTGTTTTAAGTGCTGGTTTCATGTGTGCGAAAGGTTGGCGGGGAAAAACCCGATTCAATCCTTCAGGAATCCGTACTTACAACCGGGAGTACGATCATGCCCCTCCAGCTAATCTTCTAGAGGGCCGCGGCACCCAGAGTGGTGCACATGTTGATATACTGGGGAATTTTGCATTAATTGAAGATATCATAAGAGTAGCAGCAGGTGACACTGGTGAGGAGTTAGGTGGAGACAGAGTTTACTCTGATATTTTCAAATGGTCTGAAAGGATCAACTTAAAGCTCTAGGTTCATATGGTGAGTTTACTGGTCCAATTTCTAACATTAAATTTGGTCACTGGCTGAAAAATAGTATAACATTCTGAACTCGTGGTATGATAAATAATTCAAATTATATAAATTGTCTGGATTCATTTTTTTTTTTTTTAACGTGCATGTTTGAGTTGCTATTCTACTGAGATAATGCTGTCTTCATATCATTATTTCAGTACGAGTTGGAATCGTATCTGACCCTACAAATTGTGCTTTCGAGATAGAGTTGATGACATGGGCTACAGAGCTAATAGTGTCGGCGTGCTGATGGTTGCAAGCCACGAACTTTCCTAGTTGCAGCTGGCCTTTTACTCACACTACATTAATTGTTGAATCAGTTCAATGATATGGGTATCCCGATTACACAAATTTCCAGCTTTAGGTGCTTGTAGCTTGGATGGAATGTGGTTCATTCCATTAATTTTAACTTTTGATTACTGATGATTGTATTATAGTGTCTTGTAATGGTTCCCACTTCAAAGAAATCATTTTGGCTCTCACCGTTTGGGTGTGAAAGTGTCTCGGTGTTACTCCTCCCTTGTCTTCGTAATGTTTAGTCTCATCCTCAAAGAATGAGAAGAAATTTGCTGTCCAATTTTTTACTAAAAAACAGTGCATATTATCATTTGTTTTGATGTATGAATATGAAAAGACAAAAGATAAACAGTATAAAGATAAGGTGCTTTTACAAGTCACAGGCTGATTTCATCAACACGCAGTCAGTCTTTTTATGCAAGCGCGTTCAGATTCCCCAAATCTTTTTCTTTGGTTTCGTCAAAGAGGGCCAACCAAAGTCTATTTCTTCTCATTTGAGTAAAAGTAACATGGACTTTGGTTTGGTCCAAATTAGCACGGTAGTCAGTCGTCTATCACCATTCTCTGCTTCAAATCTATTTTTTTCATAATTTTGAAGCAGAATCTTATCCCTAACTATTTTTTTTACTACAATATGAGGTGTGAACTCTCGCTCTAACCTTCGTCGTCACAAAAAAAACAAAAATAAAAAAGCTTTTGGTTTTTGTCTTTTTTATGACATATTTTCTTTAGATATGTGGTCTAAATTTTGTATCTTGCTGTCTATCTTTTGACTTAAGGAAAGAAAAAATCTAAACTTTGTTTTTGTATCTTGTGATCACGAACTGCATTTGCCTCATCTTATGTGATATTTTGCTGGTAGGTTTCTCAATCTAATAATTTGTTTAATTGCACGCTACCGACATTCTCGTACTAAAATAAAACAACATTTGGTGGAGATTCCATGTCCTCGTTTACATAGTGGAATCCTTATCCTCGACCAATTCTTTCCCTTTTTTTATTTTAAAATATTCTAAGAACGATGTAAAGTGTGGAACAGGTCACATTACCAAATATTTATTTAAATTTATCCATTCACGAACTTAGTTTTTATCTTTATTAAATTTAATTGTCATAATTGTAGTGTTATGTTATGATGATAGACTTGAATCCCGATAAAACAAATCAAGCATTTAATAATTATTTTTCTAGATAAGCTTAATGCATAATACTGTGAAACCACCATGCTATGATATTTTAGTTTTGCTAAAAAAAAATTAGTTGAGTTTTGGGATATAATTTTGTTAGAAGTTAATAAAAAAATTTGTTATTATGATTATAGTTAATTAAAATTTAAATTAATTGATGTTTAGTGTTAAATACTAGATAATTCTTATAAAAAATAATATTGTGAATTAATTTATTTTTTTAATACCTAGTGGGATCCAATCTAAACCTCTTTAAATCATTAGCATAAAGAAAAAGGGAAAAGACCTGTTTAGGTCATCCTCAGTTCTCAACCCACAATTACAAAGCTAATGTCTGTCTGAGATTCCAAGAGGGAGGAGGTGACCAAATTAAAAATAACGAAAATGTTATCACAAAAAAAAAAAAGAAAAAGAAATAACGAAACTGAAGGGTAAATTGGACATTCCAGACAGTATTCTGCCAAATGTCACTCCGAGAGTTACTAAGGAAGATGCTGGGATATTTTCGCAATTAAAGTCGCAAATCTGGTTAAATTTGAAAAAACTTAGGATATGTTTTTTTTATTAGACCCAGAGGAACTACCATCAATCGCGTGAATAAGAGCGTGCAGTGAACCAACGGTGTACATTGCGCTAGGTCCAATTTGAGATGGCACCTGCTAAATTTGCACGTGGGGAAAGATGTAACAGTTAAGGGCGGCTGGGAGCTGAGTGAAGAAAACGAAGGCCCAAGGCCCAAGAGTTTAGGAAGGGTGCAGGTGGGCCCATGGAAAAACGACGTTAAGTGGAAAAATACAAGCAAAGGCGTTGGAGAGAGAGAGAGAGAGAGAAAGCGGGTAGTGATGGTGGACCTGCAGCTGGTGGGTACTCTGTGATCTCGTTGGAGTATTTATGGTTTGAGTGTTTTTGTTTCAGCAAAGGCAAAGACAAAGAACTACGAAGGGAGAACGAGTAAGAGAGAGCAAGGAGCAATTTTTAGAATTTAGAGTGAGAAAATAGAGCAGCAAGCTTCCAGTGAGTAGTGGGTTGGGGTTCCAAGAGAGGAGACATGCCCGAATTGAACCCAGCAGCTCTATTACTTGCTTCTTCATGCCATACCAGATCCCAAAGGTGTCTCTTTCTCTCTCTCTCTGCCTTGTTTATTCTATCTTATCCTGTCTCCACTAGCCACCTTTCCATTGCTTCATATGTTGCTCCTCTTTTTTATTCTTTCCTTTACATGTTCTCTTTTTCTTTTTTTGTTAAATCTTATTCCTTTTGTGTTCAACTTCCTCTTATCTTCCTTGCTGTTTATTTATGTATGTGGGATCCAAGTGGTGAGCTTTAAGTTTGGTGTTTTGAATTTGCATGTGGATTCTTAAGTCAGGTGATGTTGTCAAGGTCACTAAGATAGTTCTGGGTAAAGTTGTTTGTTGCTGATTCTGGCTTTGGTGGTGTTCTGCTTGTTTACGCTTCTCAGGCTTTAGTTGTAGGCATTATGTTTGGGAAAAGGATTTGCATTTTCTGGCTGGGTTTGACCAACTCTGGGTTGATCTAGTTTATGTTTTCTGCATGTCTGGCATGAGCATGCCCTCCTTTTCTTTGGGTTTAAATTTCCTCCTATTTTTGTTGTTTCTATTTCTCAAAATGATTATGTAATTCACCTGTTTTAGATTTTCTTGTCAACGATGAGATTTCGAGTTTGTATTTCTCAAACATTGTTTGAACAAGATGCTGACGTAATGGCAAAATATTAGTTTAATCTATAAAATGCATTTTCGTAAATGGTGTTGCTTTATAATAAATTTTAATAGGTTTCCTCAGTTATATCATATCACCAAGGTTTATGTTCTGATATGCTAGGTCATAGATAAATGCCCTCTTGTTCAAAGTCTAACATTTGTCTCCTTTTCTGAGATTCTGAAACTTCTTTTCTTATATTGTATATTATCATTTCTCTGGGAAGAGACCTCTTTCCATTGCGTTTAATTTCCTCTTTCATGTTGAAATGATCAAATAACAGTAGAAGGACAGTTACTAGTTATATTCATAGTTGGAGATTTAATGTTGTTAATCATATATACGGTTCACTATGACTCAATGAATATGCTCCCACATAGGGGGAATGCCCGTTTTGAGGTTTTTTTTCATTGGTTGTATATGCATTGATATTGCAGGAATTGATTGAAGGTTTCAAGAATTCAGGTTGCAGTATTTTACATTGAAGCGGTAAGCCCATTTCATCCTAGAAAAACTTATGTTCTTCTTTATATACATATGAAGGTGAAGATATTTTACCTAACACAACATAACATCATCCCTCGACTTTTTCTGTTCTTTTAGAAATATCCTTTTTGATAAACTCTGGGATATATATATATATATGATAACACGGGAAAGATGCTGTTATCAGTGTCACAATAGGAAAAGTGGCTTTTAAAGGCCTTTCCTTCTTCTATTGCTTTCACTCTCTACCTCCTTTCCCCTTATGTAATATATGATCTAACATGAAGCCATTCCGCAGAGCAAGATCTAAGTAATGGCTATGTGCATGGTTAAATGAGGCCAACTCTCTTGTTGAACCATCCTGATAACGAGTTAAATTGTCCTCAAGTTGATCACTCAATGGTATGTGCCGCTGCAATTTGGGGACTTGTTGCTGTAGTTTTAGTTGTCAGCTAATATTTCTCATTCCATTTCAGGCTCGTGTTCCTTACCCTTATGCTGATCCTGTTTTTGGTGGTTCATTAGCTACATATGGACCACAGTTTATTGTAAGTTCCATCAATTTCATCTTTCTATGTATAACCTGAATATTTAAATGCACTTTTTGTCATCTACTTTTGCCAATTTTAACATTACACTTTGATTTCTTTGTATAATGATTTAATTTGATATATACTTCTTATTAGTTTTGCTAACTGTTTTTACAAATTTACTAGACTCAACCCCAAATGGTGCCCCAGATGTTGGGAATGTCATCCACAAGAGTTGCATTACCGCTTGATCTTGCAGAAGATGGACCCATTTATGTCAATGCAAAACAATATCATGGTATACTGAGAAGGAGACAATCACGGGCAAAGATGGAGGCTCAAAACAAACTCATCAAAAGCCGCAAGGTATGTTCCTCGGATGATTCATTGAAGTTCAAGTCCTCTCAGTTTTTGCTATTCTGGAACATTTATGTCATGCTTGGAGCAGAGAAGAATCTAACGTTGAATCATTTACCAAAAGCTTTTTGCCTGCTTTTCTGAATTTCCACTGATGTTGTCCCTTTTAACATGATCACAGCCATATCTTCATGAGTCCCGACACCTTCATGCTTTAAAGAGGGTTAGAGGATCTGGGGGACGCTTTCTCGGCACTAAACAGCTTCAAGAGCCTAATCCAGAACTTGTCTCCGGTGCTCATTCTGGCTCAGACTGTGTCAAATTATATCAAAAGAAAGATGCATCAGAGGTGGAAAGTCATCCATCAAGAAATGGCGAAAATGCATCTTCTATTTCAACCTGCTCTGACATGACAAGCTTGTCCTGTAACAGTGTCAATTTCAGGCAGCCAGAGCGCAAGTTCTTGGGCAACTCTTCAAACATTGGAGGAGCATCACAGTGGAGTGGGGGACTCACCTTTAATGGGTCCCAGCAACGTGCTTCAATAGTCCGGTGAAATGGAAAACAAGCAAATTATAACTTCACTGGTCCGGCAACTCATCCTTGGCTTTGTCAATTTACGTCCTCGTGTTTATTTTCCTACAGACTTTGTGATTGGCACTTGAATCTTTTGCTAAACCTTTGAATTTCCTTGTATTTCAAAGTTACTACTGCTTGCAGACGAGTCTGTTGAACAGAATCAAAACAGCTTGTGCTTGAAATCCAAAACTTTGTGATCTGTGATATATTGTCCATTCAAGCTCTTTCTTTTCCTAGCAACGTAATCTTGTATACACAAGGTTCAGCTACAATATGGCTTAAGAAAGGGAAGGTAGGTTGCATATTGAGATTCATTTGATCCTGGCCATTTATATACTGATCAGCAAAGAGGAGCTCATGCGAGAGTACATGTATGCATAGTTACAGGGTGACCTAAAAATAGTACAGTTACTTCATACGTTAATTACATATTAGCCTTATACATGTTCATATAAACTATAGTAATAGTAATAATTATTAAAAAAAAAGAAAAGTAAAGCAATGCTCCAATTATTGGGTACATTTCTTCCTAATTCAGCAAACAAAGTGAGTCACGGAAGAAAGAAGAAACTACAGAAAGAGAGAGAAAAGGATTAAATAAATAATTTTTCAATGAAATAATCTTGAGAATTTGATAAAGTGAATGATTTTGCTTAAATATGGATTCAAATCGCATCGACTTGCTTCCCATTAATAAGGTTTAAACTGAGATGTCACTTTATTAAGGGTTTTTCTTTTTTTTTTTTCTCACATCTTTTTGAGTATGTATATAATTTCTGTTTAAAACATAAAATAATAAATTTATCTGAACAAGAGATTTCAAAAGACAACTTTAATATTGTCAATAAGTGCTTAAATCGTGTAACATGTCCTAGGTTTGAAATAGATAGTTTCCCTTAAGATATTTTTTATGCAATGACAATGTTTTTCCAGCATAATTGGTGACCATTAGGCAATTTTAGGCAGGTAATTTCCCTAAAAGACCAAAAAAAAAAAAAGGTTGGAGTCATAGACAAGCAGACAGAGAGGGGTTTTGAGGGCTATAGACTCCCCCATACACATCATGCAAATTGGCTCACCTTTTGCTGTTTGCCGATCCAATTTACGCCCATTCCATTTCCTTTGGTGTTCCCGAGAAATCACCCACAACCCAAGTCCGCGCATTTTTTCCTCTTTCACTTTGTTTTTCACGCAATCCCACACAAAACAAAACAAGTTCGTTTTCAGGTTCAGCTACAAAGTGAAGACGAAGAATCAGAAGACAAACAAACCACACTCCACTGAGAGAGAACCAAAATGGTGTCCTATGTGAACGCTTTGCTGTACGGAGTTGGAGGCTTAGTGGTGGCTGGGATGACATTGCTGGTGGCGCTTCAAGAGAAGTTGGTGTACGTGCCGGTCTTGCCTGGCCTGGCTAAGTCCTATGCCATTACACCCGCTCGCCTCAGACTCACCTACGAGGACATCTGGCTCAGATCCTCAGATGGCGTTCGCCTCCATGCTTGGTTCATCAAGCTCTTCCCCGAGTGCCGAGGTTCGATCTGACACACTCTTTGTTTGGTTTTTCGGTTACTTTGATTTTCCTTTTCGTTTGAGTTTTGTTGATTTGTATTGATTAGCTGAGGAGCTGAATCTTCTTAGTTAACTAAATTAGGGTAGGAATTTTGGTCGCTGTACTGGTTTATGGACGGGGTTGCATTAAATTTGAGGCTTTTGACCTGGAATTGGTTAGCATGCTGACTTTTTTTTGTTAATTTACTCTGTAGTAAATTGCTGCAGGTTCGAATTGGATAATTGTTGAATATTTAAGCCATCTGCTTTGAGTTGACATTGTGATTGAAATTACAAGCTCTATCGGGCTTTTCGTTTCTGTTAATTAACTGGAATTAAAAGGGTTCGGATGCCATGGTTTGCTTGAACTGACAAATGGCTAGGGAATTATATGGCTCGAGAGGACTAGAAGTTCAAAGGGAAGTGTATCGTTCACTTCTGATTGGACGGGATGTCTTATGTTGATTTTGAATGGAAATGCAGTGATTTCAAGCAGGAAGTTAATCCAGCTTGCATGTGCTTCTTGCAGAATTCATTCACTCTTTGCATTATGCTTGCAGCAGAATGGTGGGACTGTGGATAAAACTTCTTATCATGATAGTTTTTATCTTTTTAGCTTTTTCTGGGTAGGTGTAGTTAAAAAAATTATAAAGCTGAATGTGATTTAAACATTCAAGACTTCACATTTCAAAATCTTGGTTGTGGTTGCAACTTAAACCTATTGCAGTCAGTGGTGTATCATTCAAATTCAATGAAATTGCTGTAGTTTCTCTTTATTCATTTTTTTTTTAATTACATAAATGCTGTTCTAAAGTAGTTGCTTTGTCTTGTGTTTTATTGACAGGACCAACCATTTTGTTTTTTCAAGAAAATGCTGGAAGTATCCTTGTAACTGATGTTAGGTTTAAGTTGTGGTTATTTTTACTTAGTCTTTCAGTTGATCACAATGATCAGTTCTCAATATTTCTTTAGAGACCTTCACTACTAACTTTCAGATATTGCTCATCGTCTTGAAATGGTGCGCATTATGCTGCAGCGGTTACAATGCAATGTTTTCATGCTTTCTTACCGAGGGCAAGTGTCAACGCCTTAATATTGTTTTTCCCGTTTAATACTTTTTGTCAGCAGATTCATGTCTTTTAATATGCACATGCCACTTTCTGTATGGATTGGCGCTAAAATATCATTCAATTGTGCAGTTATGGGGCTAGTGATGGCTATCCTTCTCAACATGGAATTACTAAGGATGCTCAGGTGAACTTTTGGTTGCTTCCTTTATTTTGTTTTCTAAACTCTTAGAAATTCTCACCAATTTTGTTCCTCTTGTGGCCAGGCTGCATTGGATCATCTTTCTCAGAGGACTGATATTGACACATCTAGAATTATTGTATTTGGGCGGTCACTTGGGGGTGCGGTTGGAGCAGTACTAACCAAAAATAACCCTGAAAAGGTATCCTCCTGGCAAATTTTTCTCTTGATTCATCCTGCCATCCTTAGTGGGATTGGTCAGGATTGATGAGCTTTTACTTTTATGCTCTTATGTCTTAGCTGAAAATGATGGAATATTGAGTTTTGGTCGTTGCTCTGGATTATAACCTGCACAATAATGTCTGGTTAACTTGATAACGCATACTGGCTTTATCTTGCAGCATGTTAACTGCTTGGCTCCTCTAACAAAATCTCTATATGCTTGTTTATTCGGAGATATAGCTAGGAACCTCCATGCTTTTATTCTAAAAGATATGTACTGTTTGTACACCTTTAATCATCATTATCTTATGTCCTTCATTCTGCAATATAGGTGGCTGCGCTGATACTGGAAAATACCTTCACATCTATATTGGATATGGCTGGAGTTTTATTACCATTTCTGAAGTGGTTTATTGGAGGCAGCTGTTCAAAAGGTCCTAAACCACTCAATTTTCTTGTTCGTTCTCCATGGAGTACAATTGATGTCGTTGGTCAGGTGAGGGATGCTGGCACCAGTTTTACATATTTCGACGTCCCAGTTGTGTGCTTGCATCTAAAAGATTCAATATCTCATTAGAATTTGTAGGTTACTTAATGACAAAGTCATGGTTTTTTCATGATACATGTGTAAATTTGACCTTGCTTATCCTGTATGAAGTTTTTAAAGTGATTCCATAACACCTAAATTCCATGAAGGGTACTTTTTAGAATCCTTTTTTTGCCAGAAGCAAGCAACAAAACGTTGTTTCTACGATCCTTCATTTTATCTCTTACCGGATTCACTAGTTTGTTAATTCCATTATTATTATTGGACTCTGCAGATTAAGCAGCCCATACTTTTCCTTTCTGGATTACAAGATGAGATTGTTCCCCCAGTACATATGCAAATGCTATATGCTAAGGCAGCTGCTCATAACAATCAGTGTCTCTTTGTGGAATTTCCTACTGGCATGCATATGGACACTTGGCTGGCTGGTGGTGATCACTATTGGAGAACAATTCAGGAGTTCCTCAAACAGCATGTTCCAGAGGGAAAGGAAGACGGTATTATTTCTTAATCCATTTTTAAACTTGAGATGGATTGAGAAAGTGGAATAACTTACACTTATTATGATCTTTCCAAGCTTTGAACACATGGAAATTCTCTTTCGTCTTTATCCCTGCTCATATTTTGAGTGCCAAATGTTAGCAATTACCTGTGTCTGTCACTTCCTTTCTCCATTTCTTGATTGTTGTTTTATACTTCTGCCAGATACTAGGGCGAGGTGATTGCTGGCAATATATTACTTCAATGATACTAATTGGCTAATTAAGGATTCAAACAGTTTGTGCCCTTTCCAGTTGCAGCCTCTAAGAGCTCTCTGTGAGCAGGAGCTTCCTAATGGGACCAGCTGCACCACATATGACTCTTTTCATTGGACATTTTTAGATTGTGGTTTCCAAGATCTGGAAGATCAGATGCTCGATGATCATATGTGATTCCTTCTGCTATACAGTACATCTTGATTCTATCCGGATAACTTATCAATTCGGACACACAACATATATTATGAATAAGAATTTTATACAAAGCTAACAACATATGTTAATGTTATACCTGGTCCCGAACTTCATGTACTAGACTCTTGTTATTTCTAACAAATGGTTTCATCTCTTGCTTTCCAAATATTGTTTGTTTTAATTTATTCGAATGTATATATATTATAATAATAATATTAACTCGTATGTAATATAATATAATTGGATGTCTTTTTTTTTTTTTTAAAAAAAAAGTGTAGTATATTCCTCACCATAGCAGTGTCATGACTCATATTTACTTGTCTTGGTGTGAAGTGATGTTGGCCCTTAAAAGCGTTACCCTGAACGTTTCTGCATTCTGATTCTGCGGGTGACCTCAAAGCATCAGCAAATATTCTACTAACTTCTAGGGCCCAAAGGCCCCACCTGCTAAAATAAACCGCGATGCGCAGTTTAATATTGTACGCTCACGCCACGATTCTGAATTCACAGAGCATTGTAGTATGATGGCAGAGACGGCATCCGGAATCCCCAACCAAAACGCAACAGGGACCTCCCTTCTACCCGATACTTGCTATATATTGCCCCATACCTATGACCTATAATCAGCTATAGAAGGAAAATCCATCCTCCATGGCTGCAACCTTAGCGAAGATGAAGCAGCGGCGCTACACATTCGCAGTTCCCCGGCAAACGCCTTCATCCAAATCACAAGCATTATCCAACACCAGCAGACACTGGACAAACCAGTGAAACCGCACTTTATAAAATGGTTTTCGTGTCCGGTGTAATCTGATGTCCGGTGTTGGGAAGATCCAGCAACGAGGGCTCCGCCACGTGTCATTACCTCACAAATACAAATTTTAAAACTTTCCCATTACCCAAAAATTATGAAAAAAATTTATTATTTTTTAATGTAATGTTTGTTTTGCTAGTATCTTTTGAAAATTATTCAATTTAATAATTATAGGAATCAGAGGTGAAGTGGGGTACCATATCTTTTATGCCTTCCCTTCCCTCTCTTTTCCGCTACTGCTACCAGTTCTAGCACTGCTAGCTATTTTCCCAAATCCTCCAATGATTTTTGTTTTTGGTTTTGGATATCACGGTTGTCGTCTCTTCTCCATAAACACCCCCTGACGACTTCACTATTTACCACTCAGTTCTTTCCTTCTTCGTCCTCGCAAATCATCCTAGTTATTTCTGTTTCCTTTTCGCATTTTCCATTGTTCGGAAGCGAAAGCTCTGAATCTGAAGGGACATGGACGGAGGAGCGCCGTGCAACCCTCGCACGGTGGAGGAGGTTTTCAGAGACTTCAAAGGCCGTAGGGCCGGCATGATTAAGGCCCTCACAACTGGTCTCGCATTCATTCCTTTTTGTTTTTCTTCGTTGGAATTCCAGAAATAGTGAGAGAGAGTGTCTGTGTGTGAGAGTGAGAAAGAGAGTGACACTTGTAGTTCAAATTCTGTGACTTCGAGTGTTGGTTTCTTTTTCTGGAATTAGCTGTTTTGGCGCATTCTAATAGTTAATTATTATCTGTGGTTTATGCAGATGTTGAAGAATTCTACCAGCAGTGTGATCCTGGTTAGGGTTTATGACTCAATATTCTCGCTTAGCTTAGCTTTTGCATTTATTTTCTTCTTTGTTTTTGCATGAATTGGGTTGGTAATTAACTAGTTAATTATCATTGTCGCGGTTAATGTCTGGGTTGTTGTTTGTGTTAATGAAAGTTTGCATATGTTGCTCTGTCTTTTTAGTGTATACTGTAGCCCCGTCTCTTTATAAAAGTAAATTAGAACTTTCTTTTATTTTATTTTTATATTTTATCTATGATATTACTCAATTGATAATTGACTCTTTTTTTTTTTTCAAAAAAAAAAATATTTTAATGATAATGAAGCGTGTTCAACTAGCTCTAATTTGAACTCTTAAGCGCGTGAGATAGCTTCTCGAATCAGCAGAAATGCTACTTGAGTTGTTGGAGAGACCGAAGAGTCAAGGTGTCACTTTTGAACTCTTGGAACAGGGAAACAAAAGTCTGGCAGCTGAAGGATTTTGGTTGGGTGCAGCTTGACCCGGTACACTATCAGTTCAAAGGGGGCAGACTTTCTTTTTGCCCTCTTTAATTTTTATGGATGGTGTTCTTACCAACCATAACCTTCAACCAGATGAAAAGAAAACACTTCTCACCATCTGAGAATCACTTTCAACCTTAGCTAGATTTTATACTCTGATTGTTCTTCTGCTGTTTTTTATGGCTAGAGCACTGTTTAATGAGTGATAATCATGGAAGAGACGTGTCTACACTGTTTGTTGCATGTTTACCAGGCAATCCCTTCTGCTTAATTGATTAGTATTGAAGGTCATAATGTTACGACTTTATTGAAATTTTTTCTAAACTGTCAGATCCATATTGTCATTTCCTAGCACAAATAAATTTCTATACAAGATTTCTGATGTACGAATTTCTATGGTCTAGCTGTATTTGGATTTACTTTACTGACCTAAATATTTGATGGAGTCTGCTTCAATTATATAATGTAGGTTTTAAGTACTGGAGCTACATTTATGCTTACTCTATTATCTTCATGCATTTTGAGCAGCTTTACTTTTTTAACAGTTTTCCAGTTGATAGTGTAATATGAAATTTCTTGCATTGTTGGTTGTTTTATATAAGATAATTATCATTTTATGCATGTATCTAAAAAAATTGACCTACCAAAAGAACTAACAGAATATATTAATAGAAGTGAACTATGATGTAATGGTATGGATGCTCATTTAGTTTAACTGATACACGACAGAAAAGGAGAATCTCTGCCTGTATGGATTCCCTAATGAAACATGGGAAGTCAACTTACCTGCTGAAGAAGTTCCTCCAGAACTTCCTGAGCCTGCTTTGGGAATAAACTTTGCTAGGGATGGGATGCAAGAAAAAGACTGGCTATCTTTGGTTGCTGTTCACAGTGATGCGTGGTTACTTGCTGTGGCTTTCTACTTTGGGGCAAGATTTGGTTTTGATAAAGATGACAGGTATGTTTGTGTTTCCTTATTCATTTTCACATTGTTCTTGAAGCAATTGTTTTCTTGGTTGGATGAGAAAATCTACTTGATGCATGCCCTTTTTTATTGCTTCTGGAACTAATGTTATGTTATCTGCCAATGTTGTTATTTTGTTTGTCTATGTAGTGCATTGCGTATGAATTTTGTTCTTGGGCTAAACATTTTAATACTGCAGTAATGGAAACTCTCCATAAGATATCTTGGTTTGGGGAATTTTTGTCCCTTTACTTTGGTGCTCAAGAACTACTTTTGGGGGATAATTGAGATTGGTTGACTGCTAGTTTCCTGTCCTGTAGTAATCTACAGCTGATGATTTGGGTGAGTTAAGTAGTGATGCCAAGATTAACATATCTGATAGTGGAAAAATTTTAAACCATAGCAATCTTGAAATTTACTAGTCATAGAAAATTTACTAGTCCTATGACTACATAAATTTCTGTGTTTTGTTAAAGGAAAAAAACACATATTTAGCTCTTTTCCTAGCAAAAAATAGTGGATTTCTCCCTTTGTGATGTCTGGATGGGCCCACATGATAGTCTCTTAGATATAAATTTACAAATTAAATTTACCATCCATATTTTTAAATGTGTTAATATGTATAAACGGTCCTAATTGTGTTGCATGGTTTCTTGGAATCTAGACATTAGAAGTGAAGAGTTGGATGGAATGCAAAATATTGTGTGATATGATATGTGTCAAAGAAGGACCAAGATGGAAAGAATTTAGTTAATCGAAAGCAAACGATGGACTGTGGCTTTGGTGCTAGCAGATTTGTACTTATCATTATATCCTCATCTATAATAATAAGGTGCAATTCGTGATGCAGGAAACGCCTATTTACCATGATTAATGATCTGCCAACAATATTTGAGGTTGTGACTGGAACTGCAAAGAAACAAGTAAAGGAAAAGTCATCAGTTTCAAATCACACCAGCAACAAATCAAAGTCTGGTTCAAAAGGGGTAAACAATCTTATTTCTTTCTTTTAGTAGCTGCATTAATGTTTGGATCGTATGTGTTCGGATAGAAGTATGAAATTCAACATATATATAAGTTTCTATCTTCTTCCCTGTTTCTTTTTGCGAGTTTCATTGGATAATGACTAGTATTTGAGTGGAATTCATGTTCTGTTAACAACTTGACATATGAAACTGCCACTGTCTGGTGTAAGGAAAGGGTATTTTACATAAAAGCATGTAAAATTTTAATATAGCATTGTTTCATTTCAACGATGTATAATTGTTCTTTTCTAAATTCAATTTATAGATGCATTGATACTGCATATAGAGATTCTTTCTAACTTTTTTAACCGATCTTAAAGAAGATTGCTGAGTGAGATTTGTGTTTGGTCATAATCCTTATGGAGTAGTTTATATATTACTTGAAGCCTTAAACCAAGAAGTAACTTCAACTGTGCTAATACTAAGTCGGCAAACAAAAATTTTTGGTTCAGGTGGAAATCTTTTTGACAAACTTGAATCTTTGGGCTTGCTAATAAAGTAGACTACGTTAAAATTGCTCCACAATAGAAGCATTGTAATTAGGCTTTGAACAACTTCGAACAGATACAAGAAAGTTCTGTGCTTTTTTGGTCATAATAATCTCCCAGCTGGTTTAATCCCAAAAAAAAATGGTCCAGCTGGTTTTTTATTCAAATGATCTACTGTTTACTGTAAATCCTCATTTACAAGATGCCAAGTTTTGCACTGGGCTTACTTTCTAGAGCTAAATAACTATTAAGCTACAAAATGATGAATGTATAGTGAATCTGCTTGTTGGCTCCTTGTTAACATGTCTCTTCTATATTTTTTTCTTGGAACAAAATAGCGAGGATCTGACTCAGTAAAGAATTTAAAGCAAGCCAAGGATGAGGATGAGGGATTGGATGAAGCAGATGAGGAGGAGCATGGGGAGACCTTGTGTGGTGCATGTGGTGAGAACTATGCATCTGATGAGTTCTGGATTTGTTGTGACATCTGTGAAAAGTGGTTCCATGGCAAGTGCGTGAAGATCACTCCTGCCAGGGCCGAGCACATCAAGCAGTATAAGTGTCCCTCGTGCAGCAACAAGAGAGCACGGCCTTGATATCACAGGGATGTGGGTTAGTTCTCACCCCTGTAACTCTATCTTGTTGGATTACTAACTAGTTAGTTGCTAGGTTTTCCTGTATTGTGCCATGTTGGTGGGGCATATATGTTATGACTTTGGTCTTCTGAACTTCTTACGTGGGTTTTTTTTATAAATATTTAATAGTTTGCAGGTTCTGAATGTGTCTCCAAGCTTCATCTTGAACTGGGATATTAATGTTGTGTATGATAGTATATTTGTTTGTGCAGAAGGGCTTCCCTAGTGCTTACACACTCAAATTTCTTTCGCTTGCTAGTTTATTGCATTGGCTTTGATTAGATTTATAATCTGCCCCTTGTGCATCATTGCATCCGCTCGAGCTTCAGAAAACAGTTTCCTTACGGTGCAATTTTCATTCCGCGTTTCATGCCACACGTAACCCCTTTCTGGCTTCCTTTAAAAAGCTTTCACTCGAACACGGTGAATTAAGTCGCCTAATACTCCAAGCTTCATCCGCATGTTTCGTTATAGTATCTTATATACTATTTTGCTTCTTTTAATTAGTAAAAAAATGAAAAATAATATATTTTTAATAACTTAATAATCCTCATAATACCCATATGCGAATTACCGAATTCAAATGTTTTTTTTTCAGATTGTACAAAATCAATCTTCTAATTTTCATACATTTTCTCTGTGGCCAAACGAATGTGATGTAATAAGTTATCCATGCCACTCATACATCTTGACTCAATTATTAAGTCTCAAAAGGCTGGCAGAAATAAATCAGGGGCTTATAGAAAATGACGGTGAAATAACTAGTCAAAATTTACAGGAACAAATAACGAATTGGTCAATGCCAACATTTAAAAGAAGTTTATAGAAGTACTACATTTGACTTTTCTTATGCCACCCATCTTATTGAGCAAATTAGTAATTCAAAATCTAGACAAGCTATGTATATGATCCAGGACAAAACTGTAAAAAAATTTAGAGACATATGGATGCATATAAGAATGGTACAAGTAGCCCTTAAGCCTAATTACAGGATAGGAATAAACAAACCTGTATTTTCACAATTTGATGGCACAATTAAGTGATTTTGCCATACTTTAGATAATTTTAGACTATCAATTCTAAATTTAATAATTTAGATTTTGTGATTTATTTTTTTAAAAAGAATATATAAATAAAATTTAAATTATTAAATTTCATAGTTCAGATTCACTTAAATTTAATAACTTTCTAAAAAAATCTGGGTCAAAGGGAAACCCTCTCCGGAAGACTCTGAGTTGCTCCCTCCAGTGTCCAGTCCTGTCAGCACAATCTTAAAGTATCATTTCTTATAATGACATTGGGGTTTCTTATATGGGGGTTCAGCGCAGCCAACTCCTTCCATCTTGCTCCACTACCAAGAACACGAGATGATATGCTCCAAAGTGTATCACCAGGCAGCACTTTTGTCGTAGCCGGAGCACCAGATTTAGACGCTATCTTTGATTTCATCATGGAATTTTTGCTGTTCTTACCCATCCCATTAGCAACCAACCAGCGGGATCCAGATTGTTGCTGGCTTGAAGAACCCCAGAACCAGAGCTTAGGCTTGCGAGGCTCAGTCTTCACACCTGCAACATGGACTTCAGTAATTTTGAATTGGGGAATGCCATCATCTTCAGAGCTTTTCTCTTCCTTGTCATCCTTCAACTCCACCTTCACCGCTGTTTCAGACTCATCATTCTCTTCCTTGTTTTTCCCTAACTCAAACAAGGTGGTATAAATTTTTGGTTTTGGGGGAACAAATACTCTCTCAACTTGTATAAGAGAAAGCATTGGAGTACCAACAGGCTCATAATTTCTCAGAGGGTCACGTAGTTGCACCATTAATGCTACTGTGAAATTATTTCCCAGCAAACCACATTTTCTGCCAGAGCCTTTTCCTCGTTTTCGCTCTCCTTTTGAACTCCCACGAATAAAGTCAAAAGAGTTAGCATGATGAGCAGCAAGAATTCTGGAAGTATGCTCGCTGATGTTATCCATATCATCAATCTCACCAGAATCCAGTCTTATCCATTCATCAAGAGATAATGATAAGCCCATTATCCCATCAACACTATCGTCATTGTGTTTTATATCCAACAACTGCAAACCAGCAGCTCCATCCAGGCCAAGGGACCCGCTAACATTGACCCCCTTGCCCTGGATAGCTGAAATATCCCCAATGGACTGTACAATGATGTTAGATGGTGCGTCCTCATCTGACATGCCAGATTGTATTCGCAAACCCTCAATTGAAAGTGCTTCAATTTTATCCATAGCCAATGGGGCAAGATCTTCCAAAGAAACAAACTCTGAGCCAGTCTGGTTGCCGACAGTGCTTGGACTAAACTTATCAGACTTTGACCGAGATGGTGCTCCTTTCAATCCCCCTTGAACACTAGTATCTTGCCCCTTTACCAAATCTTGTGGCAGAAAGCATTGCCTGCATAAAAAGAAAGCAAAATTCAATTAACAGAACATATGCAAACGAATGGCTATTAAAATTCTAACTTCGAGACTATTAATAATAGGATTGACAAACCTCCCCACTCCCTCTAAGACAGGCATAGCTTCCCATGCTACTTGTTGCATTGTCTTCCCTGTGATATCCTCCAGAGGCATTAATTTGTTTGCCTGCATGGAAAGCTTTTCAATTCCTACTGAAGCCAAACCCTGCAAAATTTCCATTATCCCAGAACCCATTTCTGCAGGAACGACAACAGGGTTTGAAACCTGCATGACCAAGCTCCCACCACCTTTAGCATTCCTGAAAAGTGATGGATTCATAGACCGCAAAAATCCTCCATCTTTTGTCTGAAGAAAAGGGCCCAACCCCTCTCCAAGAGGAGGCAATGTAAAAGGCTCTTCAGGTGGTAAATCAATTGGACTTCCAAAACCTGAAGAGTTATTGGGTGGAGAATGCTGAAAAGCCTCCTCTTTCAAACCCCACTCACGCATTAAGGCTTCTGTTTCCAGATCTTCTAGCATCTTTGCCCTCTCTTTGCTCCTTGCTTCCTGAGACTCAACTGGAGGCCTCTCCCACAAATCTTGCAACAGGGATGAGAAATTGAGACCCTCAGAGAAGTTCCACTGCTCAGATCCCATAGAAGCATTGTAGCCATCATCTGCCTCACCCTCATTGCCAACGTCAAAATCATATAAAGAGAAACCCTCAGTCAAAGCCTCATTCTCAAATTGTCTTAACAGACGCTCTCTGGGGGACTCAGGCTCACTTTCGGAACTAAGGTCAGATGGACTATGGTCCATCCCTAGCATGCTTAAGAATTCACTGGCAACTGATTCTGTAACATCATCCAAGCTACGTGACTTTCGCAATTTATATTCAGATTCAGCTTTCATGTATTCCTCTTCTTTGGGAGATTCCAGTGCCACCGTCTCCAGATCTGAGACACTTTTTAAGGCTGACTCTAATTCTTTCATGAGCATTTCTTCAGTAAAAAAGTCATCCTCATTAGTGTTTTCATGAACCACAGCTTTATGGCCCTTTTCTTTAGAACTGTCATTGTCCCGTCAAGAGACTCATGCTTAACATTGTCTTCAGTAGATAGTCTTATTTCAGCAGTAAAAATGGTAATGGTACTATCAACAGCAGAAGCATCAAAAGTCTTCATGGTGGACTCCTCTACTTTAAAAGGTTCATTCGATGACAATTCTTTGCCCTGATCAACAACAGAAAATTCATTACCTTCACACTTCTCAGGATTCTCTTTTCCAGGATGAGATAAAGAACAGACATTTGATTTGACTGAATCAAGACTTTCTTGGAACGCATTGAGTTCAGATTTGTCGTGCACAGAACTACGGGTAATTTCTTCATTCCCTTCACACTCTTCAGAATTTCCTTTTCCAGGATCAGATAGAGGATAGGCATCTGGTTTGTTGGGCTGGAGATTTTCAGTGAAAAGATCAAGTTCAGGTTCATCATGTCCTTGACTACATGTTTTTTCTTCATTATGTTTTTGATATAAGATGTCTATTGAACTACTTAATGCCAACTTTGATGTGGGCCAAACCTCACGAAGATCCTTTACCACATCTACAGTTCGAGAAGAATATGATCTGGAAAAACTTGACGGATTTCCATTATGTGTCATGTTGATCTTCCCTTCAACTTGACTGGATTTAATATCCTGTTTTGTCAGACTCAGACTATTCTGCCTCAGAGTCAATGAATTGGGAGCATTATGGTTGTCTCTGGTAGCACTACTGTTATCACCAACCACCTTATACCCAAAACTGACGTTCAGCACAGCACCTTTAGCCATTCCTGATAATTTAAAACTTGTAGTCCACTTCCCTGAGCTCTTCTCCTCCTCAAGTTCTTCCAACGTAAGAGGAAGCAAC
This sequence comes from Bauhinia variegata, assembly GCA_022379115.2. Classification (NCBI taxonomy): domain Eukaryota; kingdom Viridiplantae; phylum Streptophyta; class Magnoliopsida; order Fabales; family Fabaceae; genus Bauhinia; species Bauhinia variegata. Next base: position 5,561,762 of record CM039430.1, on the reverse strand, counting down.
CGTGTGAGATCTACTCGGTGCTTTCCCAAGTCAAGTTCTGATGCACCAACAACAGACACGTAAACCAAAAAATGCTTTGCTTCATATTTTGCTGAATAGTGTGGTCCATTCCTACTACCATAGACGGAGCAAGTGTAAGTTAAGTTCTCCTCAAATTCAGCCGTGTGTTCAACTACCTTGGCTGGACGGGTAGCCAAAACCCAATCCCGCCTCTTCCAGTACACACAAAAGCTAGTATCATCAAAGGTGGAAGGAAACCCTTCGATCAAATGGACTTGGAGAGAAAAACAACAGTTAAACCTTCGATTTCGGATATGGGAAAAGGCCTTCAATGGCCTCCAATTCCATATGGACTTCTTATCCTTGCTTGAAGGATTTTCATTACTGTCTTTGGAGTTTGATTTGGAATCAGGTACATAAGTTTTTCCAATGGATTTGGACCGAGCATTAGCTACAGTGAGTAAATTCTTTGGGGAGGTTTTATCCAAGTAAAGAGCTTTGCTTATAGAGTCAATCTCTTTCAACAACTTCCCACTACCTGAACTTTCACCAGTCTTCTTCCCGGCTCCAAATTTTGACGACATCATCTGTTGTCTAGCAAAATTCAATTAAATCACATCAAAACAGACTCCACTGACAATTTAAAAATCCAACAGAAACTCGATATAAAAGCAATTCCCACATACGAGATTAGTGAGTCGGCAACCCAATACAGCAGAATATGGTCAGGGAGCCAATGTATTAGGATAAGCTGAAAGAAAACCCTAGATTACCCAATGGCAGTCGTTGCCACCCTCATTCTGGAATTCAAAATTGAAAGGTCTCTACAAACAAAAAAAAAAGAAATCCACTCCTTACTCGATAGAGGGACGAACAGGGAAAGAAAGATAGTTGATTATGTACAAATGTACAGAGAGAAGGAAAGGAAAGCCAAAACGGAATCTTACAGGGAGTTGCGATGTCTGAGCAGAGCTTATCTTCTTCTCCAATGCCTCTTCCTTCCTCTCCACTCTCTCACCCTCTCAAAATTGCCGCCGCCAATTTCAAAACGGAATGAACTTTATCGATAAAATTATAAAATAAAATATAAACTACAAACGCACGAGATTTTCACTTTGTGCACGCATTCACGATGAAAATCACTTTCCACGTTTTATCATACTTGTTCTATTTGCCATCATATCCGCACTTTGAACTTATTTTCATTTCAGCCCTTGAAACTCTTTGCCTTTTTTAAAAAAAAAAATAAAAAAAATAGAAAACCCTTTTCCCTGTTAGATTTAAGAATTTTACAACGGTGGTGATTTTCAAATTTTATCTAATAAAAACTACATATAACCCACCAAGTACACTTATATTTTGCGGATTATTGAGGTAGTTAATCTCTGTTTAATCAAATAATGTTTTTCACTTATATTAATAGCTTATTGTCATTTATATTATTAATATTGAGTGGTCCTTCATTTTTACTTTTTGACTTCAAATTAAGAGAAATATATTATTCCAAGAGAATTAATATATTTAAAAAACACAAGTTTTAAACATTAAACATATAAAAATACACGACTGGCACAATTTATAAATCAAGTGAATTGTTTAAGCAAAAGGGTTTGCGAAGATTATGCTATTAGACGTACAACTGTACAAGTTATCTAAAAAAGACAACCTTAAAATGTAGGGCTCCATTTCAATTATTGCAAAATATACGCATTTTATTTCGTTTAAGGTTGGTTGGTCCTCTGCCTGATGAGTCATGACTAGGCTGTCCCGTACGGCAATGGCATCTAAGCTGAAAATATGCTTATATTTTTTTTTTATAAATACTTTTCATAACATATAGAACTTTTTTTTAAAAAAAAAAAAAAAATCTAGTAATCGACAGACACAGAGAACCGATTAGTAAAGTGACATTTTTATTTCTTTTTTTGAAAAGTCGTGAAACTTCGAGAACCACAACGAAGATGCTGGTTACTCATTAAGAGCTCGTTATACCATCAGAGACACAAATATGGACGAATGAGAAGCACCTAGAAAACTCCATGGAAGTTCTCATTATTGGTTGCCAGATTAATAAGATCGATGGAGTTTTTTTTTTTTATTATTGGTATTCGATATCATTTTTTAATAAATTATTGATATTTAATATCAAATTATGTACCGCAGTTAAAACAAGATCACAATAACGGTACACAAATTCTTTTATCAAACAAAAAATAAAATCTCCATATTACTCAAATCCTATCCATTGCATCGGATGCATAACTAACACCCCATTATTAAATTCGCCGATCTAAACTGCCACGTCATAGGACACGTGCAGCAAGCTGCCGCGCACAGAATCCACGCAATTCTATTGATTACCCAAATTGTCCCTGACACAATCCCAATTCCTAAAATGATGCTCTCGATGGCGATAAGGAACCATTACTTTTCTGACAAGTGTTCTTTCTCATTTTCCTATACTGAATGACGTGTATCGTGACCTTGCAAATCCACCACACATCTGGCTCGTGCTTTGCACGTGTTATTTTTAAAGCATTTTTATTACCGTGTCCGTGTTACCTTTGAGGCCTGAGCTCCTTCTTTTCTTTCCTTCCTCTGAGGGAAGCAGGTTTTGTACCTCTTTCAATAATTCATCCCATATTACGGATATTTATTATTGTCTAATACTAATTATGATTATAGAGATAAAAAATTGTAATTAGTATTAGAAAATAATGATGTATATATAATTGATCGATACGCATTTTATTAGAGAAACAGGACAGAAGAGCATTCTTTCTTAACAGATTTTTGTTCCTTTATTACACTCTTTCAACTAGCACCCTCATCCTTCTTCTCTAGCTATTCCCCTCTGTCTCTCTGCACCTTGAACTCAGAGTAGTGACTAGTGGAAATGTCCAACAACGAAGAAGATGGAGAGTATTCAAATGGCGAATCGTCTGTAAAGGCGAAGCAACGATTCAGGGATAGATCTAAGGTATGCTCAAAACGCGGATTCGATTGGATTTGAACAGACTGCTGCATTAGTTATTTGTTTTTATGATACGGGTTTGACTTGAATCTGGCTCAAATGAAGGAGATGTTGTCAAAACAAGCTGTTCAAACCAAGGAGATGATTTCGAAACAAGCGGTTAAGATCGCCAAACAAGCGGAAGAACATGAAAGATTCATCAACAAGGTGATCATTTCTGCTTTCTGATATGAAGTTATTTATATGGTCTAATGCATATCATGTTTGGTCATTTGGGTATGTCAACACTTGGGTAACTTTAATTGTTTATCTACTTTCTATAAATGTTCAGGTGACACATCTTTTGGGGGTTCTCGGTTTTGGTGGCTTTTGCTTCCTCTTGGGGGCAAGTAAGTTGATTCTCCTGACTGATAAAACTCAGTTAAATACTTTCTCTTAAGCAAATTCATAGTTTTACTTTCCGTTTGTTTACTAGGGCCCCAAGACATTCCCTATGTATATTGTTTGTTCTACGTCATCTTTGTCCCTCTTCGCTGGATATACTATAGGTTCAAGAAATGGCATTACTATCTTCTGGTAAGCTCTAATCCAAGATGCATAAAATTTTATCTCTGAAGTACATCTATCAAGATCAATAATTACTTTTGGACTTTTATGTTAGCTGCTAGGCTTTAATTTTTTTTTGTCCCCCTCCTGTGACACTACTATCTTGTATCTTCTGGATTTTTTGCGAGAAGCTGGTATGGGTAATATCCTTGACTACCAAAACCATAGGTATAGACTGTTAACTGCCCTGTTTAAGACTGAAGTTTCCAGGTTGAATCTTTCTGAGAGTCAGTCACACACCAAAAGTCGTGCACGTTGAGATAGTAGACTTGTACCTAATTGAGTATATTACCCTAGACACAGGAGACCATCATCAATTCTGGATCAACTACCCCCAAGTAATTGAGACAAAGGACTAGTTGCAATTACCAATGGAATCATGGCGTGTGGTGAAGTATTTAGAAAGGGGGATTTTCCAGACATTAATCTGACTGAGGGCTTCTGCATCAGCAAGCCTTATTAATACGCAATGGTTCCTGCTCTTATTATTTAATTATTAGAAAGTTATTTCAGTATTCTTATTATAATTATAATAAGTATAAATGTATTATTTGTAATTTTGAGTTGCCTCGATGAAAATCTGAAATATAAAAAGCGAAATGGTAACATGATTGTTCTTTTGTTTCAGGATTTTTGCTATTATGCCAATACAATATTTTTGGCTGACCTTCTTTTTTATCCAAAGAATGAGAAGCTTTTCATGGTTTGCTTCTCTTTTGCTGAGGTAAGCTCGCTGTATTAGGTAATATGAGATATTGGCAGAAGAATGATTCATGCATTCATTTTTTACTCATTCTAAGTGCCGCTGCAGGGACCATTAGCATGGGCTTTAATTGTTTGGCGCTGCAGCTTGGTTTTCAGTTCTCTTGACAAAATAGTCAGTGTTCTCATCCATCTTTTGCCTGGTGGGTTAGATCTTCATATTGCAGCATTTCTCAATTTTTTCAAGAGAGTTAAAATGTGGTTTTATTGAAGGGTTCTGATATGGTAGTTGTTAATTAATGCCATCAATTGCCAAATATTAGGTTGTATTTGTTTGTACTGTATGCATTTTGCGCAAAAGATTTTTAAGATATTAATTTTTAACGAATGATTTTCGTGAAAAATATTCAACTAGCTTTGTGTTCAAGTACTAGTATTCATATGATTTTCTCTTGAAAAATCAGAAGGTTCTGGAGAGGTATTGACCAGGTTTTAAACATTCAGGCTATTGCTTCTAGATCATTGTGTCTTGAGAAGGTAGTTTTAAGTGACTTTACCATTCAAGATTTTTTTGCTCGACATGGCAATCATAGGTTTCAGTAGCAAGGGCAACAACGCCCCTGGTAGGTGTAGCATGGGGTAAGATGTTAAAACAGTAAGAATAGCAAGGGGGTTTTGTGGGTAGAGGTCTTAAAGCTGGGTGAGTTTTATGCCAACGATTGTTCTAATATCCTACTTGCATAGACCCACAATTCATTCTTGAACGTCATCAAGGGAGGGTTACAACTTGGCGGATTCGACCAAGAAGAAAGATGATCTACAATTCCAAACATCTGTTCTCAGCAACATCAATTCAAAAAAAAACTAGTTGTGTCTAGTTCCTGATTTCTATTTTTGCTGCTGTTCAATACTTGCCTTCCTTACTTGTTTTATTTCCATCAATGTCACCCTTAATCTCTTGATTCCAACATGGAGTTTTCATTCATCTTCCTCATCAGTGCATTTGCTTCTCTGCATAGCATACAATTCTCCTTCATCTTGTCTTCTATTTAATCATCTCCTGTATCTTTTCATATTCTTAAAATTTCTTATCTTTTTTTCCCCCCTCTTATTACTTCACATTTGCCTGAATTCTTGTATTTATTCCATTTTTTTTTTTTCGGTACATTGTGGATTATGTGATTTAAATACTTGTTAACATGCATACTGGCTTGCACTGTGCAAAGATATCATATCATGACAAGATAAGGAACCGTGTTCTTGTATTATGCCTTTAACACAGTGGTTCTTTTCAGGATTGGTTTTCTTTACCATTCGGTGGTGGAATCCTGCAACCTTTGAAGCCATGCATCCAGAAGGAACTTCTCGAAGAGTTACATGGCCGTATGTTGAAGACAAATCCTACTTGTGGGTATGGCTGTTTCTGGTTCCCTTGGCAGTTTACACTTTGTGGCAGCTTCTCTACTTTCTCATTGTCAATGTCTTGCGTCGACAAAGACTTTTGAGAGATCCTGAAGTCATGACTTCTTACAGGTAGTGAACATTATATATAGCATGCCCCCCTACAGTTAATTGAAGTTCTATTTCATTTCTCTAAGTTTGCTGAATATTTATAATCCATCATATGGATACAACTTCTGGAAAAGATGAAAATGTGGGATGTCTGTTTGGAATGGAAGAGTTTACCTGTCTTTTGCTTTTCTCATATTATAGCCTTTATGGTTTGATAGGGAACTCTCAAAGAAAGCGCGGAAAGCAAACAACATATGGTGGCGCTTAAGTGGGCTTCTTGGAGATCAAAATCGCATGCTAATGTACATTTTGCTTCAAGCAATGTTCAGTGTGGCAACCATGGCACTCACAGTGCCCATATTCTTGTCTTATGAATTGCATGCAGTTTTCCAAATACTCAAGGTTTCTGCGTCTGTATGGAATGGTGGAAGCTTTCTCTTAGAGGTAATGCCAAGGCAGGTCATTCTCAAGGAGAAAAAGAAATCAGAGATGCACCCTGTTCAATATCATCAAGATCAATCCTCGACAGGGACGGAAAATGCAAGGGAGATCAACAATGTGGTTGAGACATCTGATTAGTGAACTAAACTAGCTATTCCTTGTAGAAGTTGAAGTTGTATTTGTTCTACTGATTTATGGTAATCACAGTTTTCCTTTTGGTTCTAATCATGCGAATTTGAGTGGTAGATGGCAATCTCAATTTTTGCGCTTTACTCATTCCACGTATATTTCACAAATATTTATTTTGTGGAATTTGGTCTAAGGAAAATGTGGATATGCTTTCTCATTTCTCATAGTTTTTTGGTCCCATGCTTTTCTCATGTAATGTAGAAACTCGGCTGAACCAACTATTTTAACGGGTCTGAAAATTCAATAATAAAAAAATGAATCTAATATTAACATTTTCATAGATTTTTTTATTTTTGAGGACTTTTACAGCAAAAACAACTAAGTTTAAATTTTGAACATGATTAATTGCTGACTGCTTTATTTCTCATTTTTATTTTTTTTTCATCTATTCTCTTCTTGATTACCTGTGCTGGTAAACTTCCTGTTGCAAAACACCAAAACAGAAACTACAATGAACGATCTCGCGTTCGTACACTAGCCTTTAGCCATTTTCATAAATATACTTAGTTGTAAAGAAAAAAAGAAAATAACTATTTTATATTTGAATTAAAATTAAAAAATAAAAATGAATATTACACCAATCAAATACAAAATACATTTAAAAAAAAAATCAAATATCAAATAATGACCTATAAAATGTATCCGAAGTCGCTAATTACACCGCACCTGTAACACTTTAAAAAACCACCAACCACGTGAAAAAAGAACCTTGGGCAGGTGTGTCAGAGATGACTGAACAGACACCAGCCTGTAACTATGATCGCCAATAATCACATCAATTGTGATCAGGCTTCCTAACAAAAACCCCTTTTGTTGATGAAACTTTAGGGGCAAAAATTAAATAACCCAGACCCCAAACCAATATCAGAAGCCTGGGTTGATGAAAATAATCAAAATATACTGTACAAATGACGACAATGAGATTATATGCACAATTTTATGCACCTGCAACTTTGGGGCAGTGGCCACCAGAAGAGGGAGCATCAGAGAACATTCAAGGATTTTTCTTTGTATCATTCTGAACGCGCTAGCAAGAACCCAAAGCCTGAGTTCTCACGTATCAAAGGAGGAGCATCCACGTCAGCTACTTCTATTTGTTGCATTGATTTTGAAATATCATCCACCGAAAATGGAATGCTGCATTCATATTCATAGATATTAGAGATGGAATCCTAATGCTGAGACCAAGAAATGAAAGAAGTTTAATTGGTACCTTGAGTCATCATCTAGAAGGAAAGAACTGCTGACAGCATTGTTGGAGTCCTCGGTCATCATAACTCTCATGTTCGATATAACCTGTATAATTGGAGAGCAGATCCACGTTGAGATATATATAAGCTTTTCCATACTATGAGTTGCACAAAAGTGCACAAGCAAGAGCCTTAAGGTTTGTCCTAGCTCTAGTAAACCTCATACCAAAATTCAATTCGTCTAAACTTTTATATTACCCGAAAAAAGAAAAAGAAAGTGCACAAGCAGAATGCCTTTTAACATTACCTCTGTAGACACACTGTGTGTGCCATATTTGTCATCCCAATACATGGTACTAATCCTGTATAACTGTTGTATACTAAGAACCTGTAGCAGCAGACATTACACATCAGAAGAGAATCAATATGGAAGTATGATGTCATAGATAGTTAATAGAAAGAAACAGGCACTCACAGGGCATAGCTCCTTTGTTATTTCATTTAAGGTCTTCTTGGGTTTTTGATGTATCACCTGATATAAAAGAACGATAATCAGTTGATCATGCTCTGGGCATCAATATTGAATTTTAATTTTTATAACTCTTACTAGGAATCCAACAGCCTGCCGAATATGCTTCAATTCTTCCCAAGCGTTGCCAGCATACTGCAGATAATAGATTTCAGGTAAGGACTCCTCAAGGAAAAGGAAAAGATAAATAAATAAAGATCAAAGGCTTGCATGGTGCTCACCTCATCTGTTGCGTCAATGCACCACTGTTCTAATTCAGCCAAACCTGTCTTTACATACTCCCCATTGCTGAATGAACAACACTCCCGACGCAACAGAAGACTGGTTATGGTCACATTAAGCCCATCAATTAGACTGAATTCCAGTTGCAGAAAAACTGAAAAAAGAAAATGCAATGTACGTAGAAGGAGAGAGGGTGGGAGTAAGAGACTACCTGTTAAATAATTGAACATTGATGAATGAGAATATTTGAGTGAACACTTTACGAACTAAGAAAGGGGGCACCTGTTAAGCCAGACCTTATTAGGTGATGATCATGTTTATGGAACAATGGAAATGTAAAAAATTAAAAAAAAAAAAAAAATTAATGTTAAACTTTACTAACATAGTTTGCTTTCATTATCTTCAGATAATTGTTCAAGCTTCCCACAATACTTTGCCAGTGGGCAATTAAAGCTTGCTGAGCAACGGCATTAGCTTGTGAGCGTCCTTTTTTTACTAAGCTTTGACGTGAGTTCCTTGGAGCCTGCAGTTTTTTTTTCCCCAAATTAAAAAAGATAAATAATAAATTAAACCAGAAAAATTGTACATGTCAACTACTTGGCAGTCTTACCCACAGTGACTGCCTACATAGACAGATGAGTAAAGCCTACTGGTGATTAAAGTAGTACGGGCAATTTTCTTTTACAAAAGAAAGCAAAGTCTAGGCGCAATGAAGAAGACGAGAATTTTTCAACTCCTAGTTCATCATGATCATGTAAAGAGGATTTTTTTTTTTTTCTTTTTTACTTCCTATGGTCCATTTGTATCCTCTGGGTCTAATCTTATGTGCTAATTAACATTTGTTAAAGTTAGATACAGATTTGGTTTTAATTATGATAACAATAACATATGCATATAGGTCTTCATTTATAACCCTCATAGATGATTGCTAATTGTAAAAGCACGTGAACCATGAAAAAATACTCATAACTAAAATTAGCTTTTCATAGTATATAAAATAATCTGTATAATCTACCTGGATACACAATCCAAGTAATGGAGATATCTCTTTTTTCAGGTTGTCTCTTATCATTCCGTATATTTTTTCAAGGAAGGCAGTGAGCTGCTGCTTAAACAGCAGTGCTGGATATTTTGCCTCAACTTGTCGTAAATCATCCACTCTACCAAGCCCTCGGCCATTTAGAAATGATAATCCAGCACTTTGTGTAGATCCCCTTAACCCCTAGAATCAAAAAGATGAATGAGGGGAAGATAAATGATATCCAAAGTAATAAACTGAAAAAGTTGCTTCATACTTGTGACATTCTTCCAAATAGCGAAGCTGACGTTGTTCTCCGCCGTTGAGGTGTTAAGCTAGCTGCTCCACTCGCTTTTAGAGTGCGTTGAAGCAGCAACAACAAAGTAGATGTATTAGACAACCAATATGCTAATACATCGGTATTATCCTGGACCTGTAAAGATGTAGAGATCAATAATCATTAGGGATATCTAAATGGTATTTCACAACTTGGTGCAAGTTAAAATGCAACAGCGCACTGCGCATCCTCATGAGTCATGAATAAACAAGTAATCCACACAAGGGTAAATTACCTCCACCGCTGAAGCTATTGTTTGAATGACACGGTCAAAAACAGTTGTTCTTTCAACTTCAAAAGACCTCCAATGAAGAAGGCATTTATATACGAGACAAGCGGTGACTGGCTTGCCCCCAGAAAAACCTAAATCTTGTGATATGCATCTAATCAACAATTCCTGGTTTTCCTGAACAAATAAATCAGATTGTAAGAGAAATTAGAAAGTAGAAAGAGAAAACAGGGATGCAAAATAGCAACAATGATTTGAAATATGTATCACAGATTCAGATTATTAAACAATTCTAGTTGACCACTTACTTGCTGCTTCTCGTTAAGAGATTTTTGTGGTTTGCCCTCAGATTCAGGCTCACGTACATTTGATACGGCAAGAGTCATATCCTAACACATACAGAAGGTAAGAATTATTAATTGAACCAAATATTACATTGCCATGGCAATGTTGTACTCGTATATAATATCAAAGTGACAATGTCTTCTTACTGGTGCCATCTTTACTTCCCCATTTAGAGCACTCCCATTCTCTGGTGTCCTCTGCAGATTGTTCGCAATATCACACTGTAAATCTCTATTGTTGCAATACAGAGAAACTTCATTCTCATGTTCATCCCTTTACCTGAATTATCACTGTCTTTGGTCTTACAGAGAGAGCCTTCCCAGTTGGCGATACAGTCAGTGCTTGCTGGCGAAGAACTTGATTTTCTGACTCCATATTAGAAACTTTGTCTTCTAATCTGAATCATTGAGAAAAATAAATTTTAAGATTAAGCTAAATCTACAATAAGGCAAGTGAAGACAGTTATGCATGTGGGGAAGGGGTTAGAAGTCTATCACAAATCCATAGGCAAAATGAAGAAGTGTACATACAAAGTAATTCTGCAAGAAAATGGGTCATAACAAGTGAAAACAAGTTAAAATAGGAATACACCAATACATTGTAGGGAAGGTGTGGGGAGCAGAAGAATCAAATCAAACTATTTGAATAAAGAATTGGAAAGGTTCGCATTGTCATCAGAATCTGAGAATAGTGCATTTTGTTGTTGTTGTTTTTCTTCTTCTTTTTTTGTTTTTATAGTTATCATTATTTAAGCATATCATTACGATACTTGCATTGCTTTTTAGGGGAAAAACTAAGGAAAAATAAAGAAACACAGGATAAGACATCCTCCACACACAAGAAGAAGAAGAAGAATCAAAAAATACACCCCATGATACAACAATGCAAGAATAAACCCTGGAAAAATCCAAGAGCTGAATACCAACTAATTAGAGGTATTTGGATAATCTAAAAGAGTAGATCCTGTAGAGAATTGACTTGGGCGTTTGGATATATGATTTGAGAAGCGATTTTACAAGAACAAATTTTTGTTTGGATTGTATATAGGAAAATCACTTTAAAAGAAAAAAGATTATGAATTGACGGAAAAATGGGGAAAATACACTCAACGAAATTTTACCGAAACAAGCGCCATGAACTCTTACAATCCATCTTAGGCCTTGAGAATCGTATTTAAGGGTTAAATGTTAAATTCAAACACCTAGACCTCCCAGAACCCATTTTACTAACCTCTGAACCGATTCCTGGAGTTGATCCACTCTGCGCTCAGAATCTTCAAGTTTTTTAACCAACTCTGAATTTCTAGCCTCCACTTCCACCCGAGCTTTCCTCGCTTCTTCTGCAGCTTGTCTTTCCAATAGCAGTGATTCCTGTATAGTTAGACAGGTTATTAATCACTGACTATGAAGGTTGGAATCTCAGGCCAACATCAATCATACCCAGTCCGATTATCCAGGTAAGTGAATTTAGAAAAGATGCATGTACTCATTTCTTAGCCAATGAGGAATGAACGAGAAAATAAGTTAAGGCATTCGTGCATTGTCCATTGACAGTTAACAGAATTAATTAAAACAAAATATCTGTTAAGCTTAGGCCAGAGTCCCTTCCTAAGAAACTTCTAAAGAATAAGAACCTAGAACCAATGTTACGAATTTATGATATATTTTCTATATGATTGAACCGACCTTCATACTATTGACCTCAGCCATTAAGGAATTAATCTTTTCATTATCTTGAACCATAACAGGAGTCTCCTTAATAACTGGAGGTGCTTCTTCAATGGCTTTCCGAGCAGCCTCACGTTCTTTGATGACATTGGCATTTGCTTCTTCTAGTTGCATTTGCATTGCATGCAAAGCATCCTGTAACTTAGCAATTTCTTGTGTTTTTTCCTCTTCGAAATCAGTCTGTTAATCAGGTCAAAGAAGAATTCATATAAGGAAATATACTATAAACATCATTAAGATCAAAGTTCGAGAAATATAAATATAATCATGAAGTTACTCTCAAACGCTTCTCAATTTGTAAACGCCATGTAAGTTCTTCAACGCGCTTTTCAAGTTTGTCCTTTGCTTCTTTAAGGGCCCCTGTTTCTCTTGCAGCCTGAATGGAATTACACAAATTATTACTCCCTGAATTTTTCCATGAAGCAACGCATAGAACATTATACCACAGAAACAGAAACAAAGCAAAGTATAATTAAGACCATTTTAAGCTTTCTGAGTTCCCTCCTAGCAACCCTTCGTCTCCAACCACACTGAGTAACAATTGCAGCCTTCTGCAACCTTTTATAATAAGAACATGCAATGTGCCGACGCAAATGAGCCTGAAGATATAATCATAATAGATCATTATGACAAGGAATAAGAAAGTTCCATGGTCTCATCTTTTCAACCAAAAATCTATATACTATGATGATGATTGACAAGAGCACCTGAACAAGAATTGCAGCCTTTGTCTGCTTTCTAAATCTAAATTCATTGCGAGCTTTCATAGCCCTTAAACCAGTCTGTAAGGTGATTGCAGATGATCTCGTTGTCAAGTAAGATTTCCTGGCAACGTGTCCTCTAAAGTGCTTTTCTATTCTCAGAGCTGCTGCTTCACGGCGCAACTGCTCATAAAGCTCCCGGGCCAATATGCCTATTTATTATTAGAAAACACCATAAGAATTTATAAGCATTGGATTAAGATTAGAAGTTCATGTGAAAAAATCCAGATGCAAAAACGAATTTATTTTAGTAGAATAATCTAATTGCTTTTAAGCATATGATTCCAAGAATGGGCACAAACACAATAACAACGAGGGGTTTAATGAAACATGGCTAAACGAGCAAAGAAGCGAATAGCCATCAAACGACGACACAGAGCTTGATTACAGTATATATTTTCATGTTTCCTCTTAGCTCGAAACCTTTTGAAGCTATAGATTGTATAGACAGACTTAAAGACCTTTTTACTGAATTTAATAAGTTATTGCCATTTGACTGGAAGAGTTCAGTAGTGCATTACTAGCTCACTTCAGCTCGGTAGTTTCTATGATATTTGCGCAAGTCCTGGTATCAATAGGGTAGCAGCAACTATGGAAGGTTAAGATGTTACAGGAGTTTCATGTTCACTTGAAATTCCGCAAACAACTTTCCTCACTTAGCTTTTCGACCTCCATAAGCCCTTATTTGGCATAGAAACAAATCCCTCACTCATTATTTCATTTACAAGTCTAAAGAACAGCACCAACCACGGTGCTACCTTTTGTAACGACCTCCCACAATCCCTGTACAGGTCTAACTTTAGTTTACAAGGATCAAAACTTCATTTAGCAAACAATCCTTTCAGTCCCTAGATATTTGACCCTTTTGCCCCTATATAACTCAAATCTTAGCTTCCAAAATTCTAGATTCAATGATGTCAGCATATATCCTATCTGATGCAATGACAAACAACCTTTCAATGCCACCAAGCAGTGATAATCAGAGGCTAATTTTTTTTTTTTTAATGATTTTGATCAATGTGGCTTTCCTAACATATCAAGCAGAACTTGAGTTACATGGTTGCTTTACATCATCAAGTTTCTGTTGTCTAGGAATTTGCAAACATTGCAAAGCTTGGGGAATTTTACTATCTCATAAACCTACCACAAGTACCCAAGGATATAAATCTAGCCAATAGATATACCAAGCATACGAGTAAATTGTTATGTTTAGATTTTTCCCTTGATTTATTTGATTGCTAAGATGAACTACCGAACAAGAAAGTAACAAGTATTAAAGCACTGTAATGGAAAACTGTAAATACCTCGCAAATTAGATTGCAAACAAATTGCAGCTTGTCGCAATTCAACAAACTCCTTGCGTGCAATATGGGTACGTATTTGCCTCTGGATGATTCTGGCTGCATTTCCAAGAACCTCTGCTCGCCTTGCATCCAACTCAGCCATCTGACCAGCTCTTAGGAAAACCTTTTTTTTGCCTATCTGTAAAATAACATGAGCACTTATGAACTTGGAGTTTATAAAGTTCAATGGCTGCAGATGTGTCTAACCTATGGATAGAACCCTGATAAAATAAACTTCATCACAACAAAGGAACGACACAGAAACATGGAGGATAAAATATCCTCCTGAATAAAGACCAAAACAAAAAGCAGAAAAACAAACTGTTCAGTCAAATAATTTTTACTGCAGGTCTTTGGCAGTGGATTGACCATCATGTATTGGTTAAACCATTAAAGAAAATTCAGACATAGCTATGCATGTTACTGGAAAATGACGGGGCTTGGTTCATTGACCTCCATTTTTCAAACTTATGTTCCTCCTATATTCCATCATCAATGTAGAAATTTTTCTTTATTGTATAAAAAGTAGGAAGAGTGATAGATCACCTGATATCCTTTCAAACCCATTTTATCCAGAACCATTTGGCATGCAACCTTGTCATCATAACTGAAAAGGAACAAGTAGAAATATGTAACAAGGTTGCCAGATTGCAAGGTAGAGAGCATGAGAGTGAAACCCAAATGAAGCATTAAAATACTGCTCTAGAATCCACATAACAGATATATCAGACAATTAAGCTTTACGTGAAAAACATGAAGTCATTAATAAAGTTGAATCATGAACAGCCCAAAAAGATGGACTTACTTTCCCTCCAGAACTTCAGGTGCAAGAACACCAAATCGATTCAGAAACTCATAAAAGGTCCGCCTGGTAGGATATCCAGCACAGCTGATTCTAATTGCCTCAAGAACACCCTAAACAAACAAACAAGAGGACATTGACCAAATGGAAATGGATGATAAAGGCATTGCTCCTTAGCATGCTCAATAAAATAAAGCCAATCAATAAACACAATCGTGATGTACTAACACCGCAGCGCAATTGTTGGATAATATTGACATTCTCGAAAATGGCAGGCTTGAGGACATTGTTTGGCTTCACACATCTGATATAGTGCGGTTCTGTTGAATTTAGGGTCTCCATCAAAGATTGAAGTTGCAACTGCATTGTTGAACAACATATATCATTCCCTTGTTACAGCAAAATACCCCCACAAACTTGAGAGAGATTTCAAGACTGTATGATAATATTTAATAATCATTCAAAACAAAGACTGGTTTCACATGAATTCCGTGTATTTCAACCTAGTAGCATCACATCTTTTTCTCAAAGGGAAAAAAGAACCCCAAAAAACACCACAAACACGGAAAAGTTAAAGTCCTAGTAATCTGGATTGTAATATCAGTTTTATTCTCTTTTTAGGAGGTTATCTTCTCTTTCTTGTACTTACTTCTACTTTTTCTATTGATTTTGTTATCCAAAAAAAGTGTTCATAGTCATTACCACTGAACACAAGGTTCCTCTTTTTATTTGAACTCTTTCATCCTAAATCAGGGGAACCCAAGGGTGTTTAAATTCCTAGCAGACTTAATAGAAGTACACCTCATCTATTTTAAAGAGTTAAGAATACTAATACCTTGAAACGGGACCCAATAGAGGAGAACTTTGATGACTTTGATGAATCCTCCCGAAGAGCGGGGAATAGACCTGCCGCAAAAGAGCATTTTGAGGCTGTCAGCAGATCCTGATGTTCTGCGACCACATAATCCTTGTTTTTATCGAGAAACATATCAGCCAGATATGTCACCTAGAAACAAGGGAAAAAATGATTTTAATAAGCAGGGGTGAAAATGTTCAAGCAACAGTTATAAGCTTATAGTCAAAAGAGTCATGAATAGGAACAGTAAGATGTAGGCCAAATATATCTACCTCCCCTGCATAATGACTTATGGTAAAACTAGTTCGAGAAAGTTTAGGTTTGATGAAGCGCTTGTTGTTTTTGAATGTCTGGTACAACTTCTGAGCAA
Source organism: Bauhinia variegata (assembly GCA_022379115.2). Taxonomy (NCBI): domain Eukaryota; kingdom Viridiplantae; phylum Streptophyta; class Magnoliopsida; order Fabales; family Fabaceae; genus Bauhinia; species Bauhinia variegata. Next base: position 5,545,609 of record CM039430.1, on the reverse strand, counting down.
ATGTTTCATGTGTGGACTTAGGAAACATACTGTGTCAAGCAACCAAGCAAATTTGAGTCCAACCAAATAAAAGAATCCAGGCAATGCATGATCAGAAGCCCTATCTCGTGACAAGAAATAGCATTCTAATGATAGTATAAAACTAAGGGTAAGATCAAGAAACTTCAAGAATGATATAGGCTCTAGCCTCTATTTAACTTAAAAATAGGAATCAGATAACTACAAATCCATCATAAGCTGCATACCATGCTTCATCAAGAAGTGCAATTATTCCTCCAGGTTTCTGCAAAAGATTGAATAACATAAACATCATAACTTAAATTTGGTGAGTAGGAAAGTAAAGGAAATATTACAGTATCTTTCTATAAACAAAAGAAGAGCTTCCCAATTAGCTTAATACATATAAAACCACATGCTTCAGATATGAAAACAGAGACTAATAATGCACAAAGAAAAAATAAAAGACCTTCTCAATTAGATCCAGCATATCTTGGTTATCAACAAATTCAATGTAGCTCCAATTGATCTCTTCTTTAGTATACTCTTCTTGTTCCATTTTGAAGACATGCTGCAATCAGTCAATCAGAAGAACCATAATTATCAAAAGGAAAAAAAATAAATTTATATGCATAATAAACTATCCAGAAGAAACCAAACCTGATTGAAATGCTGTTGCAGCTTTTCATTGGTGAAATTGATGCAGAACTGTTCAAAACTTTTCGGAAAAAGAAACTTATCAGATGTAAGGCTAAATAAAAAATAAAAAATTAATCCATAAATGCTACTTAAACCCAGTGGCTTACCTATTGAACTTAAAACTTTCAAACCCATAGATATCAAGAACTCCTATAATGGATTTTGAATTTGGATCTTGCCCAATCGAAATGTTAATTTTCTCCACAAGCCTGAAAGAAATTACGACAATTTGTTATAATCTGAAACCTCTAAGAAAATAAAATCTAGAGACAGTGTTTGGTTCAATCAACAAATTTTTTCTTACTTGGAGAACCACTAACAACAATCAACAACTTAGATGCTTACTGTGTGGTTATTTCAATTAGAAATATGGCTATTGATATGTTGCCTAATTGAAGTATCCACATCTATAAGTGATCAGCCGGATTCTGAATTGATAACCACATCTAAATGTGGATATTAGGTCCTTTAATATATACATATACGTCCTTTTCTTAATAAAAATCTTAGGAGTTATTGTTCATTTTCAATAACTCTTTTTTTTTCGCTTTTATTACCAAAAAACAAACTCTTCCCTTTTTCTCAACTCATACAAATGATAGAAAGAGGATCTTTATGAAAAGCATGCAACATTATAAACATAAGTAGTGGTAGAGATCCATTACCAATCAAATAAACGTGAATAAATGGTTTTAGCTAATGCATCCCTGCTACCAACAGCTGCGACAGGATCAAGGGTTCTTGTAATAACCTCCTCAGGTGTCACCATCACACGCTTGATTAGTGCATCTTCCAAGCTCTTAGCATCACATCTACGATAATTTTATATATTAAATCCAACAGACTATGAATGAGACCATGATACAGTAATGCATCTGAAATGCAGACAAGGATTATTTTGGGGCATACTTAAGAAGTTCAGCAGTCGTATTCAGATGGAATCTAGACTTATCGTCCTTGATGACAGAAGAGTCAATCTCCTCTCCTTTTGCAAATTCAATATTTCCAAGGTGCAGAATGGCTGCAACAACCCTAAAAATTGCCTCCTGAAATATAATCCCATTTATTGTAAGACAACTTCCTATAGAACTACTTTCATTCAGTGAATAAATAGAATTTAGCAAGACCAACCTGCTCTTCCTCACTGATTCCAACGATATCCATTGCCCTTCGGGTTGCAAGGTACTCGTGTGAATCGTCCACTCCATCCAGCTGGTAGCAGTTGGACTGATTCAAGTAATGGAAGGAGCTAGGGCTTCCTAATTTATACCTCTCTTTTTCCTAAAAGATATAGAGTTTGAATAGTAAAATATCAGTTAAATTACAGAGTAGATATGGTTGTGTTTCAAAGTCAAGATAGAGGATTGTTACCTCAGCTGGTGCTGCACAAAGAAGGTAAAAGCAATGGTAGTTTCTTTCTGGATCGGAAATTTGGCAAACACGAGACCTTTCAAGCAGGTAAGTTCGTATAGCTGCGCCAGATATCCTCCCCTTGTTGTCAAATTGAATCTCAACAAATTTACCAAAACGACTGCATCCCAATATCACGAGTAACATGACAAGTAATGTTATTAGCAGTGATATAAGAAAACACATATAACCCAATTCTTCAGGATATTTATACTTGATGGTTTACGGAAAAAGCGTAGCTTATGCTCATAGAGGAATCCAAAATTTCAAGAATTAATATAATTAGGGACAAATTAAATGGTCTGGTCTAGTCCATATTTTTCAGCAACCATGCACCCTCTATCTCACCACAGTTCAGTGGGGAGAAATGATGATATACTCCCTCTCATCTTACTTTCTCTCTCTCTTCCTGTGTATGTGACTGAAGTAATGTATTCATAATCACTTTGCCTAACCATCTTATGACAGCATTGTTTTTACTTGATATAATATGCACCAGTTCAAACTCACCTGGAGTTGTTATTTCTAACTGTTTTGGCATTTCCAAATGCTTCAAGCACTGGATTAGACTGCAAAATAATCAGAAGAGAAGCAATACTAAGTAAAGGGTTTCCACTCTTTCCAAAAAGACTACACATCTTGCAAAAGCTACAAACTAATAGTATTAAGGAACCAAAAGTTCTAAGTCCTCCATCCTCAAAGGCATGCGAAAACAAAAATGCATATCCGAAAAAGAGAAGCAGCTTATTTATACTTCTAAGACTTGCTGTTCAACTGTCCGCCCTTCTACACCAGATCGACCTCCGAGGTATGCAAGATATCGCATGAGCATCTTTGTTGTCTCAGTCTTACCGGCACCGCTTTCTCCACTAACCAGGATTGAGTTGCTTTTTCCCTCATTGATCATTGCCCTAGCATGTATAACCAAGGAACATCAGAGAACCATAAAAATGAATAAAGAAAACAAATGATATTGATGCCAATAAGTTACCTGTATGCAACATCTGCAACAGCAAAAACATGGGGACTCAACTCTCCAAATGCAGCTCCTTTGTATTGTTCCATCATGTGACTATCATATAGATGTGGTAATCTTTGAAATGGGTTTATGGCAATCAGGATGTTTCCAGTATATGTCTGTAACAATGTTGAAGGAGTAAATTGGTTTTATTATTTACAAGTTTCCATTTCAATGCAAAACCCATTTCAGCATGTAATGAAATAATAAATAGAATTTTTAAAATATCTTACATAGATTTCATTGAGTTCATATCTAGTTGCCAAGTTATGTAGAACTCCAGGTTCATGCAAATATGACAATTTCGTCATGTCATCTACACCTCCTGGAGGAGCTTCATTATCCTTGGGGAAAGCTTTGGAGATATTTGTGACAACCTGCAATCAGATTTTCAGACTGTTAAAAATTGTAATCAAGAGCGCTCACACTCTCCACTTATTGCTGGTCAAACAAAATAATTGTTTTTTCTTAAAAAAAAAAAAAAGGAAACAGACAATAAGGCTAGTATTTAGTAATAAAAGATTTGAAATAAACATAGAGGGCTAAATAAGATTAGATTATAGCTTAAAAATACTATTGAAGTTCCTGAAAGTCATTTCACTAAGGAGAATCCTCCTAGCAAGTACTAAATCTACAACAGAAAGAGCCCAGAAAACATACAGAATAAAGAAAAAAGAATCCAATATAACAGTTGGACAAATTTAGAAAATACAGACAGTTTACTCACTGTTTTCCCATCTGCGGTGCGAACATAAACTTCTTCACCACTGATTTTAAACACTTCTCCACCAATCCATGCTTGTGCTGAATCTTCAACCCAGGCATGAGAACCTACAATGATGTTAACGGGTGCAACCTGCAAAGATAAGCACATAGGTCATTCAAGCAAACATGTAAGATCCAAAAAATAGTACTGTCATTCCACAACATCAACCACAGAGGATATATTATATTTTGAAACAAGAATTTTATTGAGGAGATAGAAGAAGAAGAAATAATTAAATATCTGCCATAAAATAGATGTAAAAGGAATTGAAACTCGCTAAAATTTACATAATTTCACATAAAGCTCAATATTTCAAAAAGACAACCAAGTAACAAAAAGAGACAGCCAAGCTTACTTTCACATGAACTCTAGGCCATAAATGGCGTCCGTAACCCAAAAAAATTATTTTACAGATGATCAGATACACACCACATTTAACTTCATTTTTCAGCCAAAAAAAAATATAAAAAATAAAAATAACGAAGGAGACAAGTGAAACAAATACATAGTGATATTTACCAAAAACAAAACGAAGACATACCAATTACTTAGATCAAGAAATAAGAGATACAGTAAATAAAAAGAAAAAAAAAAAGTTAAATGAAGAAATATTATAACGGCAAAAGATCTTCTAAGCAATCACAGAATTCTAGGAGATTATGCACCAATTATTAAGGCAAAAATAAATGCTGGCTGGCGATAACGTAACTATATATGGGGTTTCAACATTCAGCAGTGTTAACGTCATTTCCTTTTAAAGGTATCAACAATTATATGGAAATACGGCTGACAGAATTGGCATTCACCAAAATCAGTCATGTTGATTTTATTTACTGGGCTATGGAAATTGTGCCTAACCTCACTCCATGACGTTCCGCCAATATGTACATCAAATTCCTTTTAGTTTAGAGGGACTATATGCTAAATTTATTATTATCATCCTCCTTTTGATATAGGAGCGCCTCTGCTATATTAATTTATGAGATCTTTTTTTTTTTTTCTTTTCTGTGGCATTGCACGAAAATAACTTACAAACATCTATGCCGATATGTAATTTCAAAAAACTTAAAATTGCAAATAATAATATTTTTTCCTAGCCCTTTTCTTCAAAACCAATTAGCCCCCTTTTCAACCAAAATTTTATATTGATGGCTTTTACCTCATTCAAATACCATTTACGACTAAACAGCCACCTTTAGCTGTAAGCTTGCTGCCTTACCAGTAGGACTTGGAGAACACGACCATAGAAGTAAATATCAGCATATTTATTAGAAAATATGCCGAGCTCTAAAAACTTGTTTCCCTTAAAAATTTCCCTCAAATGCCTTTCATATATTCTGATAATCTTAAATTGATCTAAGCCGTATTTATCAGCTTTGAAATGATCATATTATGCACGCCGCCTATCCAAAATCAACCAATTCTTATTTATCGCCTATTGTATTCATGGATATCTCTGACACATGATCATTTCCTAATTCATGGATCAACTTGCACAATCTGCTACATATTTGAACAGAAAAACGCACCCCTCTAAATTCATCAATATTATTCAAATGTCAAGAAAATAGCTTGGAAACAAAATTATCTCGCAAAACATATCACAATATAAAAACTCCACGTTAAACAGATTCAACGAAGCAGCTCAAAGAGTCAAAGAAAAATCAACCATGTGATATAAACAGAGATATCCAACGCTACCATGGCGATTAAAGCAGAGAGATCTTCTCAGCTAACTCATCCGTTTCAGAGGCAGCACCGAGTCGAACAGAGAACAGAACTCAGTGAGTCAGATCGAACAGTAGAAACAGGTAACCTTGTAGATTCCTCAGCAATTTTTAGAGAGAAGATGTTAAAATTTGAAGCTGGAGAAAACGATAATTAGAATAAAACAAAGTTATCGAGAGAGTTTGCCTCCTCCGAGAGCTTTTTGATATCTGTTTCTCTCTCTTGCAGATAAATGAGTTAATTGGAACTGTAGAAGCTTATATACGTAAAGCAAGTTCAAGATGCTCTCTCTCTAAAAAGTTGCTGCGTCTTTCTCTCTCATTGTCTTTTTAACTTAAATTTAAAAAAATAAAAATAAAATTTACCTTGCTCATTGGTCAGCTGGGGTCCTCCAGGCGTGGTCACCACAACAACGGCGTTTTGCGGTTTTTGGCTCTCAAATCAACATTACACAGATAATGAAAATGAACGACAAAAATATTCATTTATTTCCCCGAGTGTTTCTGGGGTCAAATTTGCTGTTAATTACGAGACCACCCTCGATTTTACAAGTTTTTTTTTTTTTATTTTTGTTGTGTATGATCAAAGCATTGACCCGTTACATTTGAATTTTATGAATAATTGCATGAAAAGATATTGAAAAAATATGATAATGCAATAAAAAATTTGTTCGTTATTCTAATCTTTCTTTGGATAAAAAGAACAGTTGCCGTTGCTTGCTCATGATAAAGGTCAAAAAATTTTAAAGCTTGCGCCAAAAATAACAATTTTAAAAATTGTATATTATTAGGCGAGCAAGATAACTAAATTTATACTTTTATAATATATATAACTAATTTTTCTTATTCAATAATTACGAGTACTAATACCTCAAAAATATTTATAATTTTCTATGTAAAATAATTGTATTAAATATGAGATATTCAAACATTTTTCAAGGTTTTTTATAATGTAATTAATAATTAATTGCCTTTTTAAGCTTCTTTATCTGTAAAGTTGTAGTCAAATAATGGACGCATCTTTTTTATTTCATTTTCTTTTCTTATAAAAGAAGAATTATTAGCATATGATGGAGAGCCCACATCGTATCAAATCTCAAGCTTTTCTTCTATGCAAGGGTGAAATGGTAATATTATCTGCCAAAATTAAATTTGCGGGTGTGATAAACGCAAAAGAAATAAATTATATATTGGCAGTTAGGCACTATTTTAAAAATAGGAGTAGTTTTTAAGACACAATCTGATACCGGGCTGTAATTCGCTGGCACCTACATATTTTATTGCTAAATAATAACATCTTTTTATGACGTATTAATATGGACAAAGCATGATGACGTGGCAATTCTTTTCAAATTGTTGGCGGAAGCAAACTGGAACATAACGCCATGTAACTGTAATTTTGTCGAAATCTTGCCACTTAGAACGCGACGTGTCACACGTTGGAACGGACCATAACAGTGTTGGAATTGATTCGCTCCGACCATTGGCGGTAACGGATTCGATTGGAGAGACTTACAGCCGTTTGTTTTGTGGTGTCCCACGAAATGACATCAAACAGATTTAAACTTTAAACTTAGTGCTCAATTATCATTAGATCATATTTCGTGTCTTTGGAATAAAAATCATATATATGAATTACATGAATGAAAATAAAAAAAAAAATGAAATACAATGCAACAATAGTGTTATTTCTTTTATTTTTTGTTAATTTTCTTCTAGTTTTATTTGGCATAGAGTATTCCGGTTAGCTCAATAAGCACGAGGGAGGGAGAAGAAACTTACAATAACAATAATAAAGAAGAAAATTCAACCAATAATAATGTGTTAGCTAAATAAATTGAGGTTATAAGTTTTAATTTAAAACTTTGTAATCACATGAGATATTTTTATTATTGAATAAGTTATGAAAGAGATGAGTCGTTATTTAGAAAATAAAATTAAATAAGTAGTTATTAATAATAATTTTTTTAGAGATAAAAATAAATTTGAAAAATAAATAAGAATATAATAATAAATTATTCTTCGTTGCCTCTATGACATCTATTAAAATCAAACTCAGATTGTTTGGACAAAAAGATAACACAAAATGTGTTTGGTTAGAAGAAATAGAGTGAGTGGAAGAGAGTTGATTAATGTTATTGTATGAAAGAGTATCTCGCTTCCTCGGAAAAAAGATGTTACTTAGAATAGGAAAAGCTTTCTCCTATTTTCAAAGGGAGAACTATATTATTTATGTGTTTATAAAAACAAAGAATTACGATATTTGTGTAAAGAGTTATGCAATAATTATATGAAATTATTCTTCATGTATTTACTTTTTATAAAATATAAAAAATGAAGTTAATTAAATAAATACTTTGTTCAACTCAACATTGTCTGATGTCAACTATTTGAAAATGTATATGATTATGGAAAAAAATAATAGGTAAATTTTCCTTTTATACTTACTTTTTTAATATATATATTTGATAAAAAAAAAAATTAGGTGAACTAGTTTGTAGAGTTTCATTAGTATTACAACAAGTTCAAAATCAATAAAATCTAGTTCAATTAACAAATAAATTAAATTTAATCATTAAAATATCTCTACAATATTAAAAATTTGAACTCACATTAAAGTATATATTAAAATAAGAATTAACTGCAATTATTTTTTATCTTTTAACTTAAAGTGAACATATTTGTTAAAAAAAAAAAACATTTAAAGAGATACTTATATATATATATTATTCATCATATTGATCTACGAAGTCTTTACAATATCGGATTTGAACATTCATAGTTATTATCATTGCTACTTCCTTTCCTTTCTACTTTGTGCTTTTTATTTCCACTAGAATATGTTTCCATGATCAAGCTTAGATTCGGAGACAGAGATTGAAATTAAAATGCGATGTTATCCAAATTAGGGCACACGAAAGTGAACAAACACATATTCTAGCACGTGTAAAACGACCCCAACATGGGAATAAACTTGCGTTTCCCCTCTCATTAATTACTGTTAGTTACTCTAATAAATAATAATAAATTGACTTATTGCTGAGCTTAGCTTCACTGATTTATTCCCCTTTCGACACCATCACTCATCGCCCATTTCAACGAAATCCTGACACTCGCTTACGCGCCGCCACCGTTACCTTCACTTCCCTTTATTTCCCTCTGTTTCTGCCGTAGTGCCATGGCATCGTCCCCCTTGTTCAATCCCTCCTCCACTCTCATCTTGAAACCCAGACCAATTCATCGAGCAAAACACCATCCTTTCACCGTCATAAAATGCACCTCCTCTACATTCGATCCCTCTTCTCACATCACCAACAATAACTCTCCCCGGCACCGGCCAAGCACCGCCGTCCCGCGGAGGAGAACATCAAGGATGAAGCCCGCCGCCAACGCTGCACAGCCGGCGACCGCAATAATTTCACCGCAAAGTACGTGCCTTTCAATGCGGGTTTCGATTCCCCTGAATGGTACTCCCTAGACGAAATTGTTTACCGAAGCCGCTCCGGTGGGCTCCTCGATGTGCAGCATGACATGGAGGCATTGAAGAAGTTCGACGGTGCATATTGGAGATCGCTGTTCGATTCGCGCGTTGGGAAGACGACATGGCCGTACGGTTCCGGAGTGTGGAGCAAAAAGGAGTGGGTTTTGCCGGAGATTGACCCGGACGATATCGTCAGCGCCTTTGAAGGTAATTCGAACCTTTTCTGGGCTGAGCGTTTTGGCAAGCAGTTTCTCGGCATGAATGATTTTTGGGTAAAACACTGTGGGATTAGCCACACTGGTAGTTTTAAGGATTTGGGCATGACTGTCTTGGTCAGCCAGGTGAACCGGTTGCGCAAATTGAAACGACCCGTCTTTGGCGTCGGTTGTGCATCGACAGGGGATACCTCGGCTGCACTCTCTGCGTATTGTGCAGCGGCGGGAATTCCCTCAATTGTGTTCCTTCCTGCAAATAAGATCTCCACTGCACAATTGGTTCAGCCCATTTCAAATGGGGCATTGGTTCTAAGCATTGACACGGATTTTGATGGCTGCATGAAGCTAATCAGGGAGGTTACATCTGAATTACCCATATACTTAGCTAATTCATTGAACAGTTTGAGACTGGAAGGACAGAAAACTGCTGCAATTGAGATTTTGCAGCAATTTGATTGGGAAGTCCCAGATTGGGTCATTGTTCCTGGTGGTAATCTGGGAAATATATATGCTTTCTACAAAGGGTTCAAAATGTGCCAGGAATTGGGGCTAGTTAATAGAATCCCAAGGCTTGTTTGTGCTCAAGCAGCAAATGCGAATCCTCTGTATTTGTATTATAAGTCAGGGTGGAAAGAGTTTAAGCCATTGAAGGCTAACACTACGTTTGCCTCTGCTATACAGATTGGAGATCCTGTTTCTATAGATAGAGCTGTTTTTGCTCTGCGTAATTCAAATGGGATAGTTGAGGAAGCCACTGAAGAGGAGCTTATGGATGCAATGGCACTAGCAGATTCTACTGGCATGTTCATATGCCCACACACTGGGGTGGCATTGACGGCTCTAATTAAGCTTAGGAATTCTGGGGTTATAGGGTCCGATGATCGGACGGTGGTTGTGAGCACTGCTCATGGCTTGAAGTTTACTCAGAGTAAGACTGATTATCACTCCGGAGATATACCTGGAATGGGTCGGTTTGCTAACCCACCCGTGCTGGTGAAGGCGGATTTTGGGTCGGTTATGGATGTGCTCAAGGATTTTCTGTTGAGTAAAAAAAAATAAAAGTTTAAACTTTTTTTGGGGGATATTATATCATATATCATATGCAAGTAAAGGTTGTAACTTTAGCACTTATTACGATGGGGTCTTTTAAGTTAAATCGTTTCAGTTTTTACATTCTTTCAATTATAAATTTTGTAAATTACTCGAGGATTTGAATAATCCCAAGCGTGATTAATATAACTTCTGGCTTTTGTCTTTTTTAGGGCAAGTTGGAAAATCATGAGTCATAGCGTTGAGATTAGAAAAATACTCGATTAACTTGTCGTGTGCGGCAGTTGGTGGTTACTGGTTTAAGCGGATTCTAATGTTTATTTGCCTTATATAAATGAGTAGCGTGGGCAAATGATGCAACTTAACTTTGTTTTTTTTCTTTTTAATAAAAAAAAGTTGATTTTGTCATATTATTAAAAAGAAGTTGTTTTGATATGAATCCTGGACAGCGAGTCAAAGATGTTGGAACAAGATTTAACATATGATTTGATACTAAGTCAAAGTAATCTTTTCATGTTTTCTCATGCTTTAGCCGTGGCTTATTATTTTATCATTACTTGTTGCGATCGAACACTATTTAGCTGATATATTGTTGTACTATGACCATTTCATGCGATAATGATCGGAGAGAAAAAGCAGATGATCAAATTAAAAAGGTCTCTAATGGTTTTAAATTCTTAGTTGAAGTTGAATCACGTGTGCGCTTTAAAGGCGATAACAGTTCACAGGTGAAACCAAAATTAAGAACTTACGAGTCTCAACCTTATACTCCAGCGACATTTTATGCTTCTCCTTTTGGCTGTGACTCGAACCTAAACCAAAACCGAGGTATGAAGGAACTGTTACATATATTTGAAGCAATGTGCCAAGATTCCACAACTTTGTTAGCTGGTTCTATGCTTACTTGCAAGCTTCATGTTACGAGTCTTGTACGGAAAGCTGTTAGCCCTCATCATATTAAATTAAAGTTAACGTAGGTGACAAGAAACAACTAAGACATGGACTTGGTGTTAAATGAGATTTTACCGACTCCAGAGTCTTAAAAACAGTTCTGTCTAATCTTTTAAGATGCCCAGTCCGATACTTGTCATCCTCTAGAGTTGCTGATTGATTCAAAGATATAATATCAGCTCGCCTGCATACATTAGTGCTGTCCAATTGGTAATCGGACCAAACGGTGAACAAAGGAACATTAAATTAAATTAGTGATACAGCATGTAAAACCAAACGTTTCCTTCATACCAATTGCAATTAAAATAGTGCTACAGATTGTAAAACCGAACATTCTCTTCAGATCAATTGCAGAGGAAGTAGTAAAACATTTCATAACAAGAAGTACAAATACACCTTGTCCTCATTTTTTCCAGCCAAAAACTTCAGGAATAATCATACAGAGATATGCTCTTATCATCTGATACACTAGCGAGTCGACCACTTCGCATATCTCCCCCAGGTGGTCTAAATGCCACACCCCATACCTGGTCAGAATGGTTACTCATCGTCTGCACAGCTGCCCTCGTGCTAAGATCCCATAGCCTGACAGTTTTATCACTTGAACCTGTGGCAATGGCTGCCCCATCTGGGCTGACATCCACACTTAGTACCCAGCTAGAATGACCTGACATGGATCCAATAAGGCCTTTTCCCTCAGCATCATACATGTGGACATGAGCATCATCTGAAGCTGAGAACAGTAACCTTGTATCATAAGGGGAATAAACAAGGGATCGCACAGGCATGAAATGGCCTTCAAGGTGGTGTAAAAATTTGGCTCGAGCTACATCAAAAACAGAAATGGTGCCATCCATTGAGCCACAAGCAAGTCGTTTCCCATCAGAGCTCCATGCAACTGATAGGACAAACTTTTTACTTCCACTTTTGTCTGTGGGTTTAGGTCCAGGTCCTTCTGGCCGAGGAATTGATAGAGTTGCAATCACTTCCCATGTGCTAGTGTCCCAAAGCTTGACTGATGCACTACCTCCACCAGCAGCAGCCAGAATGGTACCCTGATGGCAGAAACATTGTTAATGCGGTTAGAAGTATAAATTACAGTACAGGATGATTTACTTATTTGCACTAGTTGCACCCTCCTATCAACAGTTGATATTCAGTTTTCTGCAAAAAGACAATGACAAGGTACATAGTCAACAGAAAGAGGTAATGAATCATTCAACACTTCTAGAAGCTTAGAGCCTTGGACTGTCAAACACCAAATAAGAGCTTTGTATGTAACAAAAGGCTACTCTATGAGCATAGAAAGTTTTTCAAGCTCAGATAAGGACGCAAAAGGAAAAAAAGGAATAACAGGTCTTAATTTAGTATTTTTGTATCAAGTTGTAACAAGTCCTTTGTATGGAAATTGAAAGCATAACAATAAAGCCATTTCTGCTGTTTATTAAGGTCTGAAATATTGTTAAAACCATATTTAGGAATTAACAACTCAGAACACATGACATGAAGGGACAGGCGAAGTTCACCTACACTTACCAGATATAAAATACTTAATGCCAAATATATATGAAAATGGATCTATTAACTCCGAGAGTAAGCGAAAATATTAACCTTCCATTTCAATTAGATCAAATGGCTAAAATTTATTCAGTAAAGAGTCATGTGACTCCTTCCCTATCCCCTTTTTACCCTTTCCTTCTACTGCACACCTCTTCCTTTCTCACCTTTCCATTGCCAGGTTTCTTCTCACCATGAAATTTGAGTCCAAACACCATTTTTAATCGCAGAGTACATCACTCTTATTTCAACCAATTTGATAACACACACACAATCGAACACACTGTCTCTATCTCCATCATTCCTTCTCTCTTTATTTATGGGTAAAAGGATTGGACCATTTTCATACATTCAAGTTCCATCAATAAGCCTCTGATGGTGATTTGTTCCTCCCATTGAGGAACACGCTCAAATTCTGGGGAATGATAGCAATGACTCTGATATTTCAACAGAGGAGCTCTCGGTTCCCATAATATATATATATATATATAGACCAAAACTCAATATAGAGTTGGATTTGCAATTATGGTGCAAGGAGATTCAGATACGTGAATGAAATAATTGATATTGAAAATGAAACCCGGTGGTGGAATGGCAGTGGTAGGAAGGAAAGGGAAGACCTCCGGTGGAATGAAGTAAGGGTAGAAAAGATAGGATGGGATGGGGAGTAAGTGGATCCCTCCTCAACATATATATATATATATGTATCACTCTAATATATATGTATATGTATACATATGTGCAGTATACTTTGCATCACTCTAATATATATGTATATGTATACATATGTGCAGTATACTTTGCATCACTCTAATATAAAATTCGAAATTAAGGTAATAAAACAGGAAACCAAAATGATGGACAAATAAATAAATCTCAAATATTAACGAATAAGTTCAAATAATGAAGCTTTTAAGTATGCAAAATTGCAAATACACCAGGAAACTAAGAATGGAAAGTCATTCTACATTAGCTACAATTGTGAAACCATGATTCCTAATTCACAAGAGAAAAAACAAAAAGATGGGCAAGGGACTAGATTACATTCCCAACATTGAACAATACAAGCAATCCAGTCATTGCATAAATAAACATGAAACACTATATAGCTACCACATAAGTTCAGTTGATAACAATTCCTATCTTTACTTGTTTTAGTATTACCAAGCCCACTGGTCACTGCCATAAAACACATAAAGAAGTGATACGTATGAAGCAAAGCCCTTTGTCCAAAAATATTATTTATATCGGAATGCAAATACTACCTGTTGATCAAGAATGTAAAAAGATTATTACTAATTCTTTCTTGGACCTGTAACAATTTTTGTTAGAGATTACTAAACAAACCATTAGATTATAAATTAGTTTGAGCCCTCAACTCGTGGCTGGATCTAGAACTAGGGTTTCCACTAAAGGAGATCACACATCTGTAAAGATAAGAATGTTTGGCAGTTTTCTACAAATTTAGACATCAGAATCTATAACATTTCCCAGAAAAAAAGAAAGACAATCTTGAGATAATTACCGGTAATTTGATTTATTCTTAAGTAAGTTAGCAAGTATAGTGTCCCAGTAAACTAGGTCCAGCTGAACCTAACTTCAGAAATTTCCCAGCTTTGAGAACTATTATTACCGCATAACACAAGCATTTTAACTATAGTAACTAATTTAGCAATCCATTTTGCATCACCTTTGGATCGAATCGCATTTGCCATACTTCAGACGGTGGAGCTTCAAGAGTGGCGATTGTAGAGTTAGAATCAACGTCAAAAACCCGAACAAAACTATCGATGGAAGAGGAAGCAGCAATTGAGCCGAGGGGGTGAGCTGCGACGGAAACAACTCCAAGGCAGTGACCGGTGTTGGTACGCTCAAGGACAAGCTCGTCGGACTTCCATAGCCTCACAGTCTCGTCAATTGACCCAGTAAGAAGAAGCGGAGGTCGGGTTTGGGTTGCGGGCGCCCACGTAACCGCCCACACGGAATCATCGTGCGCGTTCTCAACCGTTTTTATTCCACCGAGTTTCATTGCATCTGCTACAACTGCAAGTGCTGTTTCCACAAGAAATGCATCTAACAGGCCACGGAGAAGCTTTCTCGAGGGTTTTCCTTTTTCCAGTTTCTCGCGGGGTTTGTTCGTACGGTGCCCCTTTAGGGAGAGGTTTTGAACTTTCGTTGACTCTGGGCCTCATGCTATTCCTTGGGCTTTTACCTACGACAACAACTTGGGCCTAGCTCGGTTGTATGCATGAAATGAAAAGGAAATTCTTTTAGCACACCCATAATTTCTAACCACACACCGCTCCCGAATTCCCCGAAATGAAATACGCCTAGTATGTCAGTTATAACTTTGAGAGTAGCCGATAGATAAACAAACAGCTTAGTTATTTATATAATATATATTTTACATTTGGGTTTCCTTACATTTTTTACATACTGAAATAAATTCTTTTCAATAATTAAGAAATTTGAACTCAGTGGAGGATAGAACTTGTTTCTTTTAATATAGGATGAGATTAATGCATGCATACGTATATATTGAAGACGAGAAACTCCAAGATGGAATTAAAGCTTAGTTTTGCGGATATTTTTCTTTTCCTGAAGGATTTTGGTGACTGATTCTAGGTCTATGAGAAATATAGAAAGATGAATCCAACAGTAGAATATCACATAAGCATTCAATACATATTTCACATCATAAGGGGCTCCAGAGATTGAAGGAAAAATACAATCAGAACCCAAAATCCAATTATTAGAAACATCACCTATACAAAATACCAAATACCAAAGGCGCTCCAATAGGACACCAAAAAACGCAATCAGAGCCCCCATCTCCTGTAAATACCTACATATTCAGCTATATTATTATTATTATTATTTATAGATTGTTTAGAAACCACAACGCCAACAGGATAGCAAAGTAAGCTTACACAACCCCTCAAATTCTTCTTCGGTGAGCTCTAATATCTCAAATTGAAAACAACAATTAGAGCTCTATTTTTAAGTCTTTTTATATCCCAATTATTTTTTTTTATTTTAATATTTCATATTTTGTTAATTGATGATTAATGTTTTAGGGAGAGAGAGAAAATGAACCGCGAAAATAAGAGCAGTCCATTCCGTCATCCATCTTTCGTTGTCAATGCCAACTTCAGTTGGGCCCCCTCGCTCGTATTGGGCCTAGTCGAGGCCCAAAGTACGCTTCTCCTTCATCGAATTCAGCTTCTCCAGCTTCCACTCGCCTCTCAGTCGGGCAATGAAAGTTGCAGCCTTTATGTTTACGTCGGGGCTGGGACAGAAGACGGACCCAACGGGGTTGGTCGTCTCCGCTTCTTCCTTTGCTGATGAGACATCAACGTCCTCTCTCTCCGGCGAGCTGCACCGTGAGCTCTGGTTGCTCCGTATCCTGACAAAATCCCCGCGAATTACGAACTTCATCTCTGGCATTTTGAACGACGGCGGAGGTGGCGGTGGAATCGGAATCAGAGGTGACTGATTGCCAATGTTTATGATGCTCGCATCGTAATAATTGCTTGTCCTCGTTGGTAATGGTGGCCTTCCCGCATTAAATGTGTGTCTCCGTCGTGGTGGCGTCGGTGGGGCAGGCGGTGGCTGTGGAGGTGGGACCTGAGTTTTACGCTTGGACCATCTCTTCGAAGATGTCAATGGGGGTGGAGGTGGTGGCGCTGGTGGAGTTGATACTGAATGAACTTTCTTGTTGCTCTTGCCTAGGCCCTTCTTAAACCAACTATGAAAGACTGAAGGAGGTGGCGGCGGCGGTGGAGGTGGCGGTGGTGGGGGCTGCGGTGGAGCAGTATTCGGTAATTCAGCTGAAGAGTGAAAGACATTATCGTAATCGTGATTATGGTTATTCCTTGTCCTCTGTTTTTTCTTGCTCTTTCTCTGTCTGGATAGCACTGAAGCCCATACCATTGCTATTTCCCTTTTAACATTACTCCTCCTGCGTTCGCCCTTCCCACGGGTATGCTCCGGTCGTATCTGCACTGACGGAGGCGTCGGCGGAGCAGGTGGTGGAGGAGTTGGTGGCGGAGATCGAATATTCGTGGATTCACCGTCGTTGATCTGATTCTCATTTTCTTTGCGCTGCACTGATTGATATGTCCGTCTTGGTTTGTGACGAGGCGGAGGAGGAGGAGGAGGTGGTGGAGGAGGCACCGGTGACTTTGGTGGCGGCGTTGGTGCCGGGGAAGAACGGATTTCGAAGGTATCCACCGGAATTTCCTTAACATGAACTTCTGCAGCTTCAGCACGCTGTTCGCTGTGGTCCATGTGAAGCTGATCTCTAGCCTGTGAACGATACTTGTCAATTTCAAAATCATCGAAGAAACGAAACTGGTACCTATCATTACCGGTTTCCCAGGACGACTCTGCTTGCCTTAGATCTGGGTAAGAACTACTGCTCCTCCTCAACCTGTTAACCCCAGTTGCTGGAGATTGCAATCGGATCGGAGAGTTCTCATAAATCTTCCTCTCCGAGAATCCAAACCATTGCTGCGAAACGGAGCCTCCTTCTTGGGTCGTTTTCCAATACGTAACATTCGAAGTAACGGCACTAGTGGTGATCTGATCATCGCCGGGGATGATTCGTCGTCGTTTCTCCTTGCAAAAACGCCACAAAGAATGGCAAAAACGACGAGAAAAATGTTGAAGGAGTCCCAGCTTTTCTTTACGGATGTGGGTCGGAGGAGATGGGAGGTGACAGAGAGAAACGAAGGGACAGCGAAGAAGAGGAATATCAAGGTGAAGATGGGAAAGAGGATAATCAGAAGAGGAGGACTGAGAAATGGAGACGATGAAGAATAGCGAGGATGAGGCATGGAGGTTGTCGGTGGTAGCAGAGCTGATGATGGTGGCGGTAAATTACTCGTCTTTGAACAGTGCTCTGGTTTTGGTTGCTTGTAGAGAAAGTGTGTGCTTCTCTGTGTTGGGTTTCTTGTGGAGCTTTGCTTGTCTTGAGAAGACAGAGATATTGTGTCAGAGAGATAATAATGGAATGATGTACATCAAAATTTGCCAAATAACGTACACTTAAATGGTTGATTAATGTTTTTTTTCGCATTAAAGATTCGTTTTTTTTTTTTTTTAAATAAAACTTTGATTTCGGCTCTAAATAAGTAAACCAATGTAAAATTGTAAAAAAATAAAATAAAATTCATTCTATATATGAAAAAAAAAATGTTAAAAGAAACATATATGTAGTAGTGACCTCATTAGACTTATTATTGTTAACAGAAACACGTATACTTTAACAATAATCATAGAACAAAATAATAATGGTGCCTAACAAAAAAAAAATTTCTGTGGATTTATCAATGTTATTCCAACATGCAACTTACATAACCAACTCTAGTCTATCAGAAAATAATCTTTATCTCCCGTAAAAAAATTAATCTTATATCAAACCTGGAAAAAAAAATTATTATACAATGTCAAGTGAAAGTATTGGATTAATATGGCGCCATCACTGTATTGGAAAATATGATTATTGATAACACCAACGGAGAGTTAAAATTAAAGCTACTCGACTAAATAATTCAAACAAGCATTTTATTGAAAAAAAAAATAAAATTATTTTTATAATGCATATCTTTACTGGCACTGATGTTCCATCTTCATTTTCAAATAATTTATCTTAATTTGGAATGTCTAATCAAGATAAATTGAATAGAATTTTAAAAAATTGTATAAGTACTTTATCATAATGAAAATCACGTTGCTTATCACTTGGGTCCCAACTTTTCAAGTGCTTCCTTCTTTTGGTTGCCGAAAACAACTTTTCAAGTACTTGCTATTATACATCTGCTCGCGCAATTATGTCTCAATACAATATTATGGAAAAAAATATATATTTATCCAATAGACTTCGAATATCCTCAATTAAGAAGTATATAAAATCAATATAAATTAAAAAATTATGTGTATATATATATATATATATATATATATATATTGGAATAAGAACTTTTTTCAATCAACAAAATTACAAATATAAGATGACAAGATAGAATCTCCATGCTAATATGCTTGTTGCAACATTAATCCAATAGCCATGGCATAGCTTTCAATCCTCGTAGATGATTGTTAAGCTGATCAAGCAAGTTGCTTTGTCTTTATCATCTTTTTTTCAACCAATCTATGCATATTAAAAAAAGTGAAGAAGTAGATAAACAAAAGAGAGCAAACCAAAAAAAACAGCCAGATTTTGCTGAAATCTCGTAGCTTGTCTTCTAGGGAGTTTATACTTCGTAGTTGTAATATAGTATTCTAGCTAAGTTGAGCAACGTCGTGGGCTTAAGCCACGTGTAGTCCATGAGACAAGCAAGCATTGGAGGCTACAGGGGCGATTGTGCCGAGCCGGAATCAGTGGAGCGTGGCTGCAATGATTGAAACTCGTAACCTTTACAACAAGAAAACACTAAACAGGGCACTTTGTCAAAATATTGAGACCCAAACAAACCTTTTGAAATTTTTACTATTTGTGGTTCAAAAGCGTTACTATCTCTACCACAGATACAGATTCTCTTGCAGTGCACTTTTGTTGAAAAAGCATATTAATTTGGATCAAAGATTAAGCTTTTTTACCCTATTTTCTCATTGGCTCAGTTTGTAATTTTAACCCACAGGTAAATTCTTATGATTAACATCATATGAAACCAAGTGCCATAAAAGCAAAGCAAGCTTTTGTGGATGTGGAGTGACTTTATTAAGGGCTCGTGGGTGACAAGAACTATTCCTCAAGAGTCAAGACCCTCAAAGCTAATCATGTAAGAGGAAAGGGCAGTACCTGAAACACTGTTTTTCTGGCTAAAGTTATAATTTGAAGTTTGAACCGTAGGCTTGTCTAGTCGTTTGTCCATTTTTTCTCTTCGGTTAGGCTGTTGGGGGCCTTGGGAGCACAGTCGGAGTAGACACAAGATGGCCAAGGCCCTGTGATGGGCAACCAACTTTCTCAACCGCTTTAGTAAATTGATGAGAGAAGCATGCGGATGCGGTGCCGCTACCACTGCACGCTGCTTGTCCCTGTCTCGGTCAGACAAAATATCAAACACCTGGTTTGCGTTCCATTTTGAGCGTAGTTAATACATCAAGCGAAGACGCGTGGGGTTGGGGTTTGGTTTGAGTTTGATTGCAAGGTTCTTGTGGTGGGGACTTTGGGTGATTTTTGCTTCGCTCAAAAAAGAAAATTTACGTAGAGGGACAGGTTGGGAAAGCGTAGCCACACCCACTTGCTTAATCCATCTCCAATGGACACCCTGTTTTTGCTCAACTCAATTTTTTATTTAACCACTTCATTAGAACTCTTTCTTTTTGATAGACACACTTTATGAAGATGGATATTTCAACTACAGTATATATCTTGGAAGAAATTCCATCATTAAAGAATTGACATTCATCATAATCCAAGTTAAGGAAAGAATATTATTTTCCCCTTCAAATGTTTATTCGATTCTCAAGGGATGTAGGTAAGTTGTTATAACTGGTCTCAGTGGGACACTAGTTGGAACCTCGGGTCCAACGGCATCCCAGTTCACTAACATGACATGACTAGTCAACGCTTTTAACACTCCCATAATTACCAACTTACCACTGAATGTCATTCTATAAATATCCTCACCCTTCATTCAAGTAAGAACTTTATGACACTAAATTTATTCCTCATTTACTTTTTTTTTTCTCCCTACAAAATAGTTTTACATTTAAATTTCCAATTTCTTTTTTTTGGTAGCAATTCAAATTTGCAAAATATCGTGTGATATATTTGGATGAATGAAACATGAGGTAGGCAAAAATTACGAACGGAGGCCCAGAACCAAGAATGGACAACCTACGACACATAGCCCAAACAATGAGGCACCAGTGAACAAAGTCCAATTGTTAGACCAAACATAAATGACTTCGTAAAATATCTATTGATGTAAGCCGAAAAAGGGTGTTGGAAATCCCAACTCCGTTTTCTCATTTCCACTGTTCTTATTTTCTCACAAACTCCTGGTAGAGCCTCTGGATCTCTTTCCATGGGTTACTCTACAACTCAACGTATAGGGTAAAATGTGCAACCTGCAAATAATTTTTTTTCCCTGTATTTCAAAATTCTTATATGTATGTATACACACGCCCAATTGCTTCTGGTATCCTTCTCAATCTCCTCTTACAGATCAGCTTTGGACTTGAAATCGGAGTGACCATAAATTTATCAGAAGAATAGTTGCTACTATCAGCAATGCAACTGAGCATAATAGTGCCTGCGAATTGATCAATCACCTTGCCATTATCAGAAATGATAAGCAAAGTAAAATGCACAAGTGAACTTTGATGCAAAGAATAACAATAACCATGTTGAAAGCCAATTCTCACTGCTCGTTGGAGTTTATAGCAGTTAAAGTTCGCCCCACTTTATGAAGCTAATATTAATAGGCTTGTTTAGTTATATGACTAAGTTCAAGAAATGTAGAAGAAATAGAAGCTTGGCTCGTAAATTGGAGTTTCAACAGGTACTTTTTATAAGGGGAGAGAGAGAGATTACAGCAATTGCAGAGGCTCCCAATCCTGCTCGTTCCCTAGGATCCTTCCTATGGTGATTTCTAAAGTAGAGAATTGCCCCATAGTACCACATAAGTGGACATAGAAATCCTAAAAGAAATCTGCAGTTTAACAAGCAAAGCCATGAGATAAGAAGGGAAAGACATTCGCTAAGAGTGTTGATGAAAGTCACTTACGAGAACCATCCAATTCCACATCCATGAAATGGAAGGGGTTTGTCATAAATCCCTTGTTGGAAGCCCTCTGGATCTTTAATCAGGGTGTACTTGCCTTTGTCAGAGTCTGCAGCCATGTCCATAAAACCTTTTACTTCTCTCTAAAAGACTTTTTAAAACAATTAGGCAATTAGCGATGAATAAAAAGAGAAAAAATTTGTTTTCTGTTTAATTGAAAAAAAAGTGTGGTAATAGTGAAACATGTGAACTAGTGATAGAAAAGCATTGGAAAATCTGCGTATTACAGGTCCTTAGTTACCTCTAAATAATGGATAGCTTCGTGCAGATGGCCTCAAAAGGTCAGGATGCTTATCAGTGACCGATCTTGCCAATTCAACATTGTTTCTCAAATCAGTAGCCTCTTTCATGCTAGAATCTGCAACAGCAAATGAAATCTCATTTTACAGCAATCAAGTGCTTCAAGTTTCATTATTTATTCTTAAATTTCTTTCCCATGCAATAATATGCAGTTTATGTTCTCAAACAGAAAGTCTACAAGCTTATCAACCTCCCAAATAGAAGCAGGAAAGTTTGTTCCGACAAAAAACCACACGTTACAAATTAAAGCATGT
The DNA here is from genome assembly GCA_022379115.2 of Bauhinia variegata. NCBI lineage: Eukaryota > Viridiplantae > Streptophyta > Magnoliopsida > Fabales > Fabaceae > Bauhinia > Bauhinia variegata. Next base: position 5,523,389 of record CM039430.1, on the reverse strand, counting down.
TGTTTCCTGTGTTATAGTTATGCTTATTACAAACAACGTTCTTTTACAAAGGATTAACTCTCACAATTTGGCCAGGAGGGGCACATTATATATTATTCAACTCTTGCATGGTTTTTTGCGGTTTGTTCTTAACTTTTTCACCATAAAAAAATAAAGAGAAACTATGCGGTGCAGCTTATAAACAATGCAGACCAACTCAGAATTTCACGCAATTGAATCAAGAGGAATGAGTTGATTAATCATAGAATAAGTTTTAGTACCTTTATCCATGGATTCTGAAACTACTTTTCAGGCTTAAGCCTTCAGCTGTTACTAACGGTCAAAATCCCTGTTTTGCAAAACCAAATGCAATCTTAAGACAGAATATTTTATATGGCAGTAAAAATAAATAAAGAAAGTATTACCAGCCCGATTTTTTTTTTTAAAAAAAAACCATGCATAGCAATTAAAAATGATAAGAGTTTATCTTATATACTCTACAAGAGAGCATTTAACAGGTCCACACTAAACTATTATCTGCCAAAAACCAGCTCTGAGGAGCAAGGTACTAATTGTGTATTCATACTGCAAATGATGCCTAAAATCACAGGTGGAAATTAAAACTTCCACATAGGCCGGCAAAAACATCTCCCGGCTCAGAATTTCAATTACATATAATCCGCCGAAAGTCTATTATCACATGCAGCTTGAGACAAAGCATTTAACAAGATATGAAATAACAGCGTTAACCGACAACAACCTAAATCATCAGAATTCCTTAGTATGCCAATCATCAAACAGAAAACTGGCTGCAAGAGCGAGCCCGGAACTTTGTCAAAACGAAATGGAATTTCCGCAAGGAAATTAATGCAAACACAGAATTAGACAAAGAAAACTAAATAAATACCGAACAGGAAGAAGACTCGCTGATGAGGAAGATGATTGAAAGGAACAGAAAATAATTAAAAAGGACAGGAGAGGATAGGTCTTTCACACGATAAGCGATTGATGTTTCCTTTCCGTTTTATCAAGAGACCCTCCTCCTCCTTCAACATTAAACAATTGAAAGCTGCGTAGAATTGCTGTGCTCGCTGTCTTCCAAATTTTAATGGAAAAAATGAATATGACGAAGAAAGAAGAGAAAATAGCAGTTTCTTATAAATACTATGATACTTACCCGCCTCCACGTGTTTTTTTTAAGTGTCTGTCTATCTTAGAAAATTATTTATTTATTGTTTTAATGGAAGAAGCTTATTTGAGACATCTAAGTATAAAAAGACTAAAATTAATTTTTATTTAGAGTAAATTAATAAATAATAACTCTAAAATTTTAAACTTAGTCTCTAATATTTTAGAATTTAATCTACTACCATCTAACTTGACTTGTTAGTATAGTTCCTTTGCTTTTTAGATAGAAAATTATCTCCATTATGCTAAAAGTGTTTTTTTTTTTTTTTTTGTTGTCCTAAAGGATTTGGTTTTTCTTTTGCTCAATAACCTTACCCAAATCCTCGTATGCTAATATTTTAATAAACTAAACTTAAAAAGAAAAGGCATTGCCTTCCCCCCCCCCCCCCCCAACTCTAACAAAAAAAAAGAAAAAAAGGTAGACTTCTAAATTTAATGGATTGTTAGCCCCCTAGTTTGACTCATTTTTTTCTTCTGCAAAGCCACGGCGTGTTCTGGTTGGTAGTGCTGGTGGTGAGAAATCATTTTCCAAAGTTAATGGATTGTGGAATTTGTGGGGTTCCTTCTCATGAATGTATTGAAGAAAAATAGCTAAGTGTGAAAGGATTAGTGACCCTTTAAGAATGGGGTTGGTGTACAATTGGAGGGTGATTCAACTTGCTGGTAGCCCATGCCCAAAGTAATATGGCATGTCAAGAGAATCCTTAAAGTGAAAATTTTCCTTTTAATATTTAGTTGAAATTCAGAGCTCTATTACTGTCTCCTCCTTCATTTTTTGCTTTTTTTTTTTAAAAAAAAAAAAAACTTGAAAGGGGTCAGAATTATTCGAAGTCCCATCTATCAGAAAAAGGGTAAACCTCTCTAGTCTTCGCATTATTAGACACCAATTTATTCACAATTTCAACAACATAAAACAAAACGGTGTATTCAGGCCCATAATGATATGTAGAAGTGAGCTTCTTCTGCTTTTGCGATGGCCTTCATTATTTTGTGCAGTACTTTACAATGCGTCAGGCATGGCACGTGCATTCATCGATCATGAGCGAACTGTTTATAGTTCAATAACTGCAATTCTTGACGACTTAATCTGTGAGCTGTTAAGATAATTAGTAGCCGATTTTTTTTTATGGACTCACAAATTGTTACATTAAAGTTATCAACCAAATGAGTACAGTGTTTAGTTTTTTTATCAAATATATTTTAATTATTTATTTTTATTTATTGTTCCTCGAATAAATCTAAATATATTAAAGTCACTGGTGTGCATGAAATAAGATGATGATGCCCCGTCTTGTCAATTGTCAAACTCGCAGGGATTCATAGACAGATAGACATGTAAAGAGCTATAAGTTGCATCGCCATGGAGATCTATAGAAGCAAGAAATTAGTTTGCAGTACACGACACCCTGCACGCATGCGGGGCGAGAATATGCAGAAGCAGCCTTTGATGGATGCCCATGACTTGACAGTGATCAGAAAGAGAACCGAAACTAAAGAGTTCAAGATGGAATACTGACAACACCAGCAACAAGCCCTACCTCCAATCTTATTTTGCCAACTTCAGTCCTTCTAAGCTATCAATTGGCTTTCTGAAAACCTTCTAAGCTGCAAACTCTTTGTTTGATCATAAATATGACCAGCATCATCATGGTTTTACATATTAGTTTGCATGACCTTTTGAATTGTGAGAGTGGATATTTGATGGTATCTTCCAATGGAGGATTGAATCAAATGCGAGCTGGAGTAAGATTCATTAATAATTAGCTTTCATATGTTAAAATTTGCTGCAATATATGCAATTGTCTTTTCTTATTTTGGTGGTATTATGCAGATCTGTGACATGGTCACCATTGCAAGATATTTAAATGTCACTCTTATAGTTCCTGAATTGGATAATACATCCTTTTGGAATGATCATAGGTGAGTGGACCTACTTCTCCTCTTTCTTTCTTTTTTGCCCTTTGTTCTTTTTCGATATCTTATTTTGTTTTACTATATACATCCCAAAAAAATAAATAAATAAAAATATGGCCAAAAATTTGGTCATGTATGGCATTACTCATCAAAGTTTCCAAACATAAACCTAAAAATTAAGTAGTAGAAGTAGTAGTATATTCTCTATTTTGGTTTACTAAAGTGATGAATTAATTAAAACATTAAATTTTGATTTGTTAGAATTATATATAAGAAAAGGAAATTGGCCCACTAAGAATTTTTTGTTTGTGATGACAGCCAATTCCAAGACATATTTGATGTGAATTATTTCATCACATCTTTGAGAGATCAAGTTAGAATACTGAAAGAATTGCCTCCCCAACAAAAGAAGAAGGTAGAACAGAGTCACTCTATTCCATGCCACCCATTAGCTGGTCCGACATGACATATTACTATGATGTGGTAGGTAATTCCAAGACGATAGAGGAGACCAAAAGGTGTTATGGTGCCTAAATTTACAATTTTGCCTTAACTTTATCTAATATTTTTTATATTTTAACTCTTAATAATTTTTTTTATTATCATATGTTACATGTTATTTAATCTCGGCTTTTTTTTCCAAACCCTGACTCCGTCATTGGGTAATCCCACGTACACATATATAGCAATAGGTAGAGACAATCCATGAAGCAATTTTAACAGTTTACTCTTCTTGGTGTTTTTCAGATTCTTCCTCGTATAAAAACATACGAAGTTGTTCACTTTCACTAAATCTGATGCAAGGCTTGCAAACAACGGGATCCCTGATGAAGTTCATAGACTGCGTTGCCGAGTGAACTACCATGCTATGAGATTTGCTCCCCCAATTGAGCAATTGGCTAAGAAGATTGTGAGAATTCTTAAGGAGAGAGGACCTTACTTGGCCCTCCATCTTAGATATGAAATGGACATGATAGCCTTCTCTGGTTGCAATGAAGGTTGTAGCGAGGAAGAGATTGATGAATTGACAAAAATGAGGTATACCCGCTATTGTTATTTCTTTCTTTTGTTAAATATAGTGTAAAATCATTCATCGTCCAATAACTTAAGCAATTTAGATTAAATTAATTCTTATTATTGTATTAGATTTCTCAACATCAATTTTTATTTAATAATTTAAGTTTTTAGTTTGAATTAATTCTTAAGATCTTTGACTATTAGATGATTTGATGCTATAGTATAATATTCTACTCATTATTTTATTTGCTTATGAAATTTAGATATGACTATGTATAGTGGAAAGAGAAGGGAGATAGATTCTGTGAAGAAAAGATTAGATGGTTTATGCCCTCTTAACTCCTGAAGAAACTGCTTATACAAGTCTATATTGCTGCTGGGGATATATACAAATCAGGCAAAAGAATGGCAGCACTCAAAGAGGCTTTTCCCAATTTGGTTAGTGCATTGAAAAACCCAAATGGCAATTTCTTCAACTGCTGAGACCTAAAACCATTAACTTTGTGTCTTTATTTTATGCGAGATAGGTTAAGAAGGAGACATTGTTGGAGCCCTCAGAACTTGAACCTTTCAATAACCATTCTAACCAAATGGCAGCATTGGATTATTATGTGTCAATAGAAAGTGATACTTTTGTTCCCACGTACAAAGGCCACATGGCAAAATCGGTTGAAGGACACAGAAGGTACAAGCTCTTTACTTGATCTTGTAATGTCAACCACATAGCTACTATATTCATCAAATTTCTTGCTTAAAAATGTGTCACAAATTAAACTTTAAAACTTTGTATATAAAAAGTTTTGAGTTCGAAAATTTATCAATAATTGTTTCTATGTCAAATAAAGATTAAACTTGTATTAAATATGTGAAAACACCTCGAATGTAAATCAAAAAAATGTATAAATATATTTGTTGTAATACCTTTATTGTTTAGATATGAATTTGTCATAATTTCTTTGCAATTTTGTTTTTCAGGTATTTGGGTTTCAGGAAGACAATTCTTTTAGACAGAAAGCTTCTGGTTGAGCTGATAGACCAATACAAGAATGGGACAATAAACTGGAAGCAGTTCTCAGCCGAAGTGAAGGCTGCTCATGCAGATCGTTTAGGGAACCCAACAGCAAGATCAGTGGTGCCTGGTAAACCCAAATTAGAGGATTATTTCTACACAAACCCACAAGAGTGCACTGATCTTCATGGGATTTGAAAGAGCTTAATTGATGCTCAAGTGTTTGCAATATTGAATCTGTTTTCCATATATTTGTACTTAAGTAAATTAAATGCCCAGTGAAGGCAAGGCAATGTGCAATTTATTAGTGTAATATATTTCTATTTCTTTTATATCATTCTTTTTGGTTTAAAAATATCGGTTTACATGTTGCTATTTTGGTAAATTGATAGGGCTAACCTTCCTAGTATATATATTTAAATTCCCAATATATATATATATATATATATATTTAAAGAAAGATGATGGTACACTTAATTTGAGATTACTAAAGTTGCATAGGAACATATAAATAAATATAATATGAATCTAATCAATAAATAATATTTTACTAGCAATGGTAAAAGTAGTAAAAATTAAACTTTAAATCCCTATAATTTTTACTAGTTCTTATCTAATTATAGGGGTCTTTTACTTTTAATATTTTTTTGGCCAACCCTTGTTCTAACACTATTAGGATAAAAAAGAAAAGAAAAGAAAACAAAACAAAACTAGACAACTTGAGACTATTATGATGTTTAAGTTAGAATTCAACAATTTGACAAAATAAGTGACTATTTTAGAGTGGGATGGGCCTGTTAACCAATTGGGTCAGAAGTGACAAATTGGGCCTAAGAGGCCTGGTAAAAGTAAAACTCCTTTTTTTTAAAAAAAAAAAAAACAATTGTGAATAATAGAAGGAAACTGATTTTCTTATGACATTTTCATATTAGAAGAGTGAACACTGAAATGATGAAATCGACACTTGTCATCAGTCATGTTATATAATATATACAAAAAAATTCACTCGTTGGCTTCAACTCTAGACTGATTTAGATAAATAACAAAGTGCTCACTCGCATAGAGGACAAACATATTCTTACACTATTTTTAATTATCACATTTTTTTTTACACCTTTTATTACTTCTACAGTCAAAATTAGATAACAAAGTTTAGGTTTTTGTTAAATAATTAATTATATCTACAGTCAAGAGAGTTTTTTTTGGTTTTCTTGTCACTTGTGAACCATCTTTGTCAGTCAAATTGGGCTATTTGCAGAAATTGATCTAGGGTGTGTTGTTAGAAAATATGGGGTGTGAAAAGAATTCATACATTGTGGTTCTTTTGGCTGACTGATTATTAATAGACTAGTCATATCGGGCCGCAAACCTATCTTATAGCTTTAGGCTAAACTAAACATTGGGTCACTTGTGTTCTTGCCTTCGCTCATTTCTTTTCTCACCTATTTTTTTCACACCTCTTCACCACTTTGATTGAGGGAGTGAAAAGAAAAATGGTGGGTGCAAGGAGAGAGACACATCTTAGCCCGGAAATGCAATATTACGTACCATGTTCTGTCAGTAACAGAACATAGAACATTGTAAAAATTTCATAACTAACATATAATGCTTCATGAAGATATCATTGATTTCTTAAGATCACATAACTGACATTGCAAGATTTAGTGGATATCATGCAATAAAGCAAAAGATTAGAAATTTTTTCGAAGGGTGCTAATGTAATATAAAAGCAAATATTTATAAATGATACAAATAAGCAGTTTCAGTTTCATAGCTTTAAAAAATTATATTTTAATGTATTTATTTAATATTTATGACATCAATAAATTCAATGCAATTAATTGAATAAGCTTGGTGCAGTTAATTCACATTTATTATTACAAATACACAATTGATATTATTTCATTAAGATTTGACAATGATGATAACAAATATGCAGCGAGATCACCATAGAAGAGTCCAAAACCTTTTTCGAAAATGCAAGTAAGTTAATATTACATACCATGTGTCATTAATAGAACATAGAATATTGTAAATATCTCATAACAACATATAATGCTGAAGATATCTCAAGATCACCTAACTGACATTGCAAGATTTAGTAGATATCATGTAATAAAGCAAACGATTTGAAAATTTCTTAAAGGGTGCTAAGGTAATATAAAAGAAAATCTTTATAAATAATATAAATAAGCAGTTTTAGTTTAACAACTTTAAAATTTGTATTTTAATGTATTTATTTAATATTCATGACATCAGTGCAATTAATTAATAAGTTTGGTTATTGATACGATTTTGTGCCTCATTATAAATGACATTAATTGACTGAACCAAGCTCAGAACTATATATATTCGGTCGCAAGAAAGCCATAGCCTCGAGACAATGAACCCTGAAAAGGGTTCCTGCAGCACCGTGTTCCAGGCAGAATCCGCCACTCCACAGAGGGGCTACGGCGACATCAGGGCGGCTGCTACGGCGACATTAAGGTGGTCGTGAAGTCCACCGCAATCCCATCCTGCGCTCTTTCGTTATTGAAAGAGGAAAACATTCTTAAACACTTCCGCCGGTGTCCCCAGATTTTCCAGTGCTATGGCAGCGAGATCACCGTAGAGGATGGTCTTTGTGTCCGAAACCTTTTCTTGGAGTTTGTTTGATCAAGTCAGGGGCTTATCTTGAGAGTGCCGCTCAGAAGTCTTTCTTGCATTCGCCGCATGGGTTTCATTCTTGTCTTTCTGGGGACTGAAACGGCGTCGTGTTATCAGTTGAGGATCTTCGACTTTGGATCGGCCAAGACTTTAGAAGAGAAGCGAAACTTCAATTCCAGTTATTGGAAGGGTAGGTTCAGGGTCACTCCGTTGTACATGTCGCCGGAATCGGTGGAACAACCATGAGTCGACTTCGAAGATACTGCTGTTGCATATCTATATATATATATTCCAATGGTTCTGCCAACGGTTTCTGTACTGCTTTGCTGATAAATAACAATGGGGTTAATGCGTTTCATGAGATACACCCGCATCTTCAATCTTCAGTCCGTTAACTGCACAGAACTGGATACCACTTTCAACCATCGAAGCACTGGATCAACGGTATTGTTCCTAAATTCCTTAAATACTTTTAATGCCGATACATGTAGCATTTTAACTATTTATAGTACTCTGACTTTGTTTAAGTGAAGAGATTTGGAGTTTGATTCTATTGGTTTCTTTTTTTCCTTCTTCTGGTTTAGTCAGTTTGTTGATTCTCTTAGTTTAGTTGTGTGAAAAACCCTAACCTCACCAGTTTGGATTGGTGAGAGAATGGGAGAGAAGGGATAAATATAAAATTTACAATCAACCAAACAATACAGAATATGAAAGACAATTTAACTATTTCATGTAGTTACGTAGCTTCTCCTCCAAACCGAAGTGTTCTTTTAATAAAATTTATTTTCTTCCCTTCAACCAAACACTGTATCTGTTGTTAGTGCCGGATAAATTTAAGAAATTTCATGCTTAGGCTTTATGGGATATATTACTCTTTGGGGCATTAAACTTAATGAGGAATTGGAAATTGTGAAAATTAATAATGACGAAAGTAAATAGCATAGATTTTTTTTTTTTTACTAATTACATCCCATAATTCAGCTCAATCAAATTCTCAAATTATGCACAATTGATGTTTTTATCTTTCATTTTCTTACAATTTTTTACCTATCTTGAAACCAGAATTTCTTTTTCGGGGAGATTTCAATCAACCATTCATACAGCAAAGCAAAGGATAGAGTTCATGGCAACACCGAATCTTGGATTTTCCGAGTGATTTTCTCTCAGAAGTGAAAAACCTTATTTTCTGCGGTATGTTATTCTATTTGACTTAACTTTTTGTTTTTTAGTATATTTTGAAAATGATTTTCATATTCATGTGTTTTTGTTGACCTTTAAAAATAATATTTAACTTTATTAGCTGTTTTCATACTGTTTTATTGTATTTTTTAATTTTTGTTTTAATTTGAAAAAATATTTTTTTCTGAAAATGTATTTGTTAATTTGTTATTGACATTTATTTGAAATATTAAAAATAATTACTGTTTTTATTCACTTTATTTATAATTTTTTTTTTTACAAAATTTGATTCAGCAAGTTTTTTCAAAATATTATTTCCAAAAATTCATTTCCGACAATGTTTTCTTTTTTCCTTCTAACAATATTATTTTCTGAAAATATATTTTTAAAAGATTTTTTATTGAAATCCTTTTGTAAAAATGTTATTACAATTCTAATATTTTTATAGTTTTAGAAACACCCTCACTTTTAATATTAAGATTTATCTTTTAAGCTTCTAAAATTTAAAATGTTGTATTGGTGTTTAGGTTAGGGTTTAGGGTTAACATTTAAGGTTAAGGGTTTGTGTTTAGGTTAGAGTTTATAGTAAGTTAAGGATTAGTGCTCAGAGTAAGTTAAGGTAAGGGTTTAAATCTAAATTTTAAAATCTTAAATTATAAATCTTATATTAAGAGTTAGGAGTTTATAAAAATATTTTTTTAATAAAAATATAATTTTAAAAAGTTTTTTCTTTTGTTTTCCAAAAAAATTTTAATTAAAATATATTTTTAAAATGTTTTTATTTTGTTTTCCAAAATTTTGTAATGAAATTTTTTTTTATAAATATTTTTCTTTTGTTTACTAAAATTGTTTTTTCACAGAAAATATATTTTGAAAACCCATTTTTTGTTGGAAATGATTTGTCTTCCAAATGTATGTTAAAAATGTTTTTTTACTGAAAAAATATTTTTAAAATATTTTTCTTTTATTTTCTAAAAATGCTTTTTTAATGAAAATGTATTTTAAAAATGTTTTTCTATAGTTTTCCAAAAATGTTTTTTCACAGAAAATGTATTTTGAAAACTCAATTTGTGTTGGAAATGATTTTTTTTTACAAAAATTTGTTTACTGAAAATATATTTTTAAAATATTTTTCTTTTCTTTTCTAAAATTGCGTTTTCCATGAAAATGTATTTTAGAAATGTTCTCCAAAAATGTTAAATGTTTGTAGAAAACAAAAGAAAAACATTTTAGAAATGTTTTTCTTTTGTTCTCCAAAAATGTTTTTTTTCCTGAAAATATATTCTTTAAAATGTTTTTCTTTTGTTTTCTACAAACATTTTTTTATAGAAAATTTATTTTTATAAATATTTTTTTAGTTTACGAAAAAAAATTTTCACAGAAAATGTATTTTGAAAACTCAATTTTTTTTGAAAATTATTTTTTTTTCAAAATGATTTTTACTGAAAATATATTTTCAAAATGTTTTCCTTTTGTTTTCTAAAAAAGATTTTTCAATGAAAATGTATTTTAAAAATATATTTCTTTTAGTTTCCAAAAATGTTTTTTGCTGAAAATATAATTTTAAAATGTTTTTATTTTTTAAAAAAATTAATTAAAATTTATTTTAAAAATTCTTTTGTTTTGTTTTCCAAAAAAAAATTTATCGAAAATTTATTTTTATAAAAAATTTTCTTTTGTTTACTAAAAATGTTGGTTCACAAAAAATGTATTTTGAAAACTCAATGTTTTTTTGGAAATGATTTGTTTTCCAAATGTATTTAAAAAATGTTTTTCTTTTGTTTTCCGAAATTGTTTTTTACTGAAAATATAATTTTAAAATGTTTTTCTTTTGTTTTCTAAAAATGCTTTTTCAATGAAAATGTATTTTACAAAAAGTTTTTCTTTTGTATTCCGAAACTTTATTTTTATAAATATTTTTCTTTTGTTTTCTAAAATTGTTCTGTCACTGAAAATGTATTTTGAAAACTATTTTTTTTTTGGAAATGATTTGTTTTCCAAAATGTATTTTAAAAATGTTTTTCTTTTGTTTTCTAAAAATGTTTTTTCGTAGAAAATGTATTTTGAAAACTCAATTTGTGTTGGAAATGATTTTTATTTTCCAAAAATTTTTTGACTGAAAATATATTTTTAAAATGTATATCTTTTCTTTTCTAAAATTGCGCTTTTGATGAAAATGTATTTTAAAAATATTTTTCTTTTGTTCACCAAAAATTTTTTTTTTTTTTTTTGTTTTCGACAAACTTTTTTTACCGAAAATTTATTTTTATAAATATTTTTTGAGTTTGCTAAAATTTTTGTTCACAGAAAATGTACTTGGAAAACTCAATTTTTGTTGGAAATTATTTGTTTTCCAAAATGTTTTTCTTTTGTTTTCTAAAAAAGCTTTTTCAATGAAAATGTATTTTAAAAATATTTTCTTTTTAAAAAATAATTTACTGAAAATTTATTTTTATAAATGTTTTTCTTTTGTTTACTAAAAATGTTTCTTTACAAAAATTGTATTTTGAAAACTGCAATTTTTTTTGGAAATGATTTGTTTTCCAAATGTATTTAAAAAATGTTTTTCTTTTGTTTTCTAAAAGTGCTTTTTCAATGAAAATGTATTCTAAAACTAGTTTTTCTTTTGTTTGCCGAAAATTTATTTTTATAAATATTTTTATTTTGTTTTCTAAAAATGTTCTCTCACTGAAAATGTATTTTGAAAACTATTTTTTTTTTGGAAATGATTTGTTTTTCAAATTTATTTTATAAATGTTTTTCTTTTGTTTTCCAAAAAAAAATTTTCACAAAATGTATTTTGAAAACTCAATTTGTGTTGGAAATGATTTTTTTTCCAAAACTTTTTTGACCGAAAATATATTTTTAAAATGTTTTGTTTTTTGTTTTCTACAAAAGTTTTTTTACCGAAAATTTATTTTTATAAATATTTTTTTAGTTTACTAATTTTTTTTTTCACAGAAAATGTACTTTGAAAACTCAATTTTTGTTGGAAATTATTTGTTTTCCAAAATATTTTTTACCGAAAATATATTTTCAAAATGCTTTTCTTTTGTTTTCTAAAAAAGCTTTTTCAATGAAAATGTATTTTAAAAATATTTTTCTTTTGTTTTCCAAAAATGTTTTTTACTGAAAATATATTTTTAAAATATTTTTCTTTTTTTAAAAAAATTAATGAAAATTTATTTTCAAAGTGTTTTTGTTTTGTTTTCCAAAAAAAATTTTTACCAAAAATTTATTTTTATAAATATTTTTCTTTTGTTTACTAAAAATGTTGCTTCACAGAAAATGTATTTTGAAAACGTAATTTTTTTTTGGAAATGATTTGTTTTCCAAATGTATTTAAAAAATTATTTTCTTTTGTTTTCCGAAAATGTTTTTTACTGAAAATATATTTTTAAAATGTTTTTCTTTTGTTTTCTAAAATTGCTTTTTCAATGAAAATGTATTGTACGAAAACTTTTTCTTTCGTTTTCCGAAACTTTATTTTTATAAATATTTTTCTTTTGTCTTCTAAAATTGTTCTCTCACTGAAAATGTATTATAAAAACTAATTTTTTTTGGAACTGATTTGTTTTCCAAAAAAAATTTTTACTATAAATATTTTTCTTTTGTTTACTAAAAATGTTTCTTCACAAAAAATGCATTTTGAAAACGCAAATTTTTTTGGAAATGATTTTTTTTCCAAATGTATTTAAAAAATGTTTTTCTTTTGTTTTCTAAAAATGATTTTTCAATGAAAATGTATTTTAAAAAAAGTTTATCTTTTGTTGTCCGAAAATTTATTTTTATAAATATTTTTCTTTTGTTTTCTAAAAATGTTCTCTCACTGAAAATGAATTTTGAAAACTTTTTTTTTTTTTTTTATGTTTGGAAATGATTTTGTTTCCAAATGTATTTTAAAAATATTTTTCTTTTGTTTTCCAAAATTTTTTTTTCACAGAAAATGTATTGGGAAAACTTAATTTGTGTTGGAAATGATTTTTTTTCCAAAATTTTTTTGACTTAAAATATATTTTTAAAATGTTTTTCTTTTGTTGTCCGAAAATTTATTTTTATTAATATTTTTCTTTTGTTTTCTAAAAATGTTCTCTCACTGAAAATGTATTTTGAAAACTAATTTTTTTTTGGAAATTATTTGTTTTCCAAATGTATTTTAAAAATGTTTTTCTTTCGTTTTCTAAAAATGGTTTTTCACAGAAAATGTTTTTGACTGAAAATATATTTTTAAAATGGTTTTTTTTTGTTCTCCAAAAATGTTTTCCTTTTGTTTTTCTACAAACGTTTTTTTACCAAAAATTTATTTTTATAAATATCTTTTTAGTTTACTAAAATTTTTTTTACCGAAAATATATTTTCAAAATGTTTTTTTTTTTGTTTTCTAAAAAAGCTTTTTCAATGAAAATGTATTTTAAAAATATTTTTCTTTTGGTTACCAAAAATGGTTTTGCTGAAAATATTTTTTTAAAAAAAATTAATGAAAATTTATTTTAAAAATGCTTTTCTTTTGTTTTCCAAAAAATAAGTTTACCGAAAATTTATTTTTATAAATATTTTTCTTTTGTTTACTAAACATGTTTCTTCACAAAAAATGTATTTTGAAAACGCAATTTTTTTTTGGAAATGATTTGTTTTCCAAATGTATTTAAAAAATGTTTTTCTTTTGTTTTCTGGAAATGGTTTTTACTGAAAATATATTTTTAAATTTTTTTTATTTTGTTTTCTAAAAATGATTTTTCAATGAAAATGTATTTTAAAAAAAATTTATCTTTTGTTGTACGAAAATTTATTTTTATAATTATTTTTCTTTTGTTTTCTAAAAATGTTCTGTCACTGAAAATGTATTTTGAAAAGTAATATTTTTTTGGAAATGATTTGTTTTCGAAGTGTATTTTAAAAATGTTTTTTCACAGAAAGTGTATTTTGAAAACTCAATTTGTGTTGGAAATAATTTTTTTTTTCAAAATTTTTTGACTGAAAATATATTTTTAAAATGTTTTTCTTTTGTTCTCCAAAAATGTTTTTCTTTTGTTTTTCTACGAACTTTTTTTACCGAAAATTTATTTTTATAAATAATTTTTTAGTTTACTAAATTTTTTTTTCACAGCAAATGTACTTTGAAAACTCAATTTTTGTTGGAAATTATTTGTTTTCCAAAATGTTTTTTATTGAAAATATATTTTCAAAATGTGTTTCTTTTGTTTTCTAAAAAAGCTTTTTCAATGAAAATGTATTTTAAAAATATTTTTCTTTTGGTTTCCAAAAATGTTTTTGCTGAAAAAATATTTTTATTTTTTAAAAAATTTTTACTGAAAATTTATTTTTATAAATATTTTTCTATTGTTTACTAAAAATGTTTCTTCACAAAAAATGTATTTTGAAAACTCAATTATTTTTGGAAATGATTTGTTTTCCAAATGTATTTAAAAAATGTTTTTCTGTTGTTTTCCGAGAATGTTTTTTACTGAAAAGACATTTTGAAAATGTTTTTCTTTTGTTTTATAGAAATGCTTGTTCAATGAAAATGTATTTTAAAAAAAGTTTTTCTTTTGTTTTCCGAAAATTTATTTTTATAAATATTTTTCTTTTGTTTTCTAAAAATGTTCTCTGACTGAAAATGTATTTTGAAAACTAATTTTTTTTTGGAAATTATTTTTTTTCCAAAATGTATTTGAAAATTTTTTTCTGTTGTTTTCCAAAAATGTTTTTTTACGAAAAATATATTTTTATAAATTTTTTTCTTTTGTTTTCTAAAAATGTTTTTTTGGAGAAAATGTATTTTGAAAACTAAATTTGTGTTGGAAATGATTTTTTTTTCCAAAAATTTTTGACCGAAAATATATTTTTAAAATGTTTTTCTTTTGTTTTCTACAAACGTTTTTTACCCAAAATTTATTTTTATAAATATTTTTTAGTTTACTAAATTTTTTTTCACAGAAAATGTACTTTGAAAACTCAATTTTTGTTGGAAATTATTTGTTTTTCAAAATTTTTTTACTGAAAATATATTTTTAAAATGTTTTTCATTTTTTTAAAAAATTAATGAAAAATTATTTTAAAAATTCTTTTCTTTTGTTTACCAAAAACTTTTATTAATAAATATTTTTCTTTTGTTTACTAAAAATGTTTCTTCACAAAAAATGTATTTTGAAAACTCAATTTTTTTTGGAAATGATTTGTTTTCCAAATGTAGTGTTTTGTATTTTCATTGACCCTTTTAAAAAATGTTAAAAATAATATTTAACTTTATTAGCTGTTTTCGTGCTGTTTTATTGTATTTTTCTGTTTTTTATTTTTTTTAATTTGAAAAAATATTTTTTCTGAAAATGTATTCTTTAATTTGTTATTGACATTTATTTGAAATATTGAAAATAATTACTGTTTTTATTTACTCAATTTATAAGAATATTTTTCCAAAATTTGATTCAGTAAGTTTTTTCAAATTATTAAATCCAAAAATTCATTTTCAACAATGTTTTCTGTTTTTTTTTTTAACAATATTATTTTCTGAAAATGTATTCTTAAAAGATTTTTTATTGAAAGTCCTTTTGTAAAATTGTTATTACAATTCTAATATTTTTATTGTTTTAAAAAGACTCTCACTCTTAAGATTAAGATTTATCTTTTAAGCTTTTAAAATTTAAAATGTTGTGTTAGTATTTAGGTTAAGGTTAAGGGTTTGTGTTAAGGTTAGGGTTTAAGGTTAAGAGATTGTGTTTAGATTAGGGTTTATAGTGAGTTAAGGATTAATATTTAGAGTAAGTTAAGGCTTAGTGTTTAAACTTAAATTTTTAAAATCTTGAATTATAAATCTTAGATTAAGAGTGAGGAGAATTTTAAAAAAATGTTTCTCTTTTGTTTTTAAAATTGTCTTTTTACGGAAATTTTTTTCTTATAATTTTTTTTCTTTTGTTTTCTAAAAATGCTTTTTCTCAGAAAATATATTTTGAAAACTCAATTTTTTTGAAAATGATTTGTTTTCCAAAAATATTTTTTTCTGAAAAGATATTTTTAAAATGTTTTCTAAAAATGCTTTTTCAATGAAAATGTATATATTTTTGAAATGTTTTTCTTTTATTTTCCAAAAATATTTTTTACAAAAAATTTATTTTTATAAATATTTTTGTTTTGTTTACTAAAAGTGTTTTTTCACAGAAAATCTATTTTGAAAACTCAATTTTTGCTGGAAATGATTTGTTTTCCAAATGTATTTTAAGGAACAATATTTTTAGATTTATTTAAGGAACAATAAATAAAAATAAATAATTAAAATATATTTAATAAAAAATACTAAACACTATACTCATTTGGTTGATAACTTCAATGTAACAATTTGTGAGTCCATAAAAAAAGTCAGCTACTAATTATCTTAACAGCTCACAGATTAAGTCGTCAAGAGTTGTAGTTATTAACTACAAAGTACTGCACAAAATAATGAAGGCCATCGCAAGAGCAGAAGAAGCTCACTTGTACATATCATTATGGGCCTGAATGCACCGTTTTGTTTTATGTTGTTGAAATTGTGAATAAATTGGTGTCTAATAATGTGAAGACTAGAGAGGTTTACCCTTTTCCTGATAGACGGGACTTCGAATAATTCTGACCCCTTTCGAGTTTTTTTTTTTTTTTTAAAGCAAAAAATGAAGGAGGGGACAATAATAGAGCTTTGAATTTCAACTAAATATTAAAGAGAAAATTTTCACTTTAAGGATTCTCTTGACATTCCATATTACTTTGGAGGTTGAGAATATTCCAAATATAGCTAAGAAGTGTAAAAAGATTAGAAATTGTCGTGTAATTTAATTACTTGTGCTGCGTTGTTTTGTTTATATTATTTTATATTATATATCAAATATACTTTTACAGTACAGTTTAAAGCCCAAAACAAAATGCTATTTGAAGGGCCCAAGCCCAGTACATTGCCAATTGGCCACGGCATTGTGCTGCTCAGGTCCCTCTGGAACGCCACGATCGAGACACACCACCGAACCCTGTAAAATAGACACGTTGGTCTCTGCTTTCTTCATTCTTTCCTTCAAACTTGCACCGACTTTAGAAAAGGGACTTCCTTCAAATAGTAGCTCTCGCACTTTGACTCTCTCTCTCGCGCTTTCTGCAAATGCGAGCGTATCTATAATTTTCCTTATATTCAAGTATTTGTGAGGCGTTCGTGTGCTGAGGAAAAAAGGAACAGAAAGCGTTTTGGGTGATGGGGGAAGCAGCTGGTGTTGGCGCTATTGTTTGTCATCATCAAAATGGCAGCAGCGATGATCAGAGTAACGAATTGGATATATACCCTCTGAGTAATTACTACTTTGGATCCAAAGATGCTATTGCCTTCAAAGACGACACTTTAGCTGATCGTGTTCAGAGGATGAAGTTCAAGTTCGCTTCTTTTTTTTTGTGTGTGTGTGTGTGTAATTTATTGTGCTTTTTATTTGCTCCGATGAATTCTCAATTTAACTCCTTTATATTTTCCTTTTTTTTTTTCTTTTTTTTTTTTTTTTAAATACCAGCTATGCTGCTCATGGATTACGAACTTGTGCGGAAGCTGTTATACTGGTTAGAGCTTTTCACAGTTTATTTATGACTTTTTGTGTCATATTTTTATTTTAAACGGAACTGCTATTTTGTGAAAACACATGACAGATGGGTTAACATGATAAGTGGCATAACATCGGAAAAGCTGAGGTAGTTGCTGAAATCAAGGAAACTTGTGCGTTGTTATTGTAGGACACATTTTTTGTTCGCTTTGGTTAAAATATCATTTTCCTGTTTCAAGTTCCAAATGTTGAGATTAGGAATCCTGCACCTGGTGTAATTTTTTCTATGACTTAGAATTTTCGTATTAATCTTCCGAATGCTGATACCTGTATGTAATTTTGTTGTTAGTGCGAGATTTCACGATATTTCATTGTTTAGAAATAGACATAAAAATCCTTTCTAGACCTTTACTTAATATCTTAATTTTATTGGATGATTGATTCTTGATATCATATGACCAAGGTAATATTGAGTTCAATTCTTGCCATCTCTATCCTCCCAATGACGGCTTTTTACATGAGGGACCAGGCTAAATATGAATAAAACTCATTCTTAGGCCTCCCTCTCAATAGATACTATGAGAATTTAATAGACGTGGCAAAAGTGGGACTTGGGGAAGGTTTCTGCTCACATAGTTTATTTCTAAGTTGATTGATGTAGGTTGCTATTGGGGCTACTCACAGTCGCTTACACTTAAAAAATTGCTTATTCCCCTTTCCTGTCCTGCTTTCCCCATAGATGGTAGCCGTAATGTGGAAACCTGAGCTATTACTAGCTGATCACATTGTTGCCATTGACTTCAGCATCATCCCCAGTTGTCTTCCCTTGTTACATTGAGGGTATTAGCATGAATACGCCATGTGGTCCTTGTGTGGCCAGCACACTGAGATTGAGTACGTAGTACTTTATATAATATTATGGGTGTTTTTCTTTTAGGATTCTATTCAAATGCCACTTATGGTGAGGATCCAATTACTGCACCCAATTCTCACATGGAAACACCATCCTGATATTTTCTTTTTCTTTCTATAAAAAAGAATCATACAAAAATTTCCTCTGAAGATGAAAATAGGGGAAACCATTGATGACAGAACTTCTGTTGAAGTTTCTATTGCATACTTTTCATCTTGGTTGTTGGTCTGTTGATTTTGCCTCTAAAATGCTTGATATTGTTGGCCTTTCATGACAATGAACCATAAGTCATGGAATACGATTCGGAATTGAGACATGTCTTTGGATCAGGTTGAGTTGTTCAAACATCCTCACTTGTTGGTGTTGCAAGTAAGAAATTCCATCTTTAAGCTCCCTGGTGGCCGCTTAAGACCAGGTGAATCAGGTGGGGGATGAAGCCATCAAACATTGAAACAGAAAGTCAAGTCATTATTTGGCTATCTTTCCTATGTTTTAGCTGAAGCCGTATGATTTTATGAATTTTCAGATATTGATGGATTGAAGCGTAAGCTGGCAAGGAAGCTTTCTGTTAATGAAGGTGGGGATGGAACTGAATGGGAGGTAGGAGACCTTTTTTTGCCTTTTTCCCAGTTCTCGCTGTAACCTCACTGCATATCAGAGAAACTGAATTGGAACTTGATTTAGGTGGGTGAATGCCTGGGAATGTGGTGGAGGCCTGACTTTGAAACATTGCTTTATCCCTACTTGCCACCGAATGTAAAAAGGCCAAAGGTAGGCAACTCAGATGGTTCTTTACAAGTTCTGATGGAAGATATTTTCTCCTCTTAGGCTTTCTTCTTTTCGTAGGAGTGTATAAAACTCTTCCTTGTGAAGTTGCCATTAAGTCGGAAGTTCATTGTGCCAAAGAACCTAAAGTTGCTCGCAGTTCCATTGTGCCAAGTTCATGAAAATCACAAGGTATGGATTACAATTGTTCCCCCCCACCCCCAACAAAAAAAAAGAAGAAAGAAAAGATTGTCCTTAGAATTTTTGTGGTTGAGTTGATGATTGGATGATGCAAACACTTGTGCATTTTGCAGACATATGGACCAATTATATCTGGAGTCCCGCAGCTGCTTTCAAAATTTTCTTTCAACATGATCGAATGTTAAGCTGCACCTGCTCCTGTACCTTTGCCTGTTAATTATTAAGAGTGAAGTGAGGTTGTTAGGTACTGAAATATACGACTGTTAGCATGTGTTTACTCCTTTCCTTGTCATCCGGTGTTGATATTATTTTGACAAGGACTTGTATATGCACAGCTCTTTACAGAAGAATGATACTGTAATGTTGAAAACTGCAATATATAAAGTTATAAGATAGTTCTTTGTAAAATCTAAAAATGATGCAACTGTTAACAAGTTATTGGTTTAATAAAAAGTATTTTATATTTTAAGTTTAAATTTTAGAATTATAATGGTTGAAAAAGATTATCGTTGATTTTGAATAGAATTTAGTATTACATCTAAAGGAATTAAAATACATTGCATATAAACTTTAAAAGTTAGATTAATATAAGAAAAAAAGATTGCAACGTATAAAAAAGTTAAGTTGTGGAGACTTACAGGTTGCAAAAGCTCGTTATGAACCAACTTCTATCTTTGGCAATTATGTGTGGGCATTATGATATTTTGATTGACTAATTGAATGCTCCTTCCAATCCAAAGCAAAGAAGATAAGAAAACGACGGAGCAACTAATCATAAACAAATATCATGGAATTAAAAGTCTTGGTAGTGATGATGCATGCTTTGCTGGCTTTCTACTTTTTTTCAAACCACGTGCTTCTCAGTTTGAAATATTCTTTGTCGCCGTATCTGATTATCATTTTCTTACCCATGTTACCGGTGAAACTGTAAATAAAAAAAGTAGTATAATATTTAAATTCTTTTATGATAAAAAAATGTCGTGGACTCCGGTAAATGGAATGGGCGCTAGTCTGAAAAGTCAGCGATAGTCTTCCCCAATCTTCTAAGCTGATTTCTTCTTTCACGGTTGGTCAATGGTGAGCGCTCTTTGCCAACCAATCACAAACGACACTGGAGTTTTATAGGAAAAGCTGTAATTTTTAATTTAGTACACATTTCTAAGATATTTAATTCTAGCTTATAAATAGTTGTATAGTTTTGTTCTCTCAAGTTTTTCTTCCTTTCTAAAGACCCATTGCTGAAGACCATCCAGTGAGAAACCTATGGGCATGAACAAGGGAAACTTAGGCCCCAGTCTCAAGCTCACTGTTCCCGCATCTGATCAGGTTTCTTTTACCAGATTCCTGTAAGTTTCTCTCTCTCCGTGTGTAATTATTTGTATTTTGATGAATGCATAGTCCATTTTTAACTCTGGATATTGGAATGGTGCCTGTTTGGAAATTTTTTTAGGACTGAAAGTGGAACCTTTAAGGATGGGGATCTTCTTGTCAACAGGGATGGAGTTCGAATTGTCTCTAAAAGCGAAGTCGAAGCTGTAACTTGTTTTTAATTCGGTCTTACTGTTGTTATTGTTGCAACTTGCAAATTCTTGTAGTTTAATGTATGTCGGATCAGATTGCTCAAATGTTTCTTTTCTTGCACTTGACCTTATGGATCCGCTGAAATGTCATCTGGCTTAAAAGGGTTCCTTATTTCATAATCCCAAAAGAAAATGACAGTATAGCATATCATATATGTTACTTGGTTTTCGCCTCTTTGATAAGATGTTGATTAGTACTTGATTCAGTCCAGTTGCTCTTGCTTTTGTTCATATGCTGGCTGAATTCGGACATACTTTTAACTATGAATTTAATATTTATGCTGTTTTCAGCCCCCACCTATCAGGCCACTAGACAACCAGTTAAGTTTGGCGGACATCGACGTAATCAAAGTGGTTGGAAAAGGAAATGGTGGGGTTGTGCAATTGGTGCAACACAAATGGACTAATCAGTTCTTTGCACTGAAGGTATACTTACTACACGTGCTTTTAGGTTTTCATCTTCTGTTCTCTTTCTTTTTTCTAGTTTAATTTCCTTTTATAAAGGCATTGCATTGTCTACTCAAATTTCTTAATAATATTTTATACCCATTTTCCATGAAATCCATTGCACTGAGAACTCAGATATCAGTAAACATGGCATTTTCTCCGTGAAGTTATGGTCCCAATCAAGGGCACAAGGACTAGAATTTTCAGTTTGTCAAAACATCATTGTATTTATATAGGAAATGATTGTGTCAGTGTTTTTTTTTTTCAACAGTTAATTCCGATCAACTCGTGAGTAAGTTAAAGAATGTCTATTGTTATTTCTCGCAGGTGAATGCTTACGTAGTAAGTCAGAACAAGATTTTTTTTTCTTTTTCACACTAACGAGCTCCTTTCCTGTTGTCTGATATGTTTATTTAAAATCTAAATCCTATCATTTACGCCTATTCCTGCTTGTTCTTTTGTTACTTATGATGTATTCTCGGAAATTCAGGAGATTCAAATGAACATTGATGAGTCTGTGCGTAAACAGATAGCACAAGAACTGAAAATCAATCAATCAGTTCAATGCCCTTATGTTGTTATATGCTACCACTCGTTCTATCATAATGGAGTCATATCTATCGTCTTAGAGTATATGGATGGTGGGTCTTTAGCAGATTTTTTGAAGAACGTTAAAACAATACCAGAGGCATATCTTGCTGCCATCTGTAAGCAGGTAAAGACCTCCAAATTCTATTTTAGTCTTACGCCTGTGACCTTCTTTACTGAATAGCAGACGCTTACTGATTTTTTCCTGTAATTTTCTTTACAATGCAGGTGCTGAATGGTTTAATGTATCTTCACCGTGATAGACATATTATTCACAGGGACTTAAAACCTTCTAATTTACTGATAAATCATAGAGGGGAAGTAAAAATCACTGACTTTGGTGTGAGTGCGATCCTGGAAAGTACATCTGGTCAAGCAAATACTTTCATTGGCACCAACAACTATATGTCTGTGAGTAAATCATGCATGTATATTCATCATGTTCCTTTGACCTCCTAGATGTGCCATCATTTTCCAACCTATTCAATTTGCCTCTTTTACAGCCAGAGAGAATCAATGGAAGCCAGAACGGCTACAACTACAAAAGTGATATATGGAGTTTGGGACTGATATTGCTCCAGTGTGCCATGGGAAGATTTCCATATACACCACCAAATCAGGGTGAAGAATGGGAAAGTATTTTTGAACTTATTGAAGCTATTGTTGATAAACCTCCTCCCTCTGCTCCATCTGATCAATTTTCGCCAGAGTTCTGTACATTTATCTCAGCATGGTAAAGATTGAGTTAATTATGCATAATTCAGTAGCTAAATTTTTTAGAGAGTAAAGAATCTTGATTCACCAAAACAAAATGGAAACGAAAACGAAATGAAATAGAAACTAAAAGGAGACACTGGTAAGATTACCTTAGAGGTCATTCTAAATTGGTTACAAATCTGTAGAAGAAACCTGAAGTGGAACCACTATGTAGAAGAAAAGAGTGGTTACAAGAAAAAACATATGCCCTACTTACATGAATTTTATCGTAAGATGTCTTTTATAACGTCACAAGTATATTAATATATCAGTATTTTAAGCTAGCACTTCCCTTCAATTTTCAGTTGGTTATTTTTATCATGACTTTTTGCATTTTGAGGTTTTTGATCCTCTTTCTTCTATCTTCTCTTTGCTTAGCTTACAGAAAGACCCAAGAGATAGGCTGTCAGCTCAAGAACTTCTGGTATGTGTAAATTTCATATATACGATTACGTTATGTATCAACCAAAAAGGAAAATGAATAAATAATAAGAGAAGAAAAGAATAAAGAAAATTATTATTTGGGTCATAAAGTTTGGAAGAAAGATCTATTAGTTCCTTCTACATAATTTTAGTTTGGTTCCTCCAATACTTTTAAGTGAAATAATCAACTGCCTGTTTTGCCACAGGGTAATTGGATGCTATAAGTGGTATCCTTCTTATCTGTGGTTATCCTTAGTTTTTTCTTCTCTCAAAGCTATGTGGGTATTCTGTATATGGTTGTTCTTCACCCATTATGTGGTTATATCCCATACCGCGCCATGGTTTATTTGTTAACATAGGAGAACAATTTTCCCACAAACGGGATGATGAGAGGATTGGTTCCAAGTGGATGTAAATTCATCCAAACAGAAATGAATATCCTTGTATCAGTTATCCTTTGGTGATTATCTTCCCGTAGCTGTCTGGATATCTTTTTAACTCTGGTTATCTTATGAAAATAGCCACATGAACAAAACGGGTCGATCATTGTTCATGTAAATAGTGCTGGAAGAACTAAACTAGAATAGATATGCATAAGAAACTTCTAGTTTTTTTCTTTTTGGCGAACTTTAGACCCTGAAAATAATTCTCTCGTAAGAATGTGTGTATACCATGCCAAATAGTCTATTTGATTTTATATGTCTGATCTGAAATCCAGAGACATCCTTTTATCAACATGTATGAAGACTTGGATGTGGATCTTTCAGCTTACTTCACCAATGTAGGATCTCCACTTGCAACCTTGTAAAACCTGAGTGGTATGTTCTATCCTGGACTTGGCATAAACTTGAAAGTTTATTATTTTTCTTTCTGTATAACTTCACCATGTATTCTTGAATGTAGACGACTATATAAATAAACTGTGTTGATCTATTGGAGAGGTGTTTTGCTGGTGTGAATGATACAGATTTTTAGTGCTTATAAATTACATGGCCGAAGTCTAATTTTTAACTATTGTGATGATAGCTTGTATCAGCTTGCACTGGAGTCGAACATTATTTCTGAAGCCAATATCACCCATTTACTAACTAATTAAGCATTATGGTTTTTGGTCATGAAGTAGATAGGCTTGTTGGATATGTAGCAATGGCCCTCTTTGCTTGCTATCTTCAAATGTCAAATCATAATTGTTCTTAATAATCTGAATAAGCTTTTTGATAAACTGATTTTCCTATACAGTAAGTGCCGTTGCACTCTCTACAATTGTCAAGCTGATATGTAACTAAAGTTTGATTCTTCTCTCTTGTAGAATGACCACTTGCATATGACCAGAATTGGCTGATCAGACTTCCAAGAGAATAGCTCCTAGAATTACTTTATTATGAAAGAATTTTATTTTTTTCTTCATAGTTGGCATTCAAGAATATGTTGAGAGCCTTCAATAGAAACAAAGTGCCATGAGATTGTAATGATCGGCAGTCCATGATGAACTTTAATGCTGAAGATTAAACGAGTGTCTGGAGCCACTCACCGAAAAAGACTTTAAATCCCATGATTACTAAATGAAGTATCACTAGTATTTGCCTAGATATAGATGATATGCTTTGGCGTACAAATAAGAGGGAGAAGTTTCGACAGGCCATTGCAAAAGACACGCATGAATATATGCTCTGAAAAGTTTTGCATTCATTATGTTGTTCAGTGTTTACAACTTCACATATGGCTACTTAATTACAAGTGTGTTCTGATCATTTCTGCTGCTAACTCAAATTTTCTCTTTAACAAGCAAGTTCACTTCTTCTTTTTTTTCGTTATTATTATTGTTATTATTATTTTAACGTGGCCAACTCCCAGTTTCTAAACTGAGTTATCCTTGTACATTGCAAATCTTAGTACAAAATATAAGCTAACTTCATTAGCCCTGTAAAAAACTGACGGGCTAGATCACTGACTAAAAAATACTTGAAGGCCTAAAAGAATTCCAGATGATAGGTCATGTTTTTCTCTTAAATTTTCTTTGAGCCTTCAGGTCTACGACAATAACAGAGATGTTATCTTTGCTTCCTCTTTGGAGGGCAAAGTTAGATAGATACTCAGCGGCAGATTGTGCTGCAGGATCAACTCCGTCGTGTCGTTGAGCTGCTACATTAACATCATTGCCATACTTCTTGTGCCAAAGAAGGATTCGCTTTCGTGCAATCTCGCAGGCTTCTTCATTTGTCATGACATCCCATAGACCATCGCTAGCTAGAACAAGGCACTCGTCATTTTTCTCTCGACGAATAAACTTGACCTCAGGATCTGGAATTACCCATGGTTTCAAGTATCTGTCACCTGGTGGACAGGACGAACAATTAGACAGTAAAAGAAAAAATAATTAAAATATATATATATATAAAATTGACGATATCTAATGGCACTTATCTTCTTTCTACAAAAGTCGAGGGTCTATAGACAATCTACTTCAGAAATTGAATATCATATTTACATAAAAGTTATATAAATCTGAATCCCTTGAATCACATGTTTATGAATGTAGAGAGAAATTGTGAATTTTTAGTATCATAGAAAGAATTCTCAATGCTTTTTAGCATTGCGTGGTTGCAACAACATTCTGAAACCACATCAAAGAATATGTAATATTAAGTGTTTTCCTGTCCCTCAAATTTGGGTGCTAGGACAATGGAACCAAGGAAATTCGCATGCCTTTTGGAGCAAAAAAAAAAAAAAAAATCGTTTAATAAGCAGAAAATTAATGTTCTTCCACCAATCCTTCGAAGTTTTCACGCAACTTCAAGACACATTATAGCAGTAGATTTGAGAAATAGCAGTTTGCCTTTGAACCATTAGCAAAACCTCTAATCACCAAATAACAGAAGAGTATACGGTAAGAACATGCATGTTGTAAAGATTCCCAAGGCATTGTCATGCTTGATACCAAAAAAAGGGATATAGTATAACACGTACCTATGGACCTTGACACTGCCAAAACACCAAGAACCCGGTACCCATTCCACTGTATGATCTTTCCTCCAGAAGCTTCTATCCTTGCCCACTCATCCTCTCTATGTGGCTGAAACAGTGTAAAGTGAAATAAATAATGGTTACTTTACTCCATCAGAAAATTTCAGCTTGTATGCAAGTCCGACACACTAAGTAATGTTATTTGCGTAGTCTTTAAGACGCACGCACAATAGCAAAAGGGCTGCATCTGAGCTTTAAGTAACCCCACTTATTTTTCTTTTGATTTCTTTGACAATCAAATGCAGTCACATGTACCCTTTTTATTTCCAGATTTAAGAGTTTTCAAACTAGTATTATTCTTGCAAACTTTGAACTAGAACGAAATGCCATACTTTGTGGTCAGCAGACAGTGGGATGGCTTCTTTTCCACGGTACAGGACCGCTCTTGAATCCCCGCTGTTTGCAACTGTTATGTGGGTTTGACTTAAAAGGGCAACCACGGCAGTGGAACCAACAGTTTCAGGGGCAAGAGGTTCACGGCTAGGCTCAGACGTATCACTAATGGTTTCATCATCACCGGCACTAACTCCTCCAACCTCAGCATCAACTTTCTTAAAACAATTAGAGAATGCCTTCTTCCAATGCTCCTGCAAGTTCTCTTCCTCATTTTTTGCAGCCATGCTTGATTTTGCAGTTTCTATTTCCTCAATCAACGCTGAATGGAGACGCTCTCGGCAATAATTAGCAACCTGTGCAGAAAAAGCCACTTAGTGAAATGTTTCAACTTGGACAATATTACAATGGAAAGGTATCAATTTTAAGGCATACCTGACAGCCTCCATGTCCATCATAAACACCAAAAAAGTGGGCTAAATTGGACTTTCTGTTTTCATTCACATGGTCATCCATAAGCATATGTGAAGGGACCTGAAGAAGTTGGGGCACAGCAGAAAGAGCATCTTCCATCTCCTCTCTCCTTCCACAAATAGATGAGAAACCCCAGAGAGGGCCAGCACTCAATTGCGAAGCATCCTGGCAGCTTGGTCTACATACTTTCTTCTCTAGCACATCAAGAAGTATAGAAGGTGCCTTTGGATGAAACCCATCTGATCCAATGCTATCCTCACTCTCTAAATCCATTGCAACAGAAGCCATGTTCTGTACTGGCTCTAGGAGTGTGATTTTATCATCGATCCCCATGGTAATAGGTGAATCAATCTCAGGAGACTTCCTGCCACATAGATTGCTAGTGTTATTGGCCAAAGATAGTGAGCACGAATCATCAACTGCTATCATGTATTCATCTTCCTTCCCTTTTTGATAATTGGTTCCACTCAAGATCTGATTCCTATCAGTTTTAACAATCATTTCTGAAGCAGGGGCTGCTCCCACCCACTTGTCCTTTTCCCTTGCAGAAACCGCAATTTGATGCAGTGGACTAACATCTGCGAGATTTTCACTTCCCCCAGAGTATGATGCACAATCCTCCATAGCAGGGCTTAATATCAAAGCGGCTGTATTTGCCATAAGCTGTAGACCGGTTATCTCTATGTGGGTTGCCACTGCAGATTCCTTTTGAATCAAATTACCAAGTGTGAATGGAACTGCAACCGTCGGAGATATTTCCTCCATGAGTTTCCTTTGCCTTGTAGTAATAGTCTTATCCTTCCACAGCCTCCAGAATAGCTGCTACCCTTTTAACAACCTCTTTTTTACTTCACTTTTTTAGCTTCTTTTTCAGTCACATAAAAACAAAGACCATGCCGCCTACGGCAAGAAATCAAAGGAGAGTAGAAACAGTTCGGGAAGAAATACAAGTCAAATACAGAATCATAAAAGTCAAATACAGAATCATAAAATACATTAATATAATTTAGGCATCAGGAATTATATTGAAGAGGAGTGAAGCTAGATGCTAAAATAGGCCTCTAGACCGTTTCAGACTTTACCTATTTTGGACTCAAACAGGTAATAGCGATCACTCAAAATCTTCTACCCTTTCGATTCCTGAAAAATACAGGTAATAGATGATTCAAGAACCGAATCAAATAACATACAAAGTCAGTGCCTTGTCTCTCTCTAACAAACACAACACAGGGAAATGGGGTCACACAAAAAATCAAGTGTTTTACAAGCCAAACCGCCCAAATTACTACAAAATTAAGACTAGAGGTTCCCTAGATCTGAGGCAACCCACATCAGCCATTGAAATCTCACCAGGTTACTCTCTCGAGTTATTTTCAGATGTCAATTACACCATCCCCTCAATGAGAGGCATATAATGGGTCTTGTCAATCCTCATCCACTTTTTGCCACTGCTATCTTCTCCGGTAACCGATGCCTATGCCTATATTTCTATAAGTGCAGTGAGATTAATCTCTGAAAACAGTGAGACACAGAAAGACAAGTTAGCAATTGCAAATCGTTCACCTTGGGAAAATATGGCGCGTAGGAGCGAGGGAAGGGAACGGCGAGGCAAGGAAGAGAAAGTTCTGCGAGTCTGTCCGGTTATTGGTTATATATCCCTCTAACCCAAAAAAAAAAAAAAAAAAATTCTCGATCAATATGTTTTTCTTTTAAACAAAAAGAAAAGTCTTAAGTGAAAATGAATCAATCCCCTATCTATATATATTTTTTGATCAATTTCTTACATCCAAATCGTGACAAATTTTATTAATTTAATTCATAATATTTTAAAATTATGATAAATTGATTCTTCTAAAGTATTAATTTAGTCTAATACTTTAAAAAGTATTAATTTAGTACTTAACAATTTAAAAGAGCGCCAATTTAATTCTTAATATTTCAATGTTAAATTGTTCTTTCTTATTGTATGTTATTAAGTAATATAATTTTTTTTCACATATTTTAGTATACACCATTCATCCAATATAAAAAAAAATTAAGATGAGAGGATGTTATTTATTAAGTCTTTTATATTTTTATTTTAAAAAAAAAACTTTAATAATAAACGAAAATATTAAGAATTAAATTGACAAAATAATTAATTTCTCACAATTTTAAAAATTAAAGGCTAAATTAATAAAATTAATGTTAGTGTTAGAAATGAAAAAAAAAATATTTTTTTTATATATATCAATTTTAAATTTAATGTCCTAAATTTTGTTATATGTTTAAAATAATTTTATAAAAAATAAATTTACCTAAAAATGTCACATGAATTTAAAATATTAAATTTAAAATTAATGTCTCATATTTACTTAAAATCAAAAAACTTTCCCACCACAAAATAATTGTATTTGGATCCACATCCTAGATTACATATATCTCTTCATAAAAGGTAAAGGAAATGGAAATTTTGCAAGCATTCTATTTGTCCACTTACCAATTTCCATGAATTTGGCATAAACTTATAATTTATAAAAAAGATTATAAAATTAAAGATGGCTAACAGGTTTTTTCTGTATCACTAACCTAAGATAAATACGTGAAAGTGATTCTAATCACAATCTCTCTCATCCATCATGCGCTTTTAATATATTATCATTACTATTACTTTTACACATGGCCATCTCACTTTATTCTGGTATTTTTTTTTTTTGGATAATTATAATTTTTTTTACTCTATAAATAAATAATAATTAATATGATAATGAAGAAAGCCAGTAGAAGAAGGGCACATAAGGGGTAGGAGATGACGTGGACGAGGCAGGCGTGGGGCGATCCTCAAGGGGAGATGTACTAAACAACCCATTTATTGGGGGAAATGAACATAATATCACACCACGGGAGAAGTGAGGGATGGAAATGGATTACCTCCGAGTCGCTGCAGTCAACTTACAGTTGCTCGATTTATGCTGATAGTATAATTTCAATAAATCGAACGGCTACAAATCAATTGCACGACTGCCGTGACTGCAAATGATCTGATCAGTGAGGGATGCATGAACTGAACTGACAAAGTTCTATTATTATAATATTATGACACGTAACGAAACATTGACCGTTGACACGAAAACATAAGTTTGCTCCAAATTCAAAAAAGTATCTTCGCTTGAGATTCTTTTGCCTTTAGTTTTGTGCCGAAAGCCATGAGACCGGTTTCGTCTGCTGACCGTGTCTTTTTCTTTGCCTATCTTAACGCCAATAAATCAAAATAACAATAGGATGGAGGTGATGGTGAACGAAATAAGTAAATTTTCAGACAAATTCCATAATTTATAATTTATCTCAAAACTTTTTATTATGAATGTAATATTATTTTATTATTTTTTATTATAAAACATAATTTAAAACAACAAATTTTATCTTTTAAAATTTATATCCTTTGTCCCTCTATACCACTGCTTAATTAATTAATTAATTTATAATTTATTTTTTACCAACTAATTGAAATTCTGACCATGCTAGTGAAACGTATGATGTAAACTCAATCGATGTTCATATATTTCCCTGTACTCAACATGGTTAATTTATAAATTTTAAAAAATTGAGATTTTATATTCAAATTCTCATATTATATTTTTCCTTTTTTCTATTCCTCTTCTTCTTTGTTTGGTGCTAAAACCAAATTAATCCTTATTTTCTCTGGGCCACGTGATAAAACCAAACTCATATGTAAAGCTGAATTTTTCTCTTTTTGACAAATACTCAAGTAAATTCTTACACCAAAAAATAGATAAATTTTGTAAACATATCCAACAAATGCATAATAAGCATTGAGCCCGTTTGTAACATAGTGGGCCGCGTTTTCATTCTTAGCTCATTAAAACTCAAGGGCTTAGCCCATGGGTGGAGTTGGATTGAAGTGCTATGCCCACTGGATTGAGCTCTCTCTCCCTTAACATCAAATGATGGCCAAATCTTTTTACACATACCCTTTTTTCTAATCCCACATCCTATTTATTCCAGAATTTTAATTTTTGCAGTGTAAATCATATTCTAGAAGTTAAAGTTCTAAAACATTATAGGATGTGCATTTAGAAATTTTGGAATGTATTAAGAGAATTGGCCTCAAATAATTGGGATGTTCATGCACTTCACTTCCAAGAACAGCAAGTGTATCTATCGATGTATTATATTTTATCCATTCAGCGATTCAACTATACATCAAGAATCATCGACAGAAGACAAAGTCTTATATACCCCAGAATGAGCTAGAGCACAAGTTGAGAATGCTGAGAGATGAATGAAACATCTTTCAACTGATGCAATCAAATATCACCATCGGACATTAATTTCAATGCAAGTTATTCTTCCATTTGAAACCTTAAAACTTGTTGCCCAAAAATGCATTATGGATGAGTTTGAAAACACGGAAGCAACTAGTTAGTAAATTAACATGAAGTCAGTATGAAGCGAATTTCAGGTATCAGCAATGTAGAGGAAGGCGGGTCAAGGAGGAAAATGATGATGAAATATACATGCTGTTTTGTTTATCCACGGATAAAATCCAAATGATTTGAACCTATGATGTCCCGAGGAACTTAACCATAAGACTCTTATATAAAGAACAGATGTAAACAAAAGAAAGCTGGGAGTCAGGAAAAGTTGGCAAGGATTCAAAGCTTACCTTCCACTATAAAAGAAACTGCGGCTCAATCATGTCACGGAAGAAAACACTGTCGCAAATTAGTGTCTCATAAAGATGGATCTTGCCAAGAATATTTGAGATTAGTTTCCAACAAGATGCCACTGCAATCTTCACAGGTTGTAAGGTACTCGGCTAAGGGATACCTGAAGTCAAAATCAACTAGAAGGATATTAGTTCCTGCAATCTGGCATAAGCTTCAAGTTTAAGTTATTACAAGATCAGGTTGAACAAGTAATTCATATTCACTTTCAAAAACAAGTGAGGAAACAAAAAAAGATTCCGACGTGCAGCTCATAAATATGATATCAGATAGCCTGAGAGATGAAAAATAACCTGAGTCCTTCTCCTGTATCCACAATGGCATAAGATAGACCGCAACTGGACAGTGAGGAAGGGCAATACTAAATATGATCTGAGGTAAACAAGCAATGATTAACTTGCCATATCATAGTCAGGGGAATCTAGTTGAACGCCTGAATCAGACTACTGCAATGAACAACTTGCACTGCATCATAAAGAATATATCTACAAAGTCAAAGAATAAAATGCTAAAAGAAAAACTATGTTCCACGTGCCCGGAGAGAGAAATGGGGATGAAAGGAAGGAATTCTCTGTTAATGATCAGCCACATGCCATTCAGAAAATGAAAAGCTGATTTTATTAGAAATATTAAATGTATGTACAAGGTCTTGTTCTCTGATATGTAAGGGCTACAACCAGAATACAGAGTTTGCTAAGATATATAATCACTAGGAATACTAACTTATACCTTGAACAAAATGATCTTTACAGTCGAAGTCACGAACTTTAAGATGAGCAAAATCTGAAAAATCTCGAAAGGTCACTCAAAAACAACTTGGAGAGGAGAAGTCTATCTATAACCTAATTGTGGAAAGGATTGCCATAAGACCATCCCATGTAACTAGCCATTTCTTAAAAGTACTTTGTTTCCTTTGTCACTGTTGTAATGAACAGGGCTATACAAAGAAAGCAGCTTTAAACCATCATATTCAAGTCTGAAAGGTCATCCATTGGGATTTCAAGGCCCATAAAGTCGTGATCTTGCAATCCATCGTCATCAATATTCAACCATGAACCAAGATCCTGACCTTGGCCATCAAGGTCATCAGGAACACCAAGTACATCCATTCCAGGAAGCTGAAGGTTGGACAAGTCAATAGACTCAGGGTCATCCAATTCGCCCATGCCAAACTCCTTTTCCTTGGCATTGCTATTAGTAGTCATTTCATTGGACTTTGAAACAGAAGGCAATACTGGTTTTGGTTGCTCTGATAGCTTGCCAAGGAGGCCATTAACAGAAACAGAATGCTGAGTTGCTTTCTGCTTTGGCTTTGTTTTAGATTTTCTTTCTCCCTTAGCACTAGATAACGCTGGTCTACCAATTTTGGTGGTCCCATTTCTGGATAGTGTCTCTCTACTGTGTCCCTTTCCATCTCTGTCTCTCTCACTTCTCTTTCCTTTTGCACTGCTTGATAGAGAAGCTCCAATGCCTGAAGGGGCACTTGGAGTACCTATAGCACCACCAACATCATCAAGAGACAATTCCCTCTTCTTCACCCTATTTGACCAAAGATCTTCCTTCCCACTAGTTTGTTCGGATGAATGATTTATCATCGGAAGCACATCTGACGAATTGAGATCATGGTTATCCATATTCTGACCGAACTGTGAAGGGCTCTGCTGTGAACCCATGGAAGCTACATAAAGAAATAAATAAATAAATTAGAAAAATAAAATCTGAAGTATGCTACATAAAAGGTGAAAAAGAGAAAGCAAGAAAACCTATCAGATGGGACAAAAATGATGTTGAAAGCAGTTAAAAGTCAGCTGAGAATATTGACTAAAATGGTCACTTAGAACAGGGCAGATATAAAAGAGAGTCGTTTCGAGCATTTAGCCTGAAAGGTAATGAAGAAGATACCTGTTCTTGCTTCCAAAGAAAGGGAAGAACCATATGGTTTTGTGGATTCACCCTCCATGCCATCTGTTGGTCGAACACTACTAAAGCGGGAAGATGCAGAAAGAAACATATCCTTGAATAAAGGCTCACTGAAGCAGCTCTTTCCTGTATCTTCAAATTGATGGCATCGTTCCAAAGTTCGTTTGACAAATGCCAAGGCAGCTTGCTTCGCCATTTTATTGCTTGAACTTTTCCCACCAGATGAACTAGGACCCCAACAAGCCTGTCAATCAATTATTGTCTATTCACTCTCCAATGGCTTCCCAAGATATCATCATGAACATTTTAATGTGTCTCTTTTTCTACATTTTATTATTTTTTTCTTCTCTTATACCAAGAGAATCTCATAGGAAACAGACTATTTCCTCACTCTGAATACATACTACCTACCATTATTCGAATATAAAGATTTTCCGTCTTTCAAACTACTTCTGCAATACAACTGTTGGTAACATGAAAATATTCATCTTAAAACAAAAGGATTAGATAATATACAAAAAGTGGAACATTATGAAGGTTACCATGTACTTCTCATACGCCATAACAATGAGTTTGTCTAGAGCACGTTGTTCAAAATCCCTGTTGGAACAAGAAAAATATTTCCACTCAGAATAATGATGCACAAAGGTTAAGCGAAACATTTAATCAGGATATAAAAGACAACGTGATTACTTTTCTTGAAGTTCTTTTGTCACTGAGGCAGACTTCAACAACCCCTCTAGCAAGCCCTTCTTCTTGGAAATCTATTTTATAAATGAAGATAAAATCATTAAGTGAATTACATCAGAGCAAAATTAACTTTACTGAATGATACTTATAGATTAGGTCTGTCTGTAGTTCTACATATGAACATTTATATACATACATACATATATACAGAAATTTTTTTTCTTTTTTGGCTTCCCAACAATGTATAAATATCCATTTGTGGAAAACTACATAATTTCACAATTATGGGATAGGAATTTGGACAGTTAATACAGCATAAATTGGCTTCAGAGTCAATCAGCACCTGTCCTCGGTAATTCTCCTCTAACCTAGTGATGTCCTCATAAATTCCTTCATCATCTGCTTGTGACATGTCAGGCTTGAAAAAAAAGAAAAAACGCAATAAGCATTATACACTAATATTAAATACTTAGGAAACAGAAAGTAAATTTGACGCATATGAATGAGCAGATTTCTGGCATATTTATAGAGCAAACTAGAATAACATAATCAAATAGAAACTGATATTGATTGAAGCCCATTCAATAACAGGATCATGCTAAAGGAAAATGAAAAAGCAATAGCATAAGTTGTTGGGAAAGTAAGCTTACCACTGATTCAAGGGAAATACCAATGCTTTGAAGCTCCAAGAGAATCTTGTCATTTATATCCAAACTATCATATTGCAATTCTGAACAGGACAAGCTAGCCATCAATGTTTTGTCATGAAGCATACCACTTAATGAGTTACCAAAGTTTGAGTTCATCTCAGTTGCAGGGATACCAACTATATCACTTTCAGTGTCATCTTGTCCGGGCTTCCCAAATATCCTATAACCATTATAAGCAGAACGGCCAGCAAACTGAAAACTAGCTCTTGAGTGATAATCCAAATTGTTCAATTCCAATTCCCCATCAGGCTCAAACTCAGTTTCATAGGCATTGAACTTGACATCTTCAAATCCACTGCTCCAATCCTCCTCTGAGATCAAAGCAGATATAAGCCTTTGACACAGGGGAATAACATAATGATCTCCAGTGGCTGGTAGTAACTGTTCTGGAATAATTCCATCATTCCTTTCAACACCAGGTCCAATATCACTTTCACAACCAATTAACCCAAATCCATTAGTAATGGTTTCACAACCATCTATATTTGAAGGAACAGGCATTGGTGTTGGTGAGCTTGATTCAAGATTTCCCTGAAGAATAAGTGAAGCTTTATGAATATATGAATAATTTCTTCATATAACAGGCTTGTATCAAAAATTCACCACAGATCGAATAAGTTATGTTTTAATCCTCAACAAGAAGAAAATCTAATTTCTAGGTTATTGAATGAAGAAAAATGTTCTATTCCCAAGAAAAAAAAAAAAAGAGAGAGAAATTCAAACCATGAGAAAATCTGAAAATGTGTAATAAATTAATGGAACATATCAAATAAATAATTGCCATTGTTGAAGTGACATTAGGACATGAGAAAATTTTATTGCTGACATAAAACAAAACATAATTATTGAACTTATAAGAGATATTTATATTTAGTTTCTTTCTCTTCTGTCACCCAATATTTTCCTATGATTTGCTTTCAAGATGCCTTGATGGTGAAATGGAAGACATGCGAGACTCAGAATCACAATAAATTTGTTATTTAGAAATACTGACATCCAAAAACTTCTCTCTGTTATGGATGGCAAACAATAAATCACAGCCATTGCTTTTCCAGATAAAAAACAATCACAATAAGGTTCTCCATTGCTTTTCCAGATAAAAAACAATCACAATAAGGTTCTCCTGAATCCACCTTCGAGTATTTTAACAAGATATAGCACAGTATTTTTCCCTCCAGTCATAGCACAACATTTTTCCATCAAGTCTATATAAACAAGATTTAGGAGGCATCAAATATAGGACTGGTCCATGTCATGTCATGTCATCTGCTATATCATATTCTACCACCAAATATGGATCTATATCAAAAGGAATGATACCGTGTTTCTAACTAAGAGACACCAAATCATTCTCCATTGTCATTGTAGTGATCACTATGGTACCAATAACACTATCGGATCCAATAGAACCTAACAGAAAGATCTAACGAGAGAAAAAAGCCAGCCAGAAGCAATAATTTTGAGATATTGTCTTCTTCTATAATACTTACTTATGGAAGAAATAGTTAAAAAATCTGAATTAATACTTAGAACTTTTACATCATGACACCAACATAAAAATCTGGAGGCACTGTTGAACATTCACTTGAATTAGTGTAATGAGTGACACTAGCATTGATCCAACATATATATATATATATATATATATAGAATAACATAAATAATAAAATACTTTGTAATTGTCGGAAAAGACATGACACCAGTACCTTCTTCCAGTAAGTGATATCCTCCTCAGATATCAAACCAAAGAAAGGCTCCATCTGCCTCCAAAATGGGCTGGAAAAGGCTTGTGCTGCAGTTAAATCAAATTCAAACCCACTACATGAGAGGCAAAAAAATTTAGGCAACAAAATATATATAATATTTTAGTAAGACCAATACCAGAGTTAACAACACTGTTTACAGCAGCCAAAAGCTCTTCATGCCCATCATCTGACCCAACTTAATAAAAAAAACCTCAAGTGAATAATGAAATAAAAGTATTGCATATGAAAAGTTGAGTTCAGCAATTTTTTCTAAGAAGCTTGAAACAGTACCAAAAAAATCTGCAGGTGCATTTAGAGCTGTATGCTTTTGACGGGTATACGCCTTACGATCAGAAAGTTTCCTGGTTGGTGGTCGACCTGCCTTGCTGCATGGGTTTCATAAAAGTGTAAAACTCCAATTCATTTGACCAAGTAATTCCATAAAAAACACACAATAAGATACTATTTGTCAACTTGTCAAACAACTTAATATATTCAGACAGGAGGCTTTTCACCTTTCATTCTTCTCAGATCCTAGTCTGGCACTTCTAAGTTGTTTTGCAGTCCCTATATTTCCAAGCTTTTCAGTCGTTGTTGGCATGATAGCTCTTGTGGAAGTAAAACCCCGTCCTGTCCTCCCTTGCCTCCTAACTCCCTCTCCATGTTCTTCCCCAGAAACAAGCTTATTCTTTCTTGATGACAGGACTAAGTTAGACACCTTTTGGACATTTTGTCCAGCAGCTTTCTGATCTATGTCATCAGGTTTTCTGCCCTTATCTTTGGATTTGGTCTCAGCCACCCCTGACTCTTCGCTTTCAGATAAGGCAGCTGAAGATAAAGGATCACCTTTTAATTTAATTTGCTGGGGAGAACTCCCAACCAAACGTCTGGGAAATCCCATCCCAAGGTCATTACCAGCCACATCAGAGGCAGCATCCAAAGCAGGAGAATCATCATTATTTGAAATAATGGGCATGAAATTTGTTCTTCTGGCAGTTCGGGAGCTTTTTTGTTGCCTCTGCCCAGCCCATTGTGCAACAGGAGGTGAGGATGACCTCGTCGATGCCACACGCTTGCGATTATTAGTGCCAATGCCAGCAGGGGGCTTTGTGGTACAATGAGACATCTCCCAATCATTTGGAACGGCTGCTCTATGAACAACTGGTGACAACTTGGGGACAGCTCCTGAACCTGATCTTGGAGCCCGAATAGAAGTATTCAATTTTGTACTTGAGGTAGGGCTAGTTGAATCATCACGAGCAGTTCCTCTGGGAAGGGTATGTAAATAATCAATTAAGGAATGCTTATCATAAAGTTCAATGGATCTTTTAACACTAAGTGCAAGGCTTCATAACATCTAAACTGATCAAAGGAACATGTCAATCAAAATAAGAAGAAGCAAGGACAAAAGCATCATAGAAAACAATGAAGCCAAGGATTAAAGAGATTTCTTTCTGTTAGCAGAAAACAAAAACAGAAGAAAAAGGACTCAAGTTATTGTGCTTACTTGTTAACAGCTCTTATATTCACCCTTTCCTTGTCTGAACTAGCAGGACGGTCTCGCTTATCAGCAACAGAATTATTGTCTTGGTCATTTCTAGGGGTAGAGACACGTACACCCAACCCACTCTGTTGAGCAATACCATCTGACTTTCCAACTCCAACAGTTCCATTAGAAACACCCGGCCTATCCAAAAATTAATGAGAATGTCATGTTCAATTGTTCATAGACTAAATTGTAGGGAAATAATTACAAGACATTAAAATAAAGAAATATTCCATAAAAAAGTTTGCATCAATGACCCTTGGAGCCACAAAGACCCTAGCAAATTTTCCCACAACACATTTGTTTTTCACTCTTGAGCACAAGTCTTCCACCTGTACCATACGGCAAAACCCCAAAGGAGTTGAATCCTTTATTTTCTGTCTTTTTTCCTTATATGGTAATTTTATTGGATTCTAACCATATATGGAAAGAAGTTTAACCAAATGACATCTCAAGACAAAGATCCATACATATCAA
Organism: Bauhinia variegata; assembly: GCA_022379115.2. Classification (NCBI taxonomy): domain Eukaryota; kingdom Viridiplantae; phylum Streptophyta; class Magnoliopsida; order Fabales; family Fabaceae; genus Bauhinia; species Bauhinia variegata. The sequence goes on along the minus strand of CM039430.1, from coordinate 5,484,595 downwards.
TGTACATTCTTAACTTATCAAGTACTTCCAATATTTAGCCTTTTAATATCTAAAATTACATGAACATGGCACCTAGTAACAAATTGCTAATTTTTCATTGTACTGGGAAAAAAACAGAGTGATTCAAAAACCATGTTTGCAGAACAAAGGACATAGTAACAGTAATGCATCGAGTATAATCATGAGCGTTTTACAGGAATCCATGACATCAACAGCATCACTTACTATGCCTTGCTATTTAGTCTACCAATAAGCATTAGATGGATATCTCATAAAGAACAAAATGTCAATGAGTAATTATATTTGGTTAGTACATTCACTATAAAGACAATACTTGAACCCACAAAATGCAATGAGATTCCTTTTGAGAAGAATATATTAAGAGAAGAAAGAAGGATACTGATAAGGGAAAGATGAAAGAAACAGAAAACAGAAGACATAAAGCTGCAGAACTTTCACAGAAGATACAACTTAATACAATTACGCTACCAAATAAGTCCTGCATTATCCATATCAGCAATTTGCCTACTGTGTTGATTCTCAATGGCTCTGTAGCCAAAGGGACCACATAATAGTTAATTATTGATAACGATAATAACAAAAAAATAAATAAATAAATAAATAATGTAGCTATTAAAGACTTCCGACAATTATAGCTATCAATTACAGTGTCCATAGTTCCTCTATTTAATCTGAAGGGAAAGGGAGAAACAATACCAAAGTTAATATGATAGTTAACTTTTTTAATTAAAAAAAAGATGATAAGAAAAGGTAAACACTGATTTAATAAACATACCTGAAAGCATGGGAATCATTACTCAATTTTGACCGAGCATCAGTAACAAGTCTTTGCTGCATTCCCTGTTTGGATTCCCGGTATACATCAACAGGTTTAGTTAATGCTGTACTTGGAGAACCATCTGGTTTGATACCAGAACGCTTCTTCTTCATTTTTGATTTTTCCCAACCATCAACTCCAATAGGTAAAGTTCGATCCTCACCCTGCACTGCACCACTACCAGCCAACCTTAGCATCTCCTTTTCTCTATCTACAGTCCCGGATGGCCTGACAAGAGAATTAGGCCGCACATCCATCTACATTTATCACAGCCTATATCAGTTTGCCTCAACAAGTTTTAATTCATATTGAGTTAATCTGAAATATCAGTATTGAAACATAAGAAAGTTAAAGACACAGGATGTATTTGTATACTTTATGACACCAGAAACACTGAAACAAGAAGACTATTCTATTTTTCACCCATTTTATTTCAAAAAACTAAAAGTTTTATTCATAAAATACATCAATACAAGTCCAATCTGAATGACATATATGGAATTTGATAATAATGAGATTTATACAAATGAGGATTTAAGGTTTATATATACACTAGAAAGGTATGCAGGGTAGGGAGTTCCTAGCAGCCTACTTTTGCAAGGGCCAGCTAAACAGAAACATGTCTGCCATGGAAAACAGAGATGTAAAGAACACATGCATTAGAATCAATAATGACTTAAAAACGAATTGAAATAGCAACAATAGGAGGCCCTGAATAAGAGCGAGAAATTATGAAAAAACTATCAAAGAAGCATGTGTAAAAATCCAAGCCACATACCCTCCCATCAGCCAAAGAAGTTCGAGTGCGCTTATTTGGAATAACATTTTTGGCTCGTTCTTCTGACTTCTGCTGCTCAAGTTCAAAACCACTGGCATGACCTTGAATTCCAACCTTACCTATGGTTGGTCCCAATACTGAGCGGTCACTTAACATGGTACCGGAACGGTCACTAGAAAAGCTTTCTGATCGAGATCTCTTCTTTAAAGATATATTTGGGAAATATGTGTTGAATACAGATAATGCTTCACTGAAAATTTTCACACGTGCCCTGTTGAATAATACAATGTTATAAAACAGCTATTACTTTAATTCAAGTAGCCAGACAGAAAAAACTACCTAGCCTTCACAGAGCTACTGCACAAACCAGACTTGACTCGTTTAATCTCTTCAGGTACTGGGGAAGGCAGCAGCTTGCCTTTTGAAGAACTAGATGGAGATTCATCAGGAGAAATCCCAAGAGCAACATTGACATGTCGTTTAAAATCCCCTTGACGAATAACTGCAGCTACTGACTTCGGATCAAAACGCAGGCCTTGGAGGAAGCTTGTTACATCACCTTGCCCAGCTGAAGAACCACCTCTTGACATGTTCGGAAGAGAGGATAGAATTGGATTTTCCATGCTCTCATGAAAACTACCTGATCTATTTAGTGAAGCAGCTATGTGGGATCCACGCTGCCCAGTGTATAATGGTCTGTCCGGGCTACTAGATGATAGATCAAACCTACTAGATGTTGCCATTGCACTAGTTCCCACGCATCAGTTGAGTCAAATGTCCAGAACAAAGAGCGGCGCATGACAAAGGTGTAGTACTATAGCACATAAAGGGCAATTCTAAATTGCAAGAGAACAAATGGATAGTGCACCTGAAAAGGTTCGAAATAATACCAACAAAAAAAAAAAGCTCTAGTAAGTGAGAAGACATCAAGAGATACACGTGTCATGTCAAACATATGGCTACGGGGTACAAATTAGAAGTCATGCTCAACAGGTCAGAAACTCAAATAGCAATGAAAAACTTTCTTCAAATTTATTGAAAAGCTATGGAACTGTAACCCATATAGCATCTGGTTTGTAATCAAGTCTTTATCATTCTCTTGGTCCCAACCCCAACTCCAAATTAAAATGGTAGTATGATATATTGAGCAAGATAACCAAAGCTATCAACATGTGCACAAAAACCTCCAAATTCAGAAAATTAATCTAAGCTACCCGTATCTGCACTCCCGGAGAAAGTAACGTGAAAAGAATACTCATAGAAATAAATAAATAAATCCCAACATGAAATACGATATCCATTTAACAAATCACACGTTGAGAATTGAACCAAGAGAAAAAAAAAAATTATTATTATTATTATTATTACACTACATGATAAATTTCACTGATTTGTCATCTCTGTTGTATGTTGCCACATCAGAAAATCTCTTCTTAACTAATCTCCAGTATAAAACTTCATATTAAGGAAACTGACCCTTAAGAGTTGCGGCTGATGTCAACAAGTCTTCTACTACATGACCCCCTTTTAAACAATCTCAGTTAGTGTTAGTGTTACCTCATATACACATTAATTTCTTTGCTATCTTCCTGCTTCTTTTGTTTTGTTAAAGTAAAATCTTCTTAATTACATGCTTATCTAGAGTTGTGTGGAAATTATTTGCCATTACCTTTTTGCTATAATGTCATATTATGAAACTAGTCAAACTACAGATTACTGAATGAAGAAAACTCGATGTTAACACCCTGCCCCCCCCCCCAGCGGAAGAGCACACCCATGAAAAAATTATATAGAAATGCAACTGTACAAAACACAAATAACCATATATAGAAATATAATTCAATAGAAATAAATGCTCATTGCTCAATGAAGTATCACGGTAAAAGTTATGATAAAACAAATGCTGTCAAACTTTATGTTATACACCAACTGAAAACCAAATACCATGACAGTTTACATTTCCTGACTTCAAATCAATCTTATCTAAATAATTAGAGAAGAAGTTGCTCGGTTAAACAACTGCAAAGAAGCAACAAAGCAACATAGTTTATTATATACTATCATCAAGAATCATGACCCAAACAGAGAGGTTAATCTCTGAATACCTATAATTTCTTTAAAAAATCTTAACCAGCTGACACAGACGATCACTTTTTCTTTTAATCTGAATTAATAAGAAATTTCTAACAGTAACTTCTGAAATTACCCCACCCCATGACACCAATTGACTTATATTTTCTTCATATAACTGTCAGTAAAATCAGATGCACAAAGTTGCTAATATTATTATTATTACTCACGCCCGTCTTCTCTTGCTCTTAAGTTTATTTCCACAGTTCAAACTTCAAAGCATCATTTGCTAATACTTAAGCAATGATAGTAATATAAAAATTTCCATGAAGTCTGAACTCTAAGCAGGCCTCTTTTTCTTTTTTGCATACATTATCATCAGTACTATTCTTATAAAAGGAAAGAGACATATATCTATCAACAATGTAAGTTCTGCTGGATGTGCTGCTCATTACATGCAGACGACTTTTCTTATCTACTGATTCCATCTCAGTTTGCTCAAAAGCAAAATTAAAATAACAATAATAATAACAATAAAAACAATAACAATATCAATAATAAAAAAAAATAAAATAGAATAAAAAAACACGTAAGTAGAAAACAAAAACATGAAACCCTAAGAATTCAATCCACAAAAACAACAAAATATGAATCATAAACTACCCTCATCCCCGGAAAAGCATTGCGAATTCCATAAAGTAAACCCTAGAAGTTAAATCAACAAAAAATAAAACAAAATTAAATGAAAAATATACCTTCAATCTTACAATGATGCAAAAGAATGATTGCCTTTGCTCAACTGCAACAATTCTGCGATTGCAGAAATTCCCAGGGCGCTTCGAATTGGATATTCTGAGCAGTTGCCTGAGTTGGAGCTCCAAATCCAAGTTCGTACGAAGCCATGGAGGACGAGGTGTCCGGTGTTTTGATCGGCAATGAACTGGACCAAGTTGATATTACCATTGTGCCCATGTTTTGTATTTTTAGGAAATTAAGATAGCCATTTATTAGGGGTAATTTCGGAATATCGGTGTTTAATACTGTATAACTGGCAAATAAGTTACACATGTGATTATGCTACCATGTATCAGCGCATACAAAAATATTATATACGCAATCAACGGATTAGTAGATTGCGGTGCCATCACAGTGATAGTTAAGATTCAATATCTGAAACAGCGATTTTGTTAAAAAAAAAAAAAAAATCAATTTTTTTATAGCAATTATTTTTATACTATAATTATTTTACTTCACTCTCATAAATTATATTTATTTTTTTATTTTAGAAGAAATTAAGAATAAATTCACGTAACTTGGACTTCTAAAATCACGCAACACATGTTAAAAAAATACTCCAGAAGATAATAATAATAATAAACACTCTAGATAAAAAAGTTTAAAAAGGTTTGCGAGTGGTAATAATTCAAAAATTAATGCACATATAGTTTTATGATACATAATTTTAATGTAATTTTATCTGTGCTTATGATTGCATAATCAGTTTAACTACATAAACAATTTTAAAGCTAAGTTGAATTTATGTACGAAAAATCTGTTAAAAAACCATCCATATTTTTTAACCATATCAAACACTAGATTTAAATTGATTAAAATAATTTTTTCTATTAAATTTTAATATAATTATATTTTTTGAATTTAAACATGAGATTTTAAATTAGTTATTGTTGGATATGTAAACGTGAATTGAAGATAAGAATAAAAATAAAGTCTTACATTAAAAAAAATAAAACTTGTGAGAGATTTAAATCCTAACAATTACATTATATTGTAATATCAAAAATAATGTTATCATTAATCTTTGTTTTAATGAGAATAGTTATAACTGTAATAGATATTGTATTTTGAGGACAAAAAATCATCAAAAATAAACGCAGCTTAAATAAAAATATTTTCTATTTATTATACTCGAAATCAAATCCTCTTAAAGAAACCAATAATCTGTTAAGTGTGCGGGATTTTGTTGGTTAGGGAGAAAATATTTAAATATCTCCATTTTATTGGCTCGAGTTCATATTTCAATGAAAAGGCAAGTGGGTGGAGTTTCATTTTCTGACGAAATAAATGGGATATTATTGACAATTGTCGAAAAAAAAATGCTATTAGCAACTTATAAAAATTCATTCAATTATTGACTTTTTTTTGTATGCAATTATCCCATTTATCCAAAAGAATTGCTACTTAGAATATTAGTAGGATCATGAAAGGAAAACTAAAAACAAATTGAAATGAAAGAAATTAATTAAGGACCAAAATGTGGTTAATTTGTTTATGGGTCAAAACAACAGGAAGCGAAGCATCTATTATATTGCTAAATTTAAATTTTTTATAGCAGACTGCAGTGACTGTAAGTTATTTTATTTGTTAAAATTGTATAATCAGTACAAATTGAACGGTTTGCAGTCGACTGTAGAGACTGCAACAAGTTTGGGTTTATATATGATATGATACCTCCAGTTGCAGACATCTCCGATTTTTGCAGCGAGGTTCTTATGTTTTTGCCAAAAGAACAAGAACATTCTTAACGAAATAGATTTTCTGCAGTTGATTGCGCGGTGCAGTCAGCTGTAGGCTGTCCAATATACTTATTATTGTGTAGTCAACTATTGACTCTGCAATAGTAAATAAATCGAACGACTTATAATCGATTGTAGGGCCGACTGCACTGATTATAATTGCAAAGAATCCAGGTCTATCCTTAACAACACTGCCTATGCCCTTACAACTTACTTTAACATCGTGTATCCATTCAATATCTTTCGGGCATTCACACTAAAGGAAAGAAAATCCTTGAAAATCGAAATTGCATTGCAGATGCAGTACCAGTATCAGACTTAGAAACAAAGGGACTTCAATTTGGATGATCATGACAAAGAACCTGAGACTCGGGACGAAGGAGACACCTCTGAAAAAACTGTCTGACGGGTGTCGAGTGATGATTGGCTTGTGTCCTATCCTGGGCCCAACGATTTTGACCCGGGAGGCAACGTTTCGGGTTCATCCTACGGTCAGTGATTGCCGATGACTTCCAAGTCCCAAGTTGATTAAATGCTCGTAGGACCAACTAAGTTTGCCGCGCAAACAAACTTTAAGCAGGTCTTCTGCAGTTACTGCTGGGGATGTCCGTACCAGATCCTGATCTATGTATCCACGTAATGGAGATAACCTCTCTGTTTGAATGAAACAGAGAATCTGTGTGAAAAATTGAAACTTGGAGGGAGAGAAGGAGGGATAATGAGGACCGAGGAGAAAAAAGAAGATTTTGCAGCTAATGCAACTATTACGAGGACCAAGGAGAAAATGAAAATTTTTCAAAAAGAAATAGGGATTAATCTTCAATTTTCTATTTTTGGACAGGCTATGTTTGGGGACACTGAACAAAGACAATACGATGCAGATGAAGTCTTTGTAATCATGGGTTGCCCCCATAATGCTTGTTAGTCAAGGACGATAATCAATGCCTCTACGGTTACACGAGCTTCCAAAGAAAAGTTGAAGCCTTGAAGACAAAGTGCCAAACAACTAATTAAAAAAGTTCAGTGTAGATAACAAAGAATCTTCCTTATTGAAATAACACGGAAAGTTTGCAGCTTTCTATGGAACAGGAAAATAAACTTTCTAGTAGGAGATATAATATTCATAAACTGAACCAAATTGTGAGACAAACATTCTGCGGACAAACAAATTTCAAGATACTATTTTCTAAGTTTAGAGGTGTTTAAAACCTCGAGATACTCAATTTCCTGCGAAAGAAAATGATAGCAGACAAAATAGCCCCAAAGCATCATTGGCAAGCTGGATTTTGATTCGTTGGTTAGGAAAAAAAAAAATCAAACAGAAACAGAATCATCAGTTTTCAGCAATTTATCAGAGTTTGCAGCTCAGTTAGAGGCATGATATTTGAGTGATTCCTTACTCCCAACAACACCGAGTAAACTGAAGTCAAAAAGCACATAGTACTAAACAGCATCTTTGGATGTAGAGCCAGATTAAAGGTAAAAAATTGTGGGACACTGCAGACAGCAGATATTAAGGCACCAAATATGGAGAAGAGAGAAGAGGCAAATGAATGCAAGTTTCAGCAGCATAAGCAAGAAGAAGGAAATCTAAATTCCAGCACCTCTGAATTAGCAAAAAGAACTGTAAAGAGATAATCTGTTAACGCATGCAATATGATTCAGCTAACACAAAATATGCATCTATTAATTGGTGGGGCAAAAGGTTTATGTACAGAAAACCCATCAATAACATCATAATCTTATTCTATAATATTGACTATTACAAGACATAGCCAAAAGAATTACGAAATCAGAATACAATACAAATAAGAAACTAAAAGTAAAAGAGCTACAAAAAACCAGTGCCTGCAAGGCCATGGTGTAACAAATTGTGGGCTATGTGATCCCTGGCCTGCACAGCAGTCGCAGACCGTATGCTGTTCTCTGCTATCATTTCATCATCGAAAAGCTTGAAGTTCCACTCTGGATCCATTTCTTCGTTTCTCATCTCACAAATATTATGCAAAACACAGCAAGCTCCAAGAACCACAGGCAAGTCTTGGAGTTTCATCTCTGTTCTTTTCTGCAAGCAAGACCACCTACCTTTCATCCTAGCAAATGCTTCTTTCGCAACCTTTTGAACGTCCCCAATCTTCTCATTGAATGCATGTTGTGTCCAAGTGAGGTTCTGATGTGTATAAGGCACCAGAGCCCAATCCATCAGAGGGTACCCAGAATTCCCAACAATCCAAACATCCTTCAAAGCCCCTGTGGCGGCTCCATGAAACAAAGCAGACTTCTCCAACACCTGATCATCAGGCATTGAACCAGGCCAACCAATACAAACATCAGTGAAAACCCCTTTAGGATCAACAACCCCTTGAACAGTGATTGAGTAAGAAGTCCTCTGGTTCCTCTCTGTGTGCCTCTTGTTGTAATAAGCTGCAACACTGATCTTAGGTGCAATAATAGGAATATGGGTAGTGTATATTGCTCCCCCGACATTGTGAATCCCCGACATGCCTTCAAACTCCTCTTTGATCCTCTTCATTCTTCCCTCGTCAGGCCAACAAAGAAACTTTGGCATTAGAACAGTTTTAATGGCGGAGCACACCTCCAAAACAAGCTTATGACAAGTTGAAATGCCCAATCCAAATCGCTTTGACACAAGGCGAAGAGGGTCCCCTGTTGCCAGCCTCCAAATACAAACAGCAACGCGTTGGCGAACTGGAATCGCATCACGAAGCATTGTGTTCTTCTTCATCACAGCCGAATCAAGCTCCTTGCAAATCATCTCAAAAGTAGCTTTGCTCATTCGAAACGAACTCCGAAACTCATCTTCTGGGAAGTCCGGGTGATTACACCGTTCCCACCAATCCTTGGACCGGTCCTTCACCCATAGCCGGCGATGCTGACCCAAGGAAGCAGAAGACCCAGTACTCGGCTGAGCCGAATTCTCAGAAGCTGCCCCTGCAACTGCAATAGCAGAACGATGAGCCTTCTTAGTCCGCAAGCGTTCAAACTCGTCCAATTCAGAGTAGTGGTCTTGTATTTGGGTATAGTAATCATTCATAACTTGAGTTTGTTGATTGTAGTTAACTTGGAAAGTGGCTTTATCTTGCTCAGACTCAGTCACCCACTTCTCTCGTTCTTGGTTCTCTTCCTCATCAAGCAACAAGAGCGAGGCAACTATATCCTGCAATGGATTGTCGTTATTCCTCAATTCCCCACTGGGACCATCACCATTCCCTCTTCCTCCTCCTTGGTCGTTGTCCTTTCTGTGCCTCTTCATGGGATTGTTGTTCACATTGAGAGCTGAATCCATCGCTGGCAACAAGTTATATAAGTGTAAATAATCTTCCTGATTAAAAAATGGAACCGAGCTGATTTCCATCAAAGCTCAATGTACGAGAGTGAAATTTCCAAATTGGAATGTTTCTATGGTGCTTGAAGAAATGTGTGAATGATAAGTGTGAACGCTGAAGAATGCATTTGAGAGAGGAAGAAGTTGATGGAGTTTGGAACATTTATACAAGCAAGGAAGCGTGTGCCCAAATGTGAACGCGCTTGTGGGGTTGCTTCGACGCTGACTGTGACCATTTTCGGATTTGGGGAATTGCAATAAATTATAGCGTAAGCAAAAAAAATTTACGCGGTTGGAGCTAATTGTTTTTTTGGAACTTTGTGGGTTTGAAAAACGTTGTGGAAAAAAGCTTGGAGGCTTGAAGAGAAGTTTCGTTTAAGATTGGGGACCAAGGAGGAAAAAAGAAAAAGCTGAGTTGGGAATGGACGGAGCGTAAGGAGTCTGAAAAAATCAGAAAATTAATTCAACTGCAAAAGGTGAATATTACTTTTTTGTGGGGACTTCTTTATTTATAGTTTGGACCCCACAACCAAACTTTAAATAGAAGTCCATCCATCATCCTCGTCTTGGTTATAGCTTAGCTTTCTTATAATAAGCCTAAGGCTATAACATTATTCTTACCCAAAAACATTAAATACTAAAATATATTTTTTCTCATTTTCTGTGTAATGATACTTAATTAAATGTCATCCTCTAAAATATATCCATACCATCGTTTAATAAAAGTAAATTTAATCAAATTAATTATACTTTAATATAAATTAAGAATACGAAAATTTAAAACCAATAAAACTTTGCACAATTAATAAATAATTAAATTTTTTAAATATATCAAGAAAAGTTTAATGTTTGACCATGAATATGAGAAAAAATTGTTGAAATAAATTATGCCCAATTCAATTAGGAAATACTCTCTGTATAGTATGAAAAAAAAAAATCATATTTAGTGTGTTTCTCTATTTTATACAAAAAAAATATTTTTTCCTTTTATTATTTGATGACGTGTGAATGGGAGAGGAGGTACGTAGTACACAGAATTGTCAAATTTGGGTGTAAACTATTGGGTTGTGATTCACGGGGCTGATAGCTACTTCCTTCCATGCCTTTCCATAATTATAATATAATAATGAAGTTCATAACAAAGAACTTTGGAAGAAAAAAAAGGAGAGAGACAGAGAGTTCACCTGACTCTAGCTAGCAGCAGACCAGGATTGAAGCTTTCTAAGTCAATCCTTACCCTTTTTCTCCTTTTCCCACTCATTATATCATAAATGGAGAAAAAGACATTTTAAGATACAGTTGAAGGCAAATTTGATGATGTTTATACCTAGAATGTTGTTTGGAATATCAATAAACAAAATAAAAAATAAAACTTATTTGAAAAGATAATGCTCAATTTTTATAATAATAATAATAATAATAATTCATGCAATTATTTATGATGAATTGAATTATTGAGTTGATATGATTTTAAACGAGTTTAATGAATAAACTCATTTACTACTGAATTTAGTGATATAATTTTATGCTGTATTCCCAACCTTACCTATATACATGAAATTCTTCTTGCATGCAATGATTTATGAAAAATTGAATCATAAATAGTAAATAGTTTTGGACAATAATTAAACAAAAATATTTATAAACTTAATAAATATCCAGTGAATTAGCTTAAAAATTTTAGAAAATAATCTTGCTCAGCAGAAAGACAAAAAGAAAACAAATAACTTTGTAGATAAAATAAAACTTTGAAATAATGAATATTCTTTATTTTATATGAAGGCTGACTTTGTTGTAAAGGCATGGACTCTTGTTTTGAATTTTGAGAGCTTTGGTTGACCAACTGGGGATGTCTTAAAAGGGTTTCCAACCGCGGATTGAATGTCAACTCTTTTATGCTGAATGTATTTGTCATGTCATTATCCACCGTGTCCCGAGTAGACGTAGTCACGTGATTAATTATAATTCAATTATTATACGAGGAGGAGCTCTAATACGACACTCTATGGTTTGTTGTGAATGTGATATGGGCCCGGGCTGGGCCCGACCCAAATGTGTAGCCCGGGCCGGAAACTAAATGTGGCCTGAAAATAAAATTGTGCTGAGCCCTCACTTTGCATTATTTATACATCTGTAACATTAGTGTTTGAATTTTATATTATGTCACCCAACCCAATAGCGGCTACTGTTAATTCAAAAATTTGTGAGCCCAGAAGCAGGAGGGTGCAGTCCGATAATTAGTGGATTCTGGGTTTTCTTATAGAACATAGAATAAACCAAGACGAAACTCAGATGAGTTGCTGTTCTACCATGGCGTACCTTCTTAATGCACCTTTCTATATTTGTCCGCAACAAAAGATAATTTATTAAGTTCCTGCTATTTAGTAATCAGTTTCCATGTGATCAATGAAATCTGGAAATCGAGTCTTTTTGTGGGATTCTCCTTATTGCATGATTAATTTCTCGATTCCCCTTCATCCAACGGTTTGTTTAATATTTTTCTTTTTTTTTTGAAAAGGGGTAGGAAAAAAATGCTGCTTTTTGCCATTTCATGGTATCCAGATTGACCAAAAATCATTATCAAACAGATTTCACAAACCTTGTACCTCCCAAGTTGTTGGAAAGTTTGAATTTTGAGGCAGTTGTTATTTTATGTAGTCATCACGATTGACTTCATAAGGACAAAGCAATGGTTCATGGTAGTATGGTTATGTTTTGCTGTCTCATTTCAGATGCCCAATTTGCTTTGTTAATGATAAAATGGAGGAGTTCAGAATATCTTTATTTTTCCATGAATTTGTATTTGATAATTTGATTCTTCATCGAATACACTTGTTCATTTTGCTATGTAGGCAAATCATGTCAGCTTCCCATCAATAACTACAAAACGCCCAGTCCAAAGTGTTGGGCCCGGAAGATGCCCAACAAGTGGTATCAGAGCCCAGGTTCGGCTTTGGAGCAAAGATGAGCGATGGAGTCCAGGATAATAGACAAGTTGTGGGGTGAGTAGTAGATCCACCCAGTGTTAGCCGCTTGAGGGGAGATGGCCCAAAGGCCCAATGTGGAAGAGGCACACACTTGAGGAGAGATTATTAGAAATTCAAGTGTGAGTGATGTCCTAACAAAAATACATTGAGAAGGTGTTAAAAAGGTTCAACATAGGAAATGCTAAACTAGTGGGTACACCACTTGCAGGTCACTTCAAGTTAAGTAAGCAACAATATCTTACAAGTAAGATTGGAAAAGAAGAAATGAAAAAGGTTCCTTATGCATCCGTTGTTGGTAGTCTGATGTACGCCATGGTATGCACAATACTTGATATTGCTCATGCAGTTAGTGTTGTTAGTAGATATCTCTCTAATCCTAGTAAAGAACACTGGCAAGCAGTAAAATGGATTCTCAAATATCTCAGGGGTACTTTTAGATTTTGTTCATGCTTTGGTGCTGGTAAACCTGTGTTAGATGGGTACACAGATGCTGATATGGCAGGTGATGTGGATTCTAGGAAGTCTACTTCTGGGTATATGATGACCTTTGCAGGGGGAGTTGTGTCATGGCAATCTAAGCTACATAAATGTGTTGCTTTGTCTTCCACTGAGGTTGAGTATATTGCTATTACTGAAGCAGAGAAAGAGCTCTTGTGGATAAAAAGATTCCTACAAGAATTGGACCTCAATCAAGAGAGGTATGTGGTGCACAGTGATAGCCAAAGTGCTATTCATCTCAGCAAGAACTTGACATTTCATTTAAGGTCAAAACACATTGAAGTGCGGTACCATTGGATAAGAGATGCATTGGAGAGAAAGCAATTTTCTCTTGAGAAAATCTATACTGAAGATAATAGTTCAGATATGATGACTAAGACCTTACCCATATGAAAGTTTGCTACTTACAGGATGAAAGTGGGTATGGTTGACTATGGCCTCATTAGTTCATGAGGGAGAGAATTGTTATGGGTCACTCACTTGTGGGGCCCATGATAATTGTTTAAAAAAAAAATTTAAGAAGAAGTCAAAGCTTTCGTTGGAAGCTATGGGAATGAAAGAAAAAAGGTGAGTGATTGGCATGTGAAAGCCAGAAGCAAGTGGAGCCCGAAAAGGAAGAAAAGAAAAACATTTTGCTTCCCTTGTGTAAATATAAACTTGTGAAAGATATATTTCATGGACTTAAGCTTAAGCTTAAGCTTTTGGGTAGAAAGTGGTGTCAAGTCCATGAAGTATATCCTTTCACAAGTTTATATTTACACAGCGGAAGCAAAATGTTTTTCCCTGGTTATCTGGGCATCTTTCGGACCCAACAAGTGGTATCAGAGCTGAGGTTCAACTTTGGAGCAAAGATGAACGATGAAGTTCAGGATAATGGACAAGTTATGGGGTGAGTAGTAGATCCACTCAGTGTTAGCTGCTCGAGGGGGAGATGGCCCAAAGGCCCAATGTGGAAGAGGCTCACACTTGAGGGAAAGATTGTTGGGAATTCAAGTGTGAGTGATGTCTCACATCGGATAAATTAAAAAGAAGTGAAGAATATATATAATAGAGAAACCCACACACCTAAAGGCTTAAGCTTCTAGGTTAAAAAGTGGTGTCAAATTCATAAAGTATATTCTTTTACAAGTTTATATTTACACAACGAAAATGTTTTTCTTTTCTTCCTTTTCGGGCTCCGCTTGCTTCTGGCTTTCACACACCAACCACACACCTTTTTTTTTTCATTCCCGTAGCTTCCAACGGAGGCTTTGACTTCTTCTTAATTTTTTTTTTAAACAATTGTCATGGGCCCCACAAGTGAGTGACCCATAACACAAAGTCTATCATGCTGGCTTGAGAAATGGCAGACCTCACGTGCCTAACTTGACAGTAAAAGTCCAAGTAGCTGTTGAAGGAGATGTAGTCGAGAAAGAACCCAGTTAGTGACAATGAAGAAAGCGGTGTTTATTTATTGACTATTGTTCATTTTCCAGTTTTATTCATGTGTTTCAGACTTATGACGTGGTTTGATTCCGTCCATATTTTTATAAGTCTGATCATTGCCATTAGCTGCTATTTTTCTCAGATTATGGGGTTGTTAGCATGCACCATGTTGGCATTCTATGCGAAAACCTTGAAAGATCACTTGACTTTTATCAAAACATTATAGGTATGTCAGCTTCTTCATTCTGTTACCTCCTTCGAACACTTTGTTCAACAGGACACAGATAAGTACTTGAATTGAACGATCAATTTCGACGAAACTAGGTCTCAAGATTAATGAAGCTCGGCCACATGATAAACTTCCTTTTCCCTACAGGGGTGCATGGCTTTGGGTGGGTTCTGGGATGATGGAGCTTCCAAATCCTGACCCTTTAGCAGGACGACCTCAACATGGGGGTCGAGACCGCCATAATTGTAATGCAATCCGGGATGTGTCCAAGCTGAAAACAATTCTTGATAAAGCTGGTATTACTCCACTCTTTGTGTAGTTCATCACACCTAAGTGGTTCTTGAATGGTTTCTTTTGATTCCTTTTCTGTGTTATAGGTATCTCCAATACACTTAGCCGTTCTGGGAGACCAGCAATTTTTGCAAGGGATCCAGATGCCAATGCTTTAGAATTTACACAAGTGGATGCATGAATTTTTGGGTATTTGTTGGATGATCTTCTTGTTCTATTCTTTCAAAGTCACCCCAAATAGATGTGCAGATGATTGAATTAAAGGACAAGTGGCAGCAAAGTAGCATGCTATGCAGACGCTGCAGTAGAGCACTGGCTAATATAGTTTTAGGCAACCAGATGGTATTGGCTTGTATTACGTGTAGAAATAAATGGTAAATAAATAATGTGGATTGAAACATCCTTTATAGTTTATGTCAATTGGAAAACAAACTTTACTGTTAAATTTTGTATGCTTTTGGTTTACATGAAAATTGGTTGTGGGCTGAAATTCTCTAAAAGAAAATAGGCTACTCCAATATAGCTTTTAGAGTAAAAAGAATTGCCTTGAGTTATATACTAGACAAAATTGATAAATTAATGAAATTTAGTAATAAGAAATTTAAGTAGCTTAAAATAAAAATCTCAAATTCCAATCCACGCTCCATCATCTAAAGAAAAGTACAGCGCTACTTGAAACAAGAATAAACGCATGGAAAGTATGGATCTTCCCACAATACCTAGCGTTTGGATAATGTTATGACAGTACCAAAAGGTTTTTAGGCCCAATAAAAATCCAGCCTACTCCTATCACTGTTTACTGACTTAGGCAGCATTGGAGTGAGTCGTTTTACCCTCCAAAGTCTCCCTTTGTCTCTGTGAGTGTCCTCGGGTCCCATCTCTAGTCTAACATCCTGAACATGGCAGCAACAGATAATATGCACTGCTTAATTACCAAACTTATCCTTCTCATGTCATCCATAAATAGCCTCAGTTAGCTAAGCGTTGTATGTCATATTCTAATAGAAGAAAGTAGGGGTCTTTACCAAGGAAGAAGAAAAATAAATCAAAAAAGCAATTAAAGCTTTGGGTGGGAATAGTTGCAACATTGATTGACATGGTCTCAAATTTGATGTGTAATCAACAAGAGGAGGTAACCTCACTACCAAATTCAAACAAAAATCTAGGTGTTAATTTACTTTAACAAGATTCACACAAAGATGACAACACTTAATTAATATCATCATATCTACAAACAATTCTGGTTGGAATTCTTCAAAAATGCTTGAAATTCTTCTTCACTGTGCTACAATAGTCATTGCATGCTTGCACTTGGTGGGACAAGCTGTGTGTTGACTTTTACATGCACTCATGTGAAGGGATCTGTAAAGAAGAGTTTCAATTAATGCCTAGACTCTGCAACTTACATTCCCTGAGTGGGAGATATTGGAGTAACAGTATCACCACTTCCAGTTTACGGATTCCATGATGGAAAAAGAGTGCACCTTCAAAAATATCATTCTTACATCAACAGTGATAAAGAAATTCTACTTACCATTCATGGATTTGGTGGATTACTATCTTGTCTCATTTTTTTTTTTAATTTGAGAGAGTCAGAATTTAAAGTAAAAAATTAAATTATAAGTCGAAAACTTTGTGAGAGTTAAGAATAAATTTTACATAATTTTTTTAAAGATCAAAATGTATAATAACTATATAATGCTAAAAAAAAAATTAAAAACTTGGAAACCATAACACTTATAGTTTTTCTTCTCTTTACCTGCGCTTGCACCTGCTCTTGAGTAATGCTTCAAGAAATATGTAATAGCTTGCACTCAGATATATATATAGCTTGAGTATTTGTTGAATAGAATTTGAAACAGCTTAGTTATGGATATTGAAACTTAAGAGTATGTTTAAGCAAAAGAAAAATATGCAAGAGTGAGAGGAGGAAGGAGGTGGTGACAGAAAAGAGTGGGCACAAAGAGCTTTTAGCATGACGGGCCATGCAAGGAAAGAGCCATGTACTCACTCTCTTCTGTCACCTCCATATACAAACCTATATAGAAGTTCCTACTGCAGTTCCTTGTTTCTAGCCAAAATACTGAAGCTGAACCTTTACAGTATACTTAAGATTCTCTACAACCTTGTTGGTGCAGATTTTTAGGTTCATTGAGGTCTATATATAAGAGGGGTTAAGGAACAAGGTTTCTTCTCCCTTTCAATATGGAGGAATATTTGGACACTAAGGGTCCGTTTGATTTGCTAAAAAACAAGGGACTGGACAGTACAAAAATTTTTGTCCCTTGTTTGATTTGTAAAAGACCACAGTACTGGACAAAAACTTGTCCATGGTACTGGACAAATATTTGAATTTTTGTCCCTCACCAAACCATGGGACAAGGATTTGTCCAGAGTACTGAACAAAAATTTTAACATTGTTATCTTTCAAACTATTTTATAATTCTCTATACCTTGGCTCATCAAATCAATAGCGGTAAGTTCTAACAACGGTTATCAATCGGCAAGGTATTCACAACGGTAGGTGACTGGTAGGGTACCGACAATGATCTGCGACCGACGATTTTTTTTAAATTTTATATTTTTATAAATTACTTTAATTGTTATAAATATTAAAATTATATTATATATTTTTTTAAAAATAATAATATAAAGTATTACTATAAATTAAACAAAAATGATATAAATTTTTTTGTCCAGTACGTTAAACAACAAACAATGGACAGTACAAAAGGTTGTCCTGTACCTCACCTCTTTGTGCTGTGCTATTTTTCTTGTGCTGTCCAGTACTGGTATCAAACGCACCCTAAACCTCTATAGGATGACAACTAAGGACAATAAATGAGTGATGCAAGTCAATTCTCTTTCATTGCATTTTATTGGTTCTTTTTTGCCCTACTACATGTAAACCAATCATTAGAAAGGAAGATATGGGATTTTAATAATGCCACAAAAGCTCTTTTATTTCTTTAGAAAAATTTAGCATGAAGAAAAGTTAACTAATTTTAAGGTTAAAGCGTTTCAGCAAAAATTTATAGTATACTTATAAATTACCTACTTAAAAAAATAATTATTTGTAACGGAATAAACTTGAATTTTAAAGTGAAGCAATTTGATGCTGACCGTCTGATATCACGAAGCCTAATGGTGTAATCATTACTGCGATCAAGTGGCTGTTTGCAGCAGTCAACTGTGGTAGCCAATCATCTGGTTAGTTAGCAGAGGAAACAAAATTTGGGATATAACCTTTTGTGAGTAAGGACATCTTCTGATTTATAACATGTTTGATACAAGAACTAGCTCCGAGTTCATTTTTTTTATAGCATTTGTAGGCCTATTTTGAGACAACTCTTAGAGTATATATTCTTAAAGTTGAATTCATGATTTAATTAATTATCCATTCTTAGGAGATAATTACGAGCATCTAGGTGACCATTGAAACACAAAACTAATATTTTTTTTTTTGTGATTGAGACTTGAGAGATGATGGATTAGGTTCTTTATATATATATAAGTATTTTCTAATGTATTGAACACTGAATGTGGGTGCTTAGATTCAAATGGTGGTTGGTTTGATTAAGTTGATAAAGGAGATAGCAGAGTATAATGAAATTCTCCTCCTTCATGCAGTGATTGAGCCAATTAAGCTTTTAGAAAAACCTAAAAGAGAACATAGTAAGAAATAATGGTCTTCTTGTGCATATACAAAGATATATGCTTTTTTCAATTAAACAATGGGCAAGAATCATTGAATGTGCCCAAGGAAACCAATACAAGAAGGAATTAGCAAAAGGGTTAAAACAAGTGTCAGGCCTGTGAGTTGTTCTCATTTAAGTGCTGATAGTAATATATTATATCTGATGCTCAAGGTGTATCAATCCAATTTGTTAAAAAAAAGGGTCTAATTCTAAAGCAATGATTTCTGTGTTTCAAGAATCATTTGTAATTCCTCAAACCAAAAGCTAGAAATTAAAAACTACCATTATTGGAGGGTTATATGGATGCAGATGTCAGCTAATTATTCTGTTGTGATTATGTTATTCAGTGTAGAATAGGGACCAAACCATGAACTGGGACATTGAGAGAATTATAGATACATAGGTTTAAGATGTCTCATTGGGTTAGGGATAGTTCACTTCACTGTCTGCAGGGAGTACCTATTGCCTAAGCCTAATTATTTAGGCTCATCTTTTTGTCACCCCCATTCCAAGCATGCCTCAACAAGATTCCAAATTTTCACTTTCTGGTTTCTTTATAATAGACTTGAAACGAACAACGTCAGCAGGATATGGAATGTCAAAGTATTGGCTTTCCTTTCTTGGAAGTTAGCAGCTATCTCAGAAGAGCCTTATGTTGTTGCTTAGGGACAGAGCAAGCTATAATTATCCTTGCACTTGAAAGAAATAGCAATCTTTTGCTAGTGATTTTTCAACATCTCTCGTTTAATTTGCGAGCTTGGTTCATTTAGAGAATTAATGAGTCAAGAATTTGACTACTCATTACCATGACCTTAGTCAAAATAAAATCTTATCGTTAAGACTCATTAAAAATGTTTAACAAACCTTCTTTTCATTTTATGGAATCCTGAGACGAGAGAGGGGAAGTTCCTTTCTTTCCCTCTCCAGCATTCTCCCCATTATGAGGTAAGCACACATGGTTTCAGCATTGATCCCAAAACCAACAGCTGCAAGGTCGTGAGAGTTCTCGAATTTAAGGCTTTCGCCTTGGAACAGCAAACAGTGCCTTTAGCTCAGGTCTATGATTCCAAGAAGACTCTTGGAGGATGATCCATGTGTCTGTCCCCTTCAATGATTTGTCTTTGCCAATGTTTGATTCGTACTTAAATGGTACTTGCCATTGGTTGAATAACGAGTGCTGTGAACTTGACATGATGATCATTTGCTTTGACATGGGCAAGGAAGAGTGTTGGAGAATGAACTTGCTCCCCGTTGAAGAAGACGCAGATCCACTCAACATGGTTGACTGCAGACTTTCATGATCGTCTCATGTATGTCTCGGGACGTTGCCATGGGAGAAAAAGTGACCCTCTCTTTCATGGTCAGCTTGAGATCTGCAAAATGACTGAGTACGGTGTTGGACTAAAAGATACAACGTTGGACCACAACTTGGAGAGCAAGGGATATCAAAACCTAAGGAACATCCCATGTTTAGGTTAGAAACATAATTTCATATATACAAATACCTATTAACTTCTGTCATAGGCTCCTAAGGAACATCCCATGTTGCCTGTGGCTGGATGCACCATGCTAGCAGCAGCACCAAATGCAAGATTCTTTTGCTCTGTATTTGGAAAGGATCCACCAACTAGAATATAAGACCATTCCTGCAGAGAAAATTATTGGTCTCTGGTTATTTTCTGGATACTCATAATTCAGATTCAGATGCAAATCTGAAACTCAAGGGGCAAAAAGATACTCTGAGATATACTAGTAGAACTTCCATATAATTGTCTCAAGAACCCTAATATAACATCTAAGAACACAAGAAAAATATCATTCATCAGTAATAAATCTTGGTGCCATTACCTCTTCATAAGTTTTAGTGATTCTGATCCCCATCGTATTTATTCTTGAAAAGAGATTTTTCTTCAATAAATCAAAAGGCATGGCATCTTTTGAGGCCAAACAAGTTTCCTACATTTGACAATTTTACATGAATTCACACAGAACTCTAATAGGTTGACAAATGTAAAATACTGCACTCAAAAACATTGAGCAAACCTCAAAGAACACTCTTGTCGGAGACATTGGCATCACATAAAGAATGTTGGATAGTTTGACTCTAGACATGGAATATTTTGCTTCATGAAATCTCTGTAATCCATCAGGTTTGGATCATAGGGATTGTTTTCCACCTATTTTTTTTTTTTTTTTGAAAAATGAGAAGTAGTTAATTGCTGTTGCATTATAAATTTATTTCGAGAAAGAGAACATAATATAGTGTTAAGAAGAGAGAAGACAGACTAATATTTGGTGAAAATATGGATTTGGAAGAATTTTCATATATATATATATATATATATATATATATATCACTCAAAGCATCCTACCTGATGCTAAAGGAACAGGAAATTTCATCAGATTCTAGATTAACATCCTACCTCAACCTCCACACAGTAAGCTGTTTGAACAGATACTTTAGGACCCCCAACCTCATATTGCAGTAGTTTCCCTGAAGCTGCTCCTGATCGACAGTAACAAGCCTATGTCGACTGACACGTCCGTAAGCACGGCCAATCAAAATTGGATCCTTATCATCAAGATATACAATAGTATCCTGCCAAACATGCTCAATACAACCTTCAAATCCAAGACCTGAAATCACAGTGAAGCATATTCATTATTATGTAAATTAAAGTTGATTTTATGCTCTATCAAAGACAGAAACATATCATGCATCCTGCGGCATAACTGTCCAAACAGAAAACTATAAAGACAAGATAGAATTGATTGGTTTATCAGAACACAGAAACATACGAGAAGTGCTTTCCGATGGAATCTGGTAAGCAACTAATACGTTATTTTACTGAGAAAGAGAATATTGCGGACTTACACTTTCTCTGTTTCAGAAGCTAATAAGTGACAATATTTATCATTACTGACATGAGTGATTACAAGCAAGTAACCGCAACATTATCTCAGTTAATTTATAAATTTTAATCATTACTTGTAAAACGAAAACAAATACGACACCTGATACAAAAACAATAAAGTGAAGGAGTAAGAATGGTACCTTTAAATTCATCCTCCCACACGCCATAATTATTTGTAAAAGGGAGATCTGGACCAATAAGTCCAACTTTTAGTCCCAACTTGGCATATTCTGCCGCAAGAGCAAGACCAGCTGGACCACAACTAATCACAACTAGATCCAGGATATCACCTACTAGAGATATTGGTGGTAACTGCAACATTAGTTAAGGACAGAACCACAGAAAGAAAATACTAGTCCAAACAAATTAACAGTAATAAAGCTATACTTGCCTTTAGATATACAAATGTTATTAGCAGAAAGACAGATTATGCTTGGCAACTTTAAAGGAGATGCAACATCAAGGAGTGTCAACTCCATCCACACGACCAAACAGAAATTAATATGAACTCCAATATGAAGATATTCTATTAGTCAATGGTGACTCAATCAATAGCTGAACAGGATACTGGAATTACTTCAAAGTTTTTAACTCTCCTAAGCAAGAACCAGAAAGCAAGTTTCCTGATGACCAGAATCTTGTAAATAATCTTAAAAGGAAAAAAGGCAAAGAGTTTAGCTGGAGCTTCTCTATAAGAAGTTTCAAACAACAGAGAGCAACAAGTGTTTCCTAAAAGCGAAAAGCCAGCAAAACCCACTGTTAACTACTACATGAATATTGAAGACCATTTAAGCCCAAGAACAAAAGTTGATCACCAAATATTGTAATCTCAATCCTTTTAGTTTTCAATAATAAGGTTACACGAAAAAATGATTACAGAAAAATGGCTACTTTGTCCAAACAAAGTTCGTGCAACGTTCATGGTTCAAAATACCTATAATGTAATCATCATGGGTATCTTTGAAAGTCCATAAGAAAACAGAGGTCGAAACTGCAAGCTTGGATCGCATATCCATGGATTTATTCTGCTGCATTTGGATGAATAGAAGTTCAGAGCCACCAGCCTTAATATAATCTTCCTCGGCGATATTCTCTTTAACAGCCATGCAACTTTCACTCCCTGCTGTAGCAGTAGCTTTCATCCGTTAGCATTGTGAATAACTCCAACTATACCCACAACAAGACATCTGTTTTCTCATCATACTCTTCCTTCGGAACCTCGAAGATGGGTTAAAAAACACCACCATCGCCGCGAGATTCCGGGCTCCAATGCAGACCATTTTCACTCTCTTCTCCCGGTTCAAGGTGCTGCTGCCTTTTTTCACACTCTGCTTCTAAACATGGCTTCAAGCAACTGGTTCTAATTCCAAACAGACACCTTCAAAGAGTTAGACGACGGCGTTTGTACGAACCAGAGCTATGTAAAGCTTTTTTTTTTTCTCTGTTCTTGTTTAGTTGCCTCTACTCTAATGAGTGCGAAAAGAATACCCAGCGGCTTGGGGATAGGGGAATCGAGGGAGAGTTATATGGTGACTTTTAATTTGCCTAGTTGTTAACCGATCACCCAAAAATATGACACGTGGGAAATCCGGATTGGATATGGTTACGAAAAAGCTTGCGCTCTATATGAAAAGACCGTGTTAAGATAATAGTAAAGTGAATCTGAACCGTTTATCTGTACAGACCGGTAGTACCAACGGCTAGGATTCCTCATACTTTTTCGCTGAATCCAAACAGCGTGTTGCGTTTTCGTTTGGCGTTGAAGTTATTTTGTTTTGTGAGTATGAACGACAACATGCCGTTTTCCGTGTTGAAAAGGAACTACACTTCCCACACAACCAAACATGTTGCATTCATGTTTTTGATAGCCTCTTATATGTTTTAGGCATGTTAATTATTTAATACTAAAAACATAGATATTATTTGCGTGTCCAGCTAACAAAAATGTCAACTTCTAAAACTCAACCCACTTAAAATTTTATTTAAAAAAAAACTATTTGTGTAAATATCAATTATGATATTGAATATTTTTTTAGGTGATATTTAATGATTAGCTAGTGCTATTTGCATGCTTACATTATAAATTACAATTATAATGTGTTTCTAACATTTTATACTTCTATTCATAAAATATATATATCCCCTGTATATGGTATTTTTAGGATATGTAATTACATCGTGTGTTTGTGTTCTATGGTAGTACTTTTGGGATTTGAATAGCTCTGCAACTTACCAGAGAAGCTGGTGCCTACTAAAGGAATCAGAAATATAGGCAACTTCCATGGGAGAATACTTAAGCAAAAGTGACCACAACTCAACCTACATAACATATGTTGCTGAACAGAATAACTCCAGAAAATTAATTTTGCACAGATTGTGAACCACCTGTACGCATGGATATTCGAAATAAAGAGAGAAATGGCAAATGACACATCAGATTATAATAAGAGCAGTTTGCTATATAAGCATATAAAGCTGAAATTTTGATGAATTTGTTTTCTCACAGGAACCGCAAAAATCATCTGCAGAAAGTCAATATGGCAAAGGAACAACAAAAAGGTTGAAAACACATAGCCAGCTAAACAATCAAAATGGATAATGGTTTCGCCAATTACATTGAGTAACCAAAACTGGAAAATAAACTATAAGAGCACAAGCCCAAGTTCTAATGGTTTCAAAGCATTGCGAACCCTATAATTGTACAAATAGTAGTGGAGTTGTCCATCTCCTGGTCCAAACTTCAGCTCTTTGAGGAAACTCTCATTCTGCATTACATCCAAGGCATTGAAAACATCAAAATCCTTCTGCTTTGCTACAATTAGCACATCATTCATCAACTGAAGCAATGGCGTCTTAGTGGAGACGTTATAATAAGAATAGGCGGCTTTCAGAGTCGAGTGAGTCTGATTTCCAAGGATAGAAGAAGGAAGAGTATAAAAGCTGCAGAAGTCTGTGATCTCATGGTTCTCAGGGCTCTCAACCAAGTAACTATCAACCACATTCTCAGTTGGAAGAAGCCAATGTTCAACATCATCTTCATCGAAGACTGGAGCAACAACAAATTGGCTCAAGTAGTTCCTTAGCAATCGAGTAACAGCAGGGACATCCCGAAGTTCCATTGTTCTGAATCCTGGAGTAACAGTTGAATCAGGCAATCTGTAAAGTTTTATGGTGCGGCTCATTGTCATCCTAGCACCGAGTCTTGAAAACCCAACATCAATAAGCTTCTTAGGGTTCAAAGATCTATGCCAGTACTGGCAAGTTGTAACTGGTGTTGGAAGAACAACTCCAGCTGTATAAGCCGCTTGCCAGATGTTCTCCAAATGAACCCTCCTGGTGACTTCCTTGATCATAACAGGTGCAAGTCTCTTTGATCTAAGCTTCTTGTGGACACACAAGAAATTGATCTCTGCCATTTTCACAACCTTATCATGAACCCTGATCCTGGCAGGGACACCAGTGATGAAAGCAACCAACTTCTTTGAAGCTTTGGCGCGAACACCAATATGCCAACTCCTGTAATAACCCGGAGGGCGCAATGCCCACCTAAGAAATTCCTTGGAATAATTGAACCTGAACATGTTCTCGTCGTCCTCAACATAATTATTCTTCAAAAGAGCATAAACCTCATTACATATTTCTTCAGAGTCCATGTCACATGTGGTCCACTCATAAGCACTAGGAAGATTATAAGGTTCCTGCTTGACCTCAGACAATGGCGTTGGAGGCTCAATTGGGCCTTCGGGTATGCTTGTGTCTCCAATATCCTTGAATTGCCTCACTGGTTGGGTTTCCCAGAACTTGTGTTTCTTGCCCAAGGAAATTGAATCTTGCAACCTTTGGACAATGGTTTCCAAAGAGCCATCGTCCTGGGCAACGGAGATTTCATCCACATTATCCGAGTTTTCAGTTGCAGAACCAGGCAAGGAGTTGCTATCACCCATATCAAGTATCCAAGGATGCTGAAATATCACAATAGTTTATTTGATTATCCTAGCTACGAAAACTATCGGTTCAAATGAAAAGATGAACAAAAGCAATTAATGGAAACTTCGAAATTCAAACTAAAATAAAAAGAGCAAAACGTCCTCGATCTAATTGTTATGCAAAGATGAAAAAATGTAGTGAAAACAGAATTAAAACAAAAATTGGCAGCTAAACCTACAGAACCTGGCAATAATTAAACGACAAATAAGAAACTATTATCAGAATATATATCGGTTCAGCAGTAGCCAAAAGCCCAATGTTCCAGCATTCCTATCTAATTTCATACGAATCAAATTCAAAAAGAAAATAAATCCAGAATATCAATATCATTATAAGAAGTAAAATCATGTGTAACTCACAGCTCCGATGAACGATTTACGGTAGAAGGCCCCCCCACAAAATAATGCGTATTAGCTCCAGCAAGGGAACGAACCAGATCCAATTGGGAAAAGGGATAGATTGGAATATTGATTTCTTACTGGAATAGTGAGGGTATCTTCTAGGGTTTCTGGCAAAAGCGGCTTCAGAGATGCGTCCACATTGGGGAATGCGTGAGGAGTGTGGGTTGGAGGGACGAAGACTGTCTGTATCTAGGGGCTTTGTATAATTGAATTCGAGGTTAGCCTGTTGGACTTGGCTCATACTAGGCTTAAGTTATTTTATCAATAATCATAATCATAATCAATATCAATAAATAAATAAATATATATTGAGAAAATAGTTCCAATAATCACACGATTATATGAATTTTGATTTTTTTTATAAGGAATTTTGAGATTTTTAAAGCCAGGAAATTGAATTTTTTTTAAGAAATCAATGATTTAAAACTCTTTATTATCGTATGTAACCCCAAAAAAATTAAGATTTTTACTTGGTGGTTTATAATTTCTTTTTTATAAGATTATTTATTTTATTAGTCCAGTTATAAATACTAATTTAAAGCTAGTATGGTTTATAATTTTTTTTTTTCATAAATTTTGAGATTACTTTCAAAATTGAAATAGGCCAAATTTTGGGGTATAGTGCTTTTGCATGTATTGATGACCTAAAAGATATTTTCTACATGAAAAAACAAAAAAAGTGTTAAATTTTGATAACACCAACATGAAACAAACGACGACGTTTAGGGTGACCATTCTCTTCTCCCCCGTTGATCTACCTTGATATTGACTAATGGAACCAACATTGAGTTATGAAAAAGGTGACCTTTTTCCCATCCAGACGTCGTCGTTAACATTGTTCCTTTTTTCATTGCTAGGAGACCACAAGGCTTAAGACAGGAGAGCCTGCCTGCTCCTGCTACGGTGGAGCTTGTTCAGTTGCAATGTGTGGGGACGCCACGAACTGGGACGAAAATGCTTACCGTGAAAGCATGTTGAAGGAGAGAGATATTCAAACGCGAACAATTTTCCGGACAGCTTGGGCTCCCACTGAAAACCCTACCCCAGATACAATCGTCGTTGCCTCCAGTGACGGATCCACTGCCTCCTACTCCATCACTTCATGCATTTCTAAGCTCGTAAGTTCTTCATTCACCCTCTAGTATCAAGTTTTCGGGTCTTCCCTTCTTGTCCAAGGTTGTTTTGCTGTTTTAAGTTATATGTTTGTGCATTTCTTTGTATTCTACTGCATTGTGTTGGGTTTGAAGTTACTCTAGCTACTCACCTGTGAAGGAACAATGAGAAAATACTGGGAAGGATCTTAAATTGTACTTTTAGAACATTTTACCCAAATTTAATGAGAACAAGAATGATTCTAAATATTCTTTTTAGTTTTTCCATTTCATGGTTAAATTTGGTTTTGTTGAACTTCAGAGTGTTAGAAAGCGTAAAAATTCAGCTACGAAGGAAGTTGCATATGTATCATAAACACAGTTATTTGTGGAGGATCAAATCAAATCTATTTGGAAATGTCACCCTTACTATGTGGGGACCTGATTAGATATGTGAAAGCTTTTACTTATTTGAACAATACTGTGGACAGTGTGCATGATTTTTATTTACCAAAAGCTTTAAATGCGTTCACAATCGGTCGTTTCAGTGATGAAACTAGTATATCTTATCATCATTTCTTTTAAATGTATTGCAGCCCTTTGGTTTTACCAATACCAAGACGCAAAAGTAAGCATGCATCAGAATTTATGCTTACTTATGTTAATGATTCAGTTTCTTATTTAGTTACTGTGCTTCACAAACGATGCAATTGATCTAGATTATTGGCTGAACCAAATTGCTTCTTTCAAGGGCATGACGGACCTACATATGATGTCAAGTTTTATGGTGACGGTGAAGATACCTTGTTATTAAGGTTCCAATTATTTCTGATCTCTGTCTCACTCCCTCTCCTTCTCTTTTCCTTTACTTTCCCACTCCCCCATGTAGAAAGTGAGAACAACCACGTTAACATACCTTTTCACCTGTGCATACTGCACTTACACTAGCAGGCCAAATGTTCACTTTAAACTTGGTGACGCCAATCATTATCTATGACCTACTCTGGCATGAATTAATGGATATGAAATTATGAATTTCTTTTGCCACAGTGGCATAATTATTTTTGCGGTGATTGTGAAAATAATACATTTAAAGGCTCATTTTTCTCATATTGGTGTTTCTTAATGGGTATGTGCATTTACTCACTGATTTTTAGATAACTAATTGCTGGTCCAGCTAGTTTATAGAGTTGCTGTTGGAAGGGTTTAGTTGTTAAGAAAAGGCGTGCCTGTTTGCAGGCTTTCGTTTTACTGAGGGATTTTTGTATTCGTAAACATTGTGGTTGACTCTCTTTTTGTCTGAACTTATGATGTAAAATGTTCGGAAGTAACAGTTTCCCTGTCTCAAACTTCAGATCAAATTTGCCTTGACTGGACTTGGTCCCAGCTACTAGGGTTATTTAAGCCTGATTGGTTGTGCCCATCTCACTCCATGCTTAAACTTAAATCAGAAGATATGTATAGATCTTTCAACTATGCATTAGGGATTCAGAATCATTGTTATGAACAAAATTAGTTACCTTATATTCTCTTAAATTTATCTATTTTTGTTAAAATAGATAAACTTTGTCAAAATAGAAGCTGTGGGAAAAATTCATTTTATCCGTATGTTTTCATTTTTCTTTACATAGTGGTTGATGTGTTCTGCAAACTAGGGCTTTTTGGTGTTATGGTCACATTCCAGGACTGTTTTTCAATTGTTGTACTGTGTCCATTGTGCAGGATGACTGCAGGTTACAAGTAATAAAAAGGAAAAAGTTGTGAATATAGTTCAGATCTGTACTGGAATGCTTGTATATGCATGTACTGATGCATATTTATTGTCTCATCTGTTGACCTTGATGAGGGTTTTAGCATTTGGTATTCCTCATCATTGTAGCTTTACCATGCAGTTGTGGTGATGATGGTCGGGTTCAAGGATGGAGATGGCAAGAACTTACGAACTCAATTTCTCCTGCTTCTGTTCACAGTAATGAATGTTACAATTGCAGTTTTTGTTTTGCTTCCTTGATAATTGCTTGAATTGCATATGTTTTAAATATTGCAACTATGAATCTTCGTCTGAGATCAGTTACTTTTTTAACTTGCCATTGTTTCTTTTGATCTTGAAATTTAGTCAGTAACTTATTTTTACTTTTGAAACAATAGTTTGTCCACTGTCTTATGCACATTGTCCTCCCTTTTTTCTTTCAAGGAAATGGTATCAAGCCAATACTTGAGTGGGTGAATCCTCAGCATAAGTGAGTTTTCAGAGAACAACTGCTTACTTTAGCTATATAAGCCATTTCTTTGCCATATTTACTGCAAAAGTAAAGGAATTCTTTTCCTTCTTGATTTCATTATATTATTCTACATGTGCTATGTCACTATTCTCAGCTCTAAGAAATGAACATAGAGTTGTCATTAACTGTGTAAAGAAATCACTAAAAGTTACATGGAATGAACTTGGTTAGGGCTCTTTTTTTATATTACAAATTACAACTGCGAGGTCAATTCTTCTTGTTGTGTGTCTGACCTCAAACCGGTCAGAAAGGGGAGCGTTTTCACCCAATTTGGCATGTATAGAAAGTTTTACAACTCTTAATATCAATGTCAATAATATCTTTGTTCCTTTCCTTTTGGCTGTTGGATTTTATTCTATATGGCTATATGTGCCTTTTCAACTATGAGGTACTGTATATTTTTAATCCTTTTTACTTCCTCCTTTTCCAATTTTCATTTTATCATTGTCTTTACAGAGGTCCTTGGGGTGCCCTGTCATCTATCCCTGAGAACAATGCTATAGCTGTTGATGCTCAAGTTAGTAATTTCTTAATTGTTCGTCACAATAATTTTTATTTTTATAAATGAGTTTGTATCAATATTTTCTTGCCTAATTATAGGGGGGATCCGTTTTTGCTGCTTCTGGTGATTCTTGCGCATACTGTTGGGATGTGGTATGTATTTGTTGAAGTTGAATGTGTATTCACATGAATTTAATTTTTGGACTCTCTGGATACCTGTGTTATATAGTTGTATCTGTGTTGATGCTAGAATAATGTGTTACTGTCGGTAGGCAACTGGAAAACTGAAAACAGTATTCAAGGGGCACTCAGATTACTTGCATTGTATAGCTGCCCGCAATTCAGCCCATCAGGTTTTGACCTTTTCTCTTTTGGCTTATGTTCTGATTTTTTGCCCCTCACTTTTTCTTAATACCATCTGTTCTTAGGAGTGATTGTTAGATG
Organism: Bauhinia variegata; assembly: GCA_022379115.2. NCBI lineage: Eukaryota > Viridiplantae > Streptophyta > Magnoliopsida > Fabales > Fabaceae > Bauhinia > Bauhinia variegata. The sequence goes on along the minus strand of CM039430.1, from coordinate 5,454,280 downwards.
TATAAATATTTCCTATTTTTATACTTTTATTTGTGATAATATTAATATATAAGCAATAAGCATATATTTGTATTTACATGAACTTTATATATAAAGAGATGGACTGGGGTAACAATGACAAGTACCGTTTGAAAGGCTAGCAAAGAGGAAATGAGAATAGGGCATGGAATTGGTAATGCTAGATAAAATGTACTGTTTGAGCATCAGGAGTTATTTTTTGCAGAAATAGTTTCTTTATCTGTCTGGAGATTGATAATGCAAAACCTTATCACTTTGAACTATATCTAACTTTTCTGGTAGAAAAATATATGGGCAAGTATGTTATGAATCCTGACTATGCTGATAGAATAGTTATTTTCTTTGCTATCATTATCTAATTGATCAATAGATGTTTATTGTTTGCATTTGGATTTGATTACACATGGACTATGTAATATGTTGTGTCACAACTTAAATCTGGGATTTGTCTAACAATTGGTTCCTCTCTTATCAATCATCAGATCATTACAGGTTCAGAGGATGGGACCACGCGGATTTGGGGTATAAGTTGTTTTGACATGTCAATAATTAAGCTGAAAGTTAGATGAAAATATTACTGTTTCTATCCTTTAAATTTATTGGTGAAGTTTTTCCCCCCATGAAATATTATTGTTCTTTTCCAAATGTTCTTGTGGCTTGTATACAATGTTCAATAGATTGCAAAAGTGGAACATGCATCCAAGTGATTGATCCAGCAAAAGATTTGAAGATAAAAGGATTTAGTTCATGGGTTAGTTGTGTTGCTTTAGATGCGAGTGAAAGCTGGTTGGTAAGAGCTTGCCCATTTATTTTATAATTGTCTTCCTACTCCACGTTTCTAACTTCTTTGTCTATATCTGTCATTTTGGTAAAAGAAATATGTATGTACAGACAAAATGTTGATCACAACAACTTGGACTACCAATATTAGCAGTTTGTAACAAAAGTGATGAATAGAGATATTAAAAATTAAAATGTAATCCACTAGGACCACTACTAATGTATTTCCTTTTGGGTAACTGGATTAAGTATGTTTATAATGGCTTCTTATAGGCGTATGATGTATAAACAATTCAAGGATAGTCGTCATAATAATTAATGATATATTCTCTGACTACTGTATGGAAATAAAAGAGGAAGTACTTTTGTTGGTAGTCCTAGTCTCTATTTCATTGTGTAAAGTGTAATATCTTATATATTTATACTAATCTCATTTTAAAGTTGTTCATTATCTATAGGCAATCTAGTAAAAAGCACACATGCATGAAAAACATGGTCACCCGGATTTTATATTTAGGATATCTTGTTGTAGTTGCTAGGTTTATGGAATGCTTTAAGGGACTATTGTGTAGGCTTGCAGCAATGGCCGGAATATATCAATTTGGAACCTTCCTGCTTCCGCGTGCATATCAAGGATTTCAACATATGCTTCTGTTCAGGACATGTTATTTGACAATAATCAAGTGAGTTGGTCTATCTCTTCAGTTGTTTCTCCAAAACTATGATCATATTGTTACTCATATTTTGGGAGAAGAAAAAAGGAGGTATAATTATCATATCCATTATGCATAATGCATCAGGTTATTACAATGTCTCATGTATATGCCTAGTCACTTCCATTAGGCGTATATTTGATTTGCAAATTTGGTTTTATGTATTTTGCTTTTCTGTCAATCACAATACAAGTATTGCAATTAGCCTTCAGGATGCGTCGTGTGGGATATTGTTGACCTCTTTGAATATTGACTTGTTTGCTGTTCTTACAATTTCAGTGATTCTTACTGTACTCTCTATTCCCCTTTCTTCCTTGTTAACTTTCTTATGTCTACTTCAGATATTGGCAGTTGGTGCTGATCCCCTACTTAATCGCTTTGACATGAATGGTGTAATCCTTTCACAAATACAGTGTGCTCCTCCATCATCGTTTTCTGTCTCCTTACATTCATCAGGGGTATGCTTTGATTTGACATCTCTTGTTGAGTTCAGTTCACTGATTTGTCAGCTGAAATTTGCTGCTTGGTATTGTTACTTTATTGCTGGTTAAGCTTATGGATGAATTAATTTTCCTTTTATCCAGGTTATGGCAGTTGGAGGTTATGGATGTCTTGTGGATGTTATCTCACAATATGGAAGCCACATGTGCACATTCCGTTGCCAATGCGTTTAAGGGGAGTCAGCAAATGCTGTAATTTTGAGAAATTTCTGAAAGTCAAAAGCCAGTAAATTTTGCATGTCAATGTATGCTACGCATCAAGATACGGCAGAAAAGCCATGGCTCTGTCAAATGTTAGAAGTAGAACCTTGTATACTACTATCGTGGTATATGAATGGTTATTAGATTTTTCTCATATAGTACTGACGGCATTTGAATGCATTCATTTTTAATGAGTTTCAGTTTAAACACGAAATTATGAATTTTTAAAAAGTTAAAAACTCAGTTTCTTTTTTGGAAGATGTTTTAATATTTTAAATTATATGTTCCAAGAACCAAATTGGGTCCAAATTCCAAAGCATCTAGAGAAAAGAAAATAATTGTTGATTTCCAAAATGGTGGTCCTTCTAACTATTTTCCTCCGCAAAATCTCACAATTCACAAGTGAACTTTATTGGTTGAATTTGAGGCAGAAATCAAGCGAATTTTTAATTAAATTTGTATATAATAAAATTTGACTCATGGAATCATGATTTGGTAGGAAGAAGAGTGCTATGTCTAATTTCTTTTTTCTCTTTTCTGCCTTTAATATTGCTGTATTATGAACCAAAAAACCCACTTCAATTGTTTTATTTTTTGGAAAAAGAAAGGAGAACCAACCAGACCTGGGGTTTCATTTTGGCACCACCCTTTTTTAATACCTTCACCATCCCTTTGATTTCTGGAAGTCAATAATGGTGCAAATGTTCTTAATTTGTGGTGGTGCAAAAATTAATCCCCCGGACTTTGGACTCGAAATTTCAGCGGAACAGGTGTTATCTTTCTTTTGGGCTTGAGCCCAACCCATCAAATCTATGCAAATTAAAATAAGAAGTTTGACCGGCCCTCGTTGACCCAGTGCAAAGAGGCGCACTTAGGCAGGGACAAATCTGGAAATCAAGATAAAGGGTAAACTCCCCAAGGGTAATCTTTTGGTGCTTTGAGCTCATCTGACTGTTCCACTCGCTTTAAAAGAGAAACGCTCTTCGTTCTCTTTCCTCGACTCCGCGGCGTAGATCCGAGGAGTTTGGGAAACCCTAACTGCTTTCAGAAACAATAGCACTCTCTGAATAAACACAGACTAATACAGTCTCGTTGCTTTCTCTTTTTTCCGATCAACCAGCTTTGTCATAAAAAGGTCTCTCTGTTGGATTCATCTATTGTGATTGGATGCTTTATAGCGCTGTCCATTTGTTTGAATTAGCTTAAAGTTCTCTATCGATTTTCTTTTGAGTAGCTCTCGAGCTTTTGGTTATTGGATCTGTTTATGCTTATATGGCACGTGAATTATGCTGGTTGTATTTGTAGCTCTGGGTTGGATTTTGGGTGGTTGTAACCGCGTTTTGATTTTTTGAAAGTTTTGTTTTTTCCTTGTCTAGCTTTTCTTTTTAGTGCTCTGATAGTAACATCAGTGATTTTTCATTATGGTTACGATATCATAGGCAGATCAGAAGAAATTTGGTATATTTTCTTGGGTTCCTCCTGTAGTGTTTTTCCCGCTTTGTCTTGATATTGTTTTGAGCTTTCTAGTGGTTGAAAATAAATTATGTTGAAACTGTGCAGAGCTAGCTTGTCAGATTTTATTGAATTGAAGATATGGCTTTCATGCTTGTTGTATAGATACACTTGCTCAAGTTTACTGTCTGTGATTATATTTATACAGTATATACATCATCTTCGTAGTTATGTGGTATAACTATTTTTCCATATCTTGCAGTCATGGCAGGCGTGGCACCTGAAGGTTCACAATTCGATGCTAAACAATATGACGCCAAAATGTCCGATTTGTAAGAACTTCCCATCCATCTTCTATATGTTTGTATGAGCATGTTTACCATCGTATATGTTTTATATCTTGTATTGTAGGAAAAGAATAATCTGTTATTGGATTCTAATGTCTTCTAGACGATTTATCTTTGCAGACTTACAACTGATGGACAGGATTTCTTTACATCTTATGATGAGGTTTACGATAGTTTTGATGCTATGGGCTTGCAAGAGAATCTCCTGAGAGGCATTTATGCATATGGTTGATCTCATAATCTTTCTCTATTTTTTTAATGGTCTATCCAACATATAATACTCTCGACTGTTTTCTGGTGTCACACTTCTAACTTTTTTTTAACCCTGGAACTCTCGTCCTTTGATTTTCATGTTTGTTTCTATGGTTCCAAACATATGATGGGGGCATTTATTTGGCTACAGATATGTTATATGCAAAGCAGTGCGAGTGCCATTCTGCCATTTCTTTGCTGCATAATTGTATGGTCGAATTCTTAATCTAGGATGTATTGCGCTGCAGGTTTTGAGAAACCATCAGCTATTCAGCAAAGAGGAATAGTTCCATTCTGCAAGGGACTTGATGTCATCCAACAGGCTCAATCTGGAACTGGAAAGACTGCAACTTTCTGCTCGGGGATTCTGCAGCAACTTGACTACAGTTTGACAGAATGTCAGGCCTTGGTTTTAGCACCAACTCGAGAGCTTGCTCAACAGATTGAAAAGGTTATGCGAGCACTTGGAGATTATCTTGGTGTGAAGGTGCATGCTTGTGTGGGAGGAACCAGTGTTCGTGAAGACCAACGCATTCTGTCAAGCGGGGTTCATGTCGTGGTTGGTACTCCTGGTCGTGTATTTGATATGCTGCGTAGGCAATCTCTTCGACCAGATTACATAAAGATGTTTGTATTGGATGAAGCAGATGAGATGCTTTCTAGAGGTTTTAAAGATCAGGTGCTTCCCCCCCCTCCCTCTCTCTTCTTTTTTAAGAGTTATATCTCCTTTCTCCTTTAATAAGTGGAAGTGATTCTTTTGTCATGTGGGTTACATTTTATGGATGCATGCTTATATACTTGCATCTTTCTTTACATGTCTTACATCGTTTGTGTTCCTCAATTCAAATTTCTTAAAGACATTATCAACTTTGTAGTTTCTACTCTGCTCCATCGTATGTTTCCTTTACTCGTGAAACTTTCCAATGATAGTAACAGAAGGAAGAGAGCTTCTGCATTATTTTAATTACCTTTAAGATTTATATCTTGTTTCTTTTAGAAAATTATGCTTGTATTACAGTTTTAACCTTTGGTTTTATTGCTGTCAGATCTATGATATATTCCAGCTGCTGCCATCTAAGATTCAGGTGGGAGTTTTTTCTGCTACAATGCCTCCTGAGGCCCTTGAGATCACGAGGAAGTTTATGAACAAACCTGTGAGAATCCTTGTGAAGCGTGATGAGCTCACCTTAGAGGGTATAAAGCAATTTCATGTCAATGTTGAGAGAGAGGAATGGAAGCTGGACACACTCTGTGATCTTTATGAGACATTAGCTATCACTCAGAGTGTCATTTTTGTCAACACTAGAAGGAAGGTTGATTGGCTTACTGACAAGATGCGAGGCCGAGACCACACAGTCTCTGCTACCCATGGAGACATGGACCAGAATACTAGAGACATCATCATGCGTGAATTCCGTTCTGGATCTTCTCGTGTTTTGATTACAACTGACCTTTTGGCCCGTGGTATTGATGTCCAGCAAGTGTCTCTTGTTATAAATTATGATCTCCCAACACAGCCTGAGAACTATCTCCATCGTATTGGACGTAGTGGAAGGTTTGGTAGGAAAGGTGTTGCGATCAACTTTGTGACAAAGGATGATGATAGAATGCTGTTTGACATCCAGAGGTTTTACAATGTGATAATTGAAGAGCTGCCATCAAACGTTGCTGAACTCCTCTGATGAGATTTTGTCTTCCATTATTATAAGAAGAAAGTTGGATTCTGTCTGGCAAGTGTTCTGTAATGTTTATTTTTCCTCCCTCCTATCTTTTTTTTTTTTTTTTTTTTTTCCGCTTTTAAACCTTGTTTAATAGGTCTAGTTAATTTAATTTAATGTCAGTTATCTGAATGTCCGAGTTATAAAGTACTAGCAATGTGGATTCCGATTGTTGCCCAAATCGGTGTATGGCCATTATTACATATTTCTCGCAGCCAAAATTATGTTATATATAGTAGATAGGAGATGTGCTGATTGGCGTTTTCCACTAGGAGATGAAGTTATGAATTGAGCCAAGATTTCATCATTTAACCATTTGTCTTTCAGTATCATTTTTGAAAAAATATTTATTTTGATCATTACATTTTAAATTAATAATTTATATTTTAAATTTATTAATTTAGTTTTTTTATATTTTAAAATTTTAATTAATTTTATTTTTAAATAATTAAATTAATAAATTTAAAATTATAAATAAAAAAGATTAAATTAATTAAAATTTTAAGTATAAATAATTGAAACAAATAGTTATTCAATGATTTGAATTGTAGAGATCGATGGGATCACTAAGTTTGCCCCTTAGATTCCTATTGCTAGCTAAAAACCTATGTCCTTCCAATGAAAGAAGGACCCGTTTAGTTTTTGAGAAATGCAAATTGGAAATGACAAGTTCTAATTGTTTGGAAATCATGGCTTGGACTCAATGTAAATATCCAAATAAAGGAAGTGGAACTCAAATTAGAATCAATATCAATAATCAAATAATAATTTATGTTTTCAATTTGGCAATATCAGTCTTTAAACGTGGCGTGGGAAACTCGTTACAAGATTTTATTTATGGCGGGCATTTAACCATAAAGCGCTTTTAAAAGTGATAAAATAAGAAAATATAACCTAACTCGTGAGCGAGTCAGAGTTGAAGCCGTTGACCATCCAAGGCTTATTCATTAAGAAATAAATCACCTTCTTACGTGTTAAGCCACGGCAATTGATTCCTGTGCCCGTGTGGCTGTATACACCGTTTTCCCTGGGAATCTTCTCTGCACCAACCTCTGTTCAGTATTTTACACCTTCGTCTTCGAACGCTCTGCTATTCTTCAAGTCTAAACAGAAAAAACCAAAACCTGCAAAGCGGCTGATCAGAATTCAGAGCACTCTTGTGTTTGTCTTCTTATCACAACACAATGCCACATTCTCTAGCTTTACGTCATCGTCTCCTTCATTTTAATGCGTTATAAAACGTCGTTTAATCCTTGATAAGCATCCACCGCCACGACGTTTATTTAGATTCCTCTATCTCACTGTTTTTTATTTGCTTTTTTGGGTGAATCGTGCGTCAAGGAGCTGTTCGGTAATTTTATTGATTGATATAATACGGAATTTTAAATTGATTGGATCACCGAAAGTCGGCTCCTCTCCGCCGATGGCGATTTCGGAAGTGCCTGAAAGTGTTGGCACCACCATGACCGCCACGACCTCCGATGAGTCGGATCTCAACCGCTCCTCTGTGCGCCGGAGGCCGACCCTTTCCTCCGCCAGAGGTTTGTTCGATTCGCCTCTGAAACTCGATGGTTCTGAAGCTGAGAGTTCTGCGGAAGATTTGTTCAGGAAAACAGCCTCTGAGGATTCATTGACTGGGAAAATCAGCGAGGAATATTTGGATAACAAGAAGGTAGATGCTGCCAATGGCGTGAACGACAGTAGTGGAAATGGCGGGAATCGAGAAGTGCCGGGTACTTCCGCTGTCAAATTTGCTTATCGTCCTTCCGTTCCTGCTCACCGGAGAGTGAAGGAAAGCCCGCTTAGCTCCGACAATATTTTCAGACAGGTTTTGGCATCGAAATCTTTTCGCTAGTTATTAGTTTTAAGCAGAGTTGAATTCTTTTTTATCAAGCTTGTTCAAATTGTTCAATTGAGTAGAATTTGATTGGCTTAAATGATATTCTATGAAGATGTTGTTTCTTTGTAACCCTTCGAAATGTTATTATTGTAACAGTTACCTAACTGTTGACTCCTGAATGAAAGCTGAAAATGGCTTCTATGGTGGTTTCTTACATATATCTAGAAGCTTACAGAATTGCTTCGCTTAAGTACACATTGTTTTGAGTTGAAGGGTTGTAAAACATTAAAAAAATGCTGTACTTGGAACCCTGATACCTGCTGCTTCTGAAGTATTAAAAATAGTAATTATATTTATCAATTGTTAAATTGATCAACTTATATGTTGGATTAAATGAAGGGACGAATCAAGTGTTACAACCAACTGTCTCATATGGACTTCCTGAGCTGTTTGTTTTTCTTAAGTATCGCATGTAATTATTTTCCATCACCTAATTAATCTGCAAATTGCAGAGTCATGCTGGCCTTTTCAACCTCTGTATAGTAGTGCTTGTTGCTGTGAACAGCCGACTTATCATTGAAAATCTCATGAAGGTTTGATATCTGCAAATTGTGCATTCATCTTGACAAGTTTTATTTTGTAGCCTTAATTTTGCCATCTTGTTTATCTCTGTTTTGTTTTTGCAGTATGGCTGGTTGATTAAATCGGGATTTTGGTTTAGTTCAAAATCATTGAGAGATTGGCCCCTCTTCATGTGTTGGTAATGATTTTGATGAGTTACCTGATGAATAAGACTATATACTATATAATTTTTTGAAGATCAGTTCTCAAATCCTCAATTGACTTTGTGTATCAATTATTGTGCTTATGTTTGCAGTCTTTCTCTCATAATATTTCCTCTTGCTGCCTATATAGTGGAAAAGTTGGCACAGAAAAAGTTTATATCTGAACCAGTAAGTGATCTGGATAATCAAGGTTCTATTAGACTTCAAGGGAATAATGCTTTGTAGTCCCAAGTGTTCCTTGTCGATGTATACCTTATAGTATTATATTTTCGAGTGCATTAACTTGTGGTTCTTACATCTGTGCGAACACTGACTTGCATATTTCAGGCTGTTGTTTCACTCCATATAATCATTACAACCACTGCAGTCGTCTATCCAGTTTTGGTAATCCTCAGGTTTGTATAATCCTTTGTTGTAACTTCTGGGTCTATTTGGGATATGTGTTTGACATTTTTGGTCAGTCTTGGAAGAGTTTACTGCCTGGTTTTGAGTTTAAGTTAGTAAGGTTATAATCAGGAAGGCCAAAAATCTTTTATCCAGCAGGAGAACTTCAAAAGCATTATTGTTACAATATAAGAAGAGATTTAAAGCCTTTTGATGATCTTCAGCTTAATGTATAGTTAATAGGACATTGAAGTTAAGTTGAATTCTCTTTAAATTATTGTAGGAAACTCACAGGGACAAGTTACTATGGAACAGCTATGTTTTTTTCTTCTTGATGCAAATATAATTTGGTAGTGCTTCTGAATATTTGTTTTGAAAAGTTAACGATAGAATTTATAACTAATAATATAGCAGTGGCATTCCGTTGTAATTTTATGAAAATATTTGAGTGTTTTTAGTGCTTAAAAGAATCTAGTAATGTCATTAATTTCTGATTTGCTTTATGAGGGAAGTAGTAAAGGTGTTTAATTGGTGAATAAATAACAATACAGATGTAGATACTTATCCATTCCATTGGCAAAGTTGTAGTGAAGGTGTCTTAACATTTGTTGCTTTCTATTGCAGGTGTGATTCTGCTTTTCTTTCAGGTGTCACATTGATGCTTTTTGCTTGCATTGTGTGGTTAAAATTGGTGTCTTATGCACATACAAACTATGATATGAGAGCAATTACCCGATCAATTGAGAAGGTAATATGTAGCTTCAATTTGATATTTTCAAACCTAGGAGGCCTTGGATGCCGGCAAACTCATAGTGCCAATACACCGAAGTCCCTTGGTCTATTATGAATGGACTCTGGCCAATTATGAATAAATCCAGTAATAATATGTCATGGTTAGTTTGTAAACAGGAGGATCCAGCATAACCAAACTGTCATTGTCTAGGTCCATGTAAAAACATAGTTTCCTTTCCCCTTGTAGGATGCTCACATTCTGCATTAATCTGTTTGATGAATAGTTGATAGTAGTTCTGTTTTGTCTTGTTTTTCTGCCTTAAATAATGTTTCCTCGTATTACAGGGAGAAGTGCTGCCAAATACTTTGAATTTGGAGTATACTTTCGATGTGAACTTCAAGAGTTTGGCATACTTCATGGTTGCTCCTACATTATGTTATCAGGTAGGGGCACTTAGTAATTTATCTATGTACATTTTGAATAAGTTTGTTCATATTTTTTCAAGTGTCATATGACATATTTAAAGCTATATCTTGGGTGCCATATTTGTTCTTGAGGTGTTCACTTCAGGGAAAAGTTAGTTCTATACAACTGAGACTTAAAAATCTTGTCCAATAAGTATAGTTGATCTAGAATATTTGATTTTGCTGCATGACTTCTTAATTGAGAGGAATTCTTGGAAGGTCATGTTATCTAACATTGTCCTTGGTACATGCTATACACATTCCTGGACGAACATTTGTTTCTCATTCTATCTTCCCTTGCTAATATTACTAAATCTTGACCATTTGACCTCAATTTTTTAATTATGAACAAATTCATTTCTTTGGCATGCCTTTTATTTTTGAATGTTCCCATATCATCATGATGTATGCAATATATGATGAAAAATAATTATCTGGTGTCAGTTGACGTTTCATTCATTGATGGACTTCCCCATCACATCCATCCAGTTGCTAGCCACATGTCTAGTTTGGGGATTGACTCCAAGACCGAGATGACTCATTGGCAGGGCTTGAAATGAAAATTGTGTACTGTTCATGCTTCTTTCTGAGAATGTTTCTTATTTTTGGTGCTCATCCTTCCACTTATGACCTGCAATCTGTATATTGTTAATCTATGTTCTTACAGTAGGTCGCAATCTTCTTCCACTGGCTCAATACTTGCTTTTATTTAGAAATTTGTACAGTTGACTCTTTGTTTTGCATTTGCTGAATAAATGTTGCTATAATGGATTTCATTTGTCAAGTTATTTTTGTTCTTTGAGCAAAAGTTCTTGCATTGTTGTAACATGTTCATTGCATTCTTTTATCTCTGATGTGATGCATTGCTGATACAGCCAAGCTATCCTCGCACACCTTCCATTCGAAAGGGTTGGGTGTTCCGTCAACTTGTAAAGCTGATAATATTTACAGGTGTCATGGGATTTATAATAGAACAAGTAAGCAGAACTTCAACTAAACCAATTTTCTATTCTACCTCTTTTTTCTTCCCCCTCCCTTCGAACACTTCTAACTTTCTTTCCAGTAATTGAATGGTTGTACATATATCTTGACATTATTTTAATCATATGATTTTGCAGTATATTAATCCTATTGTGCAAAACTCCCAACATCCTTTAAAGGGAAACCTCCTATATGCCATCGAGAGAGTTCTGAAGCTTTCTGTTCCAAATTTGTATGTGTGGCTCTGCATGTTCTACTGCTTTTTTCACCTTTGGTGGGTCTTCATCCTTTTCTTTTCAACTCTCAGTTTAACGTGCATGCACACGCACACGCACACACATATATGCTTTTGGAGGTATAATATGTAACTTTCTTTACTTCTCACAATTGAAGATAATGGCAATAGCAGCCCTAGAAATATTCAAAAACTAAGTTTGTACTGTTGCAATTGTCTCATGATGATGCTTGTGTTTGTCGGTGATTCATGGATCCCTCAAACCATCCTTAAAACTGCAGAATGGATTGGGAGATCTAGTTGATTTGGAAGTCTGTGCTTGTCGTAGCCGTCATCTGAAAATGTGCTCCTGAAAGTAAAAATAAGTTTCGATCTGTGTGTGTTTGCATGTGCAGTTGTTATAAATAGTGTAGCTTGGATTTGATATTTTAGATTTGATTTTTGAGACAGTTTATGCTTAGGGACACTGTTGCTGTGTAGGTTGAATATACTAGCAGAGCTGCTTCGATTTGGTGATCGTGAGTTCTACAAAGATTGGTGGAATGTAAAAACTGTTGAAGAGGTAGATTATTTTTCCTGCTATTTTCTTTTTGTTATTTTATATTTACAATCCTCCCACGAAGAGTTTTTGACCTATCTCTCACTGTTGGGATGCACTTGCGCTGCTGCTATCATCAGTATTGGAGAATGTGGAATATGGTATGTTTCTTTTTCTCAGACTTAGTTTTAGCGACTATAATTTGGATAACCTTCTGCTTTTTTTCTTTTTTTCGTGTGTGTGTGTGTGTTGGGGGGGGGAAATTAATGTTAAATCAGTCCTTGAATGTGTAAATTTATGAATGAACCATAAAATTGGGTATGTTGCATTAAAAGTAGGGAAAAAATTGATACATTCTTCTCCATTGAAAGAATTGATATATCCTTTCATATACAGATAGATCAATGATAAAAGAACTCTAGTGCAGCATTTTGCTTCCCTTACTCCTAAGTGGATAAGAACTTCATAGTTGAATTTTTCCCCGTCTGTTATTGACTAAGTGGTTGTAAAACCGTACATTCTCTACATATGAGTAGTTGCTTTTTTAAGTCTCGCTGTAATCCATTGTCTGGTAACTGAGTGGATTCTTTGACTGTACAGCCTGTGCACAAATGGATGGTCCGCCACATATATTTTCCATGCTTAAGGAATGGTATACCCAAGGTAATTAATCATCCTCCTTCCTTGCAGAGTGGAGTCTGAATTGTGATTATGAAACTCATGGTGAACGTAAAGCTTGGCATTAAGATAAAGTCATAGCTTTCTTCTGTGCTTCAAATGTCATTTATTTATTTTTGGTTAGGAACAAGTTTGAGTGTGACAACATATATTTCTTATTTGCAAAGGACTTGTAGAACTTGAGAGATTGTGGGTGCATAATTTTAGGTTCAGATGATTTAACGGACTTTCTAGTTTTTCCTCAAATCATTCAGCAATCTTCCTCTGTGGGCTGTGCATTGTTTCTGAAACCTGGAGTAACTTGTTGGATCACTTGTATATTCATGAATTCTTTATTCTCGATTACAATTAGATTCATGCCAATAATTTTGAACGGGACTTGCTTAGCTTTCGTCATTTAATTTTCTTGTTTGTCCACTTCTTATCTCTATTAAATAATTTGTTACGATATCAAAAACTTCTTTATGGAGTTTCGCCTCGATGGTTTTCAACTGATATTTATGATATTGGAAATTCATTGAAAGTTGGCACCTTCTGTCTTTCCATTTCAAATGTCCACTTTGACATGGACAAACATGCATCCCCATGTAGACTCAAATGATCAAACAAGCAAAGGAGGGGAATTGAATTAACTTCTTTTTTCTTTCTTGATTTCCGTTATTGAGACTGAGTTGTTTTCTATTAGCTGATATTTGTTTATTCTACCATTGAACATTGATATTGGTTTTGGAATTTAAGATTAATTTGTGACTGCAATTTCATCATATTGCACAGGGAGTCGCTGTTCTAATTGCCTTCCTGGTATCTGCTGTGTTCCATGAGGTGTGTGGTTCACGTCTTTCTGCATCTTAATCTCTCCTTATTTTTGGTACATGTTGTAATGGTTCTCCCGCTTATCTGCATGCTGCATTGTCAAAATTTAGAGAGAGCTGCATTACTTCACTCCTGGAGTATTTTTTATTTCCCTTTTCCTTCAGCAAGGTGAAGGAAAAGATTGAAATTAGATTAAAAAATTGGACTACTTTATTGAAAATAGCTGGAAGATCTTATCTTTGAATTGTCTATAAACCAAACCAGTACATTAGGAGCCAAGTGAAGAGCTAATTACTAACTCCTCAAGTTCATTAAAGCCTGTAGTTTGTCTTATATTGATGATACAGCTGATAATATCTTTCTTAGAAATGGATTCTGACCTGGCAATCTCGACAGAGATATGTGTTCTACTTTCTACTTTCTTTGCTTAATCTTCAGTTTTTGTTATAATTATTTTTGCATGGATTATATTTCACTTTTGAGCTGAAAGACACTCCATCTAAAACGCAAATTTATGCGGAATGATGACAATATAAAGTTATAAACTGATTTTGGAATATGTTGAAAGCTATACAATTGGGGAATCAGTAAGAGTTTGTCACATCATCAGTCCCACTTCATATATTAGTTATAGAAGTGGCTCCAACATTTCCCTCAAGCTTAATCTAGACTTCTACAGAATCAGTTTATGGAGTTTCCGTGTTCCTATCAATATTGTAAATTCTTTTTTGCAATGAAACCTGTTGTTGATTCGTCCCAAATGTACACATGAAGACATGACTGACTTGTTATATTTCCGAAAATGACTAAATGTTAGCAATTTTACTAATTATTTCCGTTTCCATTGAGTGCAGCTATGCATTGCTGTTCCTTGCCACATATTCAAGTTGTGGGCATTTATTGGAATTATGTTTCAGGTAATAGCATATCATCGTTTGTCCATTTTCTTCTGCTATTCACTAGACTTCACTGCCTATTTTCCTTTAAAGCTTTTTTATTTCCTCCATAAGGCTTGCTAACAAGCTGTCCAGGGAAAGGCAAACAAGAAAAAGAGTATAATACTGTGTTTCGTGGCCGAAAGAAATTTTCTGATTCTGTCTAGACTTTTTATTTGAACTATAGTTGATAATTTTGATGTTGTCTTTATTTTTGTTCCAAGTAACGCGATAATGATATGATTGAGGTTCTGTTTTTCTAGGTTCCTCTGGTCTTGATCACAAATTACCTGCAAAATAAATTTAGAAACTCAATGGTATGTTTCTCAGTTCTCCTATTTAAGCATATTTTACTTCATCATCTCAATTTGATTGACTGGTTTTTCATATTGTTATTTTCTTGATGCCAGGTTGGAAACATGACTTTTTGGTTCATATTCTGTATCCTTGGTCAACCTATGTGCGTACTGTTATACTATCATGACTTGATGAACAGGAAACAGAATATCGACTAAGCTAGCTGTGTACCTCGTTAACTGACTATGTGGATTGTGTTCACTTGTCAGAGAGTAAAATTAATGTAAATACGTTGCTCACTATCATTGTTTTTCACGTGGTCGGCACCTCTAGTGGTTTCTCTGGGCGAAGCATTTCCATGATTTTTCATCTTGTGCTATGCACATTCTTCTAAAATTCCATGTAAATCAATATGGAAGCAATTTTGAAGCAATGCTCCTGCAACGACATTTGCCCAAGAGAAAAAAGTTGTAAATGGTTTAGGTTCCACATTTCCATGCAATTTTTCTTCATGATCTTGAAATTCCACTGGTAGATATTGATGCCTTTACCATTTTACTTTTCGTATTACTGGACCTGCATGTTTACTTTTCCATAAATGTAGGATTTGCTTACATCACATTAACTCTTGCCAGAACGTCCTGACAAAATTACCGTAGTAATTTCTGGTATCGGCATGGTTGAAACTTAAAAGGCAGTTCCTTTTTCGACCACTTTTTCCTTGTAGAAAATGTGAAGGTGAAATTTCTTCTCCCTTTCCGTTTTCAGTCGGAGTTTTCATTTTATTTATTTTTTTCTCTTTTTTCCACTGATGAAAATTGATTTTATATTTTGTTTGCTGCGCTGAATTTTTAAGCTCAATAGTCAACGCTTCAGCCCGAATGTGTTTGGATAGAGAAATTGCTTGTGCAAAATGAAATCTAAAGAAAATTTGTGTGGCCTACTATGAACATTATATAATTTGCATTGTACAGTTGGCAGATGGTCCGATTCAATTTAATGTTATTAGCTGTACATTGGCGTGCCAGAGTTATGGATATGCGACAAACGACTGTTACAAGCATTTTGAGATTAAATTTATTATTCTATATAATATTTTATATATTATTTATTATAATAAAATAATTAAGTTTTTTAAAATTAAATTTATTATTTTATATAAAATATTATATATTATTTTACTATAACAGATTGTGGAAGAGTAAATTTTACCTTGGACGAGTGAGGTACCTAGTAATTTTTGAAAAGTCTTGAGAGGACTCGGCTTCTTTAACCAGGAATAGACCAATGGCAAAGCCGATTAACTCGAGGTTTTTAGCATTTTCAAAGGAAAATTATTTTAACAAAATAATTGCTATTATTTTTTATTATATGATCAATGGGATATTCCAGGCTAAGCATATCGTGCATTAGGGAAAAGAAAAAATTAAAAATTAAAACATCTTTTTCTTAAAGATTACATAATTGTATTTGTAAATGTAATTGCACTGATAAGACTACTTTAAAAATATAATGTCTGATTGAGATAACATATGCTCTTTCTTTTTTTTCAACACCAGTTATGTACAAAATTATAATTTGTTTTGTTTTAGTTACATGTTTTGTCAAACTTTATCAGCTTTGAATAAAAATTCTCAATCTCCAATATTATTGATTCCCCTGTTCCACTTCTATTCACAAGCATCGTTCTGATTACGGCATTTGACCATTACAAATGTAGTTTGACTTTAATATTATTGACCACAGGATATTTGAATATAGTTGGTAATAAGACGTCATCAACTCATAATACAATTACCGTCGTAGTTAATCCAATTTGTTTATTTATGGGAAATAAGAAGAGAAAATCGACTTAGTGGATATGCTGGCTGGCTGATTGATTGCTGAATGCCTTGATAATCTCGTGCTTCTCATGTGGTCCTTTCACGTGCTCCATTTTTATTGGTCATTCAATGTGAAACCTCATGGTATCATCCACATGGAATAAAACCCTTTCACCGACGCCAAAACCGTTGTAGTAAGCTGTCAGCGCCCTCCCTCAGAGTCATCATAACATACTCGATTAAGAAACATTACGGCGAAAAGAATAGGCATAATACCGCTAAAGCTAACCCCACTGGAAAAAGCTTGAGTCTTGAGATTGGAGTGGGGAAAAAGGAGGTGCTTTTTTCTTCTCATAATTCTGTCTTTTTTGTGAAAAGATGGAAGATTTCAGATCCAAATCGTACGGCGACGGGAGGATGCAGATAGAGAGCTACTCTGGAGCAGGAACCACTTCCGCCGCCGGCATCCATGGTATGCAAGATCTCAGGTGCTACAGCGCTTCCTATGCTTCCTCTGTACACCCAACCCAAACCCAGATGGAAAACGATGTCAAGTTCAAGAAGGGCAAGTCCACCCGGTCAACTTCAAAAAGTTGGAGCTTTAATGATCCAGAGTTGCAGAGAAAGAAAAGGGTTGCTAGCTACAAGGCGTATACTGTTGAAGGTAAATTAAAAGGGTCTCTGAGGAAAAGTTTCAAGTGGCTCAAGGACAGGTACACCAGAGTTGTTTATGGATGGTAGTCAGTTTTGAGCATCTCGGTAGTGCTTTGGACCATTAAAGACGTCGATTTTCTGTATTGTCTTTGAATCGCGTATGAAAATGAGTATTCTCCAGTTGGTTATCATATATATATACACACAAATTGATAAGTAATTGGCGTTGCTTTTTTGCTGCTTAGAGTTTATTGCTTTATTCCCAATTCTGGAAGTTTACATATTAAATGTAATATGGCAGAGAAATTGTGATTGAATTGTTGAATTTAGATTCTGTAAAGACTGTAATCATCTGGTTTACACATGGAAAGACATTACTGAAAGGTCCTTTTCTTACCGTGCCTGCCCTGGTAATTGTGATGCCCTTTTCCTCTTAGACAGTCATTTTTTATATTCATTAGTGTGGATGGTATTAATGCCAGTCAGTGCGTGTTTATATACTTCGTTGTGTTTCTGGACTCCCAATAAATGTAACCCATTTCCCTGTTGCATATAATTTTTGTGATCCCTATGATAAAAGGATTGAACTTATGCGGTTTTGCCCAGTAGGAACCTCCAATGATGTAGTTTGAATTGCCTGAGCATCGATGTTTGCTATGTCATGTTAGGTTTCAGCATAATAATGTCCTGGATCGGGAAGAATAATTTGGAATGGGAATAGGAAATATAATCTGAAAGTTTTAGAGCTTTTGCAGAAGTTCTCAGGCCGGGGAAAGAAATTCTAGTTCTTGTGTGATATACATGAAAGTGGAATGAGAGGATTGCTTTTGGAACTGCTTTCTACTTGCAACCACGTAGAACACTTGGGGGAATGGGAGAATTATTTTACAGATAATTTTGGTTGTTGAATTTGACTTGGTAGAGAGCCAAAATGATTGAATATGAAGTTGATTGCAGTTTTCCAAAATATTATGTTTCCTTAGTAAATTCTTTTAGGACTCTTTAGTAGTTCGCACCAATTAAGCAAGAACCTTTCATATTGAAACCAAATGACACCGTAGGTTTCTTTGCATTTAAAGGAATGAGTTAGGTTTTCTCTGAAAGAGGGATTAAACATTTTTGGACATTATGAAACTTGTCTTAGACAAATAACTAGTTTCCCAACCAGTTTGAGGGAGTTCCATATTTTAGCAGAGATCTTTTCACTGGCGCAGCAACTAGTGCACAAGTTTTCTTGCTCCAAGAAATATAACATGCCAGAGTAATGCCTCTACGCTTAAGGATTTTAAGATTACCTCGTCATCATGATGTTTTCAGAATCTGGAGGTTCATAAGTACGAGTTTATTACTGTAGATGATTCTTTCGGATAAACTTATGAGCAATATTTCTTTCCCAAATATTTTGAGTAATAGTTTAGCAATGAATAGGTCATCTCTTATTATAGTAGACAATTTTTAAGATGGCATGGTTGTTTCTCCTCTAACTACCAGTCTCCTGGAAAGACTTCGCAGTTTCTTTATAAAATTAAATTGGCTAACAAGTAGAAGGAATTCTGGAAATTGCATCCACCACATTAAAATTTCACATTTAACCTTAGGATTAAACAGATTTGAAATGAGGAGGAAAAAAGTTGCATCTTATATGATACAAAAGATTGCATCCATCACATTAAAAAGTTACAGAATTTAACTCACTGAAAGGAATGCTTAAATGATACAAAAGAGGAAATGTTAAATAGGGGAAACGAAAGAGGGGAGGGAATTAAAGGAGTGCACCGTACAAAGAATAATCCATCTTACAAGAAAATCATTTGAGTGAAGTGACATCAAGTTGAGAGAGACAGAGAACGATTTATGCATAATAGAAATTTCATGGGTTAAGTACTTCCAAAGAACCCTACAAAATTTCTAAAGGCCAAAAAAAATACTTGACATCGCGAAATATGCAAGTCTTACCCAGATCATGAGTACAATGGCTAATTTACATTGTTGCTGGTATTTTGGTAATTTTGAACAATGCAGTCCACATGACACTGTAAACATCTGGTAAAACAATAATAACCCCAAGGTTAAAAATCAAAGAGTTCCCACAAGAGAAGCGCCAATTAGACCTGAGCTTTACAGGAAGTGTAAATTCATGGTTTAGCTCAAATTTTTTGGGCTTCTCAGCTTTATCTGTATGAGCGGTAAGAGAGCAGAATCCAAACTCAGATTTCAGGGCTTAGACCCAAATTTCCTCACAGCTCAGCTTAAGCAACATAAGAAACTACTGAAATGCCTGTCAAATCTCAAATTTACAAGATTAAAAGGTAACAATTTAATAATGGGCCCTCTCATCATTCTCTAACTGCAAACTCTCAATGCCCTTGAGTGCAGTTTCATAATTCTTGACGGCATTTCTCCCAGATGCCATTCTCTTGGGATCTGAAGATACAATTGGTGAACCTCTTTGTCCACTCGAAATTCTGTGTGCTGCTCCAGGACTAGCCTCAGTAGCACGAGTGCGAATATCCGACTCACCACCAGCAAACGCATCACGGCTACCAGAGACAGCAACTCGCCTGGATCCACTTGACTGGCCCAAGACAATGGGGCTTGTTAACTGCGTAATCACATATGACGCATTATTTTGAGCCAGGAAGAGGAAACAATGTTGATTTTACATATTGACATCATAAATCACATTGAGAACCTTAATAAGAGGAAAAAATTATCACATAAAAGGAAACCCATGGAACCAGGCACCCCAAACAACTCACTATAGTATCCTTAATAGATCAGAATCATTGATGGCCGTGTTTTTATGCTTGGAGAAACTTACAGAATTTAAAATTGGCCCTGACATTCTTCGCCTCGAGGAATCCACTGAAACAAGTCCAGGAGGTCGCCCATCTTCCCCTCCTGTGAAAGGAAAACACCGTATAAACCACAAAGCTCAAAGACTATCTACCACTTAAACTTGAAGACAAGCACACAAGCTAAAACCTGCAATGCTTTTCGCCATATCATCAATTCGTAGTTGAGACATACAATTAACATCAACAATGCCAAAGCAACAGAAAGGAACATAAGACTACATTAGAAGATAATGAACTTTTCAGGAGGAATCCACTTTGAACTAAGAAAACGAGACATGCAAGGTCGCTTGTGTCAAGGACGGGTAAGCTGGGGATAGCATGGGTTAAACTTACATGTATCGAAAAACCATATGTTAACAATAATATTTAACAAGGGTGGACATCACTAAGAAACACACAAGATGTGAGACCATCATTTTACAGAGAACTTCAAAGAAACTACCTGTCTGTCTATCTGCATTGGCCACAGCAGGAGGCATTGCAGAACTAGTTCCAGCATTGGGACCCTAGAAAAACAAATATAGGATTTCATTCATTGCGGATGATGAAGAACCATCTTCTCCCCACCCCCCCCCAAAAAAAAAAAAATAATAATAATGAAGAAAAGACAGTTTCCATAGAAAAAGAAAAGAAACATACAAGGGCACGTGCTGGAGGAGTGGCCAACTGTGACTGCTGATACTTCAAGATGGTCCAATCAAACACATAATCAAATTGAAACCCTGTCCAATTGCCAAAAATGAAATAAGAAGGGCCGGTTCACAGCAGTCGTCCAAAGAAAGATAATGCAAAATTATACACGATAGCATGCACATGGTACACTTGAGAACTGAGACAAAAACAAACATTCTATATGAGAAAAAGTTCATACCTTCACGAATAAAGAGATCACGAAATATTCTTTTGAGATAAGCATAATCTGGCTTATCATCAAACCGCAATGAACGACAGTAATGGAAATATGAAGCAAATTCGGTTGGATAACCTCGACACAGAGCCTGGGATAGATAACAAAGTCCTAATGTCACTCATCAAATAGTACATATTATACATTGGAGGAGATTAATTGCAAATCAACTTACCTCAATTGAGGTAGAAACCTTTTTTTCACTGATTTTCTCATACTTCTGTTTCTTGGTTCCTGCCTTAAGTCCTTGCCAAGGAAGACTACAAAGAAAGAGAAGAATCAGCAAAAGGTTTTTCAACACAAGATTGAATGACAATAAAGTAGGGTGGATAACAACAATCACCTTCCTCTTAGGAAGTACATCAGGACATATCCAAGAGACTCTAAATCATCTCTTCGGCTTTGCTCTATAGAACAATAAAACCCCCCCCCCCCCCCCCCAAACCAAAAAAAAGAGGGAAAAACATCATCTATCAAATAGAGAGCACAAAATCTTCAGACGCATAAAACAAAATACTAGTTGCAAAATATAAGATGACACATACCTATTCCAAGGTGAGTGTTCATGCTTGCATATCTAGCAGTCCCTGTCAAATTCTTATTTTCCCTGAAAAATTAAATATCAAATAGATAACAGAATCTAAATGACGGCAGGAAGAAGTGGGTTATCTAGTAATCTTTAGAATATTCATAAATTTGAAAAAATAAAAAGTTGATGGTTTCACTTGCAGATGTAAATTCATTAATTCTTGATTTTCTTCTTATAGAAGTAAATTCAAGATGTTTAATAAGGAAGAGGTACCGTATCCAAGAACTCCACAAAGCCTAAATTAGGTCACTAATTTCATTTAGCTATTAAGACTTAAAACAGAAGTGACTTGGATTACAATACATTAATGCAAATCAATTAAATCATCATACCTGTAAGGAATATGTTGATGGGTTGAACTATCTCTATATTTCTTAGCCAAACCAAAATCAATACAGTAAACCTACATGTAGATAAATAGCACTAATCACCTTAACATGTAAACACACTAAAGTCAGAAGCTCATAGGTAAATATAATATGATTTAGCCACCTGGTTTGCACGCCTTCCCAAGCCCATGAGAAAATTATCTGGCTTAATATCTCGATGTAGAAATGACTTAGAATGAATGAATTCAACTCGGTTTATCTGGCAAAAGATGACAAGAACAGAAGTTCAAAGGAGAAAATAGCATATTAATTGATACTATACACTGTCTTACAGAAAGTCAACAAAGGGCATACCATTTGATCTGCAAGCATGAGAACAGTCTTCAGTGAGAGCTTTCTACTGCAGAAGTTAAATAGATCTTCAAGACTAGGTCCAAGCAGGTCCATCACAAGAACATTATAATCCCCCTCCACTCCGAACCATTTAACATTAGGAATTCCAGCTGCCAAGACCAAAATTGAGTTAGAATCAAGATAAGTTTGCACCAAAACAGTAATTCCTCCTCAAAGGAAATGAAAGCAATTAATAAGGGGACACTCATTACTTCCTCCCTGGAGAATTCTGTATAACTTGGATTCATACAGCAACTGAGGATGCTTTGTCTTGACATTTTCCTGATTGCAAAGTGAGAGCAAAAAAAAAAAAACAGATTTAGTGAAGCAGTGATTAGAAAATGAAATCTAAAGAAAATAACAAAGTTCAAATACAGGTATTGGCATAAGAGTCCCAAATTTAGAACTCTATCAGGCACAAGGTAAGGCAGAGTTTCTTTATTTAACCAGTAAACCACAAGATTTACAATATCAGAAGTAAAATCAAGAGAGGTAATAGATTTTCTCTTCCACAGAGTCACCAACTAAAAAAGATGCCAAGTCATCAATGTGCCACACATCACTCAAAGATTCTACTTAACCTATAACTAAACAATCGGACAAAATTGTCAGCTCCTACATTGAAGGTAGCCAATGGTTTTTGCAGGACGTTACGGTTTAGCTATAATGGGAACAGACCACGAGATAACAGATATGCAACTCCTTACACTTAGACCTCACTCAGATTTTCAACTAACTGTTGATAATCACTAGTCTTACAAGATGATAAGATACTACCAAATGACAACAGCATAGATGTAGACCACTTAATCTAATGAATATAAACTAGAGTAAAGAGTGAAGTTAAAAAGGATAATTATGAGATTGTATCACAATGAGCTAACATCCCAACTAAATTTATTAGAACCATCTTCCACTCATACCTAAGAAAGTGTCCTCAAATTTTCAAGCTCTGAACTGTATCGGACTGGACAAACAACAACTAGTAGTTACAAGACCAATCATATCTCCAAATCTCTTCGAGCCTACTGCTAAAAAAACAAAAAAGCCGCCAACTTTTCTCTTCCGCCTACTTCCAGTTTTGCTATCTGGCCTTGAATCTCTTGAAAGTTGTAAAATGCTTGTTCTATGCAATGACCAACAACTCAAATGTCTCTCATTAAAGCTCAGCGAGGAAATGATATCTAACCAGTGCATACACCAATCTAAAGCTCTTCCACATATAAAATTCGATGGCATGAAGAAATAGAATGTGAGGCAACAATCTAACTCAAAACCATACCTTACAAACCCATTGCAGATAATTCAAAGCAGAAATTTACTTCACAGGAAATAACATTTCCTAAACCCATTAAGATTACCTATAGCAGCAATTGAATTCAGAGACTTTTTTTAAAAAAAAAATAAAAATGAGAGAACAAATGAAGTACTAGAATTTACATATGCTGAAAACCCAATTGGTCTACAATACTTACAAGCTTGATTGCAACCTCTTCGTTAGTTTGAACATTAGTACCTGCACAAAAGCTAAACTCGTCAACAACACACCGAAATTACATAAACTGGGATAAAAAGGATAAGACGAACCTAAATAGATCTCCCCGAAGGAGCCGCTACCGATCTTCCGGCCCAGCCGAAACTTGTTACCAACACGAGGTTCCATTCAGAAAGAGGAAAATTTGAAACCCTAAGTTAATCCCAATCCCTACTTTTTTAAAATGAAAAGTATTTAACAACGAATAGACTCGATCATCGATCTATAAGAACAAAATAACAGCTTAACGGAAGAATATATATTAAAAAAAATGAAATTAAACGGAAGATGAAAACGAAGAATTTCCTGTGAGATCTAGGGCAAGATTTTTCCTTTGGGTAACATATTCCTTTTTTACTTTGAAGATAATCCTAGGGTTAGGTTAGAGGAAAGTGTTGTTTAGAGAGATTGCAAGAAAAAGTAAGCGTCATGGTGATTGATGTTCTCTCTCTTGCATTATGATTTTGATCCGGTCGAAGCAAGACCATTCTTGCAACCGTCGGTTATTTTGGTTTTTTTTTTTTTCCTTCTTTATTTTTTTTCACTTCCAAAGGAAGAAGCATGTCCACGCGTGTTGGTACGCGTGGCGCCAGTACCTTATGCGTAGGTGGGAGACAGAAGCTTTCGCGCCGTTGTCATATGGGGTCCATGTCACGTGACTCCATCTAGCATGGATTATGATGGAGTGCCTTTTTTGTTATTTGACACTGAAGCCAGGGTTTAATAGAGGCAAATCATCTCTGTTTCGAAATCTTACCGTTAAATGGAAATAACTACGATTTTATTAATGATATTTTAATGCAAAATCCTTTTCTTATTACGAGAACCTTATAGTAAACAATTAATCATTTAATTTGTCCACTAATACAGGGTATTGTATGTGATTTTTTTTGATACACCAAAATATCTTAGTTCACAAGAAAGAAGTTTTTCCGAGACTTATCTCCCAAGAAGATATTTTTTTATATGCCCGGCCAATTATATGCTTAAAAATTAAATTATTTGCTACACATGTTAGGTTTAACATGTGATCTTATTAATTAAAAGAGTATAACTGTATCCATTTAATCATAAAAATAATATGATCCAATGCGTATTCAGCAGAGGAAGACAATGAAAAACCCCAGAAAACAGCAAATTATAATCGATGCAATGTAACTGACTTTAAATTTAGATGTGGTTTTTCTTTTCTCTTATCCGAACCAGCAAAACATGTATCCTCTTCAGTTCAAACTTGAAACCAAAAACTTAAGTAGCGCATAACGTGCACCATCGTAGACTAGAAGAAGCTCACTTGGTGGTTGGTTTTTTACACACTGGAACTGGAACTAGAACTAGAATCCTCTTATGGGTTAAAGTAAGAAGTGCCGCATTTGCATTTCCATCCTTCGGGTTTATAACTTGCATACCGAACACCCAGAAGGACATTGGTGGTAGGAATCTGAATGGGATTACAGGGAACACAGCCTCCACATTTGTGCTCGCATCTTGGTGGTGTTGACCCCAGCCTGCTCAATCCTCTGAATATTTCTTTCTGCACTCGGGCCCTTCCATCCATTCTTTCTCTTCCCTGAAAGCAAATAACAACAAACGTGTTCCTTAGACACAGAGAAAAAGAAACTAAGACAGTCGCTGAAGCACAGAAAAGCATGTACCTGTGTTGAGTCACAGGCAGTTCCTGGAACATCTTGAATTGGAAAAGAATCGACTGTAGAAAATGGATAGAATGTTTAAGAATACTGTTGCTGTTTACCAAGTGGTGAAAAGGACCCTTTTTTAGGAGGAAAAGAAGACTGTGCAATCGAATTTGTGTTACTGGGAATGATGCCAAGCAAGGGGAGTGTTTGTGAAAATGACTGATCCGATGGAAAAGAGTGTATGTTACTGACCTTGTTGATTGGCAGCATCATACGTTGACAAAGGCTTGCTCATTACAGAAACCCAAATTGTAACTACTAGAGTAGCCATTAGAATACGGCACATCCTTCCCTTCATGGTTGGTGAAATCCTAAAACGATGTTGAAAATGATGGCCAAACTACCTTTATGAAAAGGATGTGAGACAAAGAAGAAAGAGACGGACAAGGAGAGTTGGGGGATAATGAATCACTCACTCCGAGAGGCCAAACATCATTCTTAAATGATATTGTCTCAAGACGGCACAAGAGAACAAAGCAACAGTTACAGACCCACAAAGATTCCAGAGACCCGCCAAATATCTGTGGGGGCTTCCTTTTATTAAAGAGGACAAAGCACTACAATTTCTTCCATAGCCTGGGAGTTTCTTATTCACCTAGGGGAGGGAGCAACGTTGCTTCTCAAACGAGTGTCAGAGTTTAGGCTACTTAGAAAAGTTTCGAGCATTTCGTTTAACAATGTCACTTGTCTCGTAAGCAAATATATAAAGCAAGAGAAATCACTTGAAACTGTTTGATTTTTTATTCCGAGACGAAGAATAAAACGGATTCACCACTCTACCCCTGCTCAGTGCCATCCCAGTACAGAGTTATTGGCGGGAATGAGCAGCAATGCCCCTATGGAAGTTTGATATAATAACAGTTCAAATATTTATAGGTTTCTTAGACTGCAGAGCCTCTTCTTTCATGCTTTTTGATTCTCACAGTTCTGAATCGACTTTTCAACTCAAGTTCCTGTCTTATAAAGAGAAATAGTCATTTATTTTGAAGTTTACGTTTGACCCTAACAAAGTGACCAAAGAAACATGAGCAAACTCAGCGAGAGAGAGCCTTCCCAGGTAAACAGACTTCTACTGAACTGAACCAAGGATCAATGGACTTCTACGATAACATGGACAATGGGAGTACAAATTTCATTAGTCAGGTCAATTTCTTTTCTTACAAGGTGATTGGGGACTCTCAGTAAATCTGCCTCATGAATCTTTTCAACCAACTTACCGAGGGTCAAATATAGGTCAAAGTTTTATGACTTATCCCAATCAACAGTGTGGGCTCACTGACCCACATTGTTCTTCTACAGGTAGGGGCTCTCTCTTCACACTTAATTGTTGCTTGTGCAATAAAGCATTTCTGCACTCTCCACCGCTTCTCCAGATCATCCATATATAGAGCCTCAGACGAATGTGCTGAGGAATTATCAAATATGAAAGATCGATATATACAGCAGAGTTGATTGACAACTTGTCTATATTTCTTTTCTCTCCTTTGTTGGTTTCTGATTGCATGGGAACTAGTTATAGCAGGACCAACTAGCTCTAGCGACCTTTACGGCTTTACCTCAAATATGTCTGTATTGTTGTATTTCTGTATAAAGTGTCGGTTTCTTCGATGAATATCATTTTTTTTTCCTAAGGTGAAACAGAATATATATATACATATATAGCATGGGATGAGATGGGATAGGATAGGATGGTGTCATGGTTGGGTCATTAGGCAAAATGAGATGACAAGGTATAGAAAGGACACTTTCTGTCTACTTGGGGAAGGACCCCAAAAAGGCCAAAAGGCTAACACAAAGATTCAAGAAACCAAAAGTTTACTGTAGCATGGAAACGAAAGAAGCTATAACTAATGGCAGAAGGTATTACCCTCAACGCCTCTTGTGTGCTCTGTGATGATATTTTGGGATGGGAAGAATAATGGGCACAAGTCTTTAGTGGTGGAAATATTTATTTTGATTTTATATATTTAAAATTTTAATTGATTTTATTTCTTAAATTTCTTGAATTTATTAATTTATTTTTTATATTTAAAAATATTAATAAATTTAAAAGATAAAATTAATAGAAATTCTAAATAATAAAAAATTAAATTAATAAAAACTTTAAATACAAAAAAATAAAAATACAATCTATTCTATATGAATTAATTTTAGTTTATTTATAAGAATAAATAAATTTTTTTAAAAAAAATGAGTGTGAATAATTGATGTACCTGTAACACATCTGTTTTGGGATATGCTTCTGCTTTGTCTGTCTATGTGGTTATATGGATGCAGTACCTGCACTCTGTACATGGGGCAGATATATCTCTTTGTAGCTTGAAAAAGCTGGATGACAGGTATTAACCCAAAATTAGTTATGACTTTTCTTAAACGATGACAATAACAAAAATGTTCTCATAACCCAAAATTAGATTAGCTTAGATAACAATAACAAGAATGTTCTCTCAACGCAATTTGTGTCTAAAATTAAATTAACATTTTTTACTTTCAAGGTATGATGGGTGATGGAATGATTTGATTATACACTGTTGGTGTTGTCTATCCAATTTTCCCAGCATTCCCAATGAGAGATATGGAATGGAAATTCTTTTTCATTTTCTATCCCATCAAACATTAATTCCCAAAACGTCTTTTCTTTCTTGCTTTTTGGCTGAACATCTTTATCTTTACGTGAAAACCCACAAAACCTGAAAGGATAGGGAGGCAAGAGGCAATAAAATTGACTTTTCTCACAGTTACTGATCCATAATTTTTTTTAAAAAAAAAAAATCTAACAGATAATGAATGATGTGATCATGTTTTATTCCAGAATTTATTTATACTCAGCTTACAGAAAAAAGAGTGAATTCAATCGACCTCCCAAAAAATGGGGACGAAAGTTGGTTTGGGTGAATTGTGAGATACAAGGTACCTATCTGAAGTCTAAAACATTCAATTTTCTCAAAGAATGAAAAAATAAGCAAACAAAAAATGGGAATTTTTGTTAGATGCATCCACGAGGTGTGTCCTCAGCGGTCACTTGTCACCAAAATGGGCCTAACTTGAAATTGGAATTGGAATTGGGGTCCTTGGGCTGGGCAGGCCCATGTATGCAATGCTAGGTGAGAGCCTCACTTTTGGGCTGGGCCTTGGTGAAGGAATTGGGCCATAGTTAGTGAACCGTGCAGATGCGGGCCTTGGTGACAAATTAACTTGCTCTAAAGCCCGTGATTGTAAATCTAGAGGATAGTCACGAACACACCCAATGCGGGGTCCAGCCCCAGACGTCCACTTGCGGGATAACCTCTTGTTCAAGTCAAATGCCGCGGCTTCAACCTTTGCATCCTCTTTATTATCTCTTGTGCAGTCGGCCTCCTTGCCATTATTGTTGACATTGATTGCGCTTGTAAGGTCTGTCTGGGAAGGTACAGTAGGTAGCTTGTTTTGTTCAGATGCATTAGCAGCAATAAATGAAGGAGCATCATCATCAATTGCACATTTCTGCAAGAAACAAACCAAACAATCATCATCTATTACCCATTTCGAGAATTCGGATTCAATGCAGCCACTCGTTTAGACGATGAGATGGTGCAAAAGGGCCATTGGATGGATCAAATTGCGTAGATTTATGCAACAATCAATCCATCAACCCCATGTTGTAAATTGTGTGAAATTCGAGTCTATATTTGTATACATATTTTATATTTCAAAATTTATACTGCACTTTAGAGAAGCACAACTAAAAGGGTATTGTGAATTTACCTTGACATTGGAGAGATCTACATTGTGCTCCTCAAGAAAGCTAATAAATTCCCTGAAATTCTCCTCTGTTGGGTGATAATGACCACTGTATGGCCAAATAGCCTGCATAAACAAAGCTTGTAAGTAAATTTGCATCTACAAACATAATGTGAAGAAATGCATTTACTGTTCGAAACAACGTTAAAATGCTGGGGTAAATTTTGTACCTCAAGGACACCCTGGTGTGCTACTAATCTACCAGCTGCTGTAGTTGCCCCACCAGCAAGAAAGCTTGAATGCTGAAAGGACCCTTTTTTCTTTTGCCCCACATACAAAGCCCTTGTGGTGCTGAGAACAAATATCCATTTGGTTTTGTCATCAGTATCCACAAGATTTCCGTTCTGTTTATAAACCAACTTCCCGTTTTCAACAATTACTTCAAATTCTTCCCTTTCTTTCTGAAACGATAACAACAAAGATAACTACGTTAGATACCAGATAGGAAAATGGGTTATTGTGAATTCAAATGTAAATTGTTCAGTGAAAACTTACTGGTCCAAGGTATTTAATGCATTGGCGTTGAAGAGTGGTCCTTGGGCATTTCTCAAGGTTTATTTCTTTTCCATCTCCAATGTCCAACCTGCACGTTACAAATTAGAAAGTTAACCATCCAAATCCTTAGTTTTTCTAATAGATGATAATTACATTCAAGATGAATTTTAGAAATGTTTACCAGTAGAAAAATGGTTGCGTGCTTTGACTTGCAAACCAGATATCATAATACATGTGCAGATTGTGTCCATACCGATGTCGTGGGTCAATCTGTGCATGCAGTAAACAAGGAGAAATTTTATCAATGCTTGAACACATTTTGATTGTACACTCAAATATCATAAAGTCAATGGAGTATAGGCGAGAAGGGTTGAAACTTGAAAGACTTACAGCTTCAAGCCAATGTTGGAGGGCTAGTTTTTGTGCCTTGTCATCCTTGGATAAACCTTTTCCAACCTGTATGAGAAAAAAGTCAGCACTAGATAAATCAAGACGTTTAGGTTGCTTTTTTATATATATTATTATTTTTATCACAATATTTAATACCTTAGCCGCTCTTGTCCTTGCCCTTGCCCACCTTGATGTGGCGGTTTCTGGTTTCTGGACTTCGAAAAATGACACAGAACTCCGTTTCAGAGCTGCAAAGTCTAACGCTTTCCACCTAATCATACAATAATTGCCAATTAATAACACGGAAAAGGTGAATTCAAGCAAATTTTCACTTAAAAATTGCTAATAATGAGACTAACCATAGCTCCTCCACCACAACCGCACAATCTGCAAGGTTTCTTCTTGTACGGTAACTCTTGTAGACTTTCTGAAGCTTGGTTGCAGCAGCATCAAGCTCACTGACGGGTCTGGGTGAAGAGAAAACAGCTTCTTTAGGTAGAGAAAGTTTAGGGACTGGTTTGTGCTTCAATTCACCATTGAGTTCAAGAGAATCAAGACCCATGTTCTCTTTCTCCTGAATGTATGAAAGATTTCTTTCAAGTACCACTTGTTCTGGTCTGTAACCCTTCAAACGGCTTGTCTTGTTGGACCCATTTGACAATTTTTTTGTTTCTGATTCTGTTTTCTTGAAGCTGGCTGATCTTAAAATCTTTGCCCCATCTTTAGCAGCCAAACTGATGTTGAAAGACAAGCCAAAGAATGAATGTCTAACGATTTCCTCCCAGGCTGATACGAGTAAGGAAAGTGATAATCCCATAGAGCTACAAACACCACCAGTCTTCAACTTTTTTTCGAAGAAATCCCACTTGCGAGTCCTGCTAAGATGATATATATGTCAGACTACAAAGTTATAATTAATTAGTTAGAACATATTGAAATGGGTCAACAGCAAAAAATGAAATCTTTCGAATCTTTTTGTTCGAATAAAGTCTAATCATTTCAATGGAAAAGTTCCAGAAACACTCATTTTGAAGAGTTCAGTTATGTTGAAGTCTATTTTGAAACACAGATAACTGTTAAACACCTTGAAATACTTTCATATTCAAGCTTAAAATCAAATAACCGAGATACGAAGGCCAAAACTGTAATAATCCCACAGGGGAAATATCCCAAACAGAACGGAAACAAAAGCTTGCCATGAAGCATTTACCTTGTCTGTATGTTTAATCTGTCTCACTGTTTTAGAATGTTTGCTCAATGGAATTCAATTCTGACTCGAAGAACAAAGACCCACTTAATGAGAAAAGATGGATGAATATCAGTGGCTCCCTTGCTTATATATACTTTTAGGAGGAAGACTAATATTCCAGTATTCAAATGCGTGTCAAAAGCCGGAAAAGGAAAGAAAAGGAGCAGTCTTTGAATTCCACTTCGAACCTACTGACACAATTTCGGGTTGGAAAATAAAAGGTGGGTGATTTGGATTTGGATTCTCCTGTGTTACTCCTTTCAAGGTCCAACGCCACGAGTTGTTGATGAATTCAAAGGCTTGAAAGTTTGAATCCCCTTTTGGGATTTTGCAGGTAAATAAATAGGGCCACTTAAAAAGGCTGTGTTTCCATTACAAAGAGAACGATGAATACAGAGAGATAAAGAGATGGTGGTCAAAGAAGGTAAGCCCTGTGAGCTTCCATGAAAATCATAAATTGCTTAAAATAAAAAATAAAAATGGATACTGCGGCTTTCTTGTCTAACAGTCAACGAACGCATGAGGTCACGCCCGCGTCTCGTGATTTGTGTTGTATTGCATATAATAGCACTGTGCCTCTTTACTGCGATCGTTTTCTTAAATCTTTAATTTACGAAAATAAAAAACATATATTTACAAATATACCCTTAACATCACTCTTTAATTTAAAGGGAGAGTTAACTATGCGTAACACATTCCAGTGTGGTTGTTAAGATTTTCTTTTTGTAAGCCAGACTTACTTCCCACAAAGCTCACGCGTACACGGTTTACTGTGTTTCTGGATACTACGTTAAAAGCAAACTGAATGCAAAACAGAGACAAAACTGCCGTTTTTAGGAACATGTCCGTGTGATTTGAGTTTAATGTTTCTTTTTTAAGGTTGATTTTCAAGTGTGAAAATTTATTGAAACTTCAAATATATTGCTTAACTCAAAATCAGGAAGTGTTGCAAACAACCTCTACAAATTAGGGGATTTAAAAAAAAAAAAAACATAAATCTAATATTGGACAATGGATGATGATGGGATTTAAATCTGAGCTCCTTTAATGGAGTGTATTTGTGAATTTACACCATTCATTAATTTTTTTCTTTTATCATGGTTATGATGAATATATGTTTATGTACACTTTGCTTAAGAAAAAAACAGAAAGAAAAATCAAACTTAGACCATGTCTAATAGTTGGAAATTAAGCATTCCGCAAAGTGTGTGCGACATTGTACTTCTTATTACACCATTAAAGATAAATGAGTTGAAGGAGAAAAGAGATAGAAGGTTGTTGGAATTTAGAATGATAAATAAAAAAAAAAATAGGATTCAAATTGTACTTTGTAAAAAGTAAAAAATAGATTTAAGGAAAAAGGAATAAAAAATTATGAAATAAATTAATAAAAATAAAAATATGAGATAATTTATAAAATTTATTTTTAAAATTTTTTAAAATTGTATAAATAAAAAAAATTATTTTTTATAAAATGATGTATAATATAAATAATTAAAATATATAATCTTAATAAATATTATGATTAAATATGTTTGTTCTTTAGATGTGAAAGCCGGCGGCTTTGCACCATGTGCAAACCCCACCCTGCCTATCCATCAAGTTGCTGGTCTCTAAACTTGAATTTCTACAATATTTCAACCTAAATTCACCATAATCGATACAAAATTAAAGAGAGGGGGGCCGTCTATTTAATGCTTACTCAAATTGCTTTAATAGTTTACTCAAATTAGATTTTCCTAATTTTACATTTCCATAATAATTTGATATACAATTTCTTCAAAGAAATAATTTTATCGACAACAATATTTTTTTCCTCAATATTCAAAAAAAAAATCATACCCATAGGTAAGGAAGCATGCATGTATTATCTTATTCTATGATACCAAACTTGTCATAATCTATGGTGTGTAATTTTTTGTGTATAAATGATAAATAAATCCCATTTTGATTTTAATACTAGACTAGTAGGATCAAAATATTGAAAGCACACGGTTGTGCAAGAATCACATAATTTTGAGATTAAAAAAATACTAGTCTCTTTACTATTGGTGGGCCAAATCATATCATAAGAAAACACATTAATTTTTACGTTGGAGATTGTTACGAGGGGATAGTTCAGATTAGGCTAATATAACTCTTAACTAATAGCAGTGAAAATCCTACAAAAGAAGAGAGTGGAGATGAGATCAAAAGAAAAAATTTTAACGTTCAAATTAATAACTGTTTATAAAATAATAAAAGAATTAGGTTAGAAGTGTGTACTTTATTTATCAATAATAAAAATTATTTATATTAATAATTAAGATGATATTTTTTAATTATAAGATAATAATTTTAATTTAATAAATTAACTTATTTAGTTAATAGTAGGTATTATTTTAAAAATGATGATTCACGAATGCGCACAGAATGCGGGTCAAGACGGTCATAAGACTCAAAACTCAAGACCATTCAATAATAATGTGTTTCTTGGAAGTAGGCGCAATTTTTCCATGTGCCCGCGCTTTTGAATGCTCTGCGGTCTATTCTTCTGTCGTGTCAACCACACATGTAGATTGTCATTAGAATTAGAATGAGAATGTTAGCAACATTAAAAAAATATATATATAAAAATTGCATAAGTTGAAGGTCCACGGTCAGAAGTCTACATTCACATATCAATGACATATCATACTTTCAAAGAAAAATAAAATAAAATCATATATCTTTATAATTTGTCACACAATTAACTAATTTGTACAGTCAGGTATAATAGTTAAATAAAATATTTTAAAATTATCTTGTTAAAAAAAATTAATTCTCATTGTTTTTAACATAAATTAATTTTGCCATAAAAATGTTATAATACCCTTAGCATTATAAAAGAAAATAATTTTCGTACACATATGAATCTAATAATGGTGGTGGCATTTGCTACTTCATTTTTAAAATATGCATATATAAACAATGCCAACAAACTCTTCTAGATTTTGACTATTAATAATTCTTGACCCGTTGGCTGCTTATCCTTCTTTTGTTTTCTATTATATATTAATTTTTTTTTATCTAATATATCAAATAGTTTATTATCAGCAACCATTGTTATATTCATCCCAATTAATTAACATATCAAAAAATGTTAATAAAGTATAATTAATAAAGAGAACTTTAATTATTCTGAAAATTATTTTCCAACTAGTTTATATTGTTTCTCTAATTTATTTTTCCTTCTACATGTCGATATATTTTTATATTTTAAAATTTAAAATAGGATTAGGTTGTCTACACACGACAAAACTAATAAAAAAGCCGACAGCTATATTATTTTATCATTATTATGTTACCTAAATTGTGGGGCATTTGATTTGCATACTACCATTAGCCATCTGCGTGATGTGACGAAGCAATTAATATACACTATGGTTGATAATTAATTCAATTTGCTATCAGTGGTTGCTCAGATATTTTTAAAAAAAATTTCAAAGTCGTTATTTTCAAAATTAATGTTTGGTCAAATTTATTTTTAATTAATAATATTACTATTATTTTTGTTTCAATTTTTTTTTATTTTTTAAGGTTGTTGGGTTCTTTCATATAAATTAAAAAATTATTAATTAATATAGTATATTAATTATAATATTTTTATTTAATTATTTAAAATTTATGTGTTTTAAAAAAAAAGAATGAATAATTTTATGTAATTAAATAAAAGTGAATATAAAAATAAATTTTAATGAAATATTAAAATTTTAAAAATATAATTATTTTGGAACAAAATACAATCTTTAAAATAAAAAATTTGGGATGAAAGAATATTAATTAAAATTATTTTTCTCTTATCATCTTTCTTACATAGTGAGGTATTTATTTTAAAATAAAATAACATTTTACTTTAATTAATAATTTTTTAATATGTGTATATCAACGATAAACAACAGGATTTTTAGACGGAGAAAACAAATTAGGCTTGGTTTGGTATGTTGGAAAGGAAAATAGTGAATTTTATTTTATATTATTTATTAACTCTAAAGTAAAATAAAAATTTCATAATATTACTTTCTTTTAAATTAAGAGTGCAACTTTCTTTCAAAATTAGAAGGAAAGGGAAAGAATTTTTTTTTTTCAAAATTATCTAACTTTTATTTTCTTTTAACATTGAGTTATTTATTTTTGTTTTTGTTAAATACTATTATGGGTTTTTTTTTTTATATATATTCTAGCAAGATGGAGATTTTTTTGAAAATATTGTTATTATTTTTATAAATTTTAATAATTTTTTTTTAATTTTGGCAATATTGACGAATAAGTTTGTTGTTATTACATAGTTCTATTATTTTTATATGTTTAAGTTGTATAATTATTTAAATTTGAATAACTATTATTTTTTTAAAAAAAAGATAATATATTAAATCTGTACAGTGTAATTTTTTTAAAAATAATATAAATATCAATCATAAAACTTTACAATAATTAAGTTAGAAATTTGAGATATTTTTTAAATTTTAAAATAAAGAGTAATTATATATATATATATATAAAACCAAATATTATAAAATAAACTTTCTGTTACGTATCAAACAAATTAAAAATTATTATTTCCATTATTTTGACTCATTTTCTTTCTCACACTTTCCTTACCATTACAGAAGCATCAGTTAAAATTAGACCATGACTTTGTGTGCCGCCATAGCTATCATGGGAGTTGACCTGTAGGCAGTGCGGACGTGTATACTAAAATATCTCAATTTTTTAGAAAAAAAAAAAGACTTGTTCAGAGGTTACTGCTAATTGGCAAGTTTTATCGTATTTAAGAATCTAATTACGACTGTTTACTATTTTACTATCATATCCTACGTCTGAGATTGAAAGGTAATATTTGAGCAGTATTCCACTTGATTATTTTATTTAAATATAAAGTTAAGTAATAAATAAAAAATTAAAATTTATTTTTTTAATCAATCAAATATTTAAATGATACAAGACGTGAAGGGAAGAAGCACAGCAGCTTCATGCAGCAGGAAAAAAGAACCACGTGAATCAGCAAATTTGAAGATTTTCTGATACAGAGAGTTTGCTTATATTAATTTCCCTGTTAATTCTTTATCAAAGGAATCTAATATCGATCACGTAGGTCCAGAAGACAACACAAAAGCACTTGTATTATTGGGGTATGATATGGAGCTGACTGCGAAAATTGGCCACATCCCAAAAAAAAGGTGTCACAGTCGCAATGTCTCTCATTGATTTCAGAGCATATTGGCTGAAATTATCCACTTAAGCTTATAATAGAGTTAAAAAGAAACAAAAGAAGTAATTAGATTAGAACTAAGAGTCATGCATGTCTTAGGGTGCGTTTGATACCAATACTGGACAGCACAAGTAAAACAGCACAGCACAAAGAGTTGAGGTACAGGACAATTTTTTGTACTGTCCATTGTTTGTTGTTTAACGTACTGGACAAAAAAATTTATATCATTTTTATCTAATTTATAGTAATACTTTATATTATTATTATTTTTTAAAAAATATAATACAATTTTAATATTTATAACAATTAAAGTAATTTATAAAAATATAAAATTTAAAAAAGTGTCGTCAATCGCTGATCATTGTCGGTACCTTGCCAATCACCTATCGTTATGAATACCTCGCCGGTTGATAACTGTTGTTAAGACTTACCGTTATTGATTTGATGAGCTAAGATATAGAGACTTGTAAGATGGTTTGAGAGATAACAATGTTAAAATTTTTGTCCAGTACTCTGGACAAATCCTTGTCCCATGGTTTGGTGAGTAACAAAAATTCAAGGATTTGTCCAGTACCATGGACAAGTTTTTGTCTAATACTGTAATCTTTTACAAATCAAACAAGGGACAACAATTTTCGTACTGTCCAGTCTTTTATTTTTTAGCAAATCAAACAGACCATTAGGGAACAACCTACATGTGTGGTCTTTTAGCAATGAGCCTTTCCAAATTCCCATTACCTTAACGTGATTTTCAAGCTTCAAAACCTATACACTCACAAACAACGTTACTCCTCTCGTCGCATTCACATAAGGACCACTTAACATATATTTTGTGCCTACTCAGGAACGATACAGGAAGTAGTACGTCTCTATTTGTTTCAAAGAAGACGACGTCTCTTTGTATATATCTGCATGCTGTGATACGACCTACGCCAACCAAATTTTAATATATATATAGGTGAATATTCTCTTGTCTCAAAAATGTCCCAACTCTATCTTTTATTGTTTGTAGAATATTAAAAATAATATTACAACTATTAATTATAAGTTACCTTAAATACATTTTCTAACCCGCGAGACTAAGGGCAAAAGGAGAATTTGGATTAGAAAAGATAGAAACTAATAAATTAGAGTTTGGGGAGATCGAATGTGAAATTTTACATGAATTTTGGGGACAAATACATAATAATCATATAAAAAAAATGAAAAACTTGGACACCCCTAATCCCATTCCCTCTGTCTAGGGAGACATGGTTAGAGGCAAAGTTACAATAAAGAGAATTTTGTCTCTATATATAGGACTAAGCAAATATCATATTATCGTTAGACATGGGGCAGTCCTTACTTCAGTTCTCAGTTTGGGGGGGCAGGAAGCAAGGCCTGAACGAACCGAGGCCCGAAGGGGGTTGATTTTGCATTACCATTTCTCATATCTATGGGTCTATTAAAATGGGTCTCCGCATTTCTCATGGCACATCCCTTAATTGCTAACCACACACCGCTTCCCCCTTCCCTTTTATGTTTTGAAATGACAGAAATAACCATATCATCTAAAAATAAAAATAAAAACACTGTCATCCTCCCTCTCACACGCCACAAAACGTCACACCATGTCAAACCTCCTTCCTTTGGTGGTAATGACAACTTCAAATGATTGAGGAGTGAGTTTATTTGGTCTTTTTTATGCTCCATAAGCACATCCAAGAGGAGAAGCTTCAAACACAATGAACATGCATCTTTTCTGATTTGGAATCTTTATGGACTCATAAATCCCTAAGTAAGAAAACCAGCTCGTTAGAAAAATCGATGCTTAAATTTTGAAGTTTCACTCAAAAACTTCTAATAATTTTTTTTTTTTTTTTCATTGGATTTTTTCATTAAAATTTAGTATTAGAGAGAGAAAACAACCTCGACAGAAGAAAATTTGAAGGAAACCAAATTATCTTTAAAAAAAAATCATTTAAATTTGTGAAAAGGACTAGAGGACCTCGATGAGCCACTAATCACCCTGTGACTGTGAGGGCTCACTCATCTGCACTTTTTAGGTAATCGAACCTTATCAACATTTTACTTTTCTGACAAATCTTAACTTAACTCTGGGCCACATGACCCACCAACTCCCCATGCTCAAAGTAACAACTCACAAGTACTCCGACACGTGGTGAGTTTTACTGCACATAATGTGATCTTTCTAGTGAAAAGACAAGGGCTGCATTTATCTCTGCTATGTGAGGAAATAAGATCATCATCCATCTATGTTTCATGATGGGAAACACGGCAAATTGTGATTAAAGTTGGGTCATTTGGTCTCCCAATCATATCCAAGTAAAATCTCGATCTATACGCAACTCTAATTATGAATTCGTGCTTGGCTACATTACAAAGATGTAGTAATAACAAACAGTAATTAGATTCAACACGAAGTGAAATCTGTATCGGTAAGGCAAAATTTCTCGTTCTCAAAAGGCAAAAGGAAGCATGAAACTGCAGCATATTACATGTAACTAGTTAAGTTATTGGATACAGCTTTGTACAGGCTAATCTAGGACTCTGTACAATCAAAATTTACTGTCAAAGAGAGCAATGGGGTTGAGGAAGAGGTACTGCACAACCCAGCCAAATCGAGTAAACTGCTGCGAGCCATCCAATTTGGCTCCTTGGGTTTTTCCAGTGGTGAAGACTGAAGAGCTTCCTCCTAGTATTTTGCGCAAACTCTTGCAACCTGCCAACATAAATTGCCCACAACGTGACAAACAACTACCTGGTACACATGTTGTTCAACTTGAAACACAATTCTAAAGCAGCTATACCTGATAAAGCATGGATCATATGCAACCAGTTTGCCCCACCAATCCAGTTGCGGATCCACCCCAATCCGATGGTTTAGTTATCAAGTCCTCCAATTCAAGATAGATGTTTGTGTCATTCACGTCTAGTCCTTCATCAACTAGAGTGTTTTCCCTCATCAGTTTTTCTGACACAACATGATAGGCAGAAGATACATTGCTTGCTCTGGAAGCATTAGCAATCAAGCCTTGTATGGTTGGCCTGCATAGTTCATCTCTCCGTGGAGGAGGGGATGGGGGATTCACTAAGGTAGTGTTCACATCTTCAGACAAGAACCCATTGAGCTCGGATTGCAATGTATGAACATTGAAGATAGCAGGGGATTGTGTTCCGAGCAATCTGCTTATCTCACCCCCGTCGAGCTCTCTTTTTCGCTTTATCCTCTGGACTAACTGTTGAATTGACGATGGATTTCTTGCCATTCTCGTCAGGAAAAACAGCATCTGATGTTGCTTCATCTCGGCGCACCGCATTTGGTCTTGCACATCTTTGAGGTGAATCTGTGAATTCTCTTGTTGCTGTCTCAGTTTCAGAATTTCCAGTTTCATTATGTTTTGATCCTTTTTCAGTTTCTCAAATTCGGTTTCCTGGCCGGGCTTTGTCAAATTGAATGTTCCTTGTTGCTGTTTGTTGTACTTGCTTTTTCTCCTGATGTTCTTCAGCAAATGCTTCTTCCCTCCACGAAATCCCTCATTTGCAAACTCCCAACGATCCGAATCAACCTTCCTAAACCCCTGCACCACCATATTATGAAGTCAATTGCCACCAAGTACAAAGATTGGAAGTGAAGTTTGCAACTTGATATCAAGAATTCGAATATGGAACGGCAATATGATTCAAAACTATTACTCGGTAAAAATAATAATAAATTAAACTTCAGCAATAAAATATTTAAGCATATATAGAACCCTTATAAGAGTTCAGAAGCTTAAAAAAAAAAAAAATTAATGTGAAAATAAGAAAAGCAAAAATAGATTATAATTTAAGGAGCTTAGAGAACAGCATTCATCACTGGAAATAAAATATGCAATTCAGCCAATTTCTATCCAATTGATTCAATTATTATGGGTATAAAAGAAAATCTTTCACAGCTCCAATCACAAAGAATAAGCATTCACACAGAAAGAAGATCCCAATTGGGAATTTCTACTTACGTAAGTGTTGAGCTGGCGAATGAAGCTGGAGAAATTGCTGTGCTTGAAGTATTTTGGGAGAAGGATTTTGGAGAATTCGTAAGAATCCCAAACGATGAAGCTATCACGAGATTCGTTCCAGGACACGATCAGGTCGGTTTCCGGGTCCTCCACCATTTCAAAGGTCTTCTTCAGGAACGGCGGTGGACCCAGCTCGTGCAACCCCTCCATCGGTTTCGCCAACTCAATCGATGAGGAAGAGGAAGACCCATTAACCATGTTATAGCAACCATCGCCGGATTCACCTCCATATCTGTCACAGTCGTCTACCTCTACCTCTTCTTTGATATTAACCAGCCGAATCGCTTCAGTCACTTCGGAGGTGGATTTCCTTTCTGAACCTTGACTGAATTTCGTGGACGAAGACGATGACCGGAAAACATCATCGTGGTCCTCATCTTCAGCATCAAAAGAGGAGCCGGAATTAGCGCTAGCTTCATCGTCGAAGACGGTTACTTGCTTTGATTTGACTGTCACTACTTCAACCATGTCTTTCACATTCTGTGCTTCCGTAGCTTTATTAAGTATCACCTCATCGATGGGTTCCGTGAAGAGAGTGGACGAGAACACCGAACAAAACCCACCACCTCCGTCACCATGCGCAGCCGCCATTTTTTCTCTGCTTGTACCTGAGAGTAGGTCCCCAACTCCGAGCATGCCGCTTGAGAGTGTTACTGTTGAAAATAGATAGAGAAATTTATATGTTTTCGGGGACAGAGGAAGCGTATGCACTATACAGTGCACATTTTGTGTGTTAACAAATTCTTTATCAATTATTTTTCAGAGGAAAAAGGAAGAAGGAAGAATTGAAGGGGAAACAGGGAAGGAAGAGTCAAGAGGGAGAGACACATACAAGAGCAGAGGAGGATTGCGTATCAGTGGGACTTTGTCTAAATAAGGAAACTCAGCTAAATTGCCACGTTGCTATGTATCCCTTTGGCTTTTTGCCATTTGTAGCAACGTACTGGACCCGCCAATACTAAACAAACACATTTCACATTTCTACTTCTAATACTAATAGAAATTAAATTAAATAATTATCTCTTCAAATAATGGTTTAGCCAACCATCTTGAACCCGATGATGGAACGATTGTCTCTGGATTGGGCATAGTATTATTATTAGTAGCATCATTCAGACAGCTTTTCCTATCTCTTTCGTGCCCAATATTTTCTGTGGCTTTATTATATTTTATAATTGCGGGAAGGACAGTGTTGTCTGTGTGATTTTAAAACACAAATATTTCAAAAAAGTTACCAAACAAAAACACAAAATTCAGCATAATATAACAAATGATAAAAAAAATTAGTAAATTATTCAGTAAACAAATTTGTTTTAATATTTATGAAATAGCTTAATTTTTATAACAACACTAAATAAATTTCAACAAAACCCATCCATCCCAAGTGGGGCAGAGCCATCTTGTCTGATGTTGACTTAGTTTTTAACGGCGGAAGATAAAAAGGAAAAATTTAAAAGGGATATGATCTGAGATGAGATCGCTGATGTCGGTAACCATTTGCATGAACGCCAAGTGTCATCATGACCAATAGTCCTACTGTTCAGTTTTCTGTCGGTAACCATTTGCTTCTGGAAATTTGCTAATTTCACAAGCCTCGAATGCTGTCCATGTTTATCGTCCAATTAAATAGCGCCACCTGGCATATACACGTACATTTTTTGATTTGGTGCATGTACCTCGGGAGCGAGAACAGGGAAAAAGCTCGGTGCGGTTTTTACCGGAAAAGATGAATAGCGGTGGCCGCAGAGGCATGCTATGACATAACAAGGTACCGTATGTCGTATTCGGGGAGATGCTCCTTGACCGTACAACTGGCACGGGCTACAGACGCCTACTTGGCCTGATGATTGTGGGTTGGGCTTGATTAATTACTAACGTGGCACACATATGGGCCCGGTGTTGTTGCACATTGGCCATAGTAAGCGTGGTCTAAAATTAGGCTCCTAATGTTGCTTTTGTTACTTGATAACAAGATTGGAATCAATTCTAGTTGATTGTAACAAGTGTTGTCTTTGAAGAACCGAGTTAACCTAGTGGTTCCTGTATCCGAGCAAGGACCTGTTAGTTTTTAAATTTAAATCTTTTATAATTTCTCTCTGGTAGTATCAATTTCTTAATTATTAAACAAAACGATCACTACAATTACAGTCTCATCTAATAATTAAAAAATTATTAATAAACAGTAACTGTATTAGATCTTAGTCCATTAACTTGCTCAATGGTGTTCAATACCCTATGGATCAGGTTACAACCCTCGGAGTATGTTGCTCTCCATCTAATATTTATTCTTGAATTATTCATGGGTGCATCACCAATAGAAATATATCATGTGTTAAAATTTGAAGTGTCACCCTATATGTGCTACTCAGAGGATCTCAAAATAAATACTTCTGAAGCATTAAATCTCATTTAAATTACCGTGCTACTGAAAGCACATAATTACATTGCAAATTACTCAATAATGTGTAGGGCTATCAGCTAGCAACATTGATCCCATCAAATGCAGTAGCTAACCAGTTGGATAGGGATGAGTGAATCTCTGTTTGAGCATTTGCATACAAAGATAATGGGGTAACTGTAATCTGTCAAGCCCGAGAAGGAAATCCACTATCAGCAGCTACGGATAGTAAAATTATTATGTCTAGGAAGAGACAGCAATAACAATAAGCAAACCAGAATATGGCTACTCACAAATCCTTCTCAAGTGCCCTCAAGTCTCGATCATCTTCAACATTCTGCATCTATTTTTCTGTGAACTATACTGCAGCTAAAATGGATATAAACAAAGGAAAAAAAACCCATAAGCAATGTGAAGTAATGATGATGATCAAAGCTTGTAAATCATCCATCATTGCGCCAAGTTACTTCATTTTTGAAGTATCTTTTTACTGTTTGCTGAGAGCTGGGTTTTCCTGCAACACCAACAGATTCAATCTTCTCATTCTTCTTATGCAAGTTCAGTTGTCGTGCTGCTCCCTATGAGTTTCACGTAAGAAGTTCCATTCATAAATTAGTTACTGGAGAATATAGCCAGAAACATTTCTGATATTGAGAAAGAAAAACTTACAGCGAGGCTTCTTTTCCTAGTTGTGCTAGCATGATTCCTAGGCTTTGCTGGTTGGACATGCAAGTGCCAGATGAAGGATGCCTGTTTGCTGACACAGCTTGCCAGCTTAAACAAGATCTCCATGGACTTAGCTTTGTCACTTTGACACCCTTTAAGAAAACAGGTAAATTTTTTGGTACTACGAAAAATTGGGATCCCAAATAATGCAAAATGAATGAAACTATGATAATTAAGCAGTGAAAGCAAACTTTGTTTGAAAGAGGAGAGCTGGGATGGCTATATTGATGAAGCAATTTTTGGGGAAAATCCCTCCTTTCTTGATATCTCTTATGGCTGCATGGATTAATGGTAAACATACTGTCACTGCATCTTTCAAATCGCTTTCACTGCTTAGATTCTTCTTCCTGGAAAGTTATATATCAGAACATATTTAGTTACCATTCAAGGGAGAACATAGATATAAGAAACAGAAAATAGAGAGAACTGAGGTGAGACAAACACACCAATTCAATGATATACACGCCACAAATCTGTGCCTCTCTAGCAGCAGCAATAGCTCCAGAGTGTAATCAATGCTAGTCATTACCACGTATACGATACCAGAAAGG
The DNA here is from genome assembly GCA_022379115.2 of Bauhinia variegata. Lineage (NCBI taxonomy): Eukaryota > Viridiplantae > Streptophyta > Magnoliopsida > Fabales > Fabaceae > Bauhinia > Bauhinia variegata. The sequence goes on along the minus strand of CM039430.1, from coordinate 5,409,952 downwards.
CAGAAATGGCAAATAATAATAATAGTAATAATAATTGCTCCTTTGTTTAGTCCACTAATAACCTATCACAAAGTCATTTAAAATTAAAGTGATAGATTTATATATGCATGATAGTGTGATACTTACCAAAAGAGGCTTTGACCAAGAAAACAGTGGCCCAGATAAAGCCAAAGAGACGCAATCTGCAGGACTTCCTGTCATAAAATGAACCGTTCGTTCATATTAGCTAGCATGTAAATCCCAGAATATCAAGAATCAAAACCAATTATTGCTGGAAGTTTTCAATGTCATTGGCATTCTACTATTCCAGTTCTAGTATGATTCTGATCCCAATAGTTGCTGAAGAACCATAGTTAAGTTAGCAATACCTGAGACTTCTTAAGCTGGGGCACCACCAACTTGAGCTGAACACGCAGCTAGCGTCTCCCCAGTGGTAACAGAATGAGCACACACCGATCTGTCCCTGCATTAGCAAAAAGCTTTGGTTTGGCTGACCATGAGCCAATGTTGTTCTGAAGGAAATTATCCAAACAATGCCACAAGAACTCTGAAGACAAGAAAAGATCATCTAAAATTGCGAGGGGAAGTGGCTGACAAGAGAGAACCTACGATTGTGGGGCGCAGACAGGGACATCAAGAAGAGCATCTTGAACGAGAGCCTCGACGAGAAATGGGAGACCAGGAGACTCTATGCCTTGGCCATTGGTGACCATTATAACTGGCTTTCTGAGATTCTCCTCTGTTTTGGTTTCGTCCCCAGTACTCGAAGTTGTGGAAAAGGCAAGAACTTTGGTGGTGGGTTCATGGGATTTGTTGGATTGCCGCAGCTGGTCTTTTTCTTGTTTTTCACAGAGGTCGCCATTGAAGAAAAAAATCTAAAGCTGGAAACAGAGACAGAGACAGGGGAGGTCGTTGCACCAACTCTGTCTGAGGTTTCACTTGAGTAATTCAAAAGCATTTGGAGAACCTCAGATTTATAAAGGAGCCTGGAGCTGACGGGGTCAGGTCACTGTTGAAATTATCTGAGTTTGCTGTTTGTTACTATCACTTTCACATTAGATTGTGGTGGGATAATAACTTGTTCCCTACCTTATAGAGCATTGCACCCAACCCTCCCTGCCCCACATTAACCAGTCTTCTCAAAACTTTTCGCCCTCATCAATGTTATGCTGCCCACTTTTCCTCTCTCTCTTTCAGAGAGTGTTATTTGAAATTTAACCAAAGGCAAATTTACAAGTAATGCTATTTAGTATTTACCTGTAAATGCCAATTGAGTATTCAATTGATATTTTCAAATGGTTGTTTGGTTCGAATACTCTCCTTAGATAAACTAGATGAATCTTTGTTGGGAAAGCCTAAAAAGTATCAGACCGTGCTAAATGAAATTTGCAACCATGTGGGTAGAACAATCATGAAATGGGGTTCAAACATACTGTGTTAAATGATCGCAAGGGCACATAAGAGGTAAAGGCATGTCCTTTTTTTGAGAGACTCAAAGGGAAAGGGACCAGGAGGACACCAAGTAGTAGGCCTAAATCAAAATAATTTCAACACACACCACAGTATACCATCACATGCATCGGTTTCCTCTTCTGATATGATTTTTCTCACAGGCCCTTGCCCATGAAAGCATCTTCCACATTCCAAAGTTTTTTTTTGTAATTCCAAATTTCAAACGAATTTGAATATTGAAACCAAAGGCAATTCAGCCTAAGCAATTAAAGTACACCATGGATATGAATTCAAACATCAATTATCTTCCATGCTTCTCGTTATATCTCTTATTTTGTCGATGCCTTCCTTTAATTTCCTTTTATTTTCCCTTTCTTAAAGGTGCTACAAGAGGGAATTCTTTTCAACTAACGAATGGGCCTAAATCAATGAATCTAAACCCATATTTCAACAGACTCTGCCTGAATTTTAAATGGGCTGAGCCCATCTTTGATACTGCTTTCCTTTTCCCAAAAAAGTAATCACGATCAACGGATGACATTAACCGAAAGGAAGAATGATATGTAAGCAAATTGAATATCAAAAACCCCAAAACCCCGTCTGATACAGGTCTGCGCTACTTGTAGCATTCGAAGAAGAAAGGAGCTCAAAAATGGTGGTGAGGCTGCGATTATCGAGGTTCGGATGTCGGAACAAGCCGTTCTATCGGGTCATGGCGGCTGATAGTAGGTCCCCAAGAGATGGAAAGCACCTCGAAGTTCTAGGTTACTACAATCCTTTACCAGGTTCTCATCGCGTCTCACAATCTTTATCCTTTCTCTCTTGTATTTATGTCAAGTACATATGTGATTCAAATTCGGGTAGCTGCAGCTTCACCGATTCTGTTTGAATGTCTGAGAAATTCTCAAATCCCAGAATTTTAATGCTTGTAACGTGAGAGCTTTGTGTGATGAACCATGAAAGATCTACTATTTAGCAATGGGATTCTGCAAATTATGAATATCAATCATAGACATTTTTGGACTCAATGATAACTTAAAGGAACCAAGCTTAGCTTAATCAAGCATATGTAATGTCTTTGGTCGGGATATTACTTTCTTCACTTGTCAAGTTATCTCTTTTAGCACACACCAACAACAGAGAAGGTATCTACAGAAATAATGTGTATCTTTGACCTCTATCACTTGGCATTGAGAAGAGAATAGATGGTTCAAATTGATGCTACTTGATTCATTTGAACTTTATTGCTTCTGTGCAGGCCAAGATGGGGAAAAGCGAATGGGTATCAACTTTGAAAGAGTGAAGTAAGTAACTTTTCTTCAATTTTTTCCCATCTTCTAAATCAATTTGGGGAAATCAGAGATAATTGAGGGGCCACGCCTCATGTTTTACATTGCATACTACATATGTTGTCTGACTTAAACATATCTAATTCTTTAGTCTCTATGAACTATATGTCTATATGTCAAATGCACTTGCTTCTAGTTCATATCACCTCCAGCTCCAACAGAAAAACTACATCATTAAATATTCCATTTCTTCTGTTACTTTCATATATTTTCTCTAAATTAGTTTGCAGAAGTTTCACATTCGCATAGGAATTGTACAATAATGCTGAAGGCTTCCTGTAGGCATATACCAAGCAACGTGTATATTTGTAGTTTTCTATGTTTCTAAGAAGCCTAATAAACAGAATATGGTTATTCATATTCATTTAGGTAGTAACTAAGAACAGACTGAGTAAGTGTTTCTTGTCGGATGGTTATTGTCCCCTATTTGCATCTATATGAATTGAATGGGACAGGAATCTCTAAAATTATTCTTATAGCACAAGTTTTTGTTACCTTCTTCAGGTACTGGCTTTCTGTTGGAGCTCAACCTTCAGAGCCTGTCCAGCGCCTTTTATTCCGATCAGGGTTGCTGCCACCACCACCAATGGTGGCAATGGGACGTAAAGGTGGACCACGTGATGCACGCCCTGTGGATGCTTTAACTGGGCGCATACTGAATCAAGAAAAGCCGGCTAAAGCTGACCCTAAGGAAGATGATGGTGAAGATGAACCGTCTAATACTTGAATAGAGTTGTTTCTGGGGTTTCATGTTTCTTATTTTTTTCCCCATCCCATCTTTTCTTAGGTATATCTCCAGAAGCTATATTCTCAATCGGCTTACAAGTTAACTGAAGAGAATATCTACAATATTTTTAGAGGAGGTGGCTTCTTCTGTGGCCTTCTGGGTATATCATCCTAAGCAAGGGCCAAGAGTCTGATCAAATTTCTAGCTTGCCAAGAGTCTGGAACTTCTTCACTTGGAAGTAGCCTGGAGAATTAACCAAAGTAGCTCGTTTAATTTTGGATTTATCTTTCTAACCATTCAAACATGCTGTTTGGTTTTTGTTGTGTACTCTAGTTGATTTCTATGCTTGTGTATTGCATCTTGGTTCTGGGAATACATTTCCAAAATTTATTCTACCTGCCGTAAATGCATTTCTTAAAGAAAGATATTTATGAAGGCTTTTTTTTTTAATATCAAAATAAAAACATTAAAGTTATAGCTGCGATCTCTATCACATTGAAAAGCCATATCAAAATACACTTCATTTAGTTGGATTTTTTTTTTTTTTTTTAAATTGTTTTTTAGTTTGCAATGTGATATCCTTGTGCCGTTTAGGTATGAAATGAATAAAATTAATATGGAGAGGTATAGTCTCTTTTAGCAAATGCAATTTCAATTATTTTTTTAAAAATTAATTTACGCTTAACTTTACTGAAGAAATCTGAACATTTTAATTTCATTTGATTAAATCATATAAAAATTACTCTTCACTGTTTTTATGCATCCCAAACACTTCAATAAATTCACATGTAAATTAATTCCTATGAAACAGCCTTTAAATTCCACATGTTTCGATTGAATTCTATCATTATAATCAATCTTTTACTTTTTTGGTTAAGTCATTTTTTCCTATATTGGAGAGAAAACCGTTTTCCTTTGGTTTTGAAGGGATCATTGGGCTTGTAGAAACAGATCAAGTTCCTTGGGCCCCCATATCCTTTTGTCCGAGATTTATGAGTTTATCAAATCAATCAAATACTTACCCATTTAATTTTTAATTTTTATTGTTAAGCTAAAAAAGGAAAAAAACATATCATCGCTACCCTAGAAATAAATAAATAGACTAGGTGAAAGGTTTTTAAAAGGAGGGAGAGGATTTGAGGGAGGCACGTTTGTAACTCCTCTTTGCTCTTTTCTCTTCCTCTCTAGGGTTTTAGCAAATTCCCTGTAGGAGCTTCCTCTGAGCTACACTTATCAACATCGCTTTGTAGACACAAGTTCTAATGAGCAACGACAAGGATAACTTCAGCATGGCGGATCTCAGCTCCGGTACTGTGACACGCCATTTCTCTTCTCATCCCTTTATTTCTCAATATTACTCTTTTTTGGTAACTTTTCTGATTCTAATGTGATTTATTTGATGGGGTTTTGATTTCTTTGTTAAGCTCTGAACGAAGAGAATCGTGCAGACCTAGTCAATGCTCTCAAGGTTTGTATGCTCATTCCAATCATTAACTTAAATGTTTTTTACTGTATAAGTTCCGTTTGGTGGGCAGAAGCTGCTGGAAGAGAAAAAAAAATCTTAACATTTTCGGAAACCTTGTTTACTTTTTGGGTATTGCTATAAACTACTTTGTTAGCCAGAGCTGGGGATGTGGTTTATTGACCTCCTCCAATTGAGTGACTAAGATTTAGTTTGCTTTCTAAAAGTCTAGAACCATCCGCAATAAGATTTGATATAAAGAGTTGGCTTTCGGGTTGGTGTTTAATGTTTATTTTGTCTGATCGGTTGTGTTATGTGGATTTTGTTTTTATTGTATTTTATTTGTTTTTGCAGAATAAGATACAGAGTCTGGCTGGGCAGCACTCTGATATTCTGGAGAGTCTATCGCCTGACGTGAGGAAGCGTGTTGATGTTCTCAGAGAGATCCAGGCATGTATTCGTTTTGTGTTACCTCCATATTCCTTGTGCTTCTAGTTTGCTTGCAAATATAAGTGGGTGTGCTATTCCATAGTGCCAGTTTGTGAAATTTTCCTCGACTTACAGGGTCAACATGATGAACTAGAGGCAAGGTTTTTCGAGGAGAGAGCAGCTCTTGAGGCTAAATACCAAAAGTTGTATCAACCATTATACACGAAGGTATTTTCAGGATACGACATCTTTGTATGCCTAGAATAGTTTAGTTAGCTTAATTTGCTCCTCTAAGAAATCGGACATTTACTATATGAGCAAGGCTTTGCTAATTTAATCGCCAATTCCAGCATGTTTGTTTCTGTTCATAATGTCTTATAACATTATGTATAGGAACCATTCTGCAAAGTTGTCATATACTTGGTATCTTCGCCTGTTAATTTTTACTGAACTGATGCAGCGCTATGAAATTGTAAATGGTGTTGTTGAAGTTGAAGGGGCAAATGAAACAACTGCTGATACAGAAGAGGACAAAGGTACAAAATACCATTGCACTCCTTATTTTTTTGACTGCGTTTTAGTTCTTTGAAATACTGGCGTGCTTGTGCAGAGAAAGGAGTTCCTGCTTTCTGGCTCAATGCAATGAAAAATAATGAAGTGTTAGCTGAGGAGGTTAGTCCTTTCTTGTTAAACATTTACTTTCTACTTGATGCTTCTATAACTTTTGCATTTTCCACTGTCCTCACAACTTTCATACCAATCAGATTTCCGAGCGTGATGAAGGTGCTCTTAAGTTTCTCAAAGACATTAAATGGAGCAGGATAGAAAACCCCAAAGGATTCAAGCTTGAGTTCTTCTTTGATACCAATCCTTATTTTAAGAATTCTGTCTTGACCAAAACATATCACATGATTGATGAAGATGAACCTATACTGGAGAAAGCAATTGGGTAATTTTTTTCAATTTTTCACTTGCTCCGTTGTACCTGGCTTATAATCTTATCTAAGGGGGTAGACTTGTGCATGACTAAGGTTTGTTTATATCCTTTGTCCTGTAGGACGGAAATTGAATGGCATCCAGGGAAGTGTTTGACACAGAAGCTCCTTAAAAAGAAGCCTAAGAAGGGTTCAAAGAATGCTAAACCAATTACTAAGACTGAAAATTGTGAAAGTTTCTTCAATTTTTTCAATCCACCACAAGTCCCTGAAGATGACGAAGATATTGATGAAGATACGGTATGACATTATTTCTTAAGCTACAGTGAGTTTGAATTTTCCGTATTATAATAATTTTCATTTTCCTTAACAGGCTGAGGAACTTCAAAACCAAATGGAACAAGATTATGACATAGGGTGAGGTTAATTGCCTTGTATTTACATGAGTTATATCTTCTGGTGTTTGTGTAAAACCTATTCATTCGTGTTTATCTCCCTGTCCAAACTACTTCCCATTGGCAGCATGTAATCTTTATCTGCCCTTAATAAATTAGCATGCATTATGTAGGTCAACCATAAGAGACAAGATTATCCCCCATGCGGTGTCATGGTTTACTGGGGAGGCCATTCAAGGAGAAGAGTTTGGAGACCTAGAGGATGATGATGACGACGACGAGGATATTGAGGAGGATGAAGATGAAGAGGAGGAGGATGAGGATGAAGAAGACGATGATGATGAGGATGAGGATGAGGAAGAAACCAAGACCAAAAAGAAGGTAGGATTTATTGTTCATTTTTATTAGTGGAAACCTTTGCTTTTTCTTTGCTGTTTGAACCTGAATTAATGCTTTTCTCTCCATGTGTGCGCCATCAATTTTGATTTGGCTGTTGCTGCTGCAGTCTTCATCACGTAAGGTGAGACATTTTGATTTTTCATTCTTGAAATAAAATTGGCTACTGGTTTACAACATGCAGAGGATTAATTTTTTGTTCGTTGGCTAATGCTATCTGCGGAGTTATACATTGTTCTTTCCCTGCTAAACAAATTTCACAATCCTGACTTCTTGCTATATATCTTCAGAAGGGTGGAAGAGCGCAGATTGGCGATGGTCAGCAGGGTGAGCGACCTCCAGAGTGCAAGCAGCAGTAGAGGTTTTATTGCTGCAGGATGTTATATGGGCAGCTGTTATTTGTTGCTAGTTCCCTGAATGTTGATGAAACGGGTTTCATGAAGATTTTGGTAGTCCTTTATTCATTTCCTTAAATCTTATAGTCTGAATGGTTGAGAGTCCCCGTTTGGAGAGAATGTGGTTATATAGTTTTAGGATGTTGCTGTGATTTATTATTTTTGGAATTTCTGGAATTTGTATCTCAGATACTTCAAATATATATATTGTGCTTTATTACTCGTTACCCAAATTTCTCAGTATTATTTTTTTAAGCCCAATACCATAAATGCTTCCTTCAATGGGTCGAAGTTTGAACAGAGACATGAGTTGAATAACAGACTCTTTTGTGGTGAATGGCGCGTCTGTCCGTCATATGGTAAATTCCAGTATAAATTTGTTCCTGGCAAGTGAAACTTAATATGATTTATTCATTATTCATAATTATTTTTATACAAAAAATAGAAAGTCAGACGTTATTGAGCTTAATGTGCTTTTGATACAAAGTGGTGTAATATATTGAGAAATAAATAAGTTAACGATTAAGGACACTTATAGCAAAAATCGTACAATTTACTTGTTGGTAATTAATATTTTTTTCAGCTTAATTTGCAAAATTTATAGTTGTATACAATTTATATTGTATTTTTTGATAGAATTTATATAATATGTTTCGAGACTAATGAAGTACAATAGCATTTAATAACTTAATTCGTTAACCAAATTGTACGATTCGATCTCTATAAAAAGAATTATGATCGGAGATCTTCTATAAGCAAATCCTATTACAGTATGGGTCACACATATTAACGGGGCCTAGAAAACAAAGTATTAATTAATAAATCAATAAAATCTATCGTTGGATTGGATTTGTTTAAGCGAAGGAATTTTTTTTCCGGGAAAATCCACTAATCCCATTTGAGAAGTGGGGTCTCACTGTCACAGACCCGGTTCAGAAAGCTTTTGCCACTCGCTCCCTCCACTCTACAGGACCTCTGGTCGGAATTCAAAAGTAGGGAAATCAAATGACAAATTCCCCAAAACCCTAAAAAGTAAAAACGCTTGCAGCAGAGTTCTGACCCTTTTCAATTTCGTTAATGTATGAATATAAATCATTCGTGTTTCCTTCACTCATTTTCTAGTCTGTCTGTGGAAAAGGTTTCTTCCTTTTAGTTGTGAGGGTTGATCCTTGGAATCCACCCGGTACTTCCATGTCGAGGCTGCTTCGGAACACTTCCCTCCTGAAACGCTCTCTATTCGACTCTGAGGTTGCTACGTTAAGACGTGCTTTTGTTGAATGAGTCATTTTTTCTGTTTGCTAAATGAGTGTGTTTGATACCCAATGAACAGAGGAAGTTTAAGCTTTTCCCGGTTTGCCTCTCTTATGAGGAATATGTGACTAAAAATTACAAAAGAAACAAAATGACTTGTATCACTATTTCTCCCCTTTCTGTTTCTTCCTCCTCGTTAGTTTTCGAGCTTGTTATTGGTAAATATGTAATAATTTACCTGCTTTTCATTTCCAGGGCTTCAAACGAGGAATATTGGGCACATCTCAAATCTTCAACTTTTCATCTAAAGGTTTTAAAGCTTTCTTACTTTCTCACTTTCCTCTCTCGGATGATTATGGCAAAAAAAAGAAAAAGAAAATTGGAAGTCAATAATTTGTGTACTTTCTGTTATTCATAATCGGAGATTATAATAATCATGAGTGAGGGAGTTGGCTTAGTCATCCCAATGAAACTCAAGGATCTTTATGTTAGTTATCAATTTTTATTTTTATACTCCATATAATGAATGGCAGGTTGATCCATTTAAAAGTGGCATGGAAAAATCTAGTATGCACTAGCTCAATTTAGTTTAGTAGCACAGAGTAATTCCTTATAAAATTGGGAATCTGTGAAAAGAATTATACATGATTCTTTACCAAGATGTAAGATAAAGTGGATTATCGAATTCAATGGGGATGGGGAAGGAATAGGATATTAGGCCACTACTTGGACATCGGGTTCTATCTACTGCAGGTCTTGAAATTACATATATTTTTTCTTGTAATGACTCCACATAGCTATTCACTCTGTAGGCTGTTGCATATTTAGAGTCATGGTTAGCATAAATATTGACTTAAAAGTCTTTTTTTTTTTTTTTATCCCTACAACATTTTCTATTGTTTTTCCCTTTTGAGCTCTTCTTAATGGTTGTTGCAGCCTATTTGCACTGACTTTAAGTTGATATTCTGGTTTCTATATGCCTGAAGGTAGAAGGGGTTCTAAATCAGATGGAAGTGATTCAAATGAAGAGAACATGTCAAAGAAAGATTTGGCCTTACAACAAGCTTTGGATCAAATCACTTCTTCATTTGGAAAAGGTTCTATCATGTGGCTTGGTCGCTCTGTCTTACCAAAACAAGTACCTGTGGTGTCAAGTGGTTCTTTGGCTCTTGATATAGCTTTAGGAGTTGGTGGATTTCCAAAGGTATCAATAGATTGTTGCATAATCGAGTGTTTTTTGTTTTCTGAAAGCGCACATCAGTAGGCTTTGAAGAGTTTGTACTGACAATGAGACAATGATTTTTTTTTTTTTTGGTTTTCTTTCCGCAATGCTTTTACTTATTCCCTTTTCAGTGAGCACATGTCAATGGTCTCTTTTAAAAAATGTGTTCCATGGTTAATTGTTTGACTGTTTACTCTTAAGAAAACTGTTCCTTGGTGATGAAACATTTTGTGCATTCTGATTTCTGCATGCATTATTTTAGTGGTATAATATGTTAGAGTGAATAAAAAGGGGGGAAGTCACCCTTTGTTTCATTTTATAATAGTTAACACTAATTATATTATATTTATGTTGGTTGTCTACAGGGACGTGTTGCGGAAATATACGGTCCTGAGGCTTCTGGGAAAACGACTCTTGCTTTACATGTGATTGCGGAAGCACAGAAGCAAGGAGGTTATCTTTTTATGCTACTCCTGTAGTCTTTGTGTTTCTATTAGGACTATGAATACTATAGATGTGATCGTTGCCATGTTGATTATGTTTCTACTTCTTTCTCTTTCTCTTTGTTTGTTAGGCAATAATTTGGCTAAATGCAGCTGCTATTATATAGCTTCTTAATGCATATCTAATTCAGATTAACAATAAACCTAGTCTTCTAGTATTTCTGGAAAGTGACAAGTCGGTTTTTTAATCCTACCTATACAAGGTTTCTGATTTTATCTATCCCTACTGCACTACATCACCAATTGGTCGGTACTGTCTGATTAACCAGACACGTGAACAGACTTATGTTCTGCGCCCTATTTCTCTAATGGAGAAGGAAAAGATGTTCTGTTGTTTTCAATTACTTTTTGTGATGAAAAATTTATACTACAGATACATTTAGGGGTTAAATTAATCTCAGGCTTTGGTTCTAATTTGTTTAATAATTTTGATGAGTAGGACTCTAATTTTTATTTATGTGATTGTTTTGTTAAGAGTGTCTATGTAAATGATTTTGCTCTAGGTGCATGCAGAAACTGAATTGTTTTCTTTGTGCAGGCTATTGTGTTTTTGTTGATGCCGAGCATGCACTTGATCAAGCCCTTGCAGAGTCTATTGGTGTAAATACTCAGAATTTGCTTCTCTCGCAACCTGATTGTGGTGAACAGGCCCTTAGTCTTGTGGACACCTTAATACGGAGTGGCTCGGTTGATGTGATCGTTGTCGACAGTGTAAGTATGGAGCTATTTTTCTTTTGTTCATTTTCATACTTTTTTGTTTGGTCATTTTCCTTGCGTGTTCTCCATATCATTCTAATTGAATTTATGTTTCTAAATAGATGCTAGTTGCTTGGCGATTCTGTCTGCTGCTTGTACTGCACGGAAAGTCGGCAACTAATGTTAATTTGAGATATGTGATGGGGATATTGTTTTGGAATAAATGAGCATACATGAGTCTAATTGTACAATTCCTTTTGAATCTGAATCCTAAATTATGTTATTTTTATTTTTATTTTACTATTTTGAATTTTCTTTGCTGCCTATTAATATACGAGTGGAATTTTACAGGCGTTTCATTTATCCATGTACCATATCATTCTTTCTGTGTTTTCTCCTGCTATTTTTTTGCTCGGGTTAAGATTCTGTGATTTAAATCTTGTTTCAGTGGATTGAATCATTGAAGTTGCTATAACTCTTGGGTATTTCTCCATTGACGTTTTGCAGTATTTCCTGTGATAGGTAGCTGCCCTTGTTCCTAAAGGTGAACTTGATGGTGAGATGGGAGATGCTCACATGGCAATGCAGGCCAGGTTGATGAGCCAGGCACTTCGTAAATTGAGCCACTCTTTATCAATGTCACAGTGTATATTGATTTTTGTAAATCAGGTATCGGCTACAGTTATTGGTTGCACTATCTTCTATATGCTTTTGGCCAAACTGTCAACTTTATCTTATTTTATCTTCAGTTTGTGTGAGGGTTTTTTTTCTTTATTAATTATAAAAATGAGATTTCGTGTGTACGTTTCTCCAGGTGAGGTCAAAGCTTTCTACTTTTGGGGGTTTTGGTGGGCCAACTGAAGTTACTTGTGGTGGTAATGCTTTAAAGTTCTATGCTTCAGTGCGGCTAAACATCAAACGAATAGGGTTTTTGAAGAAGGGTGAAGAGGTACTAATCATTTGTCCATTCTTCTATCTCTTCGTGCTTCAATATTAGTAATTAGCATGCCTGTTCTAATGTTATGATTTCTAACGATCACAAATTGTTGACACCCAGCAGAAGGGGAAAAAAATGTTGACTCTATCTCCTGGGACCAATAAGAATGCAGCCTGAATGAGACTTTTCTTAATTTACATTACAGATTGCTTCATCCCATTGAGATTTTTTGGACAAACTTGTTGATCCACTGTCACAATAACCAGTTTTATTGGAATGCGGGCTATTACAATAAATGTTCTTAATCTTCAATCTCGATAGTTTTCTTATAGTTTTAAACTAAAGCTTTGTAAAATTGGAGTAATGGATTACTTTTAGGCATCTGGGATTTCTTGAAAAATATCATGATTCTTTTTTTTGGTATGAGTATTTTTCTTTGATGATGGTTTATTATGCAGATCCTAGGAAGCCAGGTTCTTGTTAAGGTTGTGAAGAACAAGCTTGCCCCTCCATTTAAAACTGCGCAATTTGAGCTTGAGTTTGGCAAGGGTATAAGCAGAGAATCAGAGATTATAGATTTGGCCCTAAAACACAAATTTATCTCGAAGTCTGGTGCATATTTTCGCTATAACGATCAGACTTTCCATGGCAAGGATGCTTTTAAGAGGTTCCTAGCTGAGAATTCTAACATGTTAGAAGAACTTACTATAAAACTCAGGGAGAAGCTTCTTTATGGTCAGCCAGAAACAGAGGCGACTAACGGAGATCTTACTGAAGAAATTGTATCAACTGACGAAGAAGTTACTGCTGCAGAAGCATGATTTTTGGTTTTTGCCAATGACCCCCAGACTCTATTTTCCCTGCTTGGATTTGGACCCATGCAGATTGTGAATGCTATAGCCTTATGACTTGGCCATAGAATGATTAAGTTGAATGATGGAAGTGCTAAGCAGAAGCAACATAAGCGTCGGAAGCTTCTGGTTTGGAATCGCAATCCCTGCCCTGCGCCAGAATTTTCAAAGTATCTGCACACTTTCTTGTAAATCAAATTTGTTAGTATATATACATGTGCGGGCCACGAGTCATGTATATGGCACTGGCACTTGGGAGGAAACCAGGTATCGTTAGTCAAGAGTCTTGAGTCATGTTAATGATCTGTAAGGATACCAGCTTGATATGAATACAAGCTTTCTTGTTAATTTTTTAATACTCTTTCTTTTTTATAATCGATATATATATATATAATTGGAGTTATTTTGAACTTCAAAGATTTTTACCATTATCATTTTCCTTAAACAAAGCAATACCATACAGCAATGGAAAGGCACTAAAATGACCTATCTTGTAAAGACCAGACAGGTGCTCAAGGTTCCAAGCAACGAGTATTACCAAAATGAAGTTCTAATCAATAAGTCAACACTGACTGAGACCACAAAGGTTGAAATAAGCTTTTCACCTTTCTAGCTTAGGTGGAGATAAAATTGAAAAAAGTGTATCTCTACTGAATACTCTGTATATTTGGAAAATTCAAATTCCCATTGAATGCCATTGACAATCCCTAAAAAGCTATGCCAGAAGAAATTCATCGTACTTTTGTGTTTGTTGAATTTGGAATAGACAGCTTTTAACTTGTTATGATGGGGAAATTTATGACAAGTCTAGAGACGCACGAGCCAACTTGTTGCGATGATAACTGTTGCTGCTGCTTCGCATAAACGAAGAAATGCTTGGCTTGCCTATGGTAATGATCATGTATCTACTCGTTGACATTTAACTTATTTTGGAAATTCGTTCGTAGACTTGTAAATTTTATTGAGCAATAAAAATAATAAAATACACATTACAATATTTCTGAGCATCCTAAAAAAAACACTGTCAAGTTAAATTTTTTATGTCTTGATATTGAAAGATTAACCACCAAGATGAATCACATGCTAATTAGACCCCACCAATTAGGATATGTCTATCCAAATTACTATCAGAGATTAATTAATTTTACATGAAAAATATAATATACAATAAGAAAGCCAACCAATTTTCTTCTTCTTCTTCTTTATTTCTTTTTGAAAAAAAAAACTAGTCTTAAAAGAAATCTACTGAATGCTTTGAATCTCTGCCCCACGAGATTGACAGTCAAAGCCGCCTCCGTCTCTAAAGTTACCTCTCTCACACAGAAAATTCCCTGACTAACCTTTGGATTAATCTCAATATATATATATATATGTTTACGTGTAGAATTAAATTAAAATTTAACAGTTAGCACTTTTGAATAATACCCACTTGTTTTTTCCCCTTTCCTTTGCAAATGCTGCTTCTTGGTCCTTTCTCAAAATTCCAGTCAATAGAGGCGATGCATAACCAGTTACTTCGATTACATAAAATAAAACAAAAACAGAAGAAGGAGAATTAGACTAATTAATTAATAATAAGAACCAAACAAATCCACGTCAACTAATGGATCGTATTTAATTATATATAGATGTAAACTAAATTAAAATTATATCATATGGCACTTTGATTTTGATAAGATGATGTGCGCCCACGTGTTAAAAAGAATATTAATTTGATTTTTAATAAAAATAATTAATATTGAGGAAATAAGTGTCGGATTAAACTAATTAGGAATTATAGCAAAAACGATGCCGAAGACAGAGGGGACGTGGGTTGTAGTCCCACGCGTCACTGTGCCAGGTCAGCAACCACTCTTCTCACTGCTTCCTGGAAGGCAGACTCGTCCCAATCACTTTCCTGCATGCCATCACCAACAACAGCTGATTATTCTTACATGACACTTGTTGTCAACATTTAATGCTAATAAAGTCTTTGTTGTGCCTTTCTGCCTTTCAACGGCTAGAATATTTTTCTACAAGAATCATGTGATATTAATATTCATCAATCAATTAATAAGGCTGAAAATTATAACATATATATATATATATAGATATATGTACACACAAAAAATTATTTTAGTTCGTTACTTTAAATTTTTGGGCTAGGTGAATTGATGAGCATAAACTTAACAAGTAGAGGTATTATGTATATATATAATGAAGTTATATTAATTAGTATTTTTCTTTAAAATAAATAGTTTTAGTTTGGATAAATTAACAAAGAAAGGTTAAAGTAAATGTAGTTATTTCTTCATTGATCACAATCATATGCTTAACGACCTCCATCCACTAGACAAGAACTTTAGATTGGTGGTCATCCTACCACGAAACACATGTACATTTTTTTTCACAAATTGAAGATAATTAACATTAATTCACCAATGGCCTGTTCTTTCTTCTTTGATGGCTGCGAAAAGAAACCTCTCTTTTTGAATTTCTCTAGATTCAATACAATCTGGATCATATAAAATTAAAGTAACATTATGTTTGATTTTTGACCCAAACAACTTTTTAAGAACCGTAGGACTCTTTCCTTCTAAATATATTTCCTTCTAACTATATAAAAAACCAAAACCGTGGGAATTGGGAATGAAAAATCATTTTTTTTTTTTGGATGTTAAGGGCAGGGATGAGATAAAGAAAAATAAAGTCATTAATGCATATACCTAACAAAAAGATTGTAATAAACCGTGCTAATTCAAGAAATGTTAATTAAGGGGTGCATACCTCAATCCTTAGTCTGAAATGAACATGGTTGAGAGCAGTCCCTTCTGCCATATGGGTGTTAGCGTGTATAGAAATCAAGCTTACGTTCCGATCTTGCCTTATGAATTCCAATAAGCGACTCAATATATCAGCTTGGGTGCTTTGTCCTCTCACAACCACTTGCAAGTCTACCATTCGCTCTTGTGATGAGCTTGATTCTGGAACATGCAAAACTCCAACAGTTAGTCTTTCTCCTGAGGAACTAGTTTTTGTTTCTTCAGCATTAGCTTCTTTGGCTGGCAAAACTGATTCCAACTGCAGGTTTCTTTGGCTAAGCTTTTCTATTTCAGCTTTCAATGAGCTCAATGTCTCCTTCGCTGCTGTGAGTATTGAAGCTTTGTCTTTCTATAAACAAAACCCAAAACTTAATTCTCCTAATTACACCCGGCCGAGGTAACATATAAATCAAAACAGCTATATGCATTGCATGGAAAAAAAGAGAATACATATATATATATATAGATTGAAATTTATGGTACCTTAGTTCCTGGAGGAAGTAGTGTTCTAAGTGCCCGAAAGTTTTCATTGATTTTTTCGCGTCTTCTCCGCTCTGATATCATGTGATGCAGCTGAGTGCTAGTGGGACGAGTTGTTTGAAAACTACGTTCTCTCAATCTCATTATGTTTAAGTTTCTGAATAACGCAAACGATCTCTTCAACAGGCTTTGTCTGCGCAAATTGGTGGCCATTTGTGATGTGAAAACGGGGCCTAAACCTGGCCTATACCTCTTGAAAGCACTAGACTGTAGATGGATCACAGAAGAGTATGGTAAATCTTGATGGGTTTGGTGATGAGAAGTAGTAGAAGAAGAAGGTGCATTAGAAGATAAAACATGAAGAATTGCCCTCATCATTGCATCATTTTCACTCTCTGGTGTGGGGAATTGAATTTGAGTGACTTGAGCTAATGCTTGATGGATAGCTGCTTGGTGAGGGCTATTAACTGTGGAGGTAGAAACTGGTGCTGGCTGCATTATAGGAACCCCTCCAAGGGTTTCAGGGATGTGGGATGTTCCTGGAATATTGAATAGGAGGGATGGGTATTCTGGGCTATCTGATAATGATTTCAAAGATGATGATGATGATGATGGTGGGTTCTGATCAATAAGTTGTGCTTGTTGCGATAGAGATAAATCATCAGCTGGGAACATATTCCTCAGTGCTGTTTGAACGTAATCCTATACAGCAAAAGTTCCATGGGAAATCAAAATTGAAAGGGATATATATATATATATATATATATATATGAATCAGTCATTTTTCATTTGATCTGAAATGGCATTATACATATATGATCTATTAGTTCACTTACTTGAGACATAGTTGAGAACCCGAGTTCAATTTCTCCTTTGTTGCTCCCCATGAAAACAGCTGTCTGTAAATCAGAATAATGGCTTAGAATTTTTAGGTTTCTGCACAACAAAGCTCAAGAATCAGCCAAGTCTCGCAACCTTAATCCTTGCTTCCTGATAGAACTGCTTTTGTATTTCTGTCCATGCAAGCCTTAGAAGATCCCCTTGTTGCAATTCTATGTTGCGATTGGTCCTGATAGCCAGCCCAGGAACATGGCTGAGATGAACCAAAAGAGAAAATAAAATTATAGTTACAGCTTAATTAGGTACAATTAATTGACAAGCATATAAAATTTGCAGCAAAAAAAAAAAAGGAAAAACGAAGCAGTCCGTACTTACTTGTCATTGATATCAAACGCCAATCCCCTAAATTGGTTAAAAAGACTCTGACCAACAGTGATCACCGAAGAAGTGCTAGGTTGGTTGGTGCTTGCGTTGTAGAATCCATCCAAGAACAACAAACGACTACCAAAATAAGAACAAAACTAAAATATCTTTATGTCCGAGAATAATATATGTATATATATATATTACATAAGACACAATTATTAGAATAATCATAGATAATACATAATTAGGTGAAATTTAGTATATATACTTGGATGAAAGGGAATCATATGACCAGAGACAAATGTAAGCGCAGCCAGAAGACTGCCCCATAGAACGCAGGAAATCCATCCTGGCGGCCTCTGAGAGGGAGAAGACAGCCTCCATATGGGGTTGAATGAAACTTTGCTGCTAAAGATTTTGCATTTTTTGGGGTCAGAATTGAATCTTAATAATTCGAAGTGTCATTTTAGATGGGTTTTGGTTTATATATACACACACTCCTGAGAGTGTGCTAGTTAGCTCGGGAGCAAGGTCATGAAATGGTTAGTTTTGCATTTGAAAAGTTCAGTCTGACTCTGAGGAAAGATCGGATCAGAGAGCTAGGAAGGGTTTTGAAAAGTATTGAAGTGGGAATTAGCAAAGGTGTTCATAAATCTTAGTGTGAGGAAAAGTAGTAGCTGACTTATAAAAGGGTGATGAAACCTGAATAAAAGAACAAAAGAAGAAGTGGTACCAATTACTTAAGCTAGCCCCACCAGCAGGAAGGAGAAGAGAGATATTAATAGTGCAAAGAGAATTGTCTTCTTGGCAACCCAGAACTTGAAAAGTAGCAATGACGAGCATGCATACATACATACAGAAAGGTAGGAGAGAAATGGTTCTAGCTAATAGTGGAAATGATATTGGAGGGTAAGGTAACGTTAAAGGTTTAAATGTATTTTTTATTTTTTTTGGAAAATGGCAGAGGGAAGGTTGGAAAAGTAGTGAGTCAAAGTCCATGCATGATTGAAAGGTTTGAAAACTAGTCAAGAGAGGAAGGCAGGTGTTTCTTTCCTTCTGTCCTTTTTAACAATTCCTACTTTTCTCCTTACACTGTATTTTATTAAATCAATGGTTGTTTTTATATTATTTTTGAATTCTCAAGTGTTTTATTTATTTATATTTAACAGCCTCCTTTGATATCCAATTGTATATTCACAACTTCCTGTGGGGAGATTCAGCATATTTCATACTCTGAGTTGGTGGGCTTTAATTATTCCCGAGGCCTTTGGACGAATAAACCAAAAAGCTCTATTAATAGAAAGTGGGTCTATAAAATTTTCATTACAAAACCAGAGAGTTCTAGCCGCAATGTCTGAACATTGACGCTTATAATGCAAATATGTCTTCATGTGTCTCTGAACGGTTGTCTCCGAATTCCCAAATGTTTAGGGAAACTAAATTCAGTATAGTCAAAATTGATATTGTGAGGTGATGCATTAAATATATTGGCTTTCCATTATTCAACAAGATTATGCTAAATCCAGTTAACATGTAGAGGCATTATCTACCAACAATACAATTCTCAATTATGAGAGTGGGACCACGGTCTTGCCAGTTGTATTGCTCAAAAATTTACTCAGTTTTCTGCTCTTGAGAATGACTATACTTTGATCGATTACCACAAGATTTAGAAATTGACGATTTAGAAATGAAGGGGCAAGGCATGACTATACAGAGATTCTCTGTCGTCAAAGGAAAGGGAAAAGAAGAAAACGACAGTGTTGTGATCTCCGGGCCCATAGCAGTGTTATGAGCTGGGTTCCCAGCCTCAGCCAATCATCATAGCCCAATGGCAAGCCCATACTCAATCTCTCTTTTTTTTCTTTTAAATACAAATCTATTTGCTTTTCAGGTGTTACTGCGTGTGTGACCGTGTGGGGTAGGATGGGAAAATCCCAGGTGCCAGAAGAGGGTTACTTTTTCCCTCCGTCTTTAACATTGATCACCCCTTTCCTTGCAATTTTACGAAATTGCTTTTGCAGGCTGAAATAAATTGAACCCCTCTCCGTCAAAGTCGTTTCACCAAAATTGGCTATTCAGGGTTAAAATGAGAGAAAAATAATTTTTTATAACTATTTGAAGGAGAAAATGATAGAGAATCATTTTTCTCTCATTTTGACTCTACGAGCCGTTTTCATTCCAAATACCAAATAAATTAACTAAAACAGTTGTGTATAACTGTTCGAATAAGTAAACGGTTCTTCATGATTATTATTGGACAACCATTTTAATTTTCTCATAACCGCTCAACTCTCATTCAAATTTTTACTATTTATTTTTATTTTTTTATCAACAATTAATAAATTTATAAAATAAAATAAAATATAAATAAAAAATAATACATACCTTAAAATTGTGAAAAAACTCAGTCTAAATCCAACGGACAGCGAAAGAAAGAAGAAAGTCAAAATTATGGAAAATTTTCCAAAAAATTAAATGAGGGGATGGTGAATGTGGGAAGGTAAGTCCCGTGCCAGAACGACAGAGTCAGAGTTTATAGTGCGGTTCTACAGTGAGAAGTTAATGCAGCAACCAAAGCAAAACGATAAGGCACTCTCAAGTCTCAATACATCGCTTTCTAGAATCCTTTATTGCCAAAATTTTCATCCCAAGAAAGGGCGAACCGGAAGAATATCCAAGATGTCCCAGATTGCACCAAACCCATGTGAGTATTTTTACATCCATTTTGTGTTATATGCAAATCATGGTATTGATTACTAGCCATAATTGATTGGTCGTAAAAGCAAGCAATAAACACTCTTTTACCTGAATTTCTTTTGAGTACTGCTTGATGATATCAGCTGGAACCGGAAGTGACGGCCATGAGCAACATTGTAATCATGGGTGAAACTCGGTCCTTCCATTGCTTGTTAGTCGATACTAAGGTTGTTCCATGTGAAGAATCTGACATGATTTTCGTGATGGAGGGTGAGAATGATGTTTTCCTTGCAATGTTCCTGTTTCAGGACAATCCAGTGAGCATCCCAAACTCAACTAGCCCCTATACAGATACTTCTTCCAGGCTGCCCTGCCAAGAGATAATTGCCAAATTCTCGTTCACAGTTGAAATTACGTCTGTACTTTTCTAAAAGTAAACATTAGCATTTGATGTCTTCTTTTGTAGCCTTCAGTTCTTCTTCCTCAGTTGTGGAATTCTTTCAGAAAATTTTGTAATTTCTCTCCTAACAAATATGACATATAAATGGTGGAGGCTGGGAGCTTCTTCCTTTGCTGTATCATGCTGCCAATATGCTTCATTGCAATAGTCTCATATCCTTCTTTGAACAATAGCCAGTTGATTATCTGGTTCCAGCTGATAGTTGAGAAACCAAAACTCAAACTTAATTCTGTTTCCAAAAGTGAATGAAGGAAACTAGTTGTCTTCTGTGCGAGATCCCCTATGAATCATCCCATATGTAAATGTCAAGCATCCTTTGTTTCGTTACTTCAGAAAACTGGGTGTTATTGTTAGACCAGCCTAAGACTTCTTTCAAGATGGGCCAAAGGTCAGTGTCCCAAGAGATTGTGTATGAAAAGAAGAAGAAACAAGGAACTTACTAGAGGAGAGAATGTTTCCTAGTGAGGGCGACCACAATGTTTAGGGCGTGACTCGCGAGTCTGCTAGGTTGCTATAAGGGACGTGTCCCTTGGCCCCTTTGGGGTTATCTTTTCTGTAGTTTCTGTTTTATTTCCAGTAGTCACGATTGTAACCATGCTTAGCAGCTGTTGTCTTGATACTTCGTGATTATAATAATACTCGGAGGCTTATTTTCTGATTCTGAGCTGTGTTAATCCATTCTGAGTCCATCATTTATATCCCGCCATAAGAATAATACCATGTTTCATATATTAATGACAATAGATAAAAGCTATCTAGAGTGGCTGAAGATATTATAGAAATGAAAATTCAAATGGGAGGTGATGCTAAAGTATTATTTTGAAAATTCTCATTGGAGCATAGAAAAGAACCACATTTATGTAGCATGTATATATGCTATTTTTATTACAGTGGTCCAAGTAGCATGTTGAATTTTCAAAAATTTTGAAGAAAATGATAATTGATCTGTCAATTGCTTTTTCAGCTTTTCAGCAGCAGAAAGTCACAATACCCAACAAGCATGGTGAAAAACTAGTGGGCATATTACACGAATCTGGAATAGGGGAGATTGTTATCTTGTGCCATGGTTTTTCATCAACAAGAGTTAGTTTCACATTTTTTTTGATGAAAATAAGACGACTTATGTAATGTACCTGAACTCGTTGATATCATCGACGACTTAACTTCCTCTATCTCCAGGAAACCACTGCTATTGTGAACCTTGCTACTGCATTGGAAAATGCAGGAATCAGTTCTTTCCGCTTTGACTTTGCTGGAAATGGGTAAGTTTATAATAGGACGGAGCAGAACCATGAATCCTGAAGATATTATGTATGCACTTCTTGATTTTCCATGTGGTTTTACATCTTACAGTAAAAATGTTGGTGAAATTGGACTCAAAAGTATGCTGCTAATGATGACTAAAAAGGGAGAAAAACGAACCCTCTGTTAGCTAAGTTTTCTTCTGCAAGGATTTATGGTTATGGGAATTCCTTTGAATGTAAGCGTTTTGCAATCAATGGTTAGGCATTTAGTGAGGTAACTAGAGTAGGACTGCAAGCTGTAATCAGTAATAACTGCAAAAATGTGATTATTCATTATTCCATGCAAAGAAACAAATGTTTAGAATATTGACTAATGTTTCAACTTTATAAGCATATCTCTCCCTCGTCTTCTTTGCCTGATACAATAGGATTATAAATTGGGTGGTGGTTCTTCCATTTACACTGTGTTCTATGTACCAAAATATCTTCTATCTAATTTGATTTATAATTTTGACTTTTGTATTGGATTTTCCTTATAGGGAAAGTGGAGGTTCCTTTCAGTATGGCAACTACTGGAGGGAAGTTGATGATTTACATGCTGTAGCTTAACATTTTCGTGAAGCAAACCGTACAGTTGCTGCAATTGTTGGGCACAGTAAAGGTATATTGAATTGTTCTCCATATCCATATGTACTTGTACTACTAAGAAGAGGTGAAGAAAGACATTCTAGATGGCATTTAGGATTTAGAAGATATTTGTGTTGTCATATATCGATTACGTCCCAGTGCTCAGCTGATGATAGGATGAAACTGTTCTATAATGTGATTTCTGCTCACATTACTTTGGCTATACTATAGACGTGAAATGATGAGAATAGTGTAATTTTTGACAAAGCCAAGATTAGGTTTCATTTCGATGATAGATAGTAACTGGCTAAATTTTCAAGCATTGGCTTTGTCAACATGCAATCTGTTGGGCTAATTGTTTTAGTTGCTTCATGTTTGTGTTATTGACTTAACATGACTGTCCCTTGTAAACCTGGGTTATGAACCAGCCTTTAACATAGCATTGAGATTTTGTGTTTCAAAGGCTTGGGTATTCTGTCGGCAGATCATCTCTGTTATATTTCATAAACTGGGTATATTATAGGAATATGTTAGGTTGGTTCAAATCCCTAAACTATGCTGGTGGTCTTTTTTTTTTCGGATATAGTTGGTGAACCCAAGCTATTAGGCTGAATTTGTCTTTTGGCAAGTTTGCATGCACTGGGAAGCTATTACTACTTGCAGCTGTATCTTGACGCAGGAGGTGATGTGGTGCTTCTTTATGCTTCAAAATATCACGACGTTAAAACAGTTGTCAACCTCTCAGGTCGCTATGACCTGAAGGTAGGTATTAAAGAACGCCTTGGAGAAGATTTTATGGAAAGAATCAAGAAGGACGGTTTCATTGATGTGAAGAAAACTCCAAATTACAGTGAGTATGTTGTATTATTACTATTTTCTTCTGCAGTTTTGATAGACATCAAAAGACATAAGGATCCTCACGATTAATTAGCATTCAGCAACATTACAAATAACATGATTTTTTTGTCCAACACAAGACGTGTATGCATGCAATGTGATCAATTGAGGACGCATTTTGTAGGAAGTTCTGATTTTCGTGTGACCGAGGAAAGTTTGATGGATCGTTTAAATACTAATGTGCATGAAGCGTGCCTTCAAATTGACAAAGAATGCAGGTAAGGGAAAAGAAGAAATTGTTCCCTTGCATTTCTTTATTGACTCTGAATATCAGTGTTAATTGACAAAGCACATATAAATGCATAACAGGGTCTTTACTGTTCACGGTTCTGCCGACAAAATAATCAACGTTGCAGATGCATTTGAATTTGACAAGATTATACCTAACCACAAGTTACATATTATAGAAGGAGCTGATCATGTATTCACTGATCATCAAGACGAGTTAGTCTCAGTTGTTGTCAACTTCATAAAGGAAAATTTGCGCCGCTACTAGTGCTGGTTAGCTATCTGTCTTTGCGGACATGCATTTTTCATTCTTCTTTCTATTCTCTTGGATTTTAGCCAACTGTATCAAATAGCTGTGAAATCCTTAATCTCATGCATTGCTCATGAACCATGGGGTCTTATTGACCATTTCTATTGCTCTCTGTAATTTGAGTTGGAAGTTATAATTGTATTTATGGGATTATTTGAATATGATGCTACTGTGTTAGAAAAACTTTAACTAACATATTCTTCATCGTTTAGCTGTTTAAAACCTAGAACCTGTCCTTCTCGAGCGTCAATGACTCCGAAGCTCGTCAAAACACTCGTTTTGATTTTTCTCATCCTCAGAACTATTGTCGTGTTCGTTAAGTTTCTTCATCCTAGTTCACCAAAAGAAACAATTGGGTAAAAAGGAGAAAAGAATCAAAGAAGAAAACAATGAATGAGAGCCTCTGACCTAAACAGATATACACGGTGTTTACAAATTTCAAACTCGTCAAATTGAATAGTCAATGTTGATTACTGGCTAAGTTATTTGGCACGAAACATTTTATCCGCAAAGAATCTAGTGCATTTACCTCTTCCGAGTCATCATCAGAAAAATCAGAATCACCCAATGTTGAGTACATAGCTTCATTGCCATCAATATTCTTCCCATTTCTCATATATTCCTGAAACGTACACAAGATTTATGAGAAAATAATTATATAACAGATATTTGCAAAGAAGTAAATGATCATACTAGCTCAGATTTCAGCAACTCAATGAGCTCCTCTAAGTCTGAGATGTGATGTTTTAGTGCCTGAAAAAAAATTGAAACTCAATCAGGCACAAATACAAATACGTATGTCTCAGTTGACACCTAGTTACTGGGTTATTACCTCGCGTCTTTGAAGTTCAATAGATCGAGCCAACGCTTGCCTCCGAGTCAACAAATTCTCAGGTTTCAGAGCAGGAGGTTTAAGATAGTTCTTCCCACGATAAACAATGATTGCATGGCCATGTGTAGTTTTATCTATTGATACTAGCACCCCACCACTCTCAGCTTCCAAAGATATCGCAATATGCTTGAGTTGTGCAAAATTTTTTCTTTTAACAATTATTTTTACCAACTCTCGATACTTCCAATGGAGATGCATGTTTTCTATGGTACCAGAATAAACACCTCGAACCCCTGAAACCAAAATCTTATGCTTGTGAGATTTTAGAAACCATAGAGTTCTAAAGCAATAATTAATTTGCAATTCTTACCGAGGAGTAAGTACGGTTTCATACTAAGACCAATCTTACGAAATAAAAATCTCTCTTCATTAGTTAATGTTTCCAAGTCAGTGGGAAGATTCGATGGTTCCATATCATCCATCAGTTTTGCCAAAGCCCTCTCAGCTTTCTTGACCTTTGCTTTTGCCTGTAACCATCAAGAATTAGATAAGCACTTAAACGAACTGAGATTTCTTTTGAACATATTTGATTTTGTCCACTTGTAACTTACAAGAACTAGTTTCTTCTCAAGGTTTCTGATCAAAGATGTAAGTCTACTCAAAGCAGAATCTCTCATCATTTCCTTGACTTCTTGTCTACTTGGTTGTCGTCCCCAGTGGGAGGTAGCTGCCTTGGTTTCAGCAAGGGTGCCAGCAAGTAATGGCACTTGAGAAGTCTTTATACTTGATTCAGTCACCGATGAAGCAATTTTTCGTGCTTGCTCTTCCTCATCATGTTGGAGGAGGTTTAATTTCTCTCTCTCGGTCAATGCTTCAGTTACAGCAGGTGGCAAGAAGTCATTGCCCCTGTAGAATACGATATATTCCTTATTTCTAGAAAGTAGAGTTCCCCCAGTCAATTTCTGCATACAAGATGTATCCACCATAAGACTGAAGAAATGAACCATTTTTTCAATCTAAAATGACAGAGGGACAATTGGGTGGTAGAGCTGTCAAAGCATACATAAAGCAGATAATCTTTGTAAGCTTAAAAAAATGAAACAAAAATATAGCAATCTACCTCTAGAGAGTTGAATTCATGACTGAAGAAGGTCAATATGTAGGCAGTCTTTAAGGTATTAAAAGTTATCCACGGTATCAGTCTAAGAGAATTTCAAGTAAACAACTCTATAGTCAAAAGTCCAGTTCTTTTTACCTTGAGCTCCTCTGTCATTCTCTCATTACACGTATTTTCTACACCACGTTTGATGGCTATTTTTGCAATGGCACTTTTTTCCCACAACTTCACCATAGCCCGTGCCAGACCTTGCAGTTCTCTGTTTCTGCCTGCAGTTGTAAACAAACAGCACTTTTTTGAAGGTGAATACTATATTGTAGGAAATGAATGGAAATAGATATTTCATTCTTGCATACCAAGAGCAAAGTGTGGAGGCGATCTTCTTGCTAGCCTTCGAAAATCAGTCATTTCCTTGTTTTTTAAGCCATGCCTTACCCCATAAGGAAGAAGTCTAAATGGAGTTTTGTATCCTGGAACAACAGCAGGTAATAAGTCTGCATCAACAGGTAATGGCTCACGACCTGACCAATCTTTGAAACGTGGGCCCAACTCATCTAACAAATGGTTGAGGTCACTCAATTCCATTAATTCTTCTTCAGATAGATCCTTCAAATATTCTGCAGCGCCGGGTATAAGTGGTTCTGTAGTTCTAACTGGTTCTTTCACTCTTAGTGAAGCATCAGTGCCCATATCCATTTGGTGGTGCACAGTATCAAACTTATTGGCATATGATTGTACACAAGGAAACTTGTATGTCAACCCTCTATATAAAACTACTGAACTGCCTGACCGCCATACCACTAAGCCTCCAGTTTTACTCTGAATAGGAATAAAGGTACACTTGTAAGTCAGAATCTGGCAGTTATGAACATCTATCATAGATTAGCTACAATAACGCAGAGACAAGCATGGCAATAGACAAGTCATAAACAACACTAGAGAGAGAGAGAGAGCAAAACAAAACATACACACACACAAGGCTACATCTCTATCTTTTCGTCAATTTTTTTTAAAATATGTAATATCTGAAAACAAGCTGAGGAAAAGGTGAATTTTGGAAAGGGAAAAAAGTAGAGAGAGAGAGAGGGGAGGGAGACGCATAAACATTAAACACTGACCTCTAACATCTCATGAGCCCTTTTCATGTTTGCTGCAAGAGGACCTTCAAACTTCAACTTCACTACTTCATCTAATTTCCACTTTTCGTGAATAGAATCCACCAATTCTTGTGTAACACCAGCCACTCCAACTCTGAACCTCTCCATCATCCTCAAGGCAATATTTCGGAGCCTCTGCAATTCATGTTCAGGAAGCAACTTCTCAGCTAAATCCGTGTTACTTCTTCTTCTTCTTCTCTCGTCTCCATCATGAGGCTCCACTTCCTTCACTCTTTGCCATGGCAAATTTCTTATGCTACCATTCTCTACAGTAAATGTAGAAAATTTGCCATAATCTTCCCCGTCACCGGTTGGCCTTATATTCAAATAAACCCCTTTTTCTTCCCTTGAACTTGCTGTATCTCTGCTTCCCACATCCCCAGCAGCGATTTTATCACCACTGCTATTACCTCTAACATCTTCCTCAATTTCCAACCCCTTCACTCTTTGCCAAGGCAAATTTCCTGTATCACCATTTTTTACAGTAAATGTAGAAAATTTGCCATAATCTTCCCCTTCACCGGTTGGCTTTATATTCAAATAAACCCCTTTTTCTTCCCTTGAACTTGCTGTATCTCTGCTTCCCACATCCTCAGCAATAACTTCACCAACACTGCTATTACCTCTAACATCTCCCTCAATTTCCAACCCCTTCAATCTTTGCCCAGGCAAATTTCCAGTATCACCATATTCTACAGTAAATGTAGAAAATTCGTCATAATCTTCCCCTTCACTGATTGGTTTTATATTCAAATGAATCCTTTTTTCTCCCCTTCCAACAATCCCAGCTGTAATATCATCATTACCATCAAATTCTCTATCAGTTTTGTCATAAGCTGTAACATCTTCCTCAATTTCGACACTTTCAATAACAGGACTAGTAATATTATTTTTGTGTTGTGAGACTAACGCATTATCATCTACTAACAGTTCACCACCATTATCCTTAGGTTCAAAACTATACTGTCTCTCGACCGGCTTCACTGCCCATGGAGAATAACGTTTTTGAAATCGAAGACTCACCGTTTGGTTCACTGATGCTTTCACCCCAACGTCAGTATCCGATGAATATGTCCTGGGAGACTTCTGGTTACACTCTTCTACTTGTTCTTCTTCTTCTTCTTGCTCTTCTGGTTGTTCCACTTGCTCAGCTTCCTGCCAGGGGAATTTCTGTCTTTGTGAGCCCAAATCGAGAGACCATTTATCTTTAATTTGCTCGAAGAAACTGGGTCTAGGCTTTCTTTTCTTCTTTCTTCCTCCTAATGCTACCTTGACTCCTTGGGGCTGTTGAGTGTCAGCTTGCACTGTCTGATTAGAACAAGAAACTCTGAATTTGATGGTTTTAATGCTACAGGCGAGGAAGGTCTGGGGTTGGCAAAGAAGGAAATGCAGTGAAGAGGAGCATGACAAAGTGAGGGAAGAAGAACAAGAATTATTCAACGGAATTGGTGGTAGCGCCATATCTGAACTGTCGAACGAGTTTTAGCCTTTATGCTTTGATGTCTGAGTTCAATTCAGAGTGATGATGACAGTATTTTGGGCCTGGGCCAATACCTTTGTTAAGCCTGACCCAATATTTATACATCATTTAGGCCTCTTAGGCCCAATTCCACAAATAGCCCAAAATAAATTCCTATTTCTAAAATGGGGCTCATTTATAGACCATAACCTTTGCTAATTAAAATTAGGCCATAATTATCACTTTATCCTGGGCCTGATAGTAAGTTCAAGAAGTGCAGGGCCGAGATAGACTTCCAAGACTCTCCGAGCGAGAAGCCATTAAAAATCAAACAGTGACCATTGTGAAATTTTCCGCTGATCATGTTATTCATTTGTGTTTTTTTTTTTCTTCAGTAATTTTCACACGATTGGACATGGATTTGTCGTATCTTCATTGGAGAAAGAAAAAAAGAAAAAGATCACGTCTCATCCTGCTTTGATGCTTTCAATTTTAACGCTGCACGTGTGTGCAGTGCTTGTATGATTGTGTTTTAACGGGAAAAGAGAGTGCATTTGGCAGACACCAAAATACACAAAATATATATAGGGGAAATTCTTCTATTACATATTAATCTCTGCTTTCTTTCTTCCTTTTTTATTTTTTATTTTTAGAGTTTTTGGTGCATTAACAAATAGAAAAATACATCATTTTTGACATTTGATATATGAAAATAATTATTAATTTTCATCATCAATGAATAATATTTTCTTTTGCTTTGATGAAATCAATGAATAATAATTATTTAAGACGAGGTCATTAGTGAATATTGAGTACAACAAATCATTTTTCAGAAGAGACCTCAAAATTTGTATGGTTTATTTGTTGTTTGAATAGATATTTATTAAAAATAAAAACACTGGTCGACCCCTTCAAAATTTAATTTTTCTTCTTCTCAAAATGTCCGATAATTTTTCTTTAGTCATTGTAGTGTTCTAATTCCAGTTTTCACCCTGAAACATATGCTATTTTAGGAAATTTTTCGAATTGCAATTTTGAAGCATATATATATATATCCATATTTTCTTATATATGAAGGCAATAGCCGATACACATAGACGGTCAGATAATTTTTCTGAGCAAAAAGATAGAGAAGATTAGAAAGAGATATGAAAAAGACGACTAAGGTAATCGA
This sequence comes from Bauhinia variegata, assembly GCA_022379115.2. Lineage (NCBI taxonomy): Eukaryota > Viridiplantae > Streptophyta > Magnoliopsida > Fabales > Fabaceae > Bauhinia > Bauhinia variegata. The sequence goes on along the minus strand of CM039430.1, from coordinate 5,380,260 downwards.
AGAGATACACGCAAAACAGCATAATGGAAGTTGACATTAGGATATGTTAATTGTTAGCTATGATTAGATGCTAGCTTAATTTGATACATGCAACGTTCTTTTTCCATCTATTGTCAACATTAGTATATTGCACAGTGTGCGAATGCTGGGATCTTGTCCTGAAGTTTCCACAACAACTAGACAAGAATCTATAAAGAAGTTCTACTCTGTTGGCAGCATAAAAAAGTCCAAAAAAAATGCTGGGGGCTGCTAATTTTTCTGTGTTTCCTGGTTACCTACAAGCTGGAATTAAGTGTTACAAAACCTGCTTCATGCAATCATGCACCTGTTAAATAAACTTTCTTTGGTCCCTGTTGAGGCCGCAAAACACATCACCCTTTGGTTATTTAATCAATATAAAAGTGAACAAAGAACACTTTTCTCACTTTTATGGGGCAAAAGTAAAGTGGGATTGGATCAGGATTAATGGCTTTATTATCGAATCTTGCCAAGTTAATTAGTTAGATATGATAATGGGAAAGCAAATAGATCTTATAGGCAAGGTAGCCATTAGCCACAATGACAGCTAAATTGATGAGGGTTTGCTTTAAAGTGAAAGAATTTGATTAGTGGAAGAACTCTCTTCTCTCTCTCTTTTCTTTTGTGACAACAAAAGCACTCGTGGGTCTGTGCTAAAGCCCTCAAAAAAGCAGAAAGTTCTCTTCCAACACATTCTCTTTGTTTCTGCTATGTATTTTAACACATTGAGAATATGAGAATCTCAAGACCATATGTATAAGGAAATGGTTAGAAAATAGTTCATAACATGTGAACTTAATTTACGCTACCTACCCAAAGGAAATTTGAGGACTGCGGCAAACTTTCTCTTCTTTTTGTTTAGTTAGAGAGAATACTCAAAAAATTTAACATGAAAAAAAAAAAATAGTTTCGATAGTGTTAGAGTCTAAACCATAAACCCTAAAAATGAAAGTGTTAAGAGTCATTATTTTTATTAAGATATGTCATTGTACCAACTTCGTTTTCGTTTCTAGATTATATCTTTAATGGATGATGCAGAAACCCAAAAGTTGCAAAAGGAAATCTTTTCTTTTCCTTTCTTTTCTTTTCTCGTAAAGTAGCTACCCCTATTAGGAAGACAAAGCTTTAAGTGGATTATAGTATTCAAAGTCACTTGGCGTTATCATATCCATCTAGCAACCTATGATGATTAATTGTGCGATACAGCTTGGAAGATCTTTACAAGGTAGACAAGATTGATCCTTGTTAACCTAGGATCTCAATTATTTATAGCTAGGTTGCCTGCACAAAAGCAATGCAAGACGACACAGAATGCCCATTAAGCATGAAGAGAATCAGAATACCATAATGTGGGTAATTATCATCAAAGTTCTAATGGGGCTCGTTTAATGTACTTGTAGAGCTGTAATGCACTATAAAAACCCTCAATCTATGTCGTTTATCTCGAATTAGGTATTTGAAAACTACTAAAAAAAAAAAAAAAAAGATAGACAAAAAGAGGAAGATAATGAGAGAGAAAGGGAGAGACAGCTATGAAAATTTTCAATCTAAGATATCAAAGGCACAATATGATTTACGTTCCAAGGTCGTGAATTGAAACCTTTGAATCTTTTAACCCCACACCTTCACTATAATTAAGAAAAGAACACAAGTTATCGTCTAAAGAGTCTCAGTCATATACATCTGTCCCAGCAAAGCTAGCTAGTCCCACCATATATTCCCCATTTCTTAATTAGGAAAAATAAATTAATAAAATCTAATAATTAATTAAAAAGCTAGCTAATTGCCAATGAAAATTCTCTGTCCAGGTGATAGAATCATTCTTGGATCAAATTTCTGTTTGCTTTCTTGAAAACTCCTCCATTTTGATCCGAAATGGTTTTTCCAATCTTCCTGTGTGCGGTAATGGGGCAGATACTGCTTCACTTTGATCCCAGTATTATCACAAAACTGCAAAATCTTTTTATTTTGAGCTACAAAGGCTTCCCAATTGTCAAACCCACTTGAGTGCAAGAATCCCACTGTGTAGAACACTTCCTCATCCGGTATGGATGCAGACATCCTATCATCCCACCTGCAAAAAAATTTTAGGTTAGTATTTTTCATTTTTTTGGGGAAACAAATAAAAATAAATAAAATGAAATTTTGGACTTTACTTGCTTCTGTTCAAGGGGTAAACCAAGACAGGTCCTGTCGTTATGTTCCCCTTAAGCATGATATCTTTGAACACACCAGAATCAAAATCTAGGATACGAGATTTTGGGATAAACAAATTCAACCATGGATGTGGAACATCCCATAATCCTTGTGATTGAAGTTTCAGCTCCCCACTTCTGACTCTATTTAAGAAATCCACATAGGACACTTTTTTCTCATAATACAATCCAGGGATACAGCTCAGTCCTTGAAGTAAATCTTGGAGCTCCTACAGTACAAACACAAAGAAAAAAAAAAGAGTGATTATCGTTATTTTTTGCTTAATTATTACCTAATTAATATAATTAATATAACGCTAATTAGTAAGAACATTTATTTTGTGTTAAATACCTTGTCCACGTCATTTTCGGAATTGTCATCATAATATTTGGCCACTTCAAGGCAGTAGATAATGCTATGTTTGGTCATAAGGGAAATGATCTTTGGATGGTCAGACAATGGGAAGAAAGAAGACCTCCAATTATTAATGGAGCCTTGGTGCATGAGAAGCATTCCTTCCAAATAATCCAATGCATTCTTTTGTTTCCTTCCATTGATGGAGATTAATCGTTCTTGGTCCTTGGTAAAAGCAGAGAAGTCATTGTAAAGAAGCCTGATCCACTTAACCTGCCAACAAAATTCACCAATATTATTAAAACCATATCCAATGCACTAATCGATTTCAATAATAGTGCATGCATGGGCATGCTGGCATTCATAGTTTTATTCAACGATTCTCTGTCTTGTCAAGACAACATAAAGCTTATTATTAATTAAATGGTACAGAGTCAAGATCAACATAAAATGAAAACTTCGTGGATATGGAACCATGCACCATTGTCTTGTGAACTGTAAGATATGTGTGCCTATGAAATGACAATGGTTTTCCGACAACGACATGTAGTATTGTCATTTCGTATTTTATTAAGTACAATGTATACTTTGATTATATTGCATGTACGTACCATCTTTGGTGCTGGCTCCAGGGAAATTCTTGCTCTGGCTATGATTCCAAATTGTCCTAAACCTCCAAGAACAGCGTGAAATAATTCTTGATTCTTCTCTGGAGAGCAAGTTACAAAATCGCCTTTTCCTGAGTTAATTACAGCACAAAAGATCATTAGGGAAAGGGAAACGATATAATATTATATATATACACAGTTGCATGCATGCAGAAATTATCTAACAGTAACCATGAAACTTCCTCGAGTATTCCTGTTGCATTATGTAGGAATTTTTTGAGAAAAAAAAAAAGATAAATAAAGTTAAATCAATTGACTGATGCAGACTTGGACCAAAATAGTAAACAAGTGGTTGAAAATTAATTAATCAAAATTAGGAAGCGATGACCGGGTGAACGGTCTTTAGAATTCTTCAAACACATGGGACCCGTTGAAGAACAGTTCAAACATCCATCAAAAGAGCCTGTTTGAAGTTTTAACAACCACATTTTGTTTTTTTTGTTTTTTTGTATCTTTGGTTAAAAAGAATAAAGCGGACCAAGTTACAGTGAAAGTGGGGTAAGAAATTAAATTCTTACCGGTGACGACATCCATCTCATGAACATTGCTTATCTGAGGCCCATACCGGAAGCTCTGGCCGCTGATGCCGGCGTTGGAGAGTGTGCCGCCGACGGTGAGGTACAGGTAGTCTGTGAAGGAGACAGGTGCAAGTCCACGTTCCACAGAGCTTAAGAGCACATCAATCCAAAGTTGCTCGCCTCCAACATCAGCATAGTAGCCAATTGAAGGGTCTTTAGAGACAGAGAAAGTGATCCCTTTCCCGGCTCTGTGTTTTCTGAAGCTCGACATGTCCACCACTATCCCATTACGCACCATGGCCTGCCCTCGAGTGGAATGGCCATTGCCTCTTGTGGCTATGCCGAAGGGGACATAGCTGTTGTACGAGGATTTTATTAGGCTTATGATGTCGTAAATGGATGATGGATAAAGCACAGCGGCCGGTGATTCGTTCACCATGTTGCCGTAGTCGCTTGAAGCCAATTTAATGGCTTCTGGGTCGGTGTGGAGTTTGTCGGAGATGTCATCGACGGGGGCGGCCAGCTTTGAGGGTACCAAAGTTGACCATGGCTGGCTTTTTCCGGCGATGAATATCAAACGGGTGATAGCATTGATGAGTATCATAATGAAATATGTAGGAAAGGGGAGATTTTCAGCCATTTTGGTGTTTGAGAAAGAGAGAGAACTGTGGGCCAACGAAGAAGGACTTATTATGGTAGTGGTAGTAATTGGCAGGGGATGAAGGGAGCTGGCGAGGGAGGGGCAGTATATATAGAAAAAGGATTGGCTTTGCATGAGAGTGAGATGGAAAATATTGGGAGGAAATTAACTTTGTCCTTAGGGGAAGGTGGAAAAGACGCATTAGAGTGGGGTAAAACACTACCAACCAAAGAGAGATGCCTAATTTTTTTAACAAAAGAAATCACGAAACACTAATTAATTTATGAGTAAAAATATAAATGTAATAAAAATTTTAATATATTTACATTCTTAAATCTTAAATCTAAAACTTCTAATTAAATAATAACAATTATTTTTAACTTCATAGTACTTGACATTGAAATAGCTAACTTTCAAATTCAAAGATTACGATGTAACAAGACTTTTTTGTTTTTAACTTCTTGCTTCCAACACGCCATGAAAGTGTTTCATACTTTCATGTGAAGGGGATTAAAATATTTCATTTGGGGACGTGTTTTTTGTGAATGTTTTGCATCATCATGATGAAGAAGATTCCCAGCAATTTAACCCACAGATTTCTTCCATTCTTGTGGGCCTTCATTTACAGCGTACCAATGAGTATTCGACCAAGTCACACACACCGTTGGATTGAGATCTCGTGGTCAACGTAAGTCAAGCTTCGTCAATTAATCTCAGACTAATATATACCATTGTTTTCTATTAATTATTAATTACCAACTGGTACTTTCTATATTTGAATGAATACGGTCAAAAATAGGTAATTATCGAAAGGATCTTCGTAAGATTTTGTTTTGGGGATTGGAGGTCCTCATTGATGAAGCTATTACATTCAACTTTTCTGGTTCGTGGAAAGGGTAATGCCAATTAAAGGAGACATTTCCCGGATTTTCTTCAGACTATAAGATTTTGTTTGTGAGCATATATGGCTACATGCAATCAATGAAAGTCAAATAAGAAAATACAACTATAATTTTACCGACTTATTTAAGTTGTCTTATCAAGACAACTCATTTAAAATATTTGAAATAAGAATACTTATCATTAATTAATTAGAATATTCATACTTAATCAAGTTTAATGAAGCAAATAGACTTTCAAGCTAAACTCATGAATTTGAAATCTTTAAATTATTTATTGAGAGAAAATTATTATTTATTGTTTTTTATCTCAAATAAAAATTAGTTTTACATTCAAAATGTTTAAGTGTAATGTAAACCAAAAAAAAATTATATTTGCACTTATTATACAATCGTTTGAAACTCCAACACCATTTAGAATCATGTAACTGCATATATAAATACCTATTTCTATCTTGGTAATTTAAAAAATGAAGAAAAAAAAGGGACAATTTTAGTATATATTTTCTAGATATGTGGCTTAATTATGGAACTGATCAATTGCACCTATTACTTTACACGCACACACACACACACACACATACATATATACATAGATGCTTTTTTTTTTTTTATAAAATTATAATTTTATAGCATATTAATTAAGATGATGTAGGCCAAAGAAAATAAAGACGTTAGATTACATGCCATTATTAGATAGGCACTTTTAAGGTTCTTTATCATCAACTAGTTGGCTCTTGACATCAAATTAACTATACCCAATTGCCCAATTGTTTGCCAACTTCTTGGGTTCGGCTAAGAAGCCTGGAATATATAAATCCCGAGCACCTGACTTGCATTTTATTAAAAAAAAAAAAAAAAAAGAAGAAGAAGAAAACAATGGCGTTCATGCCATGCACAAAAATATAACTTGGCCAGCCATGGCTTTTGAGTGTCAATATTTTATTGGTTATAGAGCTCAAACTTATATATATATATATAGATAGATAGGAACAGGCACACTAGATGAAGTGTTTTAGATATTTTATTTAAGAAGAATGTCTGGTTATAACTGTATATTTACACCGAAACTATTCTTTTATGGGCTGGTTAAATAAACAAATTAGCCTAAGACAAGTATCTGATCTCAGGCCTAAGCAAGAACTTTGATTGGAAAAGGGAGATTAGAATAGTCAACGCTAGCTTGTTCAAAGAAAAATCTTTGACTAAAAGATCTCGCAGGTAAGAAGGTTTATCAGATAGCAAGACCTTCCACCATGCATGGTTCTCTGTCGAACCATATTATACTAATGCTTCCTAGTTAAGCTTGCACAACCTTTGACAAGAACATGTGCATGCTTCATGCAGGTCTAATAGATGCCAAAAAGACCAAAGGGGCTCATTATTAACCAACGCAAAGCCAATGGGAATTGAAAGATGGTCAATCTAACTCTTCTCTGAGGATAAAGAGAATTCACAACTTGATGGTCACTACCTGCCCACATGTTCAAACAGTGATAGTTAGGTCTTCTACCTAACGAAACAATTGGTCTTGGTCTTGGTCATAGTGCATATATTTTTGTTCAGAACCAAATAAGCCATGGCCAAAATTTGGTGTATCTTGTGTAGGGCCATGATTCGAATCTCGTTGGAAATGTTTGGTAGAATTCAAAATTGATCAGCTAGGGGAATAGAAAAAGTGAGATGTGTATATATGTTGCCAGTTGCTACCATTCAAGACTGAGCTATTGCGCGTTTGACACTTCCTATGAGCAACATAGAAAATGCAATGAACTTACACAATTATAATGGCTTTAGTGAGCCACAATTATAGTCTTCACCAATATTATTTTAATTATACCCTGAATTGAACCTGGACTAGGGTTTTGGCCAAAGTGGAACTTGATATCACTTCATTTTTACATTGCCTTTTTTAAAATAAAAAAATTAAGGTACCCCATCCTTTTAAGTAAAAGAGCATTACTTCTTTAAATGCTGAATTTTTTTAATAAATATAACTATAAAATTTTAAATTCAAAATTTTTAACTTAAAATATTTTAAAATTCAATTTGTTTTCTATTTAGTTAAGTTGGTTCAAATTTCCTTGTTAATTTCCCTGATTCTTAGGCCACGCATTAATGCTTCTTGAGCGAATATGCTGAATAATACAATGTGCATTTGTGCGAGAGAGGGATATAAAAGAGAGAGAGAGAGATTACCCTGCACCTGCAATGGTAAATAGGTCTGGATGGGGGGCACTATTTGTAAGATTTTGAGGATCTTTATGGGGATCTAGACCATCCAAGACAGCCCACAGAAGGCACCAGATCACGTGGTCCAAGGAAACAACAAAACCAATGGTAATTTTACTGTTATAACACACAGCCAAGCCAAATCCATTTCACCTTGATTGCTATGGTGTAGTCGTTGCAATAACCGTACGTGCATGCATGGTGTTTGAGAAAATGCGTGAAAAAAGAGAGCACTGAGGTATCCCACCTCTCACCTTTCACTTTGATCTGGAAAGTCGAAAAAATGGCACCAGTGTGGAATCAAGTGTCATCTTATACAACAATGTCACATTTCGTCACCCTATGAATGTACTCTATATATATATTTGATAATGTGTGCGATGTGTGTCTCCCTATTGTTCTTTGATGGACATACATATATATTATTGTATATTGGAGTCTTGCTTAAATTTTTAATTGTCCCTATTCAGACGTAACCCATCAGCTTTCTTTAAATGAGCTAAAGAAGTGATGTTACGTTGATTCCACCAATTATTTCACTTACAAATAGATACTTTCATTTTCTTGTCTATTATATATATGGACCTTATAGATCGATGGCTAGCTGTTCACGTTAAGTTTCATAATAAATATACGCGCATGCCCCTACCCCGATATCTAGCTATTATAGATAAGATTCTCCTTTGTTATATTTCATCCATTGTGATATGACTCGTCACCTGATTGCTTATGATATTTTAGGGAAGTTCCCTATTCAGTTCAGTAAGTGTAAAGAAAAAGTTCACGAAAAGAAGAGTAATTTTCCGTTTTGGGAATTAATATTTATTTTACATTAGAATTTCCATGGATCGCGATCGAGGTTAATATTTTATAAAGCTTGCATGCAAAAATTAGATCAACTTGATCAATTTCTGGTCTACGTTTTGCTTTTGCTTTTGCTTCAAGTTTAGACATTAGGAGACTTAACATGAGTTTTATCATCAATGGTTGATTAGAAGCTAGGCGTAACTATACAATTCATAATTATTTTAGTTTGAGGAGTTAATTAAGCATGCATACGAGGCCCGAAGTTGATTCTGTGCAATAATTTCTTAGTAATGAAATTAAGTAGTTTTGCATTAGCATGCATCATCATGTTTATTTGTAGTCTCCAACATTGCAGAAAGCCTGTAAAACTCTATGCAACCCGCTCTTGGAGGCACTAAATGTTAAGTGATTTGGTGAAGGGTCAGTTCGACCACCAAAGCAAGGAGCAACATTGACAAAATGTGCATTTAGCTAGCAAGTAGCAACTTGTCCATTTTCACTTGTAATTATTATATTCTCCTGCTTTGATATGTCTGTACTATAGGGTTTTACAGACTGACCAACTTGTATGATATTGTAGAAGTTGTTTTTGTAGGAAGAAGAAAATGATTGATGAAAGAGAGAGGGAGGGGACAGAGAGAGAGAGCTATTGACAAGATGGGAGATTCTTCAGAGACAGCCCCTGTATTTTTTTCAAGTAAAACCATCGTATCAAATAATTCAACTATGTAAAAAAATTAAGCAGAAAATCCATCCTTACCCACAAAAATGCATGCTTGAATTTTATTGTTGAGGTAAAAATTTGTTAATAAATAATTTATAAGTATATTTATATTTTTTTTTCTTGAAACACACTTTGATTTTAATGAATTTTTATATTCAATTTACCCAAATTTTTGTTTTTAAAAAATGATCCATATAAGATAAATGATTTAGTTAAATTTTAGGTAGATTCTGATGTTACGGAGGGATGCGTTGATATCTATGAAAAATGGGCATTGCCCCCCACCTAATAAAAAATTTGATATTGGCCCCCCTTGCAAATATAACCAAACATCTAGTGTGACATCTAATAAAAAAGGAAGAAGTAATAAAATGCCCAAGAGTATGTATGGTGGGAAAAAAAAAAAAAAAAACGAAGATAAAAAGAGACTTAAGAATTGCTTCACTGCAATGGGGAGAGTATTTATAGTTGTTTAGAAGGTTATTTTCATCCTAATAATTCTAAAAATATCTAAACCTAATTAAATCAAGAGTTGTACAAACATTTTTATTTGGTTTCTATCATGTATTTGCTTGTGTTATTATTTCCCCTAAAAGCCTAGGAATAAGTGACTTAACTTCCATGCATGGCTCTTCGTTTCTGTATCAATGTACTATAGTAGTTCTTTTTTGTACAACAAAATTAGGATAAGAAAGATTATATGTATTGGCAATTGTTTTGTTAATTTATCATATTTCTATATCTATTTAATTTATTCGTCTTTGTTTAATAGAAAAGTATTGAAGAGGAATATTATGAGTATAATTATTTATATAAAATTTTGATTTTAAATCAATTTATATCCTTCACAAGTTTTACTTTTTACACTCACGTAAAACTTCACCTCGCAATTACTTTGCCAACATTTTCTCCTCTCATCAAAACATGGTATTAGATCTTCAATTGTTTATCACTTCTTAATTACTAATCAAATAGGAGATTCATGCACAAGCTGGACTATCCACTTAATAAAATCATTGGTGTTTCAAATATTTCAATCCATAATCTTTATGAAAAAAATATAATTGATGTCATGGGCAAGTTAATTGGGTATCACTTCTAAGCCAGCATGCATCAACATTCGACATTGGACTGACAAATGTGCTTCCCCACTTACTCTATACAAATGGGACAACGAGTGCTAATGTAACGAACATGTAACTTGCAGCAAATTAATATGAAGCCATTGTGCATGCACCGTGGGAATGGAATCAAGCAGAAAGCTTTCGATCACCTTGCCTTGCCACCATCAAGGGCAATTGTGAACGTGGAATGTGTATGCTCTAATCAATCAATCACTCAATCAATCAACAAATTAAGGCCTTTCATGGGAATGTTCTGCAGAATATCAATGTGGGTCCCACTCCATGAGAGGATTTGATTGGTAGCAATTGTGATGTACTTACATGGGTACTATGATTTCTTTCTGTGATTCTTTATTTATTTTTTTTTTTTTTTCTCCTGCTCTCTCCCAAGTACTTTTGGAGCCATTCGTCGAACATCTGGCCTACATATTTTGCTGCTGTTGTAGGAAGCTTTATTTGTCACTGTAACAGATCTAGCCAACGTGTAACAGTACTTAAATTTCTGTTCTTTAGCAACCCTTTTGGCCCCTTTGATCAGTGTTTTCGTTTTAGCCTAGGTGCCCTGTCCTTTAGCTGATTTCGATCAGAGAAAATTTTACGAAAAAAACAGCAGGAAAAGATCCAGTTTCTTCCATTTGGAAGTTAATGGCAGAAACATCCAGTTTGCATTAGAAAACAGTCATTTCACCTTGAAAAAGTCCAATTTCCCCACCACAAAGTTTCTCCTCTAAAAGTCTTAGGAGTAGATAGTTTGGTCTCAATGTAAATTCACATGGGGCTATTTATATTTGTGAAAAGACCATATCTTTCAAAAGCTGAACTATATCCTTTGGTTCAATGACCATATCTTCCCAAAGATCTTGTATTTGTTGTAATGTGAATTTACAGGTGAAGCCTATTGGCTAAGAGAGCCACAGTATGTTGCCACGTTTCAGCCCCTTACAAGTTCGGCAATTAATCCTTCTAACGACAATATACGGTGTAAGATACCTGAAATATCCTTACAGTGTCCTACAAATCTTTTCCATGATGACATATATAACAGAACAGATTCATGTGTCATTTAAAAACGTGTTATCTCTAGAAACAGCAACATTGTTTTATGGATAAAAATTGTTCTGGGCATGAATGATTAATTTACTGGCTCTTATGTCTTGCTCATTCAAATTAGACAAGTCAGTATCTAATATGATACTGCATACGGGATAATCTTTTATCTTTAATGAAAAGAGCAAAGCAAAAGTCAAAGGTAAAGTGAGAAAAGCTTTTACACTATAATTCCCCTTCAAACATGAAAAAAGCTAGCTGAATAGTCACTGGGCTTGGGCAAAAAACACAGAAAAAATCAAATTTATCAAATCACGATGAAGGAAATGTCTGATTCGCATATTAATTCTTCACAAGCTAGCTGCAATTAATACCTGAGACAATGTTTAAACATGATATGCATATATCCTTTTCAAAATTCCAAAATCAAAACTGATCAATCCCCCATGAAAGGGCCAAGTCAGATCAGATCACACAGCATTTAATCGTCTCCTGGCAATTTTTTCTAGTCCTAAGCAGTGATCAATATGGCTTTTAATTAATTAATATTGGTAAATGAGTTGTGCCTTCCTTTTATTCTTGGTGGGCTGTGCTTCACACATTCCAACAGTTCATGCAGTCAGCATACAAGCAAACAGTGTTTGATACTTGACATGGACAAGTTTCTCTAAATAGAGTCACTGCTGATCAAATAAAAATAAATTCCTGTGTTGTTTGTCATAAAATATTAATACTACAATTTTATAACTTTTTTTCTTTATTTATGCCCAATATCCTCACACCCTTTTTTCCTTTATATACCAAATATTCTTAAAACAAAATAAATTCTATATATTCTTTTAATTTTACTCATCGGCCTAAGTATCAATAAAATACTCCAATTTTCATAAAAGAAAATAAAGGTGTCAACTAAACTCATATAAAACTCCATTAAATTATCTCTAAAACCTTGCGAGTCTCCACATTTTCATAATGCCCTATTATGCTGTGTACATATTTTCAACAAGGAATTCATATGAATGGATACTCTTTGCTCCCTGGAAAAGAATAGCACATGATCTTTTGCATATGGGATAAAAGGAGGACTTTTCAGTACTCTTGTCCATTATGTGTTTGAGAAATCCATTAAGAGTTTATGCAGAACATCTCAGGAGCCCTAAAAGCTAGTAGTCTACCATTATGAAAAATTTTAGAGTGACCCAAGAATGAAAACACAATTTAATCCATGTAAGGCTAAGGCATTGTCAATTCCAAAGACAGACAGGCATGCATCATTTAGTGCCACGATGTAAAGGTGTTAGTAAAATATGTTTCGCGTGTTGCTCGCTTGATAATAAGTGCTCTCACCCCTTTTGCTTTTGAAACTTAAGGCCATTAAAGTTGATGAGAGATGACATATCCTATTGCGTATGATGTCCTAATTTCTCAATTGTAGTAATTATTCTTTCCGTGGGCCACATGCAATAGGATTGATTTTGAAGAGGGAAAAATGGTATGAGATTCCAAACTGGCAATGATATCTGCTTCTAGATTCTAAAGATCAGGATCATGTGTGAGCAGGCACGATATTGAACTCACACTCTTATAAAGTTATATGGGATCATGATTAGCAAGAAAGGAGGAAAACATGGAGCATCACATGCCCAGCTAGCTTGCTATATATATATATATATATATATACACACACGTGTGTGTTTGCTATAAGAGCCTCCCTAGTGGGAGGCATTTGCGCGTTTATGTGCATCGGCATTTATGCAGATGCATGATTAAAGAACAATAAACGTGGAGGAAAGAGAAGGAAGGGGGGTTGCAAATTGGAATCCCGATGCATGCACTGTTTGAAGGTTTTTTTTTTGTATTTTTTAAAAAGAAAGATAAAGTTTTATAAGGTAAAAGAGATAGTTTGTAAGACTTATTTAAAAAAGCTTTTAAAGTTGTATGAGTAGAGAAAAAATTATTTAAGTTATATAAAGTGATGTGTCATTGTGGGACTCATAAAAATAATATAAATAATTAAGATATAGAATCCTCATGAGTACCATGATTAAAGATGCTCTAAGAATCTCAATTTTATCTTCGGCAATTACTACTATGCTTGACTTTTCTAAAGATTGTGGACCTAAACTCGTTTGGTTTCCCATTTAATTCTTCGTGTCCTTGAACCTCAAGTTCTAAATCAAATGAGAATGCAAAGATGCATTAATCATAAAGTTAGATACGCCAACAGCATTGTGAATCAAAATTTAGAAACAAACAATCCAAGGTGGGTCTCTATTAGGTATGGTCCAGGCTTTATGTAAGCCCTGTAATTATTTCCTAATGGAAAATATGGTGGGTGACAGCAAGTCATGTATATATGTAAGCACATTGGATAGTGAAGACTTGAAAGTACGTGCTGGTTATTTCTTCACTGTGATGGCTTCATACGTTAAAGCTGGTCCATATATTTTTCACATGATGATTAATTAGTTGGGTCACTTGCCAAACTAGCTACCACAACCACCACGTCATTATTTGTGCAAAGATTTTGAACTTGATCGGTGAATCTATCTTTGAAAGTAATATCATATCAAAAAATCAAATCAGTGATATATAAACCTGTCCTTGTATATCTCCAACTTACCCCTCGCAGATATTATATGCAAGATATCCAAATCTTGACTTGAAGTCTCCATACACAGACACACACGTGTGTGTGTGTGTGTATATATATATATATATATACACCTTTTGTCATTACTGATTTGTGGCAAACAAAGAGAAGTAGAGAACAGCTAGAGAGAGCTTTCGTTCATTAATGGAATATTTATAAACCAGTCTAATATGTCCATATCGATATGGACAGTCACAAGAACGTCATGGATATGAGTATTGGGAAAGATGAAAGAAGGTGATACAATATTTCACATACCACATGAGTAGATTAATGTATATCATATATTAAGAATATAGAGTTTAGAATTACCTAAAGAAATGAAGAATTAATGATTATGGCCAATATTGCTTATTGAGGAAGAACTTACGCGCTCTGGAGACAATAACACACGTATTTACTGATACCTAAGGCTGGCCATTTCACCTAGTAAAATTAGTGTACTCCAAAAGGATCACATACTGATTTACATATTTGGGTTATATAGACAAAACATTCATAATTAACTTAATATTAAACTTAGTTTTTGACATGAAAACATGATTTATATTAATCTACACAAATTATTCCCACAAGATTGATATTTTAAAATTAAGATGATTATGAAAAAGGGATTCCAATTTCATGTTGATTTAGAGTACAGTTTAAATTATCAATGATTTGCAATTAATATAATCAGTAGCCATGAATTCAGAAAGTACAAAATTGTGTTTCTTTAACTAGTGGATTAATCTCTTATTGGTCTGAACATATAGCCATTTGATCTGGAGAAGATAGCGTGAGTAGAGTCAGTGATCGATGCTTAATTTCAAAGGCAAGCTATCAAGTATGGATCGCTGTTACCTTGGTTAATGGCCTTCGTTTGAGCCTTTCAAGCCCATGGTTTTGGTAGACACGTGTTTGCTGTGGATACAGTAGGCTAGGTAGATTGCTGATGCCAAAACAGCATTTTCTCGTTTAGAATCTAGTCGATCAAATTCAGGAAACGGGGAAGCATGATCACAAAGTAAATTTCTTTTCTTTTCTTTTCTTTTTTTCAGAAAATCATCGGATATTTGCCATATTAACATTGAATACTAATTAACGTAAACTTCAAATAAATATATACGAGACACCTTGTATTTATATATAAATATTATTATTACTAATGACCACTCATTCCCTTAATATGGCCATAGATTTATGTCCACCAGAATATCCCGTATAAATTACAATATTATTTAAAACATTATTAATGATAAAACATTATTTTAAACACTGTCCTTAATCATCGTCAATTGGTGAAAATCTCTTGTCCGGGTGACAATAACTTTCTGGGATCAAATTCAGCTTTCATCTGTTGAAATTTTTTCCATTTGGGGCCGAAGTGTTCCATCCACTCTTCCTGGGACTTGTATTTGTGAAGATATAGCTTCACCTGGATACCAGAATCCTTACAGAACTGTAATATCTGATTATTTTGATTCTCTAAATCTTCCAAATGATCAATCACACTTGATTGCAGAAGACTCGCAGCGTAGAAAACGTCCTCATCCGGGGTAACTGCAGACATTCTATCATCCCACCTGATATTAATGAATGCATTAATTATGATAATCCCTTGAAGCCTTAAACACTACAATTAATAAGAACTCTCGTGTATCCTGTAATGAAATATCTCATATAATTAATATAATATTTGTTAATATGACGAATTATAAATTATTAGATAATAAGAATATTATGTTAGTAATTAGATGTCCACTATAAAATATCTATTTTCAAATAATCATAAACCATATTTGCAATTAAGAAGAAAAAGTATTTTGTAAGCTTACTTGTTTCGGTTGATGGGGAAAATGAGCTCAAGTCCTTGTGCTGTTAAATTTTGCTTGAGAAGAATGTCCTTGAGCACACCTTGATCAAAGTCTGAGATTCGAGATTTGGGAACAAACATGCTTAACCAAGGATGAGGGAGATCCCAACGTGCCTGGGACCGAAGCGCACGCTCTTCATTGGGAACTCTATTCAGGAAATCTTCATAGGATACATCCCTTTCGAACTTGAATGTAGGAACAAACTTCAGCCCACTCAGTAACTCTTCAACTTCCTATATCATATATGTGTGTGTGTGTGTGTGTAAGAAATTAATTAGTTATTAACAAGTTAATTAAATAAATCTTCAGTATATATAGATAAATTAACTATATGAATTCCAACCCAAGTATATATATTAATTATTATACCTTGTCCACGATTGTGTGAGAATGATTATCATAATATTTAGCTAGCTCTAGGATGTAGAGAATGCCATCTTGGGTTAGGAGGGAAGAAATCCTTGGGTGATCAGGCGGTGGATAAAAGGAAAGGTCCAATGGTGGCTTATTTAGTAGAAGATGGCCTTCTAGGTAATCTGGCGATTTTCCATTGAGTGAAATCAATTGTTCTTGGTCTCCAGAAAATGCAGAGAAGTCACGGTAAACCAAACGGAGCCACTTCGCCTGCAACCAATTCATATCTATCAATTATTAAGCATATACAACAATTTTATGATTATCAATTAGTACTGTTTAATAATATACAGATACTTGCCCTGGTGGGTGCAGGGCCTAGGGCTATTCTTGCTCTGGTTATGATCCCAAATTGACCTAAACCTCCAAGAACTGCGTTGAATAGCTCCGAATTGTTCCCTGCTGAGCATGTCACTAGGTCTCCCTTCCCTGTACAAATACAAGCAATTTCTACATGAAACTTGTCTGAAAATGTTTTGCATCGCGCATACAATCATAAACATGCATGTCACTATCTTCATTTTTACCTTTCAATTAAAAATTAGTTTTGCAGGTCTCAACTAACTTATAATTTTTTTTTTCCAAAATCCAAATAAACCCTATATATATGTCTCATCATTATGCATATTAATGGCATAAATAGTATATTTAATGTACCGAGCTACATAAACCGATCATCGAAGTATATTAGATTTAAGACAATGGACAAAAAGCAGTTACAACAACATTAACATTTAAGACTAAGTCCACCACTATCCTAAAATGAAAGATAATTTAAGCTCATTGCAACAAATTAGTCAAGTCTAAAATCTCCTATAAAGATATGGTGTGACTCAAAATTTATAGCCGAATCATATTAGTATAATTGCATTTGATTTTATCAAATAAAGTCCTATATCTGAACATTATACAATGTATAATCAAGTCAACAGAAGTCAATAACATATCATCAATGTCTCTTTCGTAATTATTTACAAAGATTCTTGTCTTAAGAATCATGAATATATCTTGAAATTGAAAAAAATGGAAAATTGAATGTAAAATATTCTTTTCATTGCATAAGAGCGCAAATATGCTCAAAAGAAAACATAGTATAATGACTATTAACTAACTTTGTCTAATTTTAGAATTCTGGTTAACCATGTGTTTTTGTATTTGAAGCTAGAAGGTTAATAAGATGAACCCTACCTAAGGTGGCATCTCTTTCTTCTTCCTCCTTAGTTTGTAAATCCTTTTGATAGTTTATAATACCATCTTATCAATTACCCAAAAAAAAAAAAAAAAACATCTATAAGGAATATAAAACTTATAATATTAAATGCTTTGATTCTTTTGATCAAATAAGATGCTTATTAATCGATTAAAAAGAAATAGGGAGATAACATAATCCAAATCAGTAACAAGATTTAATTCAAGAACATTTGTAATTTGAAGACCAAATCAAATGAATTACTGGCTAGTATCCTTAATTTCTATGATCAAATGAAATGCCAAATTAAGTAAAAAGAAAGATGGAGAAAATTCATACTATTAATAGGATCCGATCTAATGTGGACCAAATCAGAAGGATTGGCCCATAACATCAAACTCTTTCAATTCTATTTTTTAGGTATGAGGGGTATCATGGATTTTAATGTGATCCTACAAGATCGAACTAAGTAAAAGTGCCAGCAAAAGGCGTTGGGGTGCTTAAATTACACGAACTGACCCATTTCTCAACTCTTTCAATTCTATTATCTAATTAAATGCCTGTCTGATAATTGAAGAGAAAGGTATAGAACAATATATGCCGGTAACGTTAGGGTCCAATTCCAGAACAAATATGAGGACCTAATAAGGAGGATTTTCCACTAACATCAGACACTTTCATTTCTGTGATTAAATAAAATGTCTAATTAATTAAAGAGAAAAAGGGAATATAATTATAATCCATACCAGTAATAACATCCAATTCATGAACATTGGAGATTTGAGGTCCAAACAGGAAAGTTTGGCCACTAATCCCAGCATTAGAGAGGGTACCACCAACCGTCAAATACAAATAATCAGTCCACGAGAGAGGTGTAAGTCCATGCTGTAGGGCTGCATGCAGCAAATCAATCCAAATCTGCTCCCCACCCACATCTGCATAATTCTCCTTCTCAGACACCACAATCCCAGACCCATTTCTGTAATTATTTAGCTCCGTCATGTTCACCACAACCCCATTAAGTGCCATGGCTTGACCGTCAACCGAGTGGGCTTGCCCTCTTGCAGCTATGGTGAAAGGGGTGGGAAGAGAGTTTGAGAATTTTATCAGAAGTGAGATATCAGCAATGGAGGATGGGTAGAAAACTGCTAAAGGTTTTTCATGAACTATGTTGCCATAATCAGTGGAGGCTAGTGATAGGGTCTCAGGATCATGGCGAAGCTTTCCCTCGAGCTCTTTAGGCCATTGCCATGGTAGCTGGCCATCTGAGAGTGCCATGGTGCTGGTTAGCCACAGCAGAACGAAAGGTTTCAAAAGTGCAAACTGTTTTGCCATCTTTTGCTGTAGATTGCTGCTAGGTTGGGCAAGTATTTATGTTGAACTTTTGAACTGATTTCCTTATGTGTATTACAAATTAGTCAACTTTGCCATTTATGATACCAGATCAGTTTTTATTCATTTTGTTATCCTTTCTTCCTTTGATTGTTGCACAAATTCTATCCATCGGTCATTATTAAAATTTATTTGCCATCGTTACAGTGCTCTAAATGAATGTTTCATCCAAGGAATAATTATATTTTAATATGTATATGAAGCGATCCACACTTAATTACTTGAGAATGTTTGAATATTTACTCTCTTAAGCAACTTCTAAAAGCTATTTCATTTTTATTGATTAGACAATTGAATTATATACATTAAACATTCATGTCAAATTTGACAAAAATCAAAAAAAAAAAAAAATCAATTCAAATATGATATATAAGATAAAAACTTTTAACTTAATAAATGAAAATCACGTTCTATAAAGGTTGAAAATCAAATTGAAATAAAACTTCATCCTATTATATGAAAATTTGTAAATTTGTTAGTCTCTGATTCTCGTCTTTTATACACACACACACACACACACATATATATATATATATATATGACATAAGAAGCAAAATGATAAAATGCTTATAAATTACTTGAAAGTGTTATAATTTTTTTTGATGTATACCGACTTTTATGATCATTTGAGACTAATCCTTATTTAGATAAAGAGTAGTAAACAGTAATTTTTTTAAATTAACAATTGTGACTAAGGTATTATGATCTTTAAAATATATTAAGTGTGGAACTTTTCTATGAAAAATGGATGAATAGGGATAACAATAAATGTATTAAGGAGTATTGGGTCCATAAGTTTTTTTTATGGAGTATACTTAGTGGACTATAAAACCAATAAAGAGCTGACAAGATAATATTAAAGCCATTTAGACGTGCGTTTAGCCCCTCCAATCCCCCTAGAGATATCAAACCAAATAAAGAAGTGTTGACGATAAGGATGACTCAAACCCAAACCTTTGATCGAGCATCTCACTAACTGTAATTAATGCATAATGCGCCTTTAAAACAGCAAGATTAATTAAAAACGCAACATAAGAAAGGAAATACTGAATCAAAGTAAACTACCCAATGTAATGCATTTTTTTTTTTTGTACATTGATATAAGGCATATTGTATTGGCATTATGGGTGGTTTTTTTTTTTTTTTCCAAAAAAAAAACTAAACTCTTCAAATTCATTAGACATGATATCACCAGACAGCTAATAGTCAAATAGTACTCTATCGAAGTTATTTTCAAATTCAATATATGTAATTAATTGGTTACAATTAGTCAATAGTTACAACTCTGATACATATGAGGCATGAGAGATACATTATGACGATAGCACCTTAATTTATTGTCGGAAAACAAAACAAATAAATAGTTTTTTTTTTAAAAAAAAAAAAAAATCAAAGTCTCCAACTTAAGGTTTTATGTAAAAATTGATTGTCCAGGTGACAATATATGTTTGGGATCAAATTCTTCCTTTCTCTCTTGAAAAGCTTGCCATTTGGGACCAAAGTGTTCCTTCCATTGTTCCTTTGTTTTATCTTGGGGAAGATATTGCTTGAACTTAATACCAGCATCCTCACAGAACTGCAGCACCTGCTGGTTCTGAGTTTGATATGCCTCCAACTGATCAAATCTACCTGTATGCAGAAGACCCACAATGTAGAAAATTTCTTCATCTGGTATAACTGCAGACATCCTATCATCCCACCTGCATTCCGTGTGATCCAATCAATTAATTAATATTAATTATATGATTATTTTTTGGCAAGCAATATATATATGTAATTGCATGCATACATTAATTATTGTAATTAATTTAATAATTAAAATTAACTTACTTGCTTCGGTTCATGGGGTAAATTAGCACAACTCCTACAGTGAGATTTTGCTTAAGAATAATGCCCTTGAACACACCTTCATCGAAATCCGAAATTCGAGATTTTGGAATAAAGAAGTTCACCCATGGATGAGGAAGATCCCAAAGTCCTTCAGACCTCAGAACAATCTCATCGCTGTGAACTCTGTCCAAGAACTCTTCGTATGATGCATCTTTTTCAAACATAAATGTAGGGACAAACTTTAAATCCCTCACCAAATTTTCAACCTCCTATGTAAGGAAGCAAGACAACAAATTAATCAATATATCTTTAATTAATTAGTATAGAAAATAAAAGAATTATATATTTGAAACCTAATTAATTGGGAATATATAAGGTTACCTGGTCTATTGTTTGTTGAGATTGATCATCGTAATATTTAACAAGCTCTACAATGTAGATGATCCCATATTGCGTTACCAGGGAAGTTATTCTAGGCTGATCAGCTTCTGGATAAAAGGAGAGTTGCAGTGGTGGTTGATTTAATAGAAGAAGACCTTCTACGTAATCCGGTGCGTTTTGGGTTAGTGAGATCAAATGTTCTTGGTCTCCAGAAAATGCAGAGAAGTCATTGTAAAGCAGATGGAGCCATTTAACCTGTAAACAATTCATTATATTATATTTAATTTCTAAACACAACATATATTTCTGTCATTAATTTGTTGTGACTAGCTAACTAAGAGTATATCAACATGGTTAAAGGAAGCTGATACTTGCCCTAGTGGGTGCAGGGCCTAGGGCTATTCTTGCTCTTGTTATAATCCCAAATTGACCTAAACCTCCAAGAACTGCATAAAATAGGTTGGAGTTTTTGGTCGCTGAACATGTCACAATGTCTCCTTTCCCTGTAAATACAAATCCACATAACCTAACACATTATATCGTTGGTAGAATGGAAAATGTTCATATAAACACTATAAAGGTTAAATCTCTCTTTGGTTTCTATTAATTTACATAATATATATTGACATAATGGCTAGCCTTTTTGAAGAATAAATACTCAAAAGAATCACTATTTTTTTTTAATGTAGGTTAATTACATAATGCAAATTAATAATATATTTTTCTCTTAAAAATCTAATCACACTCAATTCTAATAAAATAATTAAATACAACATCATCAGTTTAAATAGTATATATCCCTTCTTTGTTGTTTTTGTGTTACAGATTTATAACTCTGGATTCAAATACAAAACTTGTAAATCCTGAAAAAGTCCTCACTACTACTCAGCCAGAAACTGTTTAACATACAAGATATCTCCCTAAGCAATCAATCATTTGAGAACCTCCAAAAATTTTCAGAAAAGAAAACAAACCAAGTATTAAAATATTAATAAAATTTAGCCTTGAAAATCCCATTATTAATTACTTAAGTATTAATAAAATTTAGCACCCCTCAAATAAAAATAAAATTTAGTACCCACGCAATAATGGGAATACTGAAATAGAGGCTTTCCTAATTAAAATATTTTTTTAAAAAAAAAAAGAGTTGACTGAAAGCCTAAACATACGTAATCAAGGAATAATAAACTTAGATGTTAAGACAGTACACCCCAAATGTGTATTAACAATTTGTTGACTTGTTAATATTATTGTTGAATGTCGTAGGCTCGTTTGGCACCTATGATAGGATAAGAAGTTTGGATAGGAGTAAAATATTTAATAGTCTTATAAACTCTTATTTTATTTAATGTTTAATATGTACAAGATAATTTTTTAAATAATATTATATTATCTTATCATAAATTTAAAATAAACTTGATAATGACAGAGTATATTATAAATTATTATATAGTGAGTGAGGGTGGCGGCGATAGTGACAATGGTGATAAAGAGTTGGAGACAAAGAAAGTTGGGAGGATGAAAGTAAGATAAGATGAATATTTTTTTTACTTTATCCCAACCTCTTTTAATTTGATTTCTTACTTAAAATAAAATTGAAATTATAAAAATAGTATACGATAAATAATAAAATAATCATATCCTATTATATTAATTCACTAAATTAAAAATAAAAATAAGATATGATAATTTATCTTATTTAGACATAAATTAAAGCCGGTTGCAAAGAATATTAAGTGGCCGCTAGCGAATGTCTCAATATCTAGAGATATATTCTTGGTTCAATCATTGATATTATATATAGGATATCTTCAAGATATGGTGAAGTCACGTGACAATTACATTGATTTTGTGCGTGTAGATTCGAATTATATAATAATCTTGAAGAACCCACCATAAACTAGTTAGTAACCATTCTTTTATTGTTTTACTAATCGTTTCAACAAAAACAAAAAAAAAAAAAATGTTAAACTAACTAATCAATATGGTATGACTAAATAAATAAAATAGATGTCTTTTTATACTTCTAAAAATGAAGTTTAAATCTCCTACTAGAGATATGGTATGATTAAGACTAACTAATCAATATGAAACCACATTATTAATATAATATTAGAAAGACTTACTAAATTATATTCGTTAATTATATGACTAGCTAGCTAACTGGTAAATAGAATATCTTATATCAATTACATATCTCGATTGTTGACATATTCATCGATTGACTTTCGGAGTTATTCTACATAAATGCTTATTTTAATAAAAATAATTTTTTGATGACATTTTAATGAAAAATAATTAAGTCTACATTAATTTACATATTTAAAAAGATCAAGGTTTGTATGTGATGCTTCAATTTTTGTATGTGAATATATGATATTTTATTTTTTATCTGATATGATATTTCAATTTGGTGCTTAGTAAATTATTAAATACGGTCCAGTAATAAAGAATTTAAGCAGTAAGAATAAACTAAGAATTCAGACTTCATTATGTTTGGACAGAGCACATACGAAGTTATCTACTTAGAGATTAACGTACATCAAGGCTAACTACTGGGCACTAAAGAATCTACCTAAAGATGCTTTTGGTTGAAACAGAGATTCAAACTGAAAACTTTCGCAACACTAAGTGAGGACAAGAAGAAAATTGACCATACAAAAACCAATATATCTTATATTTTTCAATATATATAATATGCATATAATTAATTAAAAATAAAAGAAAAAGAAAAAGATGATCATATATACCTGTAACAACATCCAGTTCATGAACATTGGAGATTTGAGGTCCAAACAGGAAGGATTGGCCACTAATCCCAGCATTAGAGAGCGTACCACCGATCGTCAAATACAAATAATCAGTCCACGAGAGAGGTGTAAGTCCATGCTGTAGGGTTGCATGCAGCACATCAATCCAAATCTGCTCCCCACCCACATCTGCATATTTCTCTTCCTCAGACAACACAATCCCAGACCCGTTTCTGAAACTGTTCAGCTCAGTCATGTTCACCACAACCCCATGACGTGCCATGGCTTGGCCGTGAACCGAGTGGGCTTGCCCTCTCGCAGCCACAGTGAAAGGATTGTGAAGTAAGTTTGAGTACGTTATCAAGGCCGAGATAGCAATAACGGAGCTTGGCTTGAAAACTGCCACTGGGTTTTGGTGAATTATGTGGCCAAAATCTGTAGAAGCTTCTGAAAGCAACGCAGGGTCACGAACAAGGTTTTGAGTTACCTCTTGGGGTGCTTGGAAGGGTGACCATGCCGTTGTCTGTTCATGGGAGAGCACTGCCATGCTGGTTATCCATAGCAGAATCAACAGTACTTTTGAAGGTAAAGAAATGATCTTTGCCATTTTGGGGAGAAGCTATTGATTTTGTGTTGGTTTAGAGGTTATGTTTTGTTTATATATACGGCAAGTTGGAGAGAGGGTTGAGACAAATTTTTGGCCTATTTAGCTTTTTGAATTGTACGCCTTGCAACCTTGGATCTATCACTTGCTACCTTTTTCAGTCGCACGCTTTGGACAATTTCCTTCTACTTCTCTTCTCTTTGTCTTACCTTAATTTCTCGCTGATCATCCTATCATAAATCGCTCTTTGGACGGTATTATCAAATGATTAAATATTTCATTTTAATTAATTTATTGCTAAGTCAAATGAATTTAATATAATTAATTAGTACTTGCACGCCTGCACAATATTGTACATTCAAATCAAACTTTTTTTTTTTTTTGGGGGGGGGGGGGGGGGGGGGTGGTTGGTGGAGCTTGAAGATTGAGGAGCTTGTTGGTCTTCTTTTCTTTTCTTTTTTGGTTTTGTCTATATAAGAAGCTTCCATTTAACAATAAGAAGATATAGCTTTACTCTATGCAATTTATTATTTATAAAAAAAAATTACTCTATATTCATCTTCTCACGTACGTATGACAATTTGCGCAAGTCAACCAATATTTTGAGATAGTTGACATTCTATATTATATAGTATAACTAATATAAATATTATAAAATTTCACTAATATACAAAGCAAATATATTGTCGCAACATTCTTGCCTGCTAAGTATTTTTGAAATAATCTGCAGAAAAAAAATTATTTTAAATTATTTTTATTTGACTATCTCTCCTTCTTAATAAGATTTTTGCATCTTGTTATAAAATATTCTCGATTTTGAGCGTGAAGTATTCCCATTCCTTAATTTGGGGCTGCAACTCGATGTGACTTTGAGCAAGTCGAACCCAACCTTTACACTTCATCACGTATATATGTAGCCAATTATAATGATTAAATAAGTGAAGTAGTAGTGCATATGTAGTATTACCAATTAATAATGCCAAGTAGTGTATACAATATATTAATGATCCACATAAATACAAATATAAGGATAAAAAAATCGAGGATATTTAATTTATAAATTATTGTAGTATTGAAATGTACATAACTCCCTTAACAATAGTGAAATGTTTTCCATGTCACCCCTCTTGTATAAAAAGCATTCAGCCATAGTTTATATTTGAATACTTTCCATTTTTATTGAATTGATGTATTTATATTTGAATCTTATTTCTTATCTTAATTTTTTATCAAATTATTTCTATACTTTAAATTACTATTAAATTTATGAGAAAGATTATCATAATATTTGACTATAGCGGGGAGGCCACCACCCTAAACACTTCCGGAAATAAGCTGTCGGTAGACAGAAGGGGTGCAAATATTAATTTTGGTGGTGCACAAATTAATCTCCGCCATTTGACAGGACATTAAACTAGAAGCTAAAAGTTGAGGCCCATTCCGTAAGAGTATGATTTCTAAGTCACGGGAGCTATGGCCCATAAAAGTTCAGGCCCATTCTGTGAATCAACAAAACGACGTAGTATCCCAAAAAGCAAATTCTTTTCCCTGACTCCGGGCTCCAGACTCCTGTCCGGTAGCATCTTGTTCTATTTGGCGCTTCTGTAAAAGGAGGAAATATCATCGGCGTGAAGGAAACGCACCGTTTCGTTCGCCTTCTCCAAAGTCCCAACCACTTTGGATTCGCAGAGCAGATAGAGGGGGAGAGCTTAAACTTTGTTGCTCTGCGATGGCGGAGAAACCTCAACCGGTGCGGGTACTCTACTGTGGTACCTGCAGCTTACCTCCAGAGTACTGCGAATTCGGACCAGATTTCGAGAAATGCAAGCCCTGGTTGATCCAAAACGTCCCGGACCTATACCCGGATCTCGTTAAAGGTCTCGTTTAATTTTTCGATTAAAATCTTAAAATTTTGATTTCATTCCCTTTCCGTTAAATTTTGATCTCAAAATGGGTGTTTTATGAGCAGAAGCAAATGAAAAGGAAGCCGGTAAAGCTGCTAACCAGTTAAAGAACACTAGTATATCTTCAGGGTCTGACGATGGAGCTGCTTCCTCAGGTCGGTTTTATTTGTATTTTTATTAATATTAATTTCCTTGATATTACTTTCGTAAATCTTTTATAGCAGAGCCATAGCTGTCCATACTTGGCCAAACGAATAAGCAAATTTATGCGGATATTAACAGATATTTCTTCCGTCACCCCTATCCTTGAGGTGTTTTTGTGCTATTTGCAATTAGAAAGGTGACCGTTTGAATATGGAAATTGCATTAACTCTATTGAGTAGTGTCTTGAATCTGAAGGAACATATATATCAGGTCTTAGTAAAATAACTTATGGTGTCTCAGTTCATTGAACATAATTGTATTTTTCACTGTTAATATCAACTGGGAGAATGGTTTATGCATGTCAACAGAGGTGCTATCAAAAATGTTGCTTGTGCTTGAGAAAAGGCCATGGCTGATCTGGTATCTCGTTAAGTGTAATGATTTTATGTGTATTTTTTTTGACATCCAGTTATAAAGTTCAATTTTTTGAAGACCAAAAATGAGAGAACAAGAAAAGACAGCCTTGATCTAATATATGAAATACCAACTAAAAAAGTGGCTACGGCCTAACAGCTTTAATGGTGAATGACGTTAGCCATAAATGTTCTAAAATACCACTCCCTTGCTTTTATTTACTGGGTTGGACTACTTTGTAATAGGACGGAAATTTCCTTTTTTCCCTATAAAACCATATTTCCTGAAGAGATGATACTTGTGAATTGATAGCTCATCAGAGCTATTTTTTACTTGGTATATTATGCATCTTCTTAAATGATGAATCATTTCAATCCAGATCTGAATGGAAAACACAGTTCTCATGTAACTACAGCACTCACCTTTGTTGTTATTTTCTTTATATGTTATTAAATGAAGTTAGAGTTCATACATCTTAGACCTTAACTTGTCACTATGATTTTGGATATCATGTTTGACATCTATCATCTATGGTATCTTTGATCCAAATTGAAGGTTGTTTGTCTATTGCTTAAAAATTGATTATAACAAGTTTTGTAAAGTCCCCTCTTGGTATGTTTTGATATTTTAGCACCTAAGCAAGAAGCAGTCAAACGCCTTCCTGGTGGCAAGGTGAAGAAAAAAGTAAGTTTTGTAACCCTCTAATCTTTTGTAAATTAACCAAACCCTTCATCTGGCGTGAAATTAATATTTTGTGCCAATTTATATCATTCAAATTGGCATTGAACTTTTCAGGAGAAGCAGGAGGTTGTTATTGAAAAGGTCATCCGCAATAAACGAAAATGCATCACGACTGTGAAAGGACTGGAACTTTTTGGTGAGCTATTTTCAGCAATTTTTTTTTTTTTTTTTATCATAACTTGTTGTTTCGTTGATGTCACTGCGATCAGTAACTTAGCTTCTTTGTTATGTTTCAGGTGTCAAGCTCAGTGATGCTTCAAAGAAACTGGGTAAAAAGTTTGCTACAGGAGCCTCTGTTGTCAAGGTTTGTTACCTTTTGGTTCATGAATATAAAATTTATTGTTTTATAGATGCATATGAATTCTTAAAAATGTTTTTTATTACTTGGTCCAGGGACCAACTGAGAAAGAGCAAATTGATGTTCAAGGGGATATCTCGTATGACATTGTGGAGTTCATTACAGAAACATGGCCTGATGTAAGACGCTTTTACTGTTAGTTATCTAATTAATGTGTTGATCTGATTGAAAAGCTCCTTTGTCATCTCGACAATTTTTTAAATAAAAATTTTAAAGAGAAAAAAACTCCTCAATGATGTGATCTCTTTTGTTGATTTCTGCTGTTATTGTCTAAACTTGCACTTATTCGTTGGTAGATAGGACATAAGTCATTTTTTTTTTTTTCTTTAGTTGGTTTTAGAAATTAATTGCAAGATCATTGAATTCTTCCAAATATCAATATGTGGATTTTGGCATCAGATCATTTATTTGATGGAACCTTTCAGTTATGCTCATTACATTCCATGGACAAATATCTTTTGCTCATACCATCTGTTTCTTTTTCCATTATAGACCTGGTCTTTTCATGAATTTAGATTTTGTGGAATCTGTTAGTGGTGACTGAAATGTTTTACTTTTACCCATAAGCTCCAGTAGATTAAATCATCGAAGACATTATGTTTTTGTGGCTTTGTTTGGTTTTTCTTAGTTGTTACATTCGATGGTGAAAATGTACACGGTAACTACTAGCTGTATATATATATATATATATATATATATATATATATATATATCTTCTTGTTATTTGGATGGACTACAATTCAATGTTATTCTTGCCATGCCCAAAACCCCTATGGCCTTATCCTTTTATTTGATGACTTATAAAGTTATTTATTCTTTATAGCTTATTAATTCCTTCTCCCCCTTGAATTTGAACATTTGTATGATAGAAAAACTATCTTCCAATTAATTGCAGGTCCCAGAAACTTCAATTTTCTTTATAGAAGATGGGAGAAAGGTTCCAGCTGCTTGACTTCGAAACCCGGGCAGAGTTTTGGACTGATGGCTTAAAAGTCTACTTCCGAAGTGAAGAGCTGATGAATTTGTTAGTTGATGCTTTGACGGTATCTATGGCCAATCAGATGCCCTTTTGTTTTTCCCGTGTTACTAGTGTGGCATCATCCCGGATGGACATCATTAATATATTTATTTCCCTGAATTCATGTTGTGCGTGTATAGAGGCAAAAGAAGAATAGTTCGTTTGCTTCATTTTTGTGGTATTAGTTAAAGGATGCTAAGATAGTTTTTGCTGGACTAGAGCTATCTTGTATATTGCTATTTTTCTAATTTATATATTTATGGCATCTTAAAAAACATTGCAATTTATATTTGACCACCCCAACGTAACCACTTCGGCCTTTTTCTTTTTGCCACTGCTGGGTCATGCAATGTTCTTCATGGTTTTAAGATGGGAGTTAATTTCACATTGAAGTTCTGAATAAAAATAACAAATTAGGATTAAAGATTGCAAAAGTTGTTATAGGTCGATTTTCCTTCTTATAATTTTTCATATGAAAAAATTGTCTTCTTTTTTCTTTTTATGGTAATGCAAAAGGGACAGTAAATATCCGAAATGACCCAACGAAATAAAATATTCGAGCATTTTTTTCTACATATGCATTTCCTTTTTTAACCCAAAAAAAGCAAAAGGACTAGCTTAATGCATTACAAAAGTAATTTAAGCACACCAATTTTCTCTCGAACCACGAAGAGCATAGAGCTGACTAGCTTAGACATTGATCAATGACAATGGAGCCGTCGAGTTACTGTGGGGTTGCACGCAGACAAACATTTCTGAATCCTCAGTTTGGTCTCGGAGTTTCTCTGTAACGGAGAAGAGAATCGAGCCTCTGCAATCTGAGTTGCTGCTTAAACCTGTTAATAAAATCATCAGCCTTGGCGTCAACCCCATCATCTTCTCCAAACGAGGTCGTTTCACTCTCCCTACCGCTGTTCCTCACAGTCTCTGGCCTCCGCTGCTCCATCTTGGCTTCATTCCCGTCGAAGTTCCTAAAATTTGACTTCTCACTGGCAGATTTCTTCACCGACGACTTCGCCGGCGACTGTTTATGGGTTGCCGACTTGCTACTCTTGACCAAATTCCCGCTAGTATGATCCTGGTCGGAGCCCTGAGCCTGAATATCAGATTCTTCATCTGCATGCACGGAGTCCGATCTATAGAGAGCAGAGAAGTTGATGGACTTGAGCCGCTCCAAGAGCGAAGGAGTTCGAGCTAGCCGTTCTTGTCCCTCGGGCGGGTTATCTGGGTTTGGATTCGGATGTTGGCATTCGGGCTGGTCTGGTTGAATATGCTCTGTTTCTGCAGCTACCGAGTCGTATTTGTGGAAACCAAAATTGAACAAAGTGACTCGCTCCAACAGGGACGGTGTTCGGACGAGTTGCGGCCTGTCACGGACGGGTTGAATATACTCTGTCTCCACATTTGTTGGTTCGTATTTCTGGAACCCGAAATTGAAGGACCTAACTCGTTCCAGAAGTGAGGATGACCGGACGAGTTGAGATGAGTCATGGGGTCCGAGTTCTGATTTCTGCGTTGGCTTCTTAGGGGTGAAACGATAAGAGAGTAGTATGGAGCCGACGACGAGGTTGAGAAAGAGGAAAAGAGAAGAAGGCGTAACCCAACTCGCCACGAAAGCGATCATAGATACGGTTGATGCTGTCGCTGGCTCAGCCATGCAAATGCTTTGCTGGAAACTTGCAGAGCAGAGGGAGTTTAAGGGCGAAGACTTACAATGGCGCATGCCCGGGAACTAAGGTGACGCCTTCTCTATAAATAATATATGCCACCTGCCATTCACTTGATAAAACTTTTTTTTTTTTTTTTCCTTAGTTAAAGTAAGGATTTTTATCTAGTGCTCCATTGCCCCAGTGGCTTCATTCTGCTATTTTGTTGGTTTAAAAATAACGTATTCCGTTAAGAGAAATCAACAGACAAACCAAAAAATAAATAAATAAATAAAACTAGTGAGTGCATTGTGAGTCCATTTTCTACTTAGTATGACGATGCGTCCTTCATCAGAGAATGGTACCATTTTGTTTTGGTCTTCTTGACCCAATATCAACCGCTCGTTATAATTATAATATCTGCTATTAATTAAACCAAGGATAGTACACGTAAATAAATTATTTTTTAATTATTCCAAGCCCTCTGGCTTTCTCTGATTTTTATCCTTCTTTCCCCATCATCAATTTTACTTTAATTTCATTAGTCGCAATTAAACCGGCCAGGTTTTGACACGTTTTCATTATTGTATGACTAGAAGAATTGGTTTGGACTTTGGGAGCGTGATGATAGAAACTAGAAAATTGTAGATGTTCTTACAATACTTATCCACAGTTCTTATCACTTGATGAAATACGTCTTAGTATCTTAATAACTTTAATCATAACTCATTATTATTTTCAAAAAGACTAGGCGAAGGAAAGATATAGCTGCAGCTGTGCGTTGAACCAACTACCAAAGATTATATATATTCGTGGTATTCTAAGATAAAATAGATCCACGTGCCCTTTGTTTTTCCTTTTATTTTTTAGGAAGCAACTTTGGCATTTCAATTTTCTTGCCTCTTAATTCGATTATTATTATGCAGACTTGATATGTGTGGAAGTGAAAATAATCAAAATCAAAAGCAAGTAAATAAAGGGTTAAAAGATAACAGAATTTAATTGTTAAAGAGGTATGGTGTCTTTGGCCATTACTTAAGGTGCCCCCCACTTGGGGAGCCCCCTCATTAAAAATATTTTATATTTCAAAATTATCTCGAGAAACTCTACCTGACCTTCGCTTCTCCTTCCCTGGGCTTGGCACCTCGAACCCCCTTTCCTTTTAGCTCATGCCTTCCACCTCCTCATTTTCTTATAATCGTTTTATTTTTCTAATAATTTTGTATAGCCGTTTGTTTTTTTTTTTTTTTAAGAATAATATTATAAATTTTTTTATTAAAATCTCATAAAGAAGAAGATGGAGGAAGAAAGAGAAAATAATTGAGTTTAAAATAAGAATGATAGAGTAAATTGAAATAGAGAAAATAGAGGAAGTTCAACCCTAGGGTTTCAGATGAAGGGGTGCTCGGTGAAGGAGGACGTCGGGGAAGGGAGGAGATAGTGAGGTGGGAGGCATGAGTTAAAAGGGTATTTTGGAAACTTTCCAAAAAATTTTAATGAGGAGGGTGCACGCATCTAGTAAAGGTGGGGGACGCCTTCAGCAACTCCCTGTCTTTTCGTAAAATATCGTTGAATTGAAATTGATCGCCTGCCACCTTGACTAAATGAAGCATGTGTAATCAAACTAGACATGTAAGTCTTTGGCATGTGCCAACTTCTTGTTAATTCAATCATGCCATTGATTTGGTTGGTATGGTGTGAACGAACCATTGTTTATATTTATTCACAAGACTCGGGCCTCTGTCCAAAATTACAGTCCAAATTGACGCTAATTACGATAAGAAATTAAAAATGTAGAATATTGACCCTGTGAATGTGATATATGGATATCAACATGGAAATTATATAATACTATTATATGAAAGTTTGGTTGGTAGGTTGGATTGATAAGGGATCGACCAGGAATATTGATAATTTTTTGTTGAAAATGATATTATTTACTAATTAGTGTTCTGAGAGTAGATTAGTGGTAGGCTTAATTTTAATGTGTGTTCTAAACTAAATGTATAAAAGAGAATGATTTGCTGATTACTGTACGAACAAATACTATATATATAAAAAATAAAATTATTGAGGTGGACTAACTTTAACATTATTATTTAATTTTATATACACATCTATAAATATAATTTTGCTATGTTTGACTTTGAGTGACAAAATAAAAAGTACAAACATGTTTATATTAGTAGTTATCAAAAAAAAAAAAAAATGTTTATGTTGGTAGGTTCAGTTGTTCCCATTCTCAAAGCAATATAACGAGGGTTTTACTTTATACCACCCCCGCCTTTACCATCCACCACCCCCCCAATATGCAAAATGACCATAATACCTTTGACGGAAGAAATAATTCATGTTGCATCCTTTCTCCACTTCCCGCGATGCTATTAATGGTGGAAGCAAAACCTTACATTTTCATCTCATTATCTTGGCTGATTTATTGATTTGTAAGAGTGGAAGCGTTGATATTTGAGTCTGTATTATTCGTGCGAAGTTTAATGGTATATTAAACAAGGTATGTATCCTTCAACTTTTGTTTTGAGTCTGGTATAAGTTTCTAGTGTCGATACCGCTTCTACAGAGGCGTTAACATCACCCAGACGCTCCTACAAAAGCGTTGCATCACAACGCTTATGCAAGAGCGTGTGTAGCCTCAAACGCCTGTGGAAGAGTGTTCCATGGACGCTTCTCCTTAAGCGTTAAGGTGAATTAACGCCTGTGGAGGAGCGTTGAGAAAACGCTTCTGCATGAGCGTTTGAAGTGTCCAACGCTTGTGCAGAAGCGTTTTTGCCCAACGCCTCTGCAGGAGCGTTTGGACTATAAAACGCTTCTGCAGGAGCGTTGGCAATAACAATTTTGGTTTTTATACTAAAACGCTTATTATGCAAGAGCATTTTTAGCAGTTTTGATGTAAATTGTTACTTTAAAATTAGTTCGAGTGCTGACATTTTAATTTGTAAATAAAGAAAAGAAAATATTGATTTTGTACTGTAAACATGCATAAGGATTCATACTTTAACTCTGAATACATCCCAAACGAATAAGCAAATTTAACATCCGATCCTAATTTGCTTCAGCCGGTACGTTAAAATTTTGTTGTTTGACTAAAAATATAATTTATTGTTGTATTGAATGGTTTGTTGATATGAAATGATCTTTTCACAGGTTAATGAAGATGAAATATGCGATGGTAATAACTCTTTTGTAGGAGAAGATTTGACTAATCTTTTTAGTACCAATCAAGTAAGTAAGGTGTTTTGTTGAATAACACAAATACAAATATGATTTCATTAATGATTATTAACTTATAATCATTATCTTTTTTGTATAGACATTTAGCACAAGAGATGAGCTTTTGAAATGGGTAAGAGACATTGGAAAGTCAGCTGGGTTTGTTTTGGTTATTACTAAATCGGAGATAGGAGGCGATGGGAAGCGTACACAAATCATATTAGGATGCGAACGTGGTGGTAAATATAAGCCCACAAGTAGGAGAAGCCAAACAATGCTAGAGACGGCAACAAGAAAATGTGAATGTCCATTTAGAGTGAAGGGAAGACAATGGGCAAATGGTTTATGGAATGTATAGGTGCAATGTGGTTACCATAACCATCCTGTAGCTGAATCATTAATTGGGCATTCATATGCTGGACGCTTGAATGAGGAAGAGTTAACCATGGTGGAAGAGATGACGCAAAACAGGGTTCCTCCTCGGGACATATTGCTTACTCTAAAGAAAAAAAATGCAAAAAATGTAACAACTATAAAACAAATATATCATGCCAGAGAACAATATAAGTTGAAGATTAGGGGGCCTAGAACTCCAATACAACATTTATTGAAATGTTTGGATGAATCCAAATATTTGTATTGGTGTAGGAGTGATGAAGAGTCAGATATCGTTAAAGACATATTCTTGACACACCCTGACTCAGTTAAGTTGTTGAATGCCTTTCCTATTGTTCTGTTAATGGATAGCACATACAAAACCAATAAGTATTGTCTCCCACTACTTGAGATTGTTGGTGTGACATCGACAGAGTTTACATTCTCAGTCGGGTTTTCATATATAGAGTTTGAACGCATTGACAACTTTGAATGGGCACTTAGGAGGTTGAGATCCTTATTCTGGCAAGATGACTTGTGTCCACAGGTGCTTGTGACCGATCGAGAACTTGCATTAATGAGAGCCGTAGAAAATATATTTCCTACATCAATGAATCTGTTGTGTCGGTATCACATTAATAAAAATGTAGAGTCGAAATGCAAACAGTCGGTTTGCGATGTTGCCGAGTACGAAAGGGTGATGGATGCGTGGGATAGGGTTATTGATGCTTTCGATGAAGATGAGTACTATTATGCTTATGCGGTATTTCGAACCACATGCGCCGCACTTGATAGCTTTGTTGTATACGTTGACGATACGTGGTTAAATCCATATAAGGAGAAATTTATTACAGCTTGGACAGACAGGTACATGCATCTAGGCAACACAACAACAAACAGGTTAGTCAATAATTTTTTCTCTCTAATATGTAACTGGCATTTGTTTATGACATATCTAATAGTTTGATTGTTGTCATTGTACTAGGGTGGAGGGTGCACATGCTAACCTGAAAAGAATTTTACAATCAACTATGGGGGATCTTCATAGTTGCTGGGAAGGTATTTATTCTCTAATAACCTTACAGCACAATGAGATTAAAAAATCCTATCAACACAGTCTTCAGAGAGTGGAATACAAGATGAATTGTGCATTTTTTAGTGGATTACATCGCTGTTTTTCATTAGTTGCAATTAGACATTTGTGGAGAGAGCTTAAGAGAGCCCAGTCGCATGTTGGCACAGACATGGTTGCTTATGGTTGCCGCATTAAAACTACGCATGGATTACCTTGCGCGCACGAGCTTGGGCAGTGGAATATGTCAAACTTATCTGTTCGGTTAAGTTCAATTCACCCTCATTGGAAGACTCTCACGTTTGAGGTCGAGCGCAACGGTCGCGGGACAGTACCTTATTAGGATGCCATGGACATGTTATGAAGTAAGTTCAGTAGCTTAACCACTGAGGAAGAGCAGTGGTGTCAGTATCACAAGACAGTTGCAGTAGTGTCCCCAAAAGTCAGTTCACTTAACCCATCACCGGAGAAAGTCAAAACAAAGAGCGGCAAAAAGAAGGCGACCAAGAGATCAGTATCATCTACATAGCGTGATCCGTCACTATTTGAGATTGTGGATGCACAGTAGAGTGCTATGCAAAAAAAGATGACATCAGGAAGTGGCCCATCGACAAGAAGCTCAATGACACCTGCTAAGCCTTCTCGCATACGTAGTAAATCCCCTGTTCCCACAACTTCATCTGAGCCATATAACATATATCCACATGAAGGTACAGATGAACATTTACAGTCCTTGATACAATGTCGTGTGTATAACACTAGTAGACATATTCATCTGCTAGACCAATTACCGACATGTATCCATCCATATGTGGATGATGTTATTGATGTTCGCCCTGATGGGAATTGTGATTATCAAGCAATTGCTTTAGGCCTTGGACTATTGGAGGATAAGTGGTTCAGAATATACCAAGAATGCATTATCGAGATGACAACATAGGAAAGACTTTATATTAAAATGTTTCTTCCACGAGGATACGCTACACTTCTATAATCACTTGTTGTTGACTTAGCTACGTCAGGTGTGTTGCCCGACAAGTGGATGTCTATACCAAACATGCCATATGTTGTGGGTGAGACATATAGCTCTCCACGGTATATCGTGAATGGCGTCAACATCGCGGAGTAACTCCAAGTACTCCGTGCGCACAGCTGATGAAGACTTGTCTGCAAACACCGTGCATCCCAACACAAATAGCATGATGGCTCTAGCAGCATAGATCCACCTCCTGTAGCTAATCTGGGCAGCAATGATGGTCAACAACGTCTCAAATCTAAATGCAGGCTTCCTGCAAACTTTAAATTCTTCAAGTGTTGTAACAATTGAGACCCCCAACACATCCATCACCGGCCTAGCCGCCTGTTCCACTGTCCAAGTAGGGACAACAACAAATTGACCTCCCATTGGGAGGTGTAGTAGTGATGACACATCATCTAGTGTGATGGTCATCTCCCCGATAGGTAGGTGGAAGGTATTTGTATCTGCATGCCACCTCTCAATGAATGCAGACAATAATGCTTTGTCAACCATGCTGTAGTCCAAACTCAGCAGTGGCTCCAGCCCAGAATTCCTGACTATATGGCGCACGTCCTCGGGCATTGTGTGATACTGTAATGCTCTTATCTTATTCCCATGAATAAATGGTCTTATAAGAGGGCGGTCCTATTTTGTGCATAACATCAACTTAGTTTTACATCATATAAAAAGACATATAACTTTAATTATGCAGGTGTTCATACTTACCCGTTCACCGGCCTATACGTGCAGTGCAGTATGCCCTCCGTATCTCTTAAGTGTGGAAGGATCATGTGGGCCACCTGGTGCTGCAGCAGTCAAGAGGTCAGTCTTGAATATGATCTTAAACACCGCCTCATGATCTCCTCCTCTGACATCGTTATCAGAGCCCGAGTCATCAGATGTGGTGGCCGCTCGAATATCTTCAACAGGGTGAGGTTCAGCGAGACCTTCTGGTTGCCTCCTGTTTACACGCTGTCTGCGATCCCAAGCCGTTGGTCGACGACGATCGGCTTATTGTCCCTGCTCAGATATATCTGCATCTCTAAAAGCTGGATTCTTAGTTCTCATTATATTTCCTGCAATAATATCAACTCAAGTCACTGAAATGCTGTTAATTTCGGTTAATTTCAAGTCACTGACAAAACTAGGGAAAAAAAATAACACTAAAGCACCCAGACGCCTCTTCATAGGCGTTCAGTCCCACCAAACGCTTCTACACAAGCGTTGACGTCCAACACCTGTGCATAGGCATTCACAAGCCCCCAACGCCTCTCTAGGAACACCCTTGTTGCCTCTAGTGAGGCATTGGCCTCCATGTCGCTTATGCACAAGCGTTCAAGCGGGTGAACGCCTTTGGACAAGCTTGCCAAACTCTTCAACGCTTCTCAAGAAGCGTTGGAGGTTCAACACCTCCCAAGCACACGGTGAAGAATATTTTTCACTATTTCAACATAAGTTTGTATCCTTAAACACTAAAAATGCATATAAATAAGAAAATGGAGGATTAACATACCTTTTTTGTTGAAATTTGCCCAAGAACTTGTGTTGAGCCGAGGAGAAATGGGAAGGGTTGTGTGAGCCGCGCGGGTGAAGGGTGGAGGATGTTAGGGTTCGTGGGAAAAGAAAGAAGAGAAGGAGGGGGAGGAAAGGCGAGGGCATTTTGGGAATTAAAAAAATAAAATAAAATGGGGGGTGATGGATGGTAAAGAGGGGGGTGGTATAAGGTAAATCCCATGTAATGAATATATGATGCATGTTCACACTTGAAAACTTACCAAACACCGTGTGCATAAAAAGCATATGTGGATTTGATTTATTTAACACTGTATGTTATGTTTATTGAATTTATATGGATATACCTTAATGTGAAGTGTGAAACTGTTCATCACAGTCTACTAACGCTGAATGACCATGTGTAAAATCTATGCAAAGGGATAAAGTTAAGAAATTTTTTTTATTAATGATTCAGTGAAAATAAATAATAAAAATTTTAAATTTAACTTTTTTTATAAAATGAAAAATTTGAAGACAAGGTGAAGTTGAATTTACTTTAAATATAAAATTTTGGATTAGAGAGAAAAAATATAGAGAATATATGCACGATATGTTTCTTTTGTGAATAGTACAGTGTCAAAGAGAAAATGTATGAAATATTTAAAATTGAGTAAGAATATTAAAATAAACTAAAAAAAAAATTCAGATAAGAAAAATGCATGAAATGTAATAATAATTCAGTAAAAAAAATTATGCAAATAAAATATTTTTTGGCAACTAAAATAAAATTTTAATTTTGTCTCCATATCCAATGATTCCCGCTCCGTGGCGGTGATTTGGTGCCCTTTGCCGAAACGGCATCTCGTTTCCCGTATCGACCATAATCGTTTCGAAGAGTAAACGACATCCATACTTGTTCCTCGTTTAACGTCGGGTCCGGCAGCTCTCCCGCTAAACTGCTGCTCTCGTTTGAGTTTCGATTTTCATTTCTGTCAGTGCTCCCCTTCCGAGTTGCTGCCTGCCTCTGTTCCTCGTTCCACAATGGCTCCTAGAATCCTCCTATGCGGCGACGTTTTGGGCCGCCTCAATCAGCTCTTCAAGCGTGTCTCATCGGTAACTCCTCTGTCTTTCTAGGGTTTATTGCTAGGATAATTGTGCTGTCATTTCACTGAGTTCACTGCTTTTGTAGGTCAACAAATCGGCCGGTCCATTCGATGCGCTCTTCTGCGTGGGTCAATTCTTCCCCGACTCTCCAGACCAGCTTGATGAATTCATGGGCTATATTGAAGGTAGAACGCAGATTCCTCTTCCAACTTACTTCATTGGCGACTATGGCGTTGGTGCCCCTAAAGTTCTGCTAGCAGCTTCTAAGGACCCGGTTAACAGTGGCTTCAAGATGGACGGCTTGAAGGTTTGCGAGAACTTGTATTGGTTGAAAGGCAGTGGCAAGTTCGTCCTTTTGGGTATGTTTCATGTCTTTGAAGCTTACTATCTTTACTGCATTTGAGTTAACAAGAAAATTATTTTTCTATATCACATTGTCTTGTAAAAATATGAGTTGACTGAAGAGCTAAGCACTCTTTCTCTGCTTGATTGCATTTTGCTTATTGTTGATGTTTCATATTATTTTCTGAAAGTATAATTGACAACCAGCAGTTTCAAGGCGAATTTTAGTTACTTAATTCTTAAAAGCTACATTTGTTTGGCTACGAGGTCTTGTATTTAATAGAGTGTAAATAGAGTGGACAACTCACCTGGTTATTTAACAATTGTTTGATTGTTTGATGAAAGGACAGTTTAGGGGATTTTTCTTGTAAAAGATTGCTTGACTTGGTGAAACTTCTTTTGAACCATGAAATCATCATTGAGTTTGGTTTTATATACGTCGTGTCTTATTTGTGTAGGGTTATCTGTAGCCTATTTGTCTGGTAGGCAATCATCAGTTGTTCAACAGTTTGGAACTTACAGTCAGGATGATGTTGATGCTTTGCGAGCTATAGCTGACGAACCTGGAATAGTGGATTTATTCTTCACATATCCTTGAACTGATGTGCATTATATCTTTCTCAGTTATCAGTTGTACTATCTTTTGACCTCAATATCAGTTGCTAGTCTTCTAGGAAGTAATCTATGTTTTATTTCCTTAATTAATTATCACTAATGAATGGCCAAGTGGTGTCACAAATAGAGCAGCTACTTCAGACATTCCTGCTGGATTCTCAGATTCTGTAGGAAGTGATTCTATCATATCAGAGTTAGTAGCAGAGATTAAACCTCGGTATATGTGCCTCTAATTGTTAGAATTTAGATGGATGTCTAGGTTCATTTTTTTCCTATTTTTTTGGCCTATGTAATATTGGGTATGACTCTGATGATTACATATCTTTTTGGTAGTTATCACATTGCAGGCAGTAAGGGTATGTACTATGCTCGCGAACCCTATTCTAATGTTGATGCTGTGCATGTGACTCGCTTCATAGGGCTTGCTTCTGTTGGAAATAGAGAGAAGCAGGTTTGGCTATTATAGTTTATTGGAATTGTGTTTATTATTGCCTTTCTTTCATTGAATTTCATATTTTTTAGTATCATCCTGGTAATTGTGATCTCATCCAGCTAAAAATTACATTCATCTTTTAGTCATACTTTTGGCATTTCATGCATAAAATTGTCTTATGCTTTAGAGGAATGCCCATATACAGTTAAGGATTAATATCCTCTTTGGAGGGATTGAAATATCATGTATACTCTTTCTTTATTGTATATTCATTTTTCAGCTTCTACGAAGGACTATTACTGTGATCTTGCGGTCTTCAGACATATATGGAATTGTCATTTCAGAAAGATTTATTTTTGGTAGCAAGAAATGATTTTTTTTTTTTTTTTAAATTTTTTGTTTTTAAATTTACTTGCCCTTTTGTTTGTCTGACTGAAAGTTCAAGAGCTTTTTAGCGCTCTAAAATCTTGCTTTCTTCTTCTGCTTTCCAGAAATTTATTCATGCAATTTCCCCCACTCCAGCATCCACCATGTCTTCTGTTGAAGTTGCCATGAAACCTCCTAATACAACCTTATCGCCGTACATGATTGAGGAGAAAATGCCTTCTGCGAAGGATGCCACTAAGAGATCTAGTGATAATGTCTCAGATCCTCAATATTGGAGATATGATCTTTCTCAAAAGCGTCAGAAACATGGAGCTGGAGATGGTGACAAACTGTGTTTTAAATTTTTATCTTCCGGCTCTTGTCCACGGGGAGACAAGTGCAATTTTCAACATGACATAGATGCAAAGGAACAGTATCAGAGAGGTGTTTGTTTTGATTTTCTGAACAAGGGAAAATGTGAAAGGGGTCCAGATTGCAACTTTAAGCACAGCTTGCAGGATGAAGACAATAACCATACTCAAAGGAGGTCCAGATCTGAAAATAATAGCTCCAACAGGTTTGAATAAGTGATGGTCAAGCTGTTGTATTATGATGTTTGATTTCTTTAGAGAAATTTTGGGCTGTTGAAATACTTATCTAGCGATCATATCCTTTAAAAAAAAAACTTTTGTTCACATAAACCTTTGGGCTTTTGGTCATTGACTATCCATCATACAATGCAACCGCAGATCAAAAGAGTGCTGGTTTTGCTTGTCAAGCCCCAATGTGGAGTCACATCTGATCGTCAGCATTGGAGAAAATTACTACTGTGCACTGGCTAAAGGTCCACTTGTTGAAGACCATGTGCTGTTAATACCTGTTGAGCATATGCCCAGTACCTTATCTATGTTGCCAGAATCTGAAATTGAGTTCTGTAGATTCCAGAATAGTCTCAAGATGTACTGTAATAAACAAGGAAAGGAAGTCATCTTTTTTGAGTGGGCTTCAAGGCGCAGCACTCATGCCAATGTTCAGGTAAAACAAGATTCTGTTATAACTTACATACCTTGGTGGTATTCTGACAAGTCAATTTTCTTCACGCTTCAATTATTTAATGTAGTGTTTGCCTCTCCCCTCGTCGCCTAATTTTCATTTTTTTCTTGATAACTACATTCAACCAACCTTAAGATGTTGAACTGTTTAATTGGGCATCTTTTATTTATTTATTTATCTGCTGTCCCTTTCATGCAGGTCGTTCCTATCCCACCTTCCAAAGCAAATATGGTTGAAAAAATATTCAATTTAGCTGCAGATAAGTTGGGATTTAAATTTGTGGCAAAGAAATGTAAGTACTAGTTAGGATGTCTTTTTTTTTTTTAATGTTGTCTTCTAATTCTGAGATGGACCATCAAGTTTTCCTTAACCCTTCTTCCCCCTTTACATTTTTGTCATTCATTGCATTGTTTCATGTGTTTGCGTGCTGATATTACTTATTGTTGACTAGAAAAAATGAGCTACTGGAATTCATTTATTCTTGGAAATTCCTGTTTTCTTCTGGGAAAGGGTGGGGTTTCTGCTGCATTCTTATGTTATTTTTTCTGCTGACCATACAGTTGATAGCAGTTCTGACGGAAGAAATTTTTTGAAGACACAAATAGATAGAAATTCAAGTTTGTTCTATGCTGAACTCTCAGGAGGCATAATACTTTTGCATGTTGTTAATGAGAACGAGAGATTTCCAGCCCAATTTGGACGTGAGGTAGGCCAGTGAAAGTGATGTACTACTAAGGCAGTTTTTATAGGATGATAGTAAACTGATTTTTTCCGCAGTTATAGGAAGGGAGCATCAATTGTTTGCATATTCTTGTTATATCTCTTAAGAAGGTTTTGATCTGGAAAAGAAAAATTATTAAACAAGGTTCAATAACTATAAAATATGAATAGGTTGTGGCAGGGTTGCTGAATATGGCAGATAAGGCTGATTGGAGGAATTGTAAATATAGCAAGGAGGAAGAGACAAAGATGGTCGAAGACTTCAAGAGTCGATTTCAAAAATATGATCCGAACTGTTGATTAGTCAAACAAGGAAGTCTCAATCTACAGCCATGCAATCATGATTATGTGGTTATGAATGCACCTCTAAGTTATGAATCCAATTGCTTAAGATGATCCATGCAACTAAAAGGTGCCATTTACTTTTTTAACATGTCATCTTCTATGCCCTGTGATCTTGATTATTAGAACCAACTGATTTTGCACTTTTTTTTTCCCCTTTCTTAAATTGATGG
Organism: Bauhinia variegata; assembly: GCA_022379115.2. Taxonomy (NCBI): domain Eukaryota; kingdom Viridiplantae; phylum Streptophyta; class Magnoliopsida; order Fabales; family Fabaceae; genus Bauhinia; species Bauhinia variegata. The sequence goes on along the minus strand of CM039430.1, from coordinate 5,337,404 downwards.
CTTGTCGACTTAATGGTCCTATTGTACATTAATAGGTTGCTTTTGTATTTCCAGATCCCATGGTGAACTTCACTTTCCTAACATGGACAGGCTGTTGCTTGATTCTCTGTGAAGTTGGGTAGAGAATTGTGTATGTAACAATTATCTGCACATTATCTAGATCCGTCAATCTTTGCTGTATTTCATCCTAGGAAAAAGGTCAGATATCCACCTGCTTTAAGCTAGAAATTGAGAATGGTGTTCGTAGATTGATGGAACAAGCTTGACGCTGAGGGTGACAGAAACTGTTTGCTCTAAGTAGCAACAGAGTGGTTTACTAACGCTATTATATGGGAGGTTCAAATCTTACATATTTGCAGTTACCTAAAGAATGTAATGTGAATTAACAAAGATATATTTTTTTTCCCCTGGCCATATGGTATATTGCGAGGGCTGTAACGAACTGTATTCCCTGCTATAGTGGTGTTTATTTAGACATTATTAACATTATGGTGGTTCTTTCTGAGATTCTCCAAATGTCTAAACTTAGCTACCTAACCCAGATTCAATGGACCAACTAATTTCTAGGACCGTAAGCGAACCGCTTCTGGGCTGCTGAATGCCCAATTATAATGTAAGGTTTCTTCCATGCTGGGCCGCAAGCTCAACTACAATTGGGGAATATATTAGATTCTTGGAACGCACATCCCTTTCAGCATAAAGGTATGTAACTGTCATAAAATAAAATATTCATACTAGAAAATGAGGTAACAAATCTTTGAATTTTTTTGCACATGATTTGATTCAAGGGACGTCTTTATGCTGGTCCCCTGCTTCTCTAGGTAAATACTTATCTCATAGGGAAAAAAGTGATGCCATCAAGGTTGTCAAAGAAGTTTTAACTGGAACAGTAAATAATTTAAGGTGGAGTAAGTAGGAAGAAAACTAAGAGGTAACCGAGGTCCCTTTCGTGTCATTGATTATGTGACACGATGAATGAACGTTTTGATAAAAATCCGAGAGTTGAGCTGATAGATGAAGATAAATTCAATGTCAATTGATGAAAAAGTCATTTGGCAGATTTAGTTACGTCAGACAAGTGAGTATATATTTTGAAAGTGTGGTGTATTTCCATTGGTTGTCTCCGACAAGATAACTACCTGAACACATGTTCCCGTCCCTATTATATTTCTGCTTTATGATCCCCACAGGATTTGATTTGGTGACAGCGGAGAAGAGCATCCAAATCCGTTCGATTCAGATTCTTGCTGTCGGTGTTTTTTAAAAATGTTCGGTTTACTCACTGGTGCTAGTGTAAAATTTTAAATAACAATAATATTTTAAAAAAATTATTGAAAATATTATTTTTGATAATAGAGAAAAAGTTTACAAATCTTGGATTTGATTGAAACCTCCTCCTTATGACCCTCGTGATGGGGAAAATAAAATTAGTCCACTTGAATATGCATGAAATAAGTTTTGCGGCAAATGTGAAATTGCTTTATGTTAGATTGTGACATCATAAGACGGTATACTCGTGCATAAATCTATTAACGTCGTCGTTGAATGAAATTTTGGCAAGATTGAAGAATTCAATATTAGTTAGGCAAAAGCAGCCTAAGGTCTGTTAATAATGTTTTCTTCCCCAACAAGGCTGACTTTGGTATTGGAAACTGGCCGGGAAGGTTAAGGTTTCTCTCCTCGTACTAAATAGAATATGGATTACATTTCTTACGGAAGTAAACTTCATTCTCCCTCACAATTTACACACTATATCTTGCTATTGCTTTAAACCTAAACATAAAGTTGAGGAGATACCATTTTCATTTTATAACTCAGATTCTGTAACTCAATCAATGGAACATTGATATATATACACATATATTTGTTGCAGAAAAGGACCGTTACCCTTGCCTTCGTGTGCGGGATACATCATCTTGGCACTCAATTCAAGTAAACAATAATTAATACGGGCGAGACAAGTTTCTGGGAGAAAATAATTGCCCAAAACATAGTCCTGCTTCACAACACAAGTGCGATGGTGGACCCAACTGTTGAATGAATCTTGTTATGTTAGCAATTGTGCATGTGGACACTGGACAGCCATTTCATAATTTATTCAATCAACTTCTCTTAAAGTTTTTAAAATTTTGATCAGTATTGAAGGGTGTCAATGAGGTTATAAATTAAAATTTCATAATTTTATTTTGTTATTTTTATAGTCTTATATAACTCAAATTAAATAAATTAATATTTAATATAATTTATATATATATATATATAAAGTTTTTATAATATTATTACATGTGTTTATACCCAATTTTAATATTAAGATAAAATTGAAAACTTGATATGCCATCACCTTTGGCCTCTTGTTCCCTCCCTCTACCCTTGATAAAATGATTCAAATTTGTACCTTCTCCTTCACTCTCTCTTTCATCTAACACCACCACTACTTTCTTTTCTGCCATCAATGAACTTGCTTTTGTCCTTCTCTTATCTTAGCTTCACTATTTTGTTTTTGTTTTCTTTTATTGTCCGCATATGCAACCTGGGCAATAAAGCACTTATTTCGGGACTATAATTTATGGTCTTGAGTACGTTGTCATCTCAACAGAAGCATTCTTGTGATGCAAACAAACAATCCTAAGCTTCACATGTAACATTCAATTTGTCTCAGCCAGCAACAAAAAAAACGAAAGAGCTCAAATTAGCCTCTTCGAGAGAAATGGCCATCCCTTTCTGTCAACAAAAGTTTATGCATTACAGGATTAGTGCTTATAATGGCAGTATGCGCAAAAGTTGATTGACTTATTGAAAGGCCATAATCAACCTGAAAGCTGAAAGGTAAAAAAGGGTAATGACGGTTAATTAGTCACTTATTGATTGCTAAGCCAATATTATTAGCTCTTAATCTTGTTATACAGTTGGATTCTTTTCTTTTATGTAAGACAGCAACTAACTTAGTCTTTATTACCTGTCATATCTTGTTTAATGATCATTTACTACATCTCGTAAAACTCGTATTAGCAATAAAAATAATAATTTGGGATCACGTGGGACGATTGATTATGTGTCACAACCAGATTGTGACACATCACACACCTCATTCGTTGTTTGTAAATCACTGTCTCCGAAAGCAACGAGGGAAGAAAAGGAAACAAAGGAAGCAACCTCCGTTGAATGGAACTTTTTTTTCTTTTTTAAAGTTTGGTAATAATCCTCCATTGACAAACCACTTAAATCTAACTTTTCCACCGATATATTAGTATAAAAATACTACTTTATGGTAAACTAAGACTGCTCTGTTCGTGGTAGCCTCTCTGTCCCACCCCAACTGCCTCTATCCCTCTTGAGAAGGAGTCAGTTACTCAACTTTTCTGCAACTATGCCTGTGGTTGTCCAATATGCAAAAGTTCGTATTTTTCGTTTATGGTTCAATATTAACTGCGTATTATAGCTAAGGTCAGTGGAAAGAGTTCTAACTCAGTAATTCTCATGGAGATTTCCCAAAATATGCAAATTCCAGAGCTCATTTCGTCAGGAAATAGTTGTTTTGGGTGCCTCTGTTGTCCTTTTCAATAGAGACGATTCTGGGTTGTTCCATTAATTGCCTTCTCCTTGCTTTGGTGCCACTATATGTGGGTCTTCTTCAAATTAACCTCCGTTGTTTGTTCTTGCTTAAAGTTATCAACTTCCAAGTCTGTAATCTGTAATTTAGTCCCTTATTTATTAATGGATTATACTGAGATACCGCAACAGAGGAGGTTGAATTGAGGCTTTGAGATTGTTGTGAGATGGGGGTGGTTTTGCCAGCGATTCTGCTGCTGGTGAAGCTCTGCATCATTGTCTTTGCTTTGACAGTTCATGGATCCATTGGTAGGTACTTAATCCTTGGAATTCTTCTTTGATCTTCTAGATTCTAGAGCCCTCCCCGGAGTTGTCAGAACTAGTTATAAATATGATGCAAAATCCAAATTGTGCTGAGGCTACAAGTACTTGATCTGGGTGTGCATAGTTCTTTTTTGTGAATGCTGTTGTACTAATCTATGCCATAGGGAACCTAAATGTTTTCTTGGAAACAAAATATTGCTTTAAATCAGTATATGGAAAATAAGATATGGGTATCAAGCTAGGATCACCGAATCGGATGTCAGATGTCTTGTTCTGTCTGTTGTCCTCTTGCATTGCTTGAAGGTTTAATTTTAACCGGTGATTGACCATAAAGGAAGCTCCTAATGGATTTTGAACCGATTTCTCATCCTCTATCCTTGTTCTTATGGTGCAATGTGCCATTGGACCAAAGGAATGAGGTTCTTACGACAAAGTGGCTGATTATAAGTTTGTAAACCAGAGTTTCTAAAGTCCGTACTCCGTACTTTTCAGGCAACTACAAGAACAAATACTTTACTGATTTGTATTTCACATTATCATTGCATGAAGAGGTTCTGATAATGAAGGCACTTGTTGCTTTTGGGTTGATTTCCTGTTCTTCTGTAAAATCCTTTGCTTGCCAACTAGTAAATTCCTAAGAGTGAAGAGTTTGATAGCCTAGAATCTTGAAATTTTTTGAAGGAAGAATTCTTTCAAAATCTTCCTTTGATAGGATACCGTTACATCAGAAATGGTTCTCCAGATACTACAAATAAGAAAGGATGAAAGAAAAAAGATACCCAGATTTGCAAATGTTACACTTTTTTCTTACATAGTAATATGAGGCCATAGACTCACTTGATTAATCTTCCCGTAATATGGCATTTCTTTTTTTTCTTTTTTTTTTTTGTTGCTGACAACGTTAAATTTTCAATTTTTTTCCTTGTTTTTCCCCACACTATGTTAGACTTTCCTACTGATATTTACATTCTTCAAGGGCTTATTGTATCCCGCACCCCAACATTCGTTCCTCTCATTCCTCCAAGAGAAGAAACACCTGGTCCTATCCATCATGGAGTATCATGGGGAAGCATTGCACCAAGCTCACTATCAGATCCAGATGGTATATCCAATAACCATACAAAAAGGATTTGAATTTTGAGCATTTTATACTTAAGTTGCTCATGTCCCCTATTCTGTTAGTCTTTGATACTCATTTCTTCTTGCAGGTTATGTCATATCCCCGTCGCCAGCATCCTTATCTGTGTATCCTTCCTCAGGAGGAACATATGGTCCTTTACACCAGAAAGGCTCAGGGAGAACCGTTGCTCCAAGCTCACCAGCGGTACCAAATGGTAATCCTGTTCTTGCAGTACATTAAGTCATCTTAAAATGATCTGATCACAAAATTGTTTTTTCACTACCCGGTCATTCTTCACCCTCCAGTTACATTGCCACCTCCTACATCTACTCTAAGTCCTACAAAGAGTAAAGGAATTGAACCAGCCATATCTCCAAGTCCAAGCACCTTATCATTATCACCACCATATAAGGAGGCAGCTCCTTCTTCCTCAACAGTACCCAGTTCACCACAAAGGAATGCACCTACTATTAGGCCTCCTGTGTCTACACCAGCTGCCCCAGGTAGATGGCTTGATATTTTCTTTATTATTACTGTTACTTGTGAAAGGGGGAGGGTGAGGGAGGCAGGGTGATGGATTTGAAAGGTGGGGAAGGAGATTGCCAAACTTCCAATTGGTATTGACCAAAAATCTGCTCTACTATTGAATTTTGAACAGTCCCAGTTGCAATACCTTCTGATAATTTGCCAAAAACTTCACCGGTCAGCCAACCAACTAAACCTGTAAATTTGTCACCTGGTGTTCATAGAAGGAATGCAAATAACGGTCACACCGCAGAGCCAGTTTCACCAGATATGTGATAAAAGTTTTGTCATTAGGATCCATGCTAGATAATATTACCATTTTATCATTTTCAGCTTCCAGTTGGTATTAACCCTGGATCTGCTCTTCGATTTCATCTTGAACAGCTCCGGTTGCAGTACCTTCTCCCAATTTGCCAAAAATCTCACCAGAAAGCCAACCAACTGATAGAAGGAATACAAATAAAGGTCACACCCCAGAGACAGTTTCCCAAGGTGATAAACATCTTATTATGTGTCACTAGAATTCATAGATGATTTTAACTTCCTCTTTATTATGCCAGTTCCAGTTGGTACTTGGCTCAAAATATCTTCTTTTATTGCCTTATGAACAGCCCCCGTTGCAATACCTTCTGCCAATTTGCCAAACAACTCACCAGTTAACCAACCAGTTGAAAATGGAAGTTTGCCTCCTAATGTCAACCCAGAGCTTGTTTCACCAGGTATCTGATGAAGGTCTTGTCATGTCGTCACTACAATTCTATTAGATGGTAATAATCTTTTTCTTTTTAAATTGCCAGCTTCCTGTTGGTATTGACCCAACATCTGCTCTTTTATTGCATTTTGAACAGCCCCAGTTGCCATTCCTTCTACCCATTTGCCAAATATTTCACCAGTGGGTCAACCAACTGAACATGGAAGCTTGTCACCTATTATTCCTAAAAGGAGTGAAAATAAGGGTCACACGCCAGAGCCAGTTTCACCTGGTATGTAGTAAAAGTCTTGCTACATTGTCACTATAATTATATTTCATGGTTCTAAATTTCCTCTTTTTTCATCAATTTGCAGTATCTCTTGCACCACCACCATGGAAAGCAGAACATAATCCAAAACTAGGTCACCCTATTTTGCCAACAATAACCCCATCCATGTTACCTGGTAAACTCATTAACTTGATTTTCTGAAAGTGAGTTAAGAGGGGAATTAAAGTATCTAAATTAGTAATCAAATTTTTTTTTCCTTTATTGTATTCATGCAGCACCAGTTATGCCGCCACGTGCATTTCCAGTAGACCCACCATCAGAGCCCCCAGTCATACCAGGAGTTTCTCCATCTATTGTCTCTCCTGCATCAACTCCTTCTGGAAGTTTCAATTGGACAAAGGGTGGAGGACCAGTTGCTGCTCCTTTGTACGAAACTCCAAAGCCGCTACCTGCTGTGATACACACTCCTGCTCAAGGTACAATAAGTTAACCTAATTTTGATAAGTTGCAAATTCATATCCCAAAGATTACCTAAGATATTTCGATATATATATACACATACAATATAATTTAGAATAATTACATTAATTTATTAATGTAAATTCTTTTCTGCTGTAGCTCCTTCTGTCCATAAAGCTGTTGGGCAATCTCATCATGCTGCTGAGCGATCAATTTCATCTCCTAAAGAATATCAGTCTCCTGCATCTTCACCTTCAACCTCATTTCATAAGCATCATCATACAAGGAATATAATCACCAGCCCAGCTCCTTCTCCAACTACAAAACACCAAGGTTTGATGTGTTTTCTCAACTGTGGATTTGTGACTTAAGCTAAATTATTAACTTAAATTGAAAATATAACTTATTTTCTGTTGATTTTACACTATTCAAAATAGATCAAGCAATTACTCCCTCATCACTTCCATCAACTGGGCAGACACAATATGCTCCACCACCAGCGAACCCTGGTACCTATACAATGAGCATTTTGAGCTATTTATGCTATGAAAGTAATATGTAAAAAAAATTCAAATTTTAGTTGTTGATAATCTTTTTCTAAATGGTGGGTTCTTCAGTTTCCCCGATTTCTTTTCCCACTCTGTCACCAGTGGGCCAAGTTTCACCTACTCCTTCTCCATCAGTCAAAATCGGCCCTCATTATACCAAAAGTAAGCACGGATCAAAACCTATCCTTTTCAATTTATTAAAAGAATATCTTTTGAAAAAATATTGTCTACTAATCAGTTTGAGTAACTTCTTGTCTTTGTTACTGCAAGTACCATTGCTTCCTCCTAAAATATCTCCTTCGGGCTCTTCTTCCAAGAGCCCAATGATGCCAGTCCTGCCTCAAGTTCGAGCACTGCCACCCCCACCTCCTAATGAAGGTAACACAGTTTTTTTTTTTTTGCAGCAATTCTGGTTGCCAATATCTGTGGATTCTTTACTCTCCATAGCTGATTTGAGTCTTATTCAACATACTAAATTCAACATTCTCTTCACTTTTTCAGATTGTTTATCGATTGTTTGCACTGACCCCCTTACAAATTCTCCACCTGGATCACCTTGTGCATGTGTCTGGCCCATTCAAGTTGGTCTTCGCCTTAGTATTTCTCTGTATACTTTCTTCCCTTTGGTTTCAGAGTTGGCGTCTGAAATTGCCGCTGGGGTTTTCATGAAGCAAAGTCAAGTTCGCATTATGGGAGCCACTGCGGCAAGCCTACAACCAGAAAAGACTGCTGTCCTCATTGACTTGGTACCCATAGGGGAAAAGTTTGATAACACTACGGCATTTTTGACTTCTGAGAGATTTTGGCATAAACAGGTTGCTATAAAAGCATCCTTCTTCGGAGACTATGATGTCTTATATGTGATCTATCCAGGTAAGCATTGATACGCAATTTCTGGTTGGACTCCCCACCACCTCCTTCTCTCTCTTCTCTTTTCATGATTCTGTTGGTGAGCATTTTTATGAAATGATGGATATATAGGTTTACCACCATCTCCTCCCTTGCCTCCTTCAAGCATTTCCATGATAGATGGTGGCCCATATTCCAGTAATGGCAATAATGGAAGGTCAATGAAGCCCTTTGGGGTTGATATACAGAAGAGGCGTCACAAAGGTGGACTTAGCAATGGCATAATCACCATAATCGCTCTTTCTGTTTTTGTAGCAGTTGTTTTATGCTCTGCTGCTGCTTGGGTCTTGCTGTTCAAGTACAGAGATCATGCAGGTCAAGCAGCATCTGCCTCTCAAGTTTTGCCACCTTCTTTTACCAAAGCACCAGGTATATACAACTGTCGATTTCTTCGAACCAGTTGAAGTAGTGCATTTTGCTCTTTCAGCTTGTTTGGCATTACCAAAGCCTTTGTCATAGTGGTTGATCATTACCATGACACTATACCAACAAATATAAATCCAGATTCTTTGAAAAAGAATGGCAGATTGTATGGTAAATAAAAGAAAAAAAAAGTTGATCATAGGATATATAAATAAGCAAGGAGTTTTTCACAAATATGTTATATTCAAGTTAAATAATTGAAGTCTAGTGCATGGCATACTGAACTCTGATTATTTTATATGTTTCTTGCCCACAATTATATTGGCATCCGTCTTTATTTCTTTGCTTAAGAAATTAATGTACAAATTTCACAGGAACTGTTGAGTCATTAACTGGAGTTGGGACTGGATCTGCTTCATCATCATTTCGATCTAGCATTGCAGCATATGCAGGTTCTGCGAAGACTTTTAGCGTGAATGATGTTGAGAGAGCCACTGATAACTTTGATACTTCAAGAATACTCGGAGAAGGTGGTTTTGGGCGTGTGTACAGTGGTGTCCTTGAAGATGGGACAAAAGTGGCTTTTAAGGTTCTCAAAAGGGAGGATCATCATGGTAATCGTGAATTCTTGGCTGAAGTAGAGATGCTGAGCCGCCTTCATCATAGAAATTTGGTAAAGTTGATTGGTATATGTACTGAGGACAGCTTCCGCTGCTTAGTTTATGAACTTATTCCAAATGGCAGCGTGGAATCCCATTTACATGGTACTTAAATCTACTTCCTTTCTTATTTTGATTTCAAGGTACCTTGCCGATTATTTATTTCTTTGAGGTTATCTTTTTGGTTTTCTTCCCATTGACATGACAGGAGTTGACAAGGAAACCAGCCCACTTGATTGGGGTGCTCGTGTGAAGATAGCTCTTGGTGCTGCTCGTGGTCTGGCTTATCTGCATGAGGATTCAAGTCCTCATGTCATACATAGAGACTTCAAATCTAGCAACATCTTGTTGGAAGATGATTTTACACCAAAAGTATCTGATTTTGGATTGGCTCGAACTGCAACAGATGAGGAGGGCAGACATATATCAACACGTGTCATGGGAACTTTTGGGTAAAAGATTTTTACTCTCTCTATGGCTGGGTATTATATACAACTTATTTTGTTCACCTTGATATGCTTGAGCTGTCCTTGCCACCCCAACGTGATAAATTTGTGAAAAGTTTAGCTATCAAGAAGAGCGAACATTTTTCATAATCATCCAAATTTCTATCATTTTTTTTTAATTCCTTATTAGGCAATCTCTCATTTAAATTGTTTCCCAGCTATGTGGCTCCAGAATATGCTATGACGGGGCATCTTCTTGTGAAGAGTGATGTTTATAGCTATGGTGTGGTTCTTCTTGAGCTTTTGACTGGAAGAAAACCAGTAGACATGTCGCAGCCACCAGGTCAAGAGAATCTGGTTGCATGGGCCCGTCCACTCCTCACCAGTAAAGAAGGATTGGAAATAATGATAGACCAGTCTCTGGGGTCTGATGTGCCTTTTGATAGTTTGGCTAAAGTTGCAGCCATTGCTTCAATGTGTGTACAACCAGAGGTATCAAACCGTCCTTTTATGGGTGAAGTTGTTCAGGCTCTGAAACTTGTGTGCAATGAATGTGATGAAGCACAAGAAGCAGGTTCAAGAAGTTCTACCCAGGAGGATTTTTCTGTTGATTTGGAGATGGGAGGCAATACTGTTTCTGGGCAACTGCCTCATAGTTTCCGAAGCCAACACTCAGCTGCTAACTGTGATGCTAGACTTGCTATTGAGCCAGGTTTGTCAGCATCAGAGTTATTCAGTTCATCAGCAAGAATAGAAAGGGAGGTATCTGCATCTGCATCATTTAGAAGACATTCTTATTCAGGTCCTCTCAGAACTGGAAAGAGTAGGCGATTGTGGCAGATAATTAGAAGCCTTTCTCGTGGTAGTGTCAGTGAACATGGAATATTGGGCAAGTTATGACCAGATTTTGAGTTCCTTTGTGGATATTGCTCTTCTTTGATTTGTTGAGCTGCAGTACAAACGCTCCAGAGGCATTTACACCTTTGCGTTAGCCCTTTTTTCAGGTTTGACTAACAAGAGAGAGAGAGAGTTTAAGCAAGCTGTATATAGGTTGTTGCTATGCACTTTGCTGCAAAGGGGCAAAATCTCGTGGACCAGTATTGACTGTGAACTTTGGAGAGGAGACAGCAGTGTGTATCTAGATTGATGAGTAAAGATGGTTGAAGTTGATGAATTGGCTAGGACTCGGTGCTAACTATACTCTAAAAGTTGCAGCATTACTTAATCTGCGGCAAGGCTTTTCTTCTGTTGTTGTTGTTTTTTTTTTTGGCCATGAAAGCTTTTCTGTTGTTTGAATGGCCATACACTAACTAGCATTTTTACGAAGGAATTGTCATGTAATTGTTAATAGAGTTCTTTGGTATGATGCATTTTACCTTTACCTTTAGAGTGAGTGAGGAAGACTATCTTATTTTAATGTCAAAGCATATTATAACTTAACTAGTGAGGGTTTATGCATCGCTTGCCAAAAGAGCATCATTTGCAACAAGATTCGTACATAATTTTTACAAGTGAAACAATTTAACACTTATTAATTGAACCAATTTGATTAGCTAGCTTGTTTTTTTTTTTTTTATAACTTGAAAGTTTGCACTTCCACAAATAGAAACATCAAGTTCTCAAAGTGTTGGAATTATGAAAATTCAACTAAAATTGGTAAAAGATTTTAGATTTGCTTCATTAATAGCGTAAAAAAATTCTACATAACCACTCATTGGAGAATTACTTATCTACCTCTAGTGTATAGACATTGCACCCACTTATTTTATTATTATTGTATTCTTAAATCTATTCTGTAATTTCACATTTTGTTAGTGAAAAAATATTCTCAATAACTTCAAGATTTTTTTATAAACTTTATGACTAAAATTTTAATAATTTTATCAAATAAATATTATATATGATTTTTGAAGTAGATATTTATTATTTATTAAATAAAATTAAAGGAATTTGAGATTTGATTATCGTGTGATAAGAAAAACACACACACACACACACTTTGACAATCGAATTTGGGCTTAGAAACTTGGGCCATTTTTTTTTTCCCCTTTTCATATTTGTCGCTTCTGGTTGCATTCTCTGCAGTGGCGTCGACTCTGCCTCTGGTCTCGGGTATAATAGGCATAGACTTAACAAGTGAGTAAGTCGTGCATCAATTCAACTTAACAGCGCATCGAAACCACTGAGAGATCCATTTGCTCTGATGGTAAGCATTTCCGATTCGCTCTAAGAACCTCAGAGTTCAATTTATATCTAGGGTTCTCTGGAATTTTCTGTTCCTAACATTTTTCATTTTCTCTGTTTTCTGAAGGCTCCGAAACCCATTGGCAGTCCGATCCCAGATTCATTGTACCCCACCTTGTCTGTGTTAATGCTCGCGATTGGCCTCGTCATAACTGCCTCGTTCTTCATGTAAGTTTGATCTGACCCAAAGCCATTTTATACATCCGTTCCTTCACATCTATGTCGGACTTCTGTTCAGCTATGTTTCTGGCGTCAAATTTTTGTTTTTGTTCGGGAAATCAAGTTCAGCAATATGATCTACCAGCTGGGTAATTTTAAATCAAGCTAAAGATATTGTATTTATTAAGGGAATTGACCTGCAAAAGGTCGGAGATTGAAGCTTTGAGATAATATGGAGTGTTAAGAGTTAATCTAGCTGTCTGATAATTGTGTCGGTCAGTACTAAGATTATTATTTTTATAAAGTGAGCCATCTCAGTTAATAGCTAGTGATGAAATGGAATTTAGACTTGGGAATGTCAAATGTGATACTCGTGACAGTCTTAGGGGAAGTTTAATGGTGCTATTGGTCTACCTGGATCAAGTGGATAGTGCTCTTTGGTCATGGAGTTTGTGAAAATATGTGATTGTTTAGGAGACATGATGGGGCTAGCCTAGCAGCAGCAATTATAAGATCCAAATCTGTTTGTGAGATGCACTTTATAGAGTTTAGTGCAAGAGAATAACTAACTATTGATGAAAAATACGTTAGTTTAGACATGCATCTCGATGATGGTCTAGAGTCTCTAGACAGTTTTGGGAACCAATTCCCTTCTCTCATTAGTGGTGTGTCCTTCAGAGTAGTCGCTAATTCCAAAGGAGGGAAAAGACCAAATTTCTAGGCTCTTCATCGAAGGAGTTGACGGAGTTGACGAAAATAATGGTCATACTGGAATTATGAGAAATATGTGTTCACTTAAACTTAAGTGTTGGTGGTACAAAACAAAGAAGTTTATAGGCTACACTCTACAGCTGTTGCCTGCAAGATAGTGTTCTCTCTAGTGAAGGGACAAAGTGTAATAGACGATGAAATTTGAGAACATCTTCTATTTTAAATTAAATACCTATTTTATGCAAAATTAACATTGATTAGTTGGACTAAGAAGCCTCATTCTCCTAATAGCTCTAGTATGTTCTTTATATTTCTATATAAATTTAACAGGATAGGATTCAACAAGTTGTAGGCTACTCAGTTGGATTATTCTTCAAGTTTTTGACCCCTTTCCATTTTTTTCCGAGGTCTTCTGCAAATCAGAAATCTGTAATTAGCATAGCACTTTGAAACATTTGGTGCCCGTTTCTAATTAATGTCCACAATGTTAGTTCTGAGCATGGGACTGGGATTGCTTAGACACTGCTTGCCGATTCATTTTATACTAGATGTCATACTGGTTACCTGAGTAAAGTCTATCCTCCATTTAGTGATGTGTTGAAAAATTGGATGTGGTGTACCTTGTCATTAGAGCTCTTTTCTTTTTAATTACTTTTTCCCCTCAAAATTAATATCTGGTAATCTAGAAAGTTAAACAATTGAACATATCCGATGGTAGTAATAAAAAGGCCCAAGCTGACTGAGAATTTGGATGCTTAACTAACTTTATTTGCTCACGTAAAAGATCAGTCTATGACATGTCAATTCTTTTGAAGTGTATTGAATAATTACTTTAGTAGTAAAATCTAAGTTTCACCATTTCATGAATTTCTTGGGATATTGATTCTGGGGTGACATTTTAGCATTTGATTTTATCCTCTTGTTAATACATATATATTAATGAATTGTTCACATCACAGCTATGAAGCAACCTCTACTCGGAAAAGCCGTTCTTTGGTCAAGGAGCTGACAACTGGAGCAGTGGCATCAGTCTTCTTGGTATGACATGTTTGTATTTCTTTTGTCCAGTCATTGGCTGATATGGTACTTTAAACTTATTATTCCTAACAGTTTCATTTCTGTTTCCTTGGCAGGGTTTTGGATCCTTGTTCCTCCTATTAGCATCTGGTGTTTATGTCTAAGCATTGAACATGGAAACAGATGAAATTTTTTTAAGCAGATGAATTTTAATCGAGAAGTCACAAAATTGAGGATGTTCTTCATATTGCAATGACATTATCGCTTAACGGTTGTCTGTAATGCTTTAGAAGATAATGAATTGCGAATGTAGTTTTAAAACATGGCTTGTTTAACAGGAAATTTTATATTTATTTCAATGTGTCAATGGATGTTGATCTGAAACACCCTCTCACTCTTACCTTGTTTCTTTCATTATCCAATTGGTGCTGCTCACAACCTGATTTCGATCTTCATCCTTCATTTGTACGGATGGTTTTAGGGGATCTACTGACTGGGTTTGGACCCTTTCTTCAACCCTCTTGCATCATCAATGCTGAGTACTCCACATCCCCACACCAGGCCTATATCATTCATAGTACTGATACTGCGAGCTCCCGGCCTTTCAATTAAATTAACATAAATTGATTTAAACTGCACCAAACGTTTTAAACCCGAACTCTGTTTTTTGTGATTTTTCTATACTGACGACAACATTGAATCCAACTGAAAAACACCCCTACTTCGCTCTTGCAACGTGTCCACTACCCAAAATAAACCTTTTATTTGGTCAATTCGTTTTGGTCTGTAGGCCCAATTTGGACCACTATAGAGCCCAAAATCAAATTCATGTTAAATCAATTTTTTTTTTTTGATAATGAATTCATGTTAAATATTAAACATTAGAAATGTACACTTTTGTTGTACACATTTTTTTTTTATATATTTTTCTTATTTTATCCTTGTAATTTAAAGGTATAAAAATGTGAACATCCTTACATCCTGATCCTAGCGGTTTTTACTCTTTGACTATATGGTCAAAGTCAAAGTATATTTCTTAGGGTCCATTCTCATTGATGAATTGAACATTACAAAAAATTTTATATTTTGTTTGATTTTTTTAAAAAATAATAATATTAGATAAAAATATTTTAAAATATTAAATAAATTTTTTATTTTTTTGTCTCTTAGAAAACTAAAGGACAAAAGTTTATCTATAATACAAAAATTTAAAAAGATAAATTTAACCATACCTCTTCTATTTAGGCCTTTCAACAAGTTAGACCTTCAATTTTTTTTTTTTAATTGTGTAAAATGAACCTATGCAATATTTGGATTAATTTTTTTTTTTATAATTTCAATTTTGTAAAATCTAAAAATAAGAATTTTTAACATAAATTTTTTAAATAAATCTCAAATTTTAATCTTTTCATAATATTTTATTTGTATGTTTTTATTAATTATTATTATATTTTTTTATATGTCAAAATTTTATCTAATATTTTTTTTTAAATAAAAAATATTATATAATACAAAAGATATTATGATAAATTTTATATTATTTTATTTAATATTTATATTAATCAGATAATAAATAATATAAATTTTTTTATCTATATATTAACTAACAAATAATAAAACTAAAAATTATCTTATAACTTACTGTATTGCTTGTTATGTAGTACTATGCATCAAACCCTGTTAGCGCTCTCACTGGTCTCTAAAGCTCGTGGTAGGGATTAGTTGTTTTTTTTTTTTTTTTCATCCATTTATCATAATTTTGGTTGAGTCCACTTTGGTAGAGACTAGAGAGGGAAGGAGTGCACCATAAAATGCAGTATCGTGTGTTCTATGTTGGGGTAGTGTAGGGTCGGGTCCAGCTAGGTAGCTGTGTGACAGAGAAAGAGCGAGTGAAGTCCAAAGCGAAGAAACAAAGTCGAAAATGGAGACTCAGCAGCAGCCAGGAGTGGTGAAGAAGAAGGAAACCAGGGGTCGAAAGCCGAAGCCCAAGGACGACAAGAAAGAGGATCAACAGCAACAGCAATCTGGGAAGATGAAGGAAGGGAAGAAATCACAGCAACATCACTCTGTAGACGAGAAGTACACCCAATGGAAGTCTCTCGTTCCTGTCCTCTACGACTGGCTTGCCAATCACAACCTCGTTTGGCCTTCTCTCTCTTGCCGGTCTCTGCCTTTCTCTTTTTCTAGGGTTTTGGTCTTCTGTCAACCCTTCTGGGGATTTTGTCATTTTTGGAATGTCTATATTTTTTCCGATTTTATTTTTTCCCCTTGTGATTTTGTTGGCAAATTTCGATTAAAATGTGTTTCTTATTTTCTACATTTTCATGGTTGTTTTAAAGGATAATTTAGTGCTGTTTTCTTGTTGCCACTGAATTATTCTTTTTTATCACACGTGAATAGGTGGGGTCCTCAGCTTGAGCAAGCTACTTACAAGAATCGCCAGCGTCTCTACCTCTCGGAGCAGGCAAGTACATTCTTCTGCTGTTTGATATTGTTAATTCAGTTACATCTGGCGAAGGCATAAGGGTTCTTCACAGGAGTTATTCCAGTTGGTTTACCTTAGCTTATGGAAGTTATCATGATTTAATCATATTCATTCCTTTCGCAGCAATGTAAGAATCTATTAGATGTTCCGAGCTTGATCCGGTGATTGGTACATGAAATTCTCGTTGGAATCTTATATCAGTTGCCTTGGTTAATCTGTATCTTTTCTTTTCTAATGAAGATTGTATATGTTATTGTGTTGTGTCAGTCCATAGACAGCAGCGTTTTCTCTCCTTTTTTTCTTCGAAAAAGTCTGGATTACAAATCTTGGTTTCATATGTCTTGTTACTGAAATCAAATAACTGTTATCTTTTTTGATAGACTGACGGTAGTGTTCCAAACACTCTGGTCATTGCGAACTGTGAAGTTGTTAAGCCTAGGGTTGCAGCTGCAGAGCACATTTCGCAGGTGACTTACTATTACATGATTTCTCTTTGCATTTCACTTTGATTTTGGAAATCATTCATGCAGGCAGGTATTGATGGTATTTCTTTCAGTTTAATGAAGAGGCACGCTCGCCATTTGTGAAGAAGTACAAGACAATCATACATCCTGGAGAGGTATACATTCACGCTGATAGAGAAGACAAAAGAAGCACACATTTGAAACATGTAGAGATGGATGGCAAGAACTTTGTTGTAGTTCCCCTTACTATCCCCCTATAATTTCAATAAAGTTCTTAGCCTACCATGGGTCCATGACTTTATTTAAAAACATCTCACTGACTTTATCTTTTTGTCTTCATTTTATTTTCTTTATGGCACCCATCATTGACGTTGTCATTGATATGTGGCATCAATGAAGTTGTCATGACATTGATGTTTGCTGCATTGGACTTAACTTTGCAGGTTAACAGAATTAGGGAATTGCCACAGAATTCTAAGATAGTCGCCACTCATACTGATAGTCCTGATGTAAGGATATTATAATTTGCTCTTTGTTGTTGCTATTGTTGTTGTTTTTTTTTTTTTTTTTTTTTGGGGGGGAGGAACTTTTCTACAGTTATTTAATTTCAGTATTTGACTTCTTATAGTCCCTTTGTTTGTAACTCAAAAAATCAGGTTCTCATTTGGGATGTTGAAAGTCAACCTAATCGTCATGCTGTACTTGGAGCTACAAATTCTCGTCCTGATCTGGTATATTTATCAAACTAACCATTAATTTTCAATAAATTGTGCTATCTCTGTGGAATTTTTTCCAATATATTGTTATCATGTACAATAAATTGTACAAATATAAACGGATACATCCTTCACTTTCCTTTAGTGCAAGTGTCATATTTCCATGTTACTTCAGTATAAGAGAGTAGGATATTATTATTATTATGTACAAGTGAGTCAGATTATGACCTAGCTTCATTTGGCTTCTTTGGGGAATAATTATTTCAGTGACTCTTATTTATGTAATCTGCTGCTATTAAATATAACTTTGGGGTCAGAGAAGGCCACAAATGCAACATAATTGGAATTGACCATGTCAAACTGGTCTCTCCACTGTGAATCAAGTGGCCATTGTCATTCATTCCATTGAATCATTCATTGTTAAAGAAATTCCGGAGGATGTTTCATTGTGTTATTTCCTTTATTATTGTTGATTTCTGGCATCGCCAATACTTCTTGATGATATGTTTACATTAGACGTTATCTGCTTGCAGATATTGACTGGACACCAAGATAATGCAGAATTTGCTCTTGCTATGTGCCCAACTGAGCCCTATGTGCTTTCTGGAGGTTGGCATATTTTGCTTTTCTCTTAAAATAAATTAATTAGGTCAAAAATATTTTTCTCTCTAGTTGTTGACACAGTAACATGCTCAAAAGCAGATAAAAAGTGAACAAGATTATTGTTAATATTGACTGAATTTTGAAGTTGATCTTGCATTGTGATTTCCCATGTTGTTTTTGCAGTTTAGTATGCATTTTGAATTTACCTTCTTAGATATTTGCATATGAGAGTAGTTGTATTTCAGGAAAGGACAAATCCGTGGTGTTGTGGAGTATTCAGGACCATATAACATCTGGTGCCACAGACCCCAAATCTGGTGGGTCAATTATCAAGCAGAACTCCAAAGAAGGCAATGATAAGGCTACTGATAGTCCATCTGTTGGACCACGAGGTATCTACTATGGGCATGAAGACACTGTTGAAGATGTGACTTTCTGTCCTTCCAGGTAATTTGCTTACTAGGGAGTGTTTCTTTCTAACTGTTGTGATTGATTTCACTCATTGAAGTAACTATCTACTATTTTAATATTATAGTTATGTGTTTTTCAAATATATCTCAGAGGAAAAGAAAAGGACCTGAAGATTATTTCATTTTTGTATTTTCACTTTTTCTGTGGGGAATGTGGTGTTTTCTAACTATATTTGCAGCATGAATTAAATTTGAGGTTTATGATTTAGTCTTCCCTTTCTGACGTCATTATGATGATGATGATGAAGTGCACAGGAGTTCTGTAGCGTTGGTGATGATTCTTGTCTCATGTTATGGGATGCACGTGTTGGCTCTAGTCCTGTGGTTAAGGTTATTTACCCCTCTAAACTTCATGTAACACATTTGTTCCCCTCTACTAGGGATTTAAGCCTTGTATTTTGGTGATTGAGTTTACTAAACATATTATCTCATTTATTCATGAAATGGATTTGACTGAGAATATACTGTGCTAGGTTAAGGTAATTGTGCATCTATATCTTAAGATGTTGAATATGGACAAAACCCTTTGTATATCATGGTGTGTAGCATTGTAGCAGATAATTGCTTTTCAATTTTTTTCTTTTTTCCATTTATACAGAATATGATATCTTCTATTCTCTTGTGATAATGCATTAAAAATATTATACATTTTTGCTCAATTAATGTGAAAACCTCCAAGTATGTTATTCACTCTAAGCCATAACAGACTGGCTAATTATATCAGATACCTTACTAGTTTGCATTCCTCTTGTGAACGCCTATATGTTGTATTCATGCATTGTTCATTTGTGCTTGCCTTCATTTGTTAGATTCACGATCTTTGCTATGTGGTTCATGTGCTTGTCCTTGTCAGTAAAACAAACTGATATGGTGGAACCTCTGTTGACTTGTATTTTGTCCCCCTATAAATTGGTTGGCAGGTTGAAAAAGCTCATAATGCTGATCTTCACTGTGTTGACTGGAACCGTCATGATGTTAATCTTATTCTAACTGGGTTTGAACTTCTATTGCATATCCTTAGTATCATTTTTCAATTTGAAGTGCACTTGTGGTTTGTTAGAAGTTCCAATTTCTATCTTGCCATTTGACTTGTTTTAATATCTTTCCAGGTCTGCAGATAATTCTATTCACATGTTTGATCGCCGTAATTTGACCTCTAATGGAGTTGGGTCACCTGTCCATAAATTTGAGGGTCATAAAGCCGCAGTTCTTTGTGTTCAGGTAATTGTTGGTATGTTGGTTTTTGTTGTTCTTTGTTTGCATTGGTTCTTGGTACCTGATGAGGCCCTTCTGTTGAGGCTTCGAGGCAAAACGACCTGATGTTGGTCGTGAAAAGCCTTACTCTCTTCTGCGTATCCCTTATGATTTCGCATAGGAACATTCTTAATACCTGAAATCATTTCATGATTATGCTGCATTATATGCTTATTAGTGTATTTTGTTCCTTTTTCTTTTTTGCATTCTTATTCAGTGGTCTCCAGATAAATCCTCTGTATTTGGAAGTTCTGCAGAAGATGCTCTCCTAAACATTTGGGACTATGAGAAGGTGCGGTTTCAGTTGATATAGTGCTTTAAAGTGAGTCTCATGCCACGAGGATGATTGTTAGTTAAATATTTTTTGCTTTGGTTTTTAATTGCAGGTTGGTAAAAAGATAGAGCGATCTGGAAGGACGCCAAGCTCTCCTCCAGGGTTATTCTTCCAACATGCTGGACATAGGTATGAGCCTGTTCGTCTCTTTGTCGGAAATTATTTAGTTGGCTGCTGGCATGTTGCTGCGGCAATGTTGTTTTTGCTTTTCTATTAATCTAGCTTCTTCTAGGTCAGGTCTCCAGGCGATTTTTGATGCATCTGATCCTCATCTTATTGTTACCAGTGGTCTGATGTAGCTCAAAAACATGTTTTCCCTTTATCCTTTTTTAACTGGTTTTCATGTCTTTTGTCACTTGATAAATTTTCTATTTTATTCAAAATATTTGCTACGCTCATTTCTGAACGGCCCTATCTATTAAACTAGCAAATTTTGTAATTCTATGCAGGGATAAAGTGGTTGACTTCCATTGGAATGCGTATGATGCATGGACTATTGTTAGTGTGTCTGATGATTGCGACAGCACTGGCGGAGGGGGAACATTGCAGGTATTTTGAAATCTATTCCGTCATATCATCTAGTATTGAAAATCTTGCATATGTTACGGAATTGAGTTTAGTTATTTGTGTGGGATCAAATTGTATACTAGATGCTGGCCTCCTCCCTCATTACCAGTGTATTTATGAGCTTCTATTGTTGCTTGAGCAACAAATTCAACTCATTCTCTCATCTTATCTTTGTTTCGGTCTGTTTATATATACCATAAATTAAATGCTTTTCCCTGGTGACGTGTGCAGATATGGCGCATGAGTGACTTGATATACAGACCAGAAGAGGAGGTATTGACAGAGCTTGAGAAATTCAAGTCTCACGTGGTTGCATGCACTTCAAAGCCTGAAAAATGATGGTTTCCGCCTTGTCTAAATATCAATCCACTTATTGTACTTATTTCTATTTCGTTGACTGCAAATTTTTTTTTTTTTTTCTCCAAACCATTAATGCCTGGCGGATTAGTGTATCCTAGATTGCAGTTTAGAATGATGAGACTTTGCACTTGTTTTAGTCAAATTAATTCAAGATTATGGTCCTTAGCTCCAGCTGTTCTGTTATGCTTTTATTATTTTTATTGGCCGGCTGGATTAAATCGTATCAATAGCAAACAGTAGAATATAGATATAGATGACTAGCCAATCAGTAAAAATCTCTGTAAGCAGTTTACAGTTTCTGAGTCCTCGTTTTCAACTCTAATGCATCTTCTGGCTCTATTTACTTAAGACTTTTTTTTTATTATTTAAAATTTTAAAAAATACATAAAGATTTCCATTGTTTCTCTCTTTCTCAACGCGCCACGTCAAGCTCTTGTCCACTCAACACCATTTAAGCACGTGGTAGATATCTCGTGCTTTTATGAGATGATGAGATGGTAGTTCTCGCTCAAATCGAATGGTCCCTGTTGATTTTTCTCGATCGGTGAGATGGATAGAGCATCAGCATATCCTATCCCAGTGGGCCCCATCAAAACGTTCGGTCCAGATCCTTCCCTTTTGCTTCTCTTACGTTCCACACTCTCCCATGCCGCCTAATTTCAATTCTTCACAAACTGTACGGAGTCAACTCCCCCCGCTCCAAGTCTCCACTCAGCATACTATTTCACCTTACTCACGGCTCACATCACATTCACGCGCAACGATGGATGAACACACCCACAGAGAACCTGCCCAGGATTCCTCCGGTGATGCTTTGGAGAAGCAACGAACGCCAGTTATCGACGACGACGACGTTCTGGCCTGGTTGTTGATGGAGGGGAATGAGTCGGACTGCGAGCTTTTGAATCTGCCGGAACCAGTTAAAGATACTGGAAAAGGAACCGTTAAAGTGAGGTTCATCGAGAACCCGTACTCGTCCTTGCTGGTTTTTCAGTCTTCGTTGTCATACATCACCATAAATGGCAATGAGGAGAGCTGCGGCTCCTCGTTTTCTGATTCGGATACGTCAATGATGGCCAGCGTCGACACGAGTGGTTTGAGTCTCAATGCTTCTTTTGGGAACGTGAGGTGTGCGGCGGAGGAGGAGAGAACGCGTGAGGAGACTTGGGTTTCTGGGGAAGGAGTGGACGGTTGCGATGGCTTTTATTGGGATGATCAAGTGCTGGCAAGATTTCTGGATGAGCAAGTTTTCTCTGACTCCGAGAAGTGAGAACCACTGAACAAGAAGTAGCCACCCAGGTAGCCATAACGTTGAAACGGGGGTTCTCCTCTTTCTTGTTTTATTTTACTTGGTAGGGTTTATGGTGGTGGGTGGAAAAGCACTGTGAATGGTTTTGTTGTCACACTGTGAATAGAACATACAGAAAGAGAGGATGAAGGAAATGTGCTTGTCTTGTTTGGAAATTGCGTGTGGATGGATATGGCCTATCTATCGCTCTCGTCTCTTATTTATTTATTTTTATCAACAAAGAAGAAAATTCTAAATTAAGAAAACGAGTGAAAATAGCATAGCAGTAGGAGCTGGCATATTTAGTTCCATACGGTTTCTTGGTTACTGTTAGATAGGATGGCAGATTCTCTTAAAAGGGATATATATATATATATATGAGGATAATTTGTATAGGAATTGACCATACACATACACTGCTAGACAAGACAGACAGCATCATTTGTTGTTTGTTTAGGTTCCAAATCACTAATCATTTAGAAGCAGGAGTGGTAATGGTAATGGTAATGGGAGTAGGCCATTTCAATGTCTAAACTTTAAACGCATTCCATTGAATTTGGTTCAACAAAATCTGGTCTTCGTGACAAAGAAACATCTTGCATTGTTGGATACGATGAGTCAACCAGCATTGATTCTCATCTTGTCATCTTGGGTGGGTGCAAAAATCAATTTAGTATGGTGTGAAAATTAGCCTGCTCACCAAGCCTCCGTTATAATAAATAAAGCACCCTGGGCCTGAACTTAGTCCATGACAGCAGTGTAACCTGTTCCACAAGCCCAACTTCGCTTGGTGGGCTGGGAATGCTCGACTTATCCAGCAAATAACTACATAACCCATAACTACTGCTTTACAATGGAAGAAGACAAAACAAAGGTGCTTTGATAATTTGCAGCAGTTTCTCATGGTTGATTACTCTTGTAGTAATATCTAGAGGATATATTGCAAGTACTGCAGTAGAAAAAGACATCTTAGGGATAAATGATTTTTAAAGAGGAAAAAGACATAACCAAAATCACAAAGTTGAGAATTGATGAGTAATACAAATTATACCAAAGCTTATTGCCACTAAGAAATAGAATGATAATCTTCTAGTCAAATCGACTGAATATTTTTTGTCCACGTTCGCAGGTAAAGATGATTTTAAACAGGTTGAATTGAGATTTGAAAATATTAAATTAGATCTGTTTTCTGTATGAGATTTGTCAGTGTCTGTTTCATCCTTCTTTAATCCCCTTTATTTTAGGAAGCTTGATTACTAGATATCATAATGATTCTTTGAATAGGTTTATGAGAGAGAAGAACGACAATAATATAGTTTAGTTTCTAACTTAGCGTAAACCCAACTAAGGATTCAGATTATATTGCTTATTCCCTTGATCTGCAAATCATTTTCGCTCTACAGAGGTATAATTTTATTTATGGCAATTAAAATAAATTTTTTATGACTTGATCTCTTCCAGTAAACTCTTTATGATAGAAAAATTTCCATAAAAATTTATTTTTTCAAAGTTCACTCGCATAGGATTGGATTGAGGGGCAGGAGGCCACCTCCGAAATTTTATTATTGGTAATTTTTTTATAATTAGACTTTTTAAGTAAAATTTTTTTGATAAAAGAACTTAGCCCTTTCTTAAGTATTTGCTTTTGGCCTTTTTTAATTGACCCAATTTTTGGATCTGTTTGTGTTCTCATAGAATGATTCATTCAAAGATTTATTTACATCGTCTAAGACATAATTAATGATTTATTATAGCCTTTAATACCATTATTTTTGTTAAAGCTATGTAAAGTGATGAACTTGGATATAAAGTATCAACACAAAAAAAAAAAAAAAAAAAAGGTAAAAAGAATACAAGACTTAGCTAGGGACTTGTCTTAATAATATATGGACAACGATTAAGATGTAAGACTTGTTTTTAGCAATATTTCATTTCATTAATGATAAAGTGAGCGTACTTGATGGATTCTAATTTGTGGATTTATGGTAGGCAATGTAATGTTGGAAAGCATTAAAGATTCCAGACTCAAAATTAATGATAGGCATCATGTTATTACACTATTGTCTGATTTTCTTAATATGGAAAAGTCACATAAATAGATATATAGCTTTGAAAGGTAGTTTAGAAAATAGAAAATTGAATTGAACAAATAAATCTCGGACCACTCTAGCTATGACAATTTAGGAGCAACTTTAGCTCAAATTATGGTGTGGACATGGTACCCTAAAGTTAGCTCAGAGACGTTTCCATGCAATGTGCACTAAAATCCAAAGATGGTTGGACGGTGAAAGAGTGTGTGTGTGTGGCTCAAGAAGCCTAAGTGACTAAGCCTATGAAAAAGGATAAACCTCATTCACAGTTCCTTCACAAGTTAATTTTTTTTTGCCCAAACAGATGGCTTTCAAATCACCCAAAAAGCTAAGGGAAGAACACTTGAGCATTGCATGTAAAGTTTATTTGTGATGTAAGGCACAGGAAAGTGAAGCCCTACAAAAATTGAGCCATGATTCCAATTCTTTACCAGTTTTGTACCCATTCCAACAGAATCATTCTCATTCTCACATGAATGATGAATCCCATCCCCGTTTCAAGTTGAGTTGATATCTGGGTCTCAATCATCTATCTATTTCTCATCAACAAAAGTGGAAACCAGGCAAAGATATTGTAAACAGGTCAAAATAATTGGAACCCTAGTTGATGTCATTAAGTATTTTGTTTCTTTTCTACCTGCCGATGTTTCCATGGTAAAATGATCATATTGTCACTGTTAAAAAAAATTGACAGATGACATTTTTTTACATGAAAACCAGGATGAGGTAATTCCTTTTCTGGTGTGGAGTTAGTCAAAAAGTTGGCAACAAGAGAATGATGCCAAATCATATAGATTCACTTGCCATGCAATTATACTTTTGTACTTGGGGTTAAAGAGGATGGAGGGAAGTGAAAGAAGGAAGAGAAATCTAACAGAGACTTTCCTTTTTGAAATAAAAAAAAAAAAGAAATTAAAACAATTTATGTATCTCTTTAAATTTTTCATAAAAATATCACGTGAATGATGATGATGCTCCGTGGACCTGTTTAACTTTTAATCCAAGCTTCAATGCTCAAGAAAATTTGTTCACGAGAGACGATGCGTTTAAGGGTTTTGACTTGTACGTGAGTAATTTTTAGGCTTTGATAGTGACGCATTACCTTTCTTTTTTACTACAATGACTCTCATTAATTGTCAATCTGGTCAAACCAGCTATCTGTCACGCAAATATCTTCTTCTGATCTCTATATATTATTATCTATACTGCACTTTCTCTCATAGAGTACTTGTCCGTATATCAATATCATTCACAGTTATTATATTATATATATATATATATACACACACACAAGCCTCACTTACCCCAAAGTAGGAAGTAACCTTCCTGTTTCTTCTAAGATTCTTTTTCTTGCAAATTTCTTCTGATATAAGTTTCTGCATCTTGTGCTGGTTTTTTGAGAAAAGGGTTTTCTGGTATAATTAAGATTATAGTTTAATGAATGACCCTTCTCATTTGCAGTGACCAGAAAGCAAAAGGGAAACAAAATGCTAGCTGCTGATCCAAGCCTTTTTCCTTTCTAATCAAGCTGAGATACTCTCGTATCTGCACTGCCTTTAAGGAAGATTGAGATGAAAGTTAGGGAGATATGTTGAATAATTGAATAATAATATTCTTTGTTTAAGGGATCGATGGATAAGCATATGCATATGCATATGCAATCAATATTATTATTATTTATATGCATGAGAATTGACAATTGGCAAGCTTTGTGTACTTTTGTTATTTTGTTTATATAGAAAAAGATGGGTCATACTCATACGCGTACACTGCAATCAACACAGCTCATCATACACAGCCTACCAAGTTGGCCTTTTGTCTTACAATCACATCTCTTACGTGCACATTGTCTAACCCGTTGACTCCCAAACATCAAAATAGATGATATTTCATCAAAGATCTTTCATTTTTTAAAATTTCTCTTGGAATTATTCTGTTGCGTGTGAGGAAGTTATTGCAAACCTCAGTAATATAATACGTGGTACACTTACATGCAAGTATTTGCTTGCAGTAATTGATTATAGTTTAGATTTGTACGGTGTCCTTGTTACGACTAATCTAACGACGGCCCATCCGGCTGATCAAGACCATTGACTTGTTCAGTTGGTGGCCCGTCCTAACTCAATTTTACATGTGAGGTTGGTGAAAGGCACTATCAACCTTTCTTTCTTTCTTTTTTTCTAAAGATTTTTCCCTCTAAGTTTGATTTTCACTACTCTACAATTTTGACATGAGAAATGGTAAAGAAAATGTTTTTGATATGGTAAATCTATGTAGCTAATGAGTTGGTTCTATCTCTATATTTACTTTTCTCCCTAAATATTATTGGTGCGTGTGTGAATTATTACTCAGTCATGAATATTTATTGCAGTGGGGTTGAAGAGGGAGAGGGAGAAAGAGGTCACCATAATTCATATTCATTCATAGACAGCAAAGTAAGTGATTGTGATTGTGATTGTGATTGTGACTGTGAGAGTGGTGTTTTCTGAATCAGCTAGCTTTGCTGTTCCCATTTGTTAATAGACTAGAGACTGGAGGGGAAAGCTATGAGTAAAGAAAAGTAGTGCCCTGTCTTTATTAGAGATTAGTAAATTATAATGTTGAAAAAGGAGTCCCATTAAGGCACGGAGAAGAAGAGATAGGCAGTTATAAATTCATTGTCAGTAACTCAAATCTCACCCTCAAAGCACTTGTACCACTCTCACTCTGTTTTCTGTTTTTGTTTTTTCAGTTTTTCTCCTTAGCCTCTTTGTTAAGTGTGACAAGCAATAATGGTGATCAAGAAACCACGGATTGTGATTATTGGAGCAGGAATGGCGGGTCTTACCGCTGCCAACAAGCTCCACACTGCCACTGCCTCCAAAGACTTGTTTGAGCTCTGTGTTGTTGAAGGTGGAACCAGGATTGGTGGCAGAATCAACACCTCACAGTTTGGCGGTGACCGTATTGAGATGGGTGCTACTTGGATCCATGGAATTAGAGGCAGCCCAATTCACAAGATTGCTCAACAAATCCATTCCATGGAGTCTGAGCAGCCATGGGAGTGCATGGACGGGTCCTCAGAGGAACCCACCACCATTGCTGAAGGTGGGTTCCAGCTAAACCCTTCCATTGTTGAACCCATCACCAAGCTTTTCAAGAATCTCATGGATTATGCCCAGGGGAAGCTCACCGAAGGTAGCGAAAGAGGTGAACTTCACAGTTTTTATAAGCTCGCAACTAAAGCTTCCAAGGTTGTGACATCAAACGGTGGCTGTCAGAATCTAAGTGTTGGCTCTTTTCTGAGACAAGGCCTTGATGCTTACTGGGTTTCAGTGAAAGAGCAAAAAGAGGAGCTCAAAGGGTATGGAAACTGGAGCAGAAAGTTACTCGAAGAAGCAGTTTTTGCAATGCATGAGAGCTCCCAGAGGACATATACTTCAGCTGGTGACCTTTTCACTCTAGATTATTGCGCAGAGCGCGAATACCAAATGTTCCCAGGTGAAGAAATTACAATTGCTAAAGGCTACTTGAGCATTATTGAATCATTAGCTTCTGTTCTACCACCTGGGTTAGTCCAATTAGGTCGCAAAGTTACAAAAATTGAATGGCAGCCTCAGAGTCTGAGACATGAAGAAGGGGTGGAAATTGAAAATGGCTATTCCTCTAGGCCTGTGAAGCTACATTTCTGTGATGGGTCTGTTCTGTCTGCAGATCATGTCATTGTTACAGTTTCCTTGGGAGTACTAAAAGCTGCAATTCGTGACGATTCAGGTATGTTCTGCCCTCCTCTGCCTCCTTTCAAGGTTGAGGCAATTTCAAGGCTTGGTTTTGGTGTTGTTAATAAGCTATTTCTGCAATTGAGTCCAAATAGCAATGGACCAGAACATGAGCATTCCAACTCCAAGTCCAAGGAGGGGTTCCCCGACCTGCAACTGGCATTTTATCCTCCTCAATCTGAGCTCAGGCACAAGAAAATACCATGGTGGATGAGGAGGACAGCTAGCCTTTGTCCCATCTACAAAAATTCTAGTGTCCTTCTGTCTTGGTTTGCCGGAGAAGAAGCTCTAGCACTTGAATCACTCAAAGATGAAGAGATCATTAATGGGTTTTCAACTACAGTTTCTAGCTTTCTATCACATTCCCACAAGGCAAGGGATACTAATTCTCATAAACTGTGCAACGGGAATGCAAACTCTGAGGAAAATTCTAATGGAAATGAAGTGAAATTCAGTAATGTCTTGAAGAGTCAATGGGGGACTGATCCCTTATTTTTGGGCTCATACAGTTATGTTGCAGTAGGATCAAGTGTTGATGATTTAGATGCAATGGCAGAGCCATTGCCAAAAGATAGCAGTTGCAAGCCTAGTGCTTCCCCTTCACTTCAAATTCTATTTGCAGGGGAAGCAACTCATAGAACCCACTATTCTACAACTCATGGAGCTTACTTCAGTGGTCTCAGAGAAGCAGATAGGCTTCTCCAACATTATCACTCTCTTGGGATTTATAACAAGTAGTAATTTTCATTTTTTTAATCTTTTTTTCAAATTTTGAACATTACCCTCTATGATAATATTCCCATTATCATCTTAGACATCTTAGTTGCTCTATACAGTAAGCGGTGAGTGATTGGGGAAAATGGAAATTAGAAGGGGCAAGATGGAAAGAAAGATGTGGGGCATTTAGCTGCTGTACTAAATGAAGTAATTTTTTTTAACTTCTATTGCTTTCTGCTTTTCTCTTCATTTATTGGTGCAGTTCTTTTTTACTTGATCCCTTGTTTATAATGTTGAAGACACACCAGATGAAATATTTAATTGATATTAAGAATGTGATATATAGAAGTAGTAGAGAGCTTTGGATCCTACCTGTGTTTTTATGGTTCTAGCAATGGACAGGATCCGCTAAACCCGGTTCTTTTCAGCTTGGAATAGGAATCTCCTCAGTCCTCAGCAGCACCTCCAACTCTAGTGTCCCTATATATGGCTTAGTGTTATTTCATTCCAATTCTCAAATAAGCCCAAAGATTTCCTTTGTTTTGAGTCAGATTTAGACCTCTGAGTACTTGGGACAATAAATGAGCTGGCTAGAGTGTATAGGATTCACATGAAAATGGATAGAATCACCAATGGAAGGGGTCCCATCTGGCACCTCTGAGGTACTCAGAAGCAGTAAATGGTCAATCAGGTTCAGACCAATAACCAAAATGTCCTTAACAAAGAGACAGAACTGAAGATGCTTATGGCCAGGCCATCTGATTGCAGTGATCTTTTTTGTGCAGAAGCTTACTTGGACAGTATTCATAAAAAAACGACAGGTCCCATTTCTTGGGTACGTGTACAGCTGATATGCCAGACATGCACTCAGACAGTTAGCTCTTTACTAACTACTGAGTGCCCTACCAATTAAATTTCTATACAAAGCAAATCCACACTCTGGTTTAGCTAGAGACAGGTAAAGATTGTCCATAACCAGCACACCAACGTAGCTGCCCAAGTTACAAACAAATACTTCTGTACTGATGTCTCAAATTGTCAATGCCATGTTTTATGTCCAATTCATCCTATCCGTATGATCTTTTATTTAGAGACCAGTTTGATGGTTATAATTTACCTCAAAGTGGGTTCTCTTCTTTAATTATCGCCTTAACTCCATTTTCCTTCCTGCCATCATTCATTTATCATACCAAATCACAGAAAAGGAATCACATGGAATAAATAGGCTTGTTCTTGATGCTGCTACCAGCCTCTATAGTAGTAGCACTACTACTATGCTCTATTAATTTGATGAATTTCAACTTTATCGACCTTGGCCTAACACAATAATCACTTGGAAGTTAGAATTTTTCTTTTGTCTGTAAATAAGGGAGATTACACAAGAATTTCAACTTATATTAAGAAAGGGAACGTGCTCAAACTCGAGCTTAAGACCAATGAGAAAATAAAATCTTTAAGCTCTAATAACGTGCCTCTTTTTCACTCTCTAAATTCTGCCAACCTTTATGCAATTGGTTTCTTCACAGATTTTATAAGGGTATCTGGTCAAATCAGTAGCCATGTAAAGTGGCTCTATTATTGTATTGTATCGTATGATTTCCTAGGCACTATCCGTTTCTATTCCCAACTTCTTCCTCTTGCTCCTCCTTTAAAGAAGAATGAAAAGAAAAAGAAGAGAAAAACTGAAATGGCCCACTTGCTGTCTCTTTTTGCCACTTGTGGGCTTCAATCACCCTTTGATGATTGCATATCGCTGACCAATCTGTCACCTAGTCCTTGTCTGATACATAAATGAACAAATGAGAATCTACTTGCTCGACCCCACTCACTGGCTAATCCAATATGTTAATTACTAAAACATCATCTGTTTTCGCCTCTAATTATCATTATGATCATGATCGCCTTTATTAGCAATACTTTCTGCTCATTATGATGATTTTGTCCACAAAATCTGTGGGGCCTTAAACAAAGTTGACGTGTCAATTATCCATCTACATTATAAATATTAAGTTTCAATTAATGAGATAACCTTGCCATTTAAGAAATCATGAATTCCACAAGACTACTCAAGCCTTTAAGCCAGAAAGCAAGAGAGGCAGAAGAGAGAAAATGTTAGACAAGTCCATTTTTTCTCTTTTATTGCACACACCATTGTAGAGACTGTAGATGATCTTTGCATGCAAGGAAAGAAAAAGGAAGGATTGATTCCAATTAGTATTGATATGCAAATGTGAATCGCATCGGAGCTTATTCTTTCTTTTCTCCTTTCAGCAATGGATGTTGAGGTAATCCCACGGTGTCTTTTATATTGAGCAACTTACTATAGGCATATCAATGTACCACTCAAAGACATAGCTTATATATCTTTTCTGTTTATTCAGTAGGATGCCCTTCAATCATTCTCTTTCTCAAAATTATGCTTCCCATCACCCTCAGGCCTCAACTTTGGACATACATTTCTTTAACTTTACGCGTCCAACTTCTTTATCATAATGATCCTTGCTTTTCCTTTTTTTTGCAAATCTTAGATGAAAAGTTTAATCACAGATGATTAAGAGGTGTCCATTCAATTCCCTGATTCCTTTTGTTAATAAGAGCAAATATTTCTCATTCTTAGCGAGCCAATGATGACAAACAAAGAGGAAGTTGACAGATTTAAGTAAGTTATCACATTGGGGAACTGGAATTTGCTTTAGGACCATACCCTTTAGTTTTGGTAATAAAGAAAGAACAAGTAATAGCAGTAGGGTACGTCAAATCTTTGAGAATGGAATCTAGGGTTCCCTAAACCCTAGTCCTAGGCTTATAGCTATAGGGTGTTTATTTCTATCACATATTATTTTTTAAAAGATTTTGAAGTGCTCGATCCAACTCTTACTGTATCTTTCGCCCGCAATCACTTTCAAGATGCTGGGAGCAAAGTTAGCAAAGCATATTTTGTTTAGCTGGACATGTCCTTGAGGTTAGTTGGGAAAGATAGTGTCCTTCAAACTGTTCTTTTGACGGACAAGGATCCAACCAATGTTGATTTGTTTTTTTCCTTTATTGTTGATGTTGGATGGATGTGCTTCTATCAAGTGCTAATTGTTAAATTAAGCTCTATACACATAAAAAGTTGTAAACATTTTTAAAGGGAAAAAAAGAAAAGAAAAGAAAAATGAAGCAAATTTTGAGGGTATAGTGATTCACTAATCTCTTCATTAATTGGATTCATTACAGTACTATGAATCATTAGGAGGAATACAAAAGAGAAAAAACACCAGTACATGTTTAATTAGGATTTTGACAATATTAAATGTTGAAGCTTTTCTAACCAAAAGAAGAAACTTTCTTATTATTCTGTGTGCCTTTCTTCCTCAGCTAAGTTGGTGAGGGAGAGGAACTGCCAATGATTTATTAATGATTTGCTGTCTAATTCCTATCCATCCTCTTGTACTTTATCTCTTTCTTCAATTTTTATAGCAATGAACAAGAACTAAATTTTCACAACATAAATCCCATATAGTACATGTCTGGTTTCTGTGCAACCAATTTGGTTTTACTGAGTTCTTGTTCGTTTCACCAAAGAAATCCCAGAAGCATCACCTCCCCATTCTTCAAATACAACCAACAAATTGTCACTTGGGTTTAGCCATGAGCGAGGAACATGATACCTGACAAAGAAAATGGCATGTCACACTCCACGACACAATCAAATCAGACCATTCATTGTAAAATAACGTTAACTTGTAATGATTCTTACCATCTTTGGGAGGGTTGTCCACACTGTGTGCGACATTTTCTTTCTGTATAAGTTCCAGCATAATTACAAGCACTACATCTACTGCCCGCTATGTATCCGGGCCATTGGCGTCCAATGCTCCGACCATTTACCCATACTTGACCCTTTCCCATGCTGCCCATGTCCAAAGCCAATGGCTCATTGCCTGCTGGTGCATTGAAACTTGTCTGACAACACCAAAGGATAAAAGGGCTCTCAGAATTCATTCAGATGATGGTGAGGTCATCTATAAAACGGAAACAAATGCAATAGTCAGGACAGAAATTGTTTTTGTTACCTTGTACCACGTCAAAGGTTGTTTCTTAGCCAATGATTCTCCTTCTGTCCATACAACAGAGCCACTTCCTTGTACAGTTTTAAGGCTCAAGGCTTCACCTTGCAGACCAACCTGCTAAGTAACATGCAAATTTGTAATTCTCTATGGTTGTGAGTGAATTCTTTTTTTCTTTTTCAGCAAAATTACACAAGCGGATCAACATTTTCAATCATGGACAATATACAGATTATGAACCTTGTAAGACCATTTCTGTCGAGACAAGTCTAATGTCCCTTTATTTAGACCTGTCAACGTGACTGGACCCAACACCCCAACGTTCCACTTCTCATAGTGCACTCCGACATTCTGGCATTACTCAAATATAAAATTACAACAGTAACAATTATTTCCCTGTAAATTAAAATGTTACATAGGAAGCATAGATATTAAAAGAGAGACAACTAACCGCAAGACCCACAGCAACACTGAGTAGAGAAATCTTGTTAATACCAACCCTTAGATTCACTTGCTCACTAAATGTCAGTTTAGGATTCGCCAAACTACCATACGCAGTTCCTGAATTGACACAGTAGATGGATAAGCAAGAGTAGAGTTTACTTAATTAGGCAAAACAGAAAAAGAAAAGGCAATGCTAATTTTGTTTTACCTGAAAGTTGACCATTGATGAACACATTCAGGACATGACCTGCTGACATTACAGTGAGAACAGGAGATTGCCCATTTTTTATGAAGGCTTCATCAGCATCAATATTCACCCTGATTGAAAGAAGGGACGAGTGCTTATATATTGCTCTTATAAAATAAAAGGAATGATGAGCTCAAAGATACTTACTCAGTCATGTACCACAAATAATCTGAAGAATCTCGGGTGACATTAATCTGCTCCAAGAGTTCATATGATGTGATCGGATCGTTTTGACTGGAAATTTCAGGTTTTTCACCGTATGATTGCCAGGTGAATCCAGTTACTGGCGTATTCTTTAGGTAGCTCAGTTTACCAACCTGTAAAATTGGCAAACAGATATGAATATAATAACGCTTGAAAAAATCTCAAACGAGCAGCATATTTGACATATAGTCAGCAGTCCTGGGTTACCCTTGCAGTGTTGAAAACTGCAGTTTTGCAGTCAGGTAGAATGCTGATAGACCAAGGTGGTAGTTCATATTGCCCATTTCCAAATGTGACTGTGGCTGAAGACTTGGTGTCGTAATTTGCAAGGAATGCAGCACAAGCACCAGAATTTGCCTTGTATTCATGAATCTAGGGTAACATTATCAACGAAAAGCAAATGATTTTCCCCACACATGGCACTTTCTTTGGTTTTTCTAAAACTGGGTAAGGACTTTACCTCCAGGCTATTTCCAGGGTATGCCACGTTGGCATCTGCAGACACTAAAGCTGCCTCACTTTGACGTAATGCTTGGTGCAAAGCTTTCAAATGCCCCCATTTCGGTTCATTTGGATTCCCTTTCATAGTTCAACCAGTGTGAGATTAGTGCGAAAGTACACCTATGCTTCACACGCGTGACGCCTAATATGCTAGAAAAAAGAAATTAACTTTTTCCTAGTTATCAAAAATAATCAGAAACAAAGGCTTCTATTTGTCGTAAAGAGCTCTAAATAGGATGTAAGCACTTCAAGTTCAATGCTTACCATATTCATCAAGAGGAGCATCAAAATCATAGCTTGTGGCAACGAAGAGACCGTTAGTTCTATCAAAGTTAGTTCCTCCATGATACTGAACCCAGAAATGAGAATATTAGACTTGAATTGAACCGTCGAAGCTTATGTAACGTGCATATTCAGAGTACATAGGAGGGGAAGAAAAGTATTCATAGTATTGTGAAGGGTCAACTTACCATATAGTAGTTGACGAATGAGCCACCATTCTGTATGAATCTGGCAACTGAAAATGCCACATCTTCTGCTGGTCTAATAGGAACTGTGCCGCCGAACTCGGTGTACCTATGCAGAAAAAAAGAAACTTGAGACAAATATATAGGAATATGATCCAGATAAAACAGTTTTGCCCTTGTGTAAGAATGAGACTCACCAGCCCGACCAGTTCTCGGTCCACATTTTGGGTTTGTTCTCGTTGTTGGGTTTGAATTTCTCACAGTAGAATGCATTGCAGGTATCAATCTATTGCACAGTCATTACACAAAGAAGATCAGAGAAAGAAATTTCCGAAAGAGAGAGAAAATCACTTACAATTGGAGAAGGGGCATCCTCTTGCTTGCACATAACCCAGGGCACACCAGTATTCAAACTAAGAGCCATTTGAGAAAACCATGCCGTGTAAGCTTTTCCGGGAGAACCAATTTCCCATTCCACTGGTCCATACTCGTTCTCAATCTGCAATATTCAGTTGGGAAATTCTACCATCATATTTCTGATTCAGTTAGCATAATATTCTATTTAAAGTAGAATTTGGTGACCTGGGAGAGAATTATTGGACCTCCCTGATGTTCAAAAAGCTTCTCTGCCTTCATCATGCTGACTATCTTTTCAGTGAATGTTTGCATTGCCGCCTTCATTCATCGAAACCATGTCTGTGAGTAAATTAATAATAATAATAATACGTGAGATAAATTCTCCAAGTCCTGAATTCGATAATAATAATAATACCTTGAATGGTTCATTGTCTGTCCTGAATTCGATACCTGGTACATATTTAAGCCAAACAGGAAATCCCCTGAATTGGAAATAGAGCATGTGACGTCTGAGCATTAGCTATACGGTGTTTATCGATTTTATATAATAATTGAGCTTAGATAATCAAAATTATAATTATTTATTACCCAAAATTCCATTCAGCACAGACGTAAGGACCAATACGGAGATGAAGGTAAAGGCCAGCTTGGTGTACTAGCTTGACGAACTTAACCAAGTCGTATCTATCCTCGAAATAATACTGAAAATTAAAAAAATAATAATAATAATGAGAGAAATTGTTTAAAAAAATATTGTTAAGTCCATAAAAAAATGATTGTTTTAAGTCATTTAAATTACAAATTCTAATTGGTTATTTAATAAAAAAAAAAAAAAGTCTCATAGTTACTTTTCCAGGAGAAGGCTCGTGACCATTCCAGAATACGTATGTCTGGATAACATCCAAACCTCCATCTTTGGCCTTCTGTATGAGGTCTGGCCATATCTGCACGCACACAAAGGCAGGAGAAATATGAGAAAAGGGCAAGCCAATTTACCTGAATTTGAGGATATTAAATATTCGTATTCACATATACTAATAGAAGATCATTTAAATATTAAAATAACATTCCATGATGAATTCAATAATAAGTTTTTACCTTTATTCAGATTTTGATATAAAAAAAAAAAATTTTTGTTTGAATGACAATTTTTAAAGATATTAATTAATCAATCATATATATAAACTATTTAAAAAAAAAAGATCAAACTATTTAACGATCATGTAACAAAAAATTATTGTAGTTATTCATATGTACTTTATAGTAATTTTCTTAAAAAAATAATCTTTTTTTTTTTTTTGGTTACGAAGGAATACATAATATTAGGGAAAAAAACAAAAGGTATATGATGAAAATTGAATCATTGACTATGATAAGCATTTAGGTGTTACTTATACCCAAAGAAAATGTAGTAGACAATTCCATTCATTAGGCTTGCATTCTTTATTCATAATATATAGTATTTTGGAGATCAGTTGAATGCACGAAAGAAAGAAAGAACCTGAGGGGTGCTTCTTGGGTAGTGAATGGAGCCAGAGACCAGAATTCTAGTCTCCCCATTGATAATTAGACCTTTGCGATCGTAAGTCACAGAGGCTGTGACTGCAGAAAACCAGAAACAAAAGATAAGCAGGAAAAAGCTTCTCCTCTGTATGATTTCCACCATGGAAGTTGAACCCATAACGTTAATTTCTCTGAGGAATGATTTGGTTTTCTCAAGAAAGAAACGGCCTTTTAAATTGTTCTTTTGAGACGTAAAAGTGGTTTTGATTGGTATGGGCAAGTTTGGCTGATATCATATCGTATAACATAATGCAGGCGACGAGAGCTCTGCAACTGCAACTGCTTTATAATCAATTGAATAGCTAGGATCAAAGTTTTTCTGTTTTACGGAGATGGAGATTACCGATTTCTTACTTTGCACGGGACAATGAAAAATCTGTAGCCGTTGCTTCATTTGCTCATACACGTTTACCGGACCGGAAGTCTCAACAATGGATTGGAGGCTCAATCTAAGTTTCTTCCGTGAAAGAAAACTAGTTGCCACTTCCTGGCGTAAAGGGATATGCATCGCGTCATTTGATATAACAGTGTCCATTAATGCTTCTCCAATTTTGTTATATTTTTTTTGGCCAAAAAGTGGGGAAGAAAGAATCTTGTTACTGAACTTTAAATCAAATATATAACAAATAGTAGAATTGTTTCTAAATCTCACAACTGGAGATAAAATACAAACAAGTTTAAAGTTTGTTACCTTTATATCAAAATATACATTGATTCTGTGTGATTGCTTAATTATTATGTTTACTTTTCAATATAATAACTATATATACACTAAATAAAATAATTTATATTTTATACATATATAACAATTATATATACGTAGATGCAGAGAATGTGAAAATTTGCAGAGGTTCTGTGCTGGAAAACAAAGACTGGTAACATGTCTATACCTTTCTGTAGAGAGATTTAATATCAAGAAAAACAATTAAAAGATTCTGACAATATATCAAAATTAATATTCCAAACGGAAATGGATAGAAATTATTATTACTTTCACATATTTGTTCTTACATAAAAGTTATACGGATACTTAGGTAAATTAATGGGGAACCCCAAAAAAAAAAAAAGTGTGAAAGCAATTGCTTTCTGGTATAATGGAGTTGTCTGACACCATCTGCATGTCCAAGTCCAACTCTTCATATCTTTACAGCAATAGTATAAGAGCTCAATTCTTCACACTGTAATAAACCCGGTATTGTATGGAGCAATGCTCGGCATTATAGCTTATATTATAGATACATAGCATCTTGGAAACCCGTTTGGTTTTACTGACTTCTGCCTCGTTTCACCAGAGAAATTCCAGTAGCATCACCTCCCCATTCTTCCAACACAACCAAGAAATTGCCGCTTGGGTTCAGCCATGAACCAGGAACATGATACCTTAAAATAACAATATCTTGTCAGACCAAATTCAAATGAGACCATTTTGCATTATATGACAACATTAACGTGTTTGTACTCATTCTTACCATCGTTGGGAGGGTTGTCCACACTGAGTTCGACATTTTGTATCCATATACATTCCAGCATAATTACAAGCACTACAAGCACCATTTGCTATATATGCAGGCCAATGGCGTCCAATGCTCTGACCATTTACCCATACTTGACCCTTTCCCATGCTACCCATGTCTAAAGCCAATGGATCATCGCCTGCTGGTGCATCGAAAGTTGTCTAATAACACCAAATGGCGTAAGGGCTTAGAATACGTTCTGATGATGGTGAAACAGATGAAACGTTCAGGGATAAAAAGAATTTTCTTACCTTGTACCACGTCAAGGGTTGTTTTTCAGCCAATGATGCACCTTGTGTCCATTCAACAGAGTCACTTCCACTTACAGTATCAAGTCCCAAGGCTTCGCCTTTCAGACCAACCTACTCAACAACATACAGATCAGTCATTTCAAGTATTCTCACTTCCTTGCTAATTTCATCAATTCATTAATAACATGTAGATAACAAACCTTGTATGACCATTTCTGAGCAGACAAGTCTCTTGTCCCCTCATTTAGACCATCCAGTGTGACTGGGCCCAGCACCCCAGCATTCCATTGCTCAAAATGGAACCCCACATTCTGGTTTGAATCACATATAAAATTAGAATTATAAAAAGCTATTTCCCTGAAAATTAGAAATATTAGAGGGGAATCATAGATATAAGAAGAGTGAGAGAACTAACCGGGAGACCCACAGCAACACTTAGTAAAGAAATCTTGTTATTGCCAACCTTCAGATTCACACCGCTACTAAATGTTAGTTTTGGATTCCCCAATCCCCCATAGACAGTTCCTGAGTTGATATAGTAGATGGATAAGTAAGAATGGAAATTTTTAGAGCAAGTTATCAATCAAAAAAGCAAAACAAATTCTGCTTACCTGCAAGTTGACCATTAACAAAGACATGGAGGACATGGCCGGCTGACATTACAGTGAGAGTAGGCCATTTCCCACTTTTTATGAAGGCTTCACCAGCATCAATGTTGACACTGAGTAAGAGTCATCAAAGTTGATTAGATGGAGGGAGAATATGAGTAATTAGTATATATATTCCACTCTTAAAAGGCAAGGAATGATCAGATGAAAGATACTTACTCTGTCATGTACCACAAATAATCTGAAGAATCTCGGGTGACATTACTCTGCTCCCATAATGCAAATGATGAAAATAAATCATCTCCACCGGCATACGAAGGCTGTTCGTTGTATGATTGCCAGGCGAATTTACTTATGGGAGTAATCGTCGGGTAGCTCGAGGCACCAGCCTGTAAAAATGGCGAACAGGTACTCATATTCACGGTTAAAAAAATCTCAGTATAGTGAAAAGTCATTCAACAAAAGCTCAAGTGTGGAACTTTTGAGTTCCTCTCATAAATATACAAGTGGGCAGCATATTCAATATAACCAGAGGCCTTGTCTTACCCTTGCAGTGTTGAAAACAGCGGTTTTGCAGTCAGGTAGAATGCTGATAGACCAAGGTGGTAGTTCATATTGCCCACTTCTAAATGTGACTTTTGCAAAAGATTTAGTGTCATAATTTGCAAGGAATGCAGCACAGGCGCCAGAGTCTGTCTTGAATACATGAGCCTTCGGTAGCAAACAATGGAAAGAATTAATTTTCAACAAACAAAGCAGTTCTTTTGGTTTTCTTTCAAAAATAGCTTAAGGACTTTACCTCCAGGTTATATCCAAGTGATGTCACGCTGGCATCTGAAGCTACCAGAGCTGGTTCACTTTGATGTACTGCTTCGTGCAGAGCCTTCAAATGCCCCCATTTGGGTTCATTTGGAATTCCTGGCACAGTTTAACAAGTCTGAGATTAATGTGAAAATATTAAATATATCTGCTTCACTTTTGTGATGCCTAATTTGACTATTCGCAATTTCAGAGACGAGGAGTTCTATTTGTTCTGAAGAGCTTTAAATGTTTACAATAGGATAAAAGGACTTCTAAATTAATACATACCATATTCATCAAGAGGAGCATCATAGTCATAGCTTGTGGCAATGAAAAGGCCACTACTTGTCCCGAAGTTAGTTCCTCCATGGTACTGAACCCAGAAATGAGAATGTTAGACTTAAAATGAAGCTTAAGTAACGTGAATGCAAATCCTATATAGAAGGGCCAACCTACCATATAGTAGTTCATGAATGAGCCACCACTCTGTATGAATCTGGCAACTGAAAATGCCAAGTCTTCTGCTGGCCTACGAGGGACTGCACCACCAAACTCGGTGTACCTACAGATTAAGAAGCTTCAGAATAAATATACGAGCCGCGTAAAAATGTTTTGGTTTATCCGGTAGCAATTGTGTGAGACTCACCAGCCAGTCCAGTTCTCAGTCCACATTTTGGGTTTGTTCTTGCTATTGGGCTTGTAGTTGTCACAGTAGAATCCATTGCAGGTATCAATCTATTGTATAGTCAGTAAAAATAAATCAGAGAGAGAAAGATGCTGGAAGCTTTATCCATTATAAAACATCGCAGAATCATCAGAAGACATACATGTAGCTGACAAAATTGACACTGAACCCTATAAAAAATATAAGCTTTTTGCAAGGTATTTGGGTCTCAATTAACGTAGAAGAGAGTTGTTGCAAGGAAAACGACATCTTAAACCAAAAAAGAAAACCTTTTTGGGAAGAGGGAGAAGTAATCACTTACAACTGGATAAGGGGCGTCGTCTTGCTCGCACATAACCCATGGCACACCAGTACTTAAATCCTCGGCCATTTGAGCAGCCCATGTGGCGTAAGCTTTTCCAGCGGCACCCATTTGCCCTTCCACTGGACCATACTCGTTCTCAATCTGCAATATTCAATTGGGAAATTCTTATAAATTAAACAATAGAAAATGGAAATGGCCCCAAACATTTTT
This sequence comes from Bauhinia variegata, assembly GCA_022379115.2. Taxonomy (NCBI): domain Eukaryota; kingdom Viridiplantae; phylum Streptophyta; class Magnoliopsida; order Fabales; family Fabaceae; genus Bauhinia; species Bauhinia variegata. The sequence goes on along the minus strand of CM039430.1, from coordinate 5,296,077 downwards.
AATCAAAAAAAATATAGAAACCCAAACAGAGTTCGTATAACACATTAAAATATATTTTTCCTAACCTGAGACATGATTATTGGGCCTCCTTGGGATTGATATAGTTTCTCTGCCTTCATCATGTCAACAATCTTCGTAGTGAATTTTTGCATTGCCGCCTTCATTTGTCATAACAAAAGTTGACCCTTTCTTAGAAAATTGAGCAAATGAAAATTAAATAATAATACAGGAGAGAAGTGATGATGAAAAAACTCTAACCTTAAATGGCCCATTGTCTGTTCTGAATTCAATACCCGGTACATATTTTAACCAAACAGGAAATCCCCTACATCGAAAATAGAGAGAAAACAGAGCACGTTATGTTTGAGTATTGGCTAAGGATCATTTCCATTTTCTATCAATATTCTTATAAAATAATTCAGTACAGATGATCAATACTATCATTACCCAAAGTTCCATTCGGCACAGACGTAGGGACCAACGCGGAGATGAACATAGAGGCCAGCTTGCTGCACCAGCTTGATGAACTTCACCAAGTCGAATCTATCCTCGAAATAATACTGAAATTTTAAAAATGAAGACAGAAAATGTCAGTGAATCTTTTTACTCTTTGATTCAAGGAAGGACTAAAAAGAAAGGAAAGGAAAACTCAGGGAAAGCATTTGCGTTACTTTTCCAGGGGAAGGCTCGTGACCATTCCAAAACACATAGGTCTGAATAACATCTAAGCCTCCATCTTTGGCCTTCTGTATGAGGTCTGGCCACATCTGCAGTAACTCAAAGGCAATGATCAATATCGGAACGAGGGTAAAAGAATTGAGCTTAAAGGTGTAAACTTTATAGACCAGAGGGAATGAGAATGCATGAAAAAACCTAGAAGGAAGTACCTCAGGTGTGCTTCTTGGGTAGTGAATGGAGCCAGAGATCAGGATTCTTCTCTGCCCATCAATAATCAGACCTTTGTGGTCATAAGTCACTGAGGCCGTGACTGCAGAAAGCCATAAACACAAAAGGAGCAGGAAGAACTTTCCCCTTAGCAAATTTCTCATTAGGATGGCTGAACCCATAACCAGTAGCCTTGTCTATTTTCTCTGAGCAATGGATTGGTTTTCCCCCTTCACTTGCTGCTGCTTTTATACATTTGAAACTTAGAAGAGACGCAGTGAATGGTAGGAGGGTGAGAAGGACAGAGAGGAAGAGGCGTCTATTTTTGTTTCTGTACACACTCGCCATTTGTTTTCTTCTTTTGCGATTGAAGAGAGTGGCAGGTGGAGTGTGAGACTCTGATAGATGCCATAAGAGCCATGCAGCTGCAACTGCTTCATAAACATTTCAAGAGAGCAATATTTGGGAATGCTGGGACCCGCATTGTTTTGCCTTTTTTTGCTCTATGTTTTCCCTTACTTTTCTTTCTGTTCTGATCTTTTCAGTTGGTCTTATAAATTAATCATGAAATTGCATGATTATATGGTTTTTAAACTTTTTGAAAAATTAGACAAGATTTAAAAAACAAAAATATCAGATTATTTCAACTTTTATTATCATTATTATTATTATTATTATTATATTTGTTTTGGAAGACAAAATCAAGAGGATATAAATATTACTCTTGTCTGGAAAAATAGTATATAATGGAATCCATTACAGGGCCTATTCATGCAGATATATTTTGGATGGAGCGAAGATGAATGAGTATAAATAAAAGAAAATAAATTACTATGCAAAGCATTTTTTAAATAATAAATTAATGTTTTAATTTGAATAAGATATTAGCAATTTGGTAGTTAAAAAACGTCAAGTTGCCGCATCTTAAACGCGCGTACCATGTCGAGATCCTTTGACTCCACACATTATCCATCTTTGTATTCCCTCCGTTGGATCCCGATCCACCGAATCATCACCAACTACCAATCAAAATATGCCACATCATGAGACGAACAGTTGAAGTGAAAAATCATGTCCATCTCACAAAACCAATTCATGATATCCGTACGATCAGTCGAGATTACGGGGAGTTACAACATTATTTTCTTATTTGCGAGAGAGTTACATTACAACATTAAAATCTAAAAATAAAAGCGCCTATCATGTAGGATTCTTTATACATGTATCTGTTTGAGTAGTACAGTGACAAGTAATTTCCACTTTTTTTTTTTGGTATGAATAATTTCCATAATTACCAATTTTCACAATCGATCACTTGAATGGGACTATCCAACTTTACCACTCAAAATTCACATGTGTCAAATATATAAAACTCTTTTTTCCCACCACATAACCGTCAATTTAAAAAAAAAAATTATATTTTAAATTAAATAAAATAAAACTTTATATTTAATAGAGATAAATTTTTTGTACAGATTAAAAATATTTTAATAAAATTTATTTTTATTATTTATTTATTTATTTAATTTAATTTAAAATATTAATTTAAAAAAAAAATTAGTGATAGTATGAGGAAATAAAATAATTTTTTTTTCTCTCTATACATACGTATCATTTGCTGAAAAAAATTGATGAAATATTACACGCTTGCTTGTTGTAAAGCCTATAAAATAAAAGTAGGTTTTCAAAACAATTGTTGCTTACCTTACCGACATGGAATACAGGGAACTTTGTTTGTTCAACCTGCTGCAAGTTGCTTGGAATGTATGTATTTTACTTGTGCACTCGATCAAAAGACTTGGTTTAATTAGCGGATTGGATAACTGGGTTTCTACCAATTAAAATATAATGATTGGAAAGTTAGCATTTGTTTTTGAAAAGTACGAGTTTAGTTATCAGTGTGTTTAAGCGTTTCAAAAACTTGGTTTCCATGTCGCATTATTAAACCTAATATCAAGTCTTCAGAAAGCAAGTGTTTCGCTCTCGCTTAGGATTCTCTTTTTGTTCATCTGCATGCCTATAGTGGACTAAGTTCCAATTTCCACGTGTCACCTCCTACACTTGCACACTAAATTTAGGTCCTATTTTACAGTCTCTGTTTTAATTTCCAACGTTTAAACGAAGAAACGAAAATAAAAAGCATACCCAGACCCATTTGGCAGTACAGGTTGATTGATTTTGTCTTTTATTCTTTTGGTTCGGAAATCAGAATCAATTAATTTTATGCCATTTTTTAAACGTGTAATTGAAAGCTATAAAAAAAAGATAATAAGACAAGACTTAGGTAAGTGGATGTCTCCCACTAATGGATTTATATGTTATACATAATAATTATATGTATGTAGATATAGAGAAAGTCAAATTTTGCAAAGGTTCTCTACTGGGAAACAAAGATCTGTAAAATGTCTACTCTTTCTGGAGAGAATTAATGTAAAGTAAAATAATTAAATGATTATGATTATGATTATATTCCAAATGAAAATGGAGAGGAAGTATTATTACTTTCAAATATCTGTTCTTACATAATATGGATATTTTAAAATAAAAAATGTGAAAGCAATTGCTTTCTGGTATGATGGAGTTGTCTGGAACACCATCTGCGCGTCCAAGTTCAACTCTTGTAATCTTTACAGCAAGAGCTCCTGTTATAAACACAGTATTGTATGAAGCAATGCTCGTCAGAATAGCTTGTATTATAGATACGTAGCATCTTGAAAACCTATTTGGTTTTACTGACTTCTGCCTCGTTTCACCAGAGAAATCCCAGTAGCATCACCTCCCCATTCTTCCAACACAACCAAGAAATTGCCGCTTGGGTTCAGCCATGAACGAGGAACATGATACCTTAAAAATAATAATAGCTTGTCAGACCTTATTCGAAGGAGACCCTTTTGCAGTAGAAAACAACATTAACTTGTACTCATTCTTACCATCTTTGGGAGGGTTGTCCACACTGAGTTCGACATTTAGTATCCGTATACATTCCAGCATAATTACAAAAACTACAAGCACCGCGTGCTATATATGCGGGCCAATGGCGTCCAATGCTTCGACCATTTACCCATATTTGACCCTTTCCCATGCTACCCATGTCTAAAGCCAATGGATCATTGCCTGCTGGTGCATTGAAAGTTGTCTGATAAAGCCAAAAGGGTAAGAGTAAAAAGGCTTAGAATTCGGTCAGATGGTGGTGATAATCTATAACAGTGAAACAAATGCAATATTCAGGGACAGAAACCATTGTTCTGACCTTGTACCATGCCAATGGTTGTTTTTCAGCCAATGATGCACCTTGTGTCCATTCGACAGAGCCACTTCCAGTTACAGTATTAAGGCCCAAGGCTTCGCCTTTCAGACCAATCTGCCCAACAATATACAAATCAGTAATTCTCTACTATTCGGACTTCCTTACTATTTTCATCAACATTTTTCGATCATTAATAACAGGTAGATAACAAACCTTGTATGACCATTTCTGTCTAGACAAGTCTCTTGCCCCCTCATTTAGACCATACAGTGTAACTGGGCCTAACACCCCAACATTCCATTTCTCAAATTGGAACCCCACATTCTGGTTTAAATCACATATAAAATTAGAATTACAAAAAAGTTATTTCCCCGCAAATTAGAAATATTACAGGGAAAGTAGATATAAGAAGAGTGAGAGAACTAACCGCGAGACCCACAGAAACACTTAGCAAAGAAATCTTGTTATTGCCAACCTTCAGATTCACACCGCTACTAAATGTTAGTTTTGGATTCCCCAAACTCCCATAGACAGTTCCTGAAATGATACAGTAGACGGATAAGTAATAATGGAATTTGTTAAAGCATAATATCAAAGCAAAAAAGCAATATTAATTTTGTTTACCTGCAAGTTGACCATTAACAAAAACATGGACCGCATGGCCTGCTGACATTACGGTGAGAGTAGGCCATTTCCCACTTTTTATGAAGGCTTCGCCAGCACCAATGTTGACACTGAGCAAGAGTAATCAAACATTTGATTAGATGGAGAGGGAATAATAGTGGTATTATATTCCTCTGGTAAAAAGGCAAGGAATGATCAGAAGAAAGATACTTACTCTGTCATGTACCACAAATAATCTGAAGACTCCCAGGTAACACTTGTCTGCTCCCTTAGTGTAAATGCTGTAAATGTATCATCCCCACCGGCATACGCAGGCTGTTCGTTGTATGACTGCCAGGCGAATTTACTGATGGGAGTCATCGTTGGGTAGCTCAAGGAACCAACCTGTATAATTGGTGAACGGGTATTAATATTAACAGTTTAAAAAATCTCAGTATAGTGAACAGTCCTTCAAGAACAGCTCAAGTGTGGAACTTTGGTTCCTCCGAAAAGATATATCAGTGATGGAATCATTTATGCATAAATAACTTCACCGTCCATTCTGTTATTGAATAAATATAAATTTGTGCAGCTTATTCAACATAGCCAGAGGTCTTGGCTTACCCTTGCTGTGTTAAAAACTGCAGTTTTGCAGTCAGGCAGAATGCTGATAGACCAAGGTGGTAGTTCATATTGCCCACTTCCAAATGTGACTTTTGCAAAAGATTTGGTGTCGTAATTTGCAAGGAATGCAGCACAAGCACCAGAGTTTGTCTTGAATACATGAGCCTTGGGTAACATAACAACGAAAAAGAAAATTAATTTTCAACGAACAAAGCAGTTCTTTTGGTTTTCTTCCAACAATAGCTTAAGGACTTTACCTCCAGGTTATAACCAAGTGATGTCACGCTGGCATCTGAAGCCACTAAAGCTGGCTCACTTTGATGTATTGCTTGGTGGAGAGCCTTCAAATGCCCCCATTTAGGTTCATTTGGAATTCCTGGTACAGTTTAACACGTCTGAGATTAATGTGAAAATATTAAATATATCTCTGCTTCACTTGTGTGATGCCTAATTTGACTATTCTCAATATCAGAGATGAGGGCATCTATTTGTTCTAAATAGCTTTAAATGTTTACAGCAGAATAAAGAGACTTCTAAATTAATACATACCATATTCATCAAGAGGAGCATCATAGTCATAGCTTGTGGCAATGAAGAGACCACTAGTTGTCCCGAAGTTAGTTCCTCCATGGTACTGAACCCAGAAATGAGATATCAGACTCAAAAATGAAGTTTATGTAACGTGAATACTCATCGTGTATAGAAGGGCCAACCTACCATATAGTAGTTCATGAATGAGCCACCACTCTGTATGAATCTGGCAACTGAAAATGCCAAGTCTTCTGCTGGCCTACGAGGGACCGCACCACCAAACTCAGTGTACCTACAGATTAAGAAGCTTCGGACTAAATATACGATCTGGGTAAAAATGTTTTGGGTTATCCAGTAGCAATTGTGAGAGACTCACCAGCCGGTCCAATTCTCTGTCCACATTTTGGGTTTGTTCTTGTTATTGGGCTTGTAGTTATCACAGTAGAATCCATTGCAGGTATCAATCTATTGCATAGTCAGTAAACATAGATCAGAGAGAGAAAGATGCCGTTAAAACAAAGCAGAATCATCAGACGATGTACATGTAACTAACAAAATTGACACTAAACAATTACCCAATAAAAATTTAAGCTTTTCCCCAGAAAACGTTGAATCGAAACTAATTTTCAAAACGAAAGTGCGTTTCTAAGAAAATTTGGGTAAGATTAAGGCGCAAAGCTAACTGCTGCAAGTGCAAGTAGAGAGCAAGCCAGGAATCCCCAGAGAGGAGAAGATAGAGCTGCTCAGCTGAGCCGAAGCCGACTCCAAAGAGAAAAGGAATAGAAAATGGCCAAATGGGCTAGAGAGTGAATAGAAAAATATCGAACAGCAGAAGGATTAAAAGTTAATTAAAACACACCAAAAGTAAGTAGCACACTGTTGAAAACCCCACCAAGATAGTTTTTGGAAAAACGACATCTTCAATCAAAAAAGACAGCGTTTTTGGGAAGAGGGAGAAGGAATCACTTACAATTGGATAAGGGGCGTCGTCTTGCTTGCACATTACCCATGGCACACCAGTATTCAAATTCTCGGCCATTTGAGCAGTCCATGTTGTGTAAGCTTTTCCAGCGGCACCGATTTGCCATTCCACAGGTCCATACTCATTCTCAATCTGCAATATTCAATTAATAAATCCTTCTTAATTAAACCTCACTATTCTGATTGAATGGAAATGGTCCCAAACATTTTTAATCAAAAAATATAGAAACTCAAAAACAGAGTCGGTATAAGAGATTAAAATATATTTTTCCTAACCTGAGACATAATTATTGGACCTCCTTGGGATTGAAATAGCTTCTCTGCCTTCATCATGTCAACAATCTTCGTAGTGAATTTTTGCATTGCCGCCTTCGTTCATCATACCAAAAATTGACCTTTTCTTAGAAAATTGATCAAATGATAATTAAATAATAATACATGAGAGAAACGATGATGACCAAAACTCTAACCTTGAACGGCCCATTGTCTGTTCTGAATTCAATGCCCGGGATATATTTTAACCAAATAGGAAATCCCCTAAATTGGAAATAGAGAAGAAACAGAGCGCGTGATGTTTGAGTATTGGCTAAGAATCCTTTCCATTTTCTATCATTATTTCTTATAAAATAATTCAGTACAGCTGACTAAAACTATTATTACCCGAAGTTCCATTCGGCACAGACGTAGGGACCAATGCGGAGATGAACATAGAGGCCGGCTTGCTGCACCAGCTTGATGAACTTCACCAAGTCGAATCTATCCTCGAAATAATACTGAAATTTAAAAAACAATATCAGTAAATTTTTTAACTTTTTGATTCATGGAAGGACTAAAAGGAAATGAGAATCTTAGGCAAAGCATTTGCATTACTTTTCCAGGAGAAGGTTCGTGACCATTCCAAAACACATAGGTCTGAATAACATCTAAGCCTCCATCTTTGGCTTTCTGTATGAGGTCTGGCCACATCTGCAGTCACTCAAAGCCAATGATCAATATCAGAAAGAGGGAAAAATAATTGAGCTTAAAGCTGTGAACTTTCCAGACCAGAGGGAATGAGAATGCATGAAAAAAGCTAAAAAGGAATTACCTCGGGTGTGCTTCTTGGGTAGTGAATGGAGCCAGATATCAGAATTCTTCTGCGCCCATTAATAATTAGACCTTTGCGGTCATAAGTCACTGAGGCTGTGACTGCAGAAAGCCATAAACACAAAAGAAGCAGGAAGAACTTTCCCCATAGCAAATTCCTCATTAGGATGGCTGAACCTATAACCAGTAACCTTGTCTATTTTCTCTAAACAATGGATTGGTTTTTCCCCCTTCACTTGGCTGTTGTTTTATACATTTGAAACTTGAAAGAAACGCAGGAAATGGAGGAATGGTGACTGGCTGAGAGGGAAAGAAAGAAAGAGGTGTCTATTTCTGTTTCTGTACACACTCGCCTTCTGTATTTTTCTTTTGGGATTGAAAAGAGTGGCAGGTGGAGTGTGAGGCTTCAATAGATGTGAGTGACTTCAGCTAATAGCCCAATAGAATGCAGGCGATGAGAGCCCTGCAGCTGCAACTGCTTTATAAACATTTTCAAGAGAGCAATAGCTGGGGAGGCTGGGACCCATGTTCTTCCTTTTGTGGGGACTCACCCCTTTCTTAACACGGAACCATAAAGGCTATATACCAATTGTTTAATTTTAGTTCTTGCTTTGGTAAATGTAGCTTCATTTATTTTCTCATAACCAGTTTAAGACAAATTTGTTGTTTGGTGACTTACCAAGTGAAGGGATTAATTGTGGGAAGCCTTTCTTTTCCTTTTCTTACTTGGGACCATACTACGTCGTTTTCCACACGTTTAGTTGAGGTTATTTCATACATAAAACTTATTTGGACATAGTTTTGTCAGTTGAGTACAAGGGATATGGATCTAAACTCATTAATAAAAAAGCATTGAATTAAGTAAGACATTTACTGTCTCGTATCTAATAACTTAATTATATAATATTTTTAAAAATAATAATTTTTAACCAATTAAATGTAGTGTCATAAGATATACCACAACAATCAAGACAAATATTGGTATGGATGTCTTTTACTACATAAATTGTTTCTATTGACTCTTCTTACAACAGCGATTCCCGTAATGAAATTTGAAGCACTGACAAGATGCCACGTATGATAGGTCCTTTAGAGATACAGCCAAAGTTAAGACTTGTAAACAATTTGGACGGTCTTATAAATTAAATGATAGAACTGAATTCATTTAATGAAAAAAAAAAAAAAAAAAAGAGAGAGAGAATGGAAGCGAAATATTTTAAAATTAAACGGAAAAAGGAAACTCCAAAAACAGTTTAAGTGAGAAAATTAATTATTTTGCCTTACTGTTATTTCAGTCAAAAGTTTAAATGAATTTATGTTTAAAGTAAATTTTAAAATTCAAGAAGTAGTTATAAAGTATTATCATTTGAGAGCCAACCTTGTGGGGTGCTCAATCACCAGAGCTGCTAACCTACCATACCATGACTTCTCACCTTACATTTATGATCTCGTGAGTTGGTCTTATGAATTTAGCATGAAATACATGATTGTCATTAAACTTTTTGAAAAATTAGACAAGCTTTAATATTAAATTATTTTAATTTTTTATTTTAGAAGAAAAATTAACAGAATAAACATATTACTTTTGTCTTTAAAAATATGATGAGAAAGAAGAAAGTATATGACGTAATATAGTATAGGGTGTATTTATGCAAGTATATTTTGGTGTTGGATTTACTTGGTAATTGGGTAATTTGGATTAGATATTAGGATTTATGCAAATAGATTTTGGATTTTGGATTAGGTCGTTAAAAAAGTCAAGTTGCCGCATCTTGAAACGCGTGTACGATGCCGAGGTTCTTTGGTTTTTTTTCCGCCTTGATGACGAGATTCTTTGACTCCACTCACTATCCATCTTTGAATTCTCTTCGTTGGACTTGGATCCCCATCCACTGAATCATCACCAACTACCAATCAAAATATGCCACATCATTTTTACAATAATAGGACATTTGAAATAAGTTAAGGTCTTAGAACATTTGAAATATATGAAATTTCACGCCTGATAAAATAAATTTATTATTTATTAGTCTTTATCTTAAACATAGATTACTTTGTAAGGTAATTTCTTAGTATATATATATATAACTTTTCTATCAGTTTTAAATGTTTCAAAATTATCTATAGCTTAATTCCAAACAATTAATTTTTTGTTGTGGCTCAGGTAATCAACGAAATTGAAATGGTTCATTTCGTTGAACTTAAAGTATAATAATGTTCATAAATAATCCCGCCATTATAAAAGTGAGGGAATCTTTACGAGAATGGTTGTTTTATCTTCAAAATATATTATAAGCTAGTGTTTTGGAGAACATATCCATGGGAACAACTAGGTAACGTATTTACATAGGAAATCTATATAAATAAAATTTTGAAGTATCACTTTCAATTGCATTATTGCTATTTCTTTTCACAATCACCCTTTATTTTATTTTTGTTTTATGGAAAACATCATCGCAGAAGCAATTTTCATAAAATAATTAATTTTTACCATGACAGATTACTAAAGTGATATAATACTGGGTTGGTTGTAGTAGAGTGTACAAAAGTAGCTCTGGGAAGTCTCTGTTGTTCAACCTGCTGCAAGTTGCTTGGTAACAGGGGTTGGAATGTTGATGGTTTCACTTGCACTCGATGATCCGTTAGAAAAGGCTTTGTTTAATTAGCAAACAAGAAAGGGATTATATAACTAAATATGATTTGATTGCATGCTGTAACAGAATATAATGATTGGAAAGCTAGCATTTGTTTCTGACAAGTACAAGTTTAGTTATCTGTATGTTTAAACCTTTCAAACTCGGTTTCCACGTCGCATTATTAAACCTAATCTTCAAAACGCAGTGATTCAATCTCACATATGGGCCCAAAAGCAGGTTTCTCCTTTTGTTCATTTTCTCTTTCATTCCAATCCACTCCATCTCCATCTCAATATCCGTGTGTACGGTGGATTAAGTTCCAAACGCACCAAATTTAGGTCCTATCTTATAATCTATCCTTTTTCCAAGTACTAGTTTTATGAAGGAATAGGTAGACGACGAAGAAGCCACATCATAAATAGATGGAAGTGGACCCCATAGTTTTGACCATACTCATTCTGATTCTGAATGATCATTGGATGATCTCAGTTGTGATGATAAGGTAACACATTTTGAGGTTCTTGTTCCGACCAAACAGATCACGAGTTACCTCTCCTTCGTAACACAAGTGATTGGGAAGGCACATGGAAACATCAGATACCAAGTGTTGTTTCCCTTTGGATCAGAGTCCCAGCCACCTTTGTACGCCACTCTCTGGAGCCCAAACATTCCATTCCGGGTTCAGTGGGCCCCTGTGGACTTCTGATTAAGATATGCGGGCCATCCAGCAAACCGGTGACTCATTCATTATCTCTAACAAACTCCCCCATGCATCCAAGATGTTAAAGTCAAGGAAAGGATTTTTATTTATTTCGCCAACAAGGATCAGTTTCTTGTTGTTCAATTAATACCTATAAGGGTTTGGAAAAAATAAAATAAAATAAATGCAAGCGGTATTTTTTAATAATAAAGATATTTTTAAATTAATATTTCCATGTTAAAACTAAATATCTCTCGTCATAATCTAAAGAAATTTTTTTAATGTATTTAGAAATTTTCGAATTTAAATCTTGGTAACATAGATAAATGTATTGCATGAAAATTTAATATTTTCATAAAGACGCATTTGTCAAACATATTCCCGTCAATTTGGACTTTGGTGACAGAGGCACGCTATCTTCCTTCATTTTCTTCTTTGGTTGAAAATATTAAGGCTGGTAAAATAGTAATTTTCCTAATCTCAGCCACTGTATAATTCGTATTCGACGTTTAATTTGCACTACTATTATTATATATGCTTATTAATCAAAGTTGGAAGAACATCATTATCAGGATACATCTAGAATGGTTTATAAGTCATATTCATTGTGTTTAAGAATTAGGACCGCAACCTAACCATCTTCTCTATAATTAAATCTTGAAGTAACTATGTTATATAATAAAATTTTGTATCTCACTAGTTGTATTAAATTATAATAAAATAATTATATAAATTAAATTAATTAATTTTTTTATGAGTCCCAAAATCATAAAATTAGATTTTTTATTTTTCATAAATATCTTCTAATTAAAGAGAAATACTATTTGAGATATTACGAACATTTGTTTTAATAAGAATTTAAATCTGAATTCATTATATTGTAAGAGCTAGCTTCTTTTACTAAATTCATAAAATAAAATTCAAGGTAAAAATAGTGGAATAAAAAATTTTGTCCCATGTCTGATATATCATATGTAATGTTATTAAAATAAAATTACAACAAGGGTCGTATTTTTACTTAGGAAGAGTCACGGACTGTCATATTCAATCACATTAAATGAAACGTAACAGGTTCATGAAAGACTAGTAATATTTGTTTAAAAATGAGCCATTTGATTCATGATGTATAAAGAATAGTGAAGCCTTTCCTAATAGTAATGCATAAAATAATCATAATAAATAATTGTACTACTCTCTCTTGCTTTGAAATCTAATCATTGATTAAACAGGAAACAAAAATAACTTATTCATTGAAAGCTACAATCTATCAATATATCCTGATCGTTTAAAGTTTATACACCTTTTTTCTGTGTCTTCTAGCAAAAAAAAAAAAAAAAAAAATTAAAAAAAAACTTGTTGAGTTTCAAGATGTTTAATAATAATATTAAATTTAAAACATTAAAGTTGTAATTGCTATAATAAGATACTTACTAATATCATGTCTTAGGATTAGTTTTACACTTAAATAGAAAGAATTTTCATTGGTGTAAATTATATATATATACATAACATTTGAAATGAAAAATAGAAAAGAAAAAGTCCCTTTCAAATAATGGGCCGGCTAACGTAGGCAAAACCCTCACCAATGGTCCTATCCATATAATCACCATTTTTTTTCAGAACAAAAAGAATTTTAATAGAGAGAATGGAGTAGAGGAGATTGGTATTGCTTGCCAAACTTATTAATTTAGGACTATATGAATAATGGTTTTAGGCAGACCAAAGACTTTGGCTTATTGCATAATAATCATCAATTGACTTGTTAACTCTATTTGTTTTTAGTTATGGAATTGAACGCTTAACGAACACCGATATTTTTTATTTCACCCATGAAGCTATCAAGTCTGAATAGTATTTGATTCTTTTGGTGAGTTCCATTGAGCATATCCATGCAGCTTTACTTGACTGTGAAATCACAAGACTTTGCTCCACTACCAGCACACACACACCAAAAGTCCACCACCAATGTTGGCTTGCCTCCTCCATTCACAAGTGCTTTTACTGCAGGGGTCTCTTCTTGGAACCTTTATACCTACCATTTTCTCTAACCAAAGTGAATTATTTTCCTTGTGATACAAGTTCAAAAATGCACGAAATTGCTCATTTTGGGACATGATATATCTTGCAATTAATGGACGCAAGTCCCTTAATTACCACTGAACCATATAGCTTTGAGGTCTTGTGTTGTGTTGCGTTGCGTAAAGAACCCACCCGGGTTGGTAATGGCTCAATTCGTGTCTCAATCATATATCAAATATTAAAGATGGATCAATCATTGTGTTGAATTGCTACGTAAAATACGATAGAATAGCTAAGATGATGATGATGCATACACTCATGGAGATATTCAAGAGATAAGGAGAAGAGATTGGAGTCCCATATTGAAATATTTGTTTAGGAGTTTAGCTAAGCTAGGTGGCTTTGCTTGTCTAATTGTGGCTAAATCAATAAATGAATCTGATTCTTATTTCTTTTACAAAATAAAATCATAATAATAATAATAATAATAATGAAGACGAGAATAAAGAAAGTGTGTTTTGGTTCAAACATATATGTATATCCAAAACTGATGACTAGACTTGCCTTATCTTTTGCCCTGGCCATGTCTTTGGACGGCTCCCCACGTTTCTCAAGACGTAAAGCCGTTACATATCTTAGCCTCCCTCACTTGCCTTATCTTTTGTTTGTCTATAAACTTTTGCACCTCAATTGAAAGATAAGCTTATTTTCCAAACATGATTGATTAGATGGAGAAGCAAAACCCATATATTTATGCCTTGCCCATGTGGGAATTAAATGGACAGTTCTTTTAACACATCTCAAAATTTTTAAAGCCATGTCCCTCATTTTTCAAAACTTTAATTTTTAAAATATAATTTATACTTTAAAAATTAAAATTTTGAAATAAATAATATGTGAAATTAAAAAAAAAAAAAAAAAAAAAAAGGCGTAAGAAGAATTAATGAGAGGTGGGATGTAAAAAGAATTGGCCCGAATTTAAAAGGCGAACATTTTTTTGTCTTCAAATATGGGTTGTAGGAATCAAAAAGGTGGGTGCAAAAATTAAGTCACTGAATCCAAAAGCTGTTAAGAGTGGGTTGAATACCAATGGCCCATCTCCTTGAAATTAATTAGGTCTCCTATGAGTTTGAAGCATAATGCCCAGTGGTGGCTGACTTCTCCTTCAGCCTATGTTGTCAACTTACAATATATATCCCTCACTTATCCGAAATTCATAGTTTAATTATTAAAGTTTATACCCATTGTCTTAATTTATACTTCGTTGTTTTTGTTTCATGACCATGAAATTAACCTTATCTGTTGTTGAGTTTGAAGTTAAACCTAGCAATTTTCAAATTTGTCTGCTGGAACTAGGAAAAAGATAGTATATGTCATTATTATGATTATAAATAATTTTGTCTTCGTTTCTTACATTTTTCATTATTACGATTATTTTTTCAAATAGATCAGAACCACTCAAAATGAGTTCGTTAAAACAAAATAATTAATAGTATACAAACTCATTCGCATCCAATTGAATAGCTTAAGACAACAAATATATATAGTTGCTGAGTCCCATACCACAATATTATCTTTTGATCCTCAGCCTTGCCCATGAAACTCTGCACTCACCATAAAAATACTCTTGTGATCTAAGGAGAGAGAGAAACTGAGATTGTCATATAGCTCAAAACCAGTGGCCCACTTGCCAATTTTGAAAAGTACCATAATTTTGGACTCACTAGATATTGCAGACAGCAAATCCATCATGATAGGAGTGATTTAGAAACCATATACGTAGCCTACCTCGTGTTCATAAAAAATATCAATGATTTATAATCATTTCGGGACATGTAGACAAAAATCAATTTTCGTGTTTAAACAAAAAGTTCTCCTCTGTTCTATTTTCAGATATACAGAGAGTTTGGTAAAAAGGTTGTTTCATATGTTTCACTACGGGGGATATTTTAGTAGCTAAATGCTCTGCTTGAGAATGATACGCGAATAAAAAGTATAACGACCAACGTGGCTCACGTTTTGTTCCTCATATTTAAAAAATTTTATTCATCATCTCACAAGTTTCTCAACAGTTTAAACAATTACGATATAAAAAATGAAATTAATATAAATTTTTAAATAAAATAAATAAAATTAATAAGTTTATAAGTGTGGAACACTAATGTTATAAATGTAAAAGAGGAATATGATATTTAACTCTTACCTGGATGGAGCATAGATGCAATAACCTGTCCTTTTGCCTGCACCAGAATTCATTGCTTTTTGGCAACACTAACCTTTGTCATGCAATTCTTTCTGTTTCACGAGCTGCCGAAGATATGTGTGTATATATATATATATATTCCCCGGCCCATTGTCTATTTCTTCCATAGAATAAATTCGCATTTATTGCACAGCTCCCCCAAGATATATATGATCTATTTAATTTAATGAAAGAATCATCTCTCCTCAAATCAAATCAAAAACTTAACAGTCTCAGAGATAACCATAGACCCATTTAAAGAAAAAGTTTGTTAAATGCGAAGAAGCTATCGTTTATTTATGTTGTATGGCTTCAACGCAAATCAAAGTGAGATAGCCGTTAGTCTGTTCACATGTATGTGGTGGGTGCATACCAAAGTCAAAAGTATGTGAAAAGAAAATTTGAATGTCTTTATATTTCCTTAAAACAATTTTTCTAACTCAAGATAATCAATCCTTTGAGACAATAGACTATATAGTTACATAGCAGTATTGTTTTATCTAAATCAGCCCGAATCTTCAAATGGTCCAAGATTTCTTTGAGTGGATTCTAAGTTTGCCTTCTCTTATGGTCAAAAGAGGAAAAAAGAAGAAGTTATAGCCTCTAATTTAATTAACATGGTACATATAACACAACTATTTTGGGTAACACACATTCTACGAAGAATTAAAAGATTTTAACTTTATTCTTCTGATGACAAAAAGAAGCAAAGAAAATTAAACAGTCCATCGATCTCTCATTTTTATGATCTAGGAGTGAATAAGTATCATTGGCCCATCAAATTATTTCTAGCTAGAAGCAAGATTATTGGGTGATGAGTACGTTATCTTGTTATATGTGGTTACCATCAAATATATCATGTTATCTTCGATCGTTTTAACTAGCAAGCGTCTCGCTTTCAAGTGGGTAAAATGAAAATCTTTGGTGCAGATAGGGTTTGTCATAAGTATGGGGTCAGCGTAGTAGCATTCCACACACACACTCCTTTTAGTTTTGTCTTTTTAACTTGTCTTCTTATTTGGGTGTCATCAAGTCACGGGAATGTCTTATAGTGAGAGGAGAGCCCAGAGAGTGATTGCCTTTGGGCTCTGTCTGCCCTTTAAATGCGTTTTACCTCTCTTATACCTCAGAACCCTTTTGCATTCTCTATCTATCTTCAGTAGATCCCAAGAGCCAAGCCCTCTCTTCTTTCCACCTTTATTGCACCACTGATCCATCATCAATCCATCCCGCTTCTCTCCTATTTCTAGCTATCTGGGTCTGCTCAGTTTCTGTGCTTGCTTGTGTTTATCTGTGTCAACAGTGAGTGTCTTGTTATGATGATACCTTCTTACCGTTGTTCACTGTCTTCTGCTATGCCTTTAGATCTTAATGAAGATCAAAACCATCTTGTCAGTCCTACCCATCAAGCCTCTTCTTCATCTTCTTCTCTATCATATCCTGTTGTCTTCAACCCAGATCATGAACAAGATCAAGCAAGATCTTGCTACTGGGAAGTAAATCCCTCACAAAGTGATGAAGAGGTGCATACTTAGTATTATTATTGTTATGAATTGATCAACGAATTAATTCCCTTGTGCTTCTCTTTCTAACCATTTGATCCCTTTCATGTGATCTTTTAGGCTGAGAAAACTGTTCCTTCAAGTGGATCGTGGGATCATCCCGCAGAAGAAAAGGATGAGAGCAAGAATGGCCTCAAGCTCAAACTTTGGAACAAAGAAGATGGGACTGAAAATGATAAAGCTGACGAAGAGGATGGTTCACTGAAGTGGCTGCCTTCAAAGATAAGGATCATAAGGAAGATGATGATGGGATCGGATCAAAGGTGTTCTGAATCTTCTGATACAGCAGTCAATTCTATGAACAAGTTTGAAGATCAGACACAACCATCATCCCCACCAGCGGCCACTGAGGACAATAGTAGCAATATTACTTCACACAACAGTAATATCACTGTTAGGGTTTGTGCTGATTGCCATACCACTAAGACCCCTCTTTGGAGGAGTGGACCTAGAGGTCCAAAGGTATCTTTTTCTTTTGTCCCCACAAGGATTCATGCTCAACAAATTTCATAGTCAATTAAGCTTCATACATGGTTTTAATTAAATTAAAGAATATTTGTGTGTTTTTTATTTTTTGGTTGCAGTCACTTTGCAATGCTTGTGGGATTCGACAAAGGAAGGCAAGACGTGCGATGGCTGTAGCTGCAGCATCGGAGAATGGCACAATTCTTGCGGCCGAGACATCTTCTGCCAAGGGGAATCCTAAGTTGCACCAACACAACAAAGAGAAGAAGTTGAAAGGAGGGCGTGCACCACAGATGAAAAGGAAGCGAAAGCTTAAAAGCACGGCCAAGCCAATATGTCGAGGCAGAAAGAAGTTTTCTTTCGAGGATTTTGCAATAAAGTTGAGCAACAACTTGGCTCTCCAGCAACTGGTTTTCCCTCAGGATGAGAAGGAAGCGGCCATCTTACTCATGTCTCTATCCTATGGCCTCCTTCATGGATGAGCCTTTATGTTATTTCTTCAAGGGATTTTTTGTGTTTATTTTAATAATTAGAACTAGTTTAGATCAATGGAGCGAGTGAGAGAAGAGGATGCAATGGAGTTAGTTAGGAAGGGATAATAGCTAGCTAGGGCCGGGAGGAAGGGAAATGAAGGACGATAAACTTGTGGTGGGTGATTAAAGATCAACGTTATGTTACATTTAAACAAGTAGACAAGGCAAAAATGTGGCATCTCTTGTTCAGGAATCTCTTATTATCTTAGCAAATTTAATAAAATTTCCACGGATTTATGCTATTCTTGTGATCACTTAATTTAATTTGTCTTTATATATATTTGATGTAACGATTATTTTTGGGTGATTGGTTTTCATTATGAACGTACGCATGCAATTTGGTTAAGCTAGCTTGATTCTATATGTATATCTAACTCTTGATCATAACAATTAAGGGTTTGATAATTGATCCACACTCCCTTGATTATATAATGATCAGTGTGAAAGTTCCTTAAGCGTATATACACGCATATAATAATTAGAGCGAGCATGATCATATATAATTCATAAAGCAACAAGAGTACGCTTGATTTGTTTGAGAATCTTTCTTGTCAAAACGGTTCTAACAGAGATTGACCTAATTAAGGAGCTTCCCAATCATGACAGCGATGATTCATATATGTCTGGAAATGCAGCTTTTTCTTGTGTCTAGCTCCACCTTGAGCATTGTACTCTTTGACTCATCAGACATTGTCTCTGGCTGCGCGCATCTTAATTAACCAGAAATGAAATAGCCACATGAGCTAGCTCTAGTATAGCAAGAATCCTTCCCTCCTCTTCTCTTACACCCCACCACAAAACGCCATGAAATTGAACTATCACTGCAGACAACCTTGGATACTAATTTGCTCAATTGATAGCAACTTCACACTTGTTTAGGATCTAAATGGTCAGGATCATGCTCTCTTATCATGTTTTCAACAGTTTTTCTGTACTTGGACAATTCTACTCACACTTGAACTTTTCGAAAAATACATGATACAAATCTTTTTTACCCATGTTTGGGACCATGATAAGACTGATGGTTATTATTTTAGAATTCTACTATTAATATTTTTGTTTTATAATTCTATATTTTTTTCCTTAATTAATTTCATATTTTAACAAAATAATTTCATTTTTAAATATTAAGATATTCCCCAGACATGTAGTAGTAGGATTATAATAGAGTTTCTTCGTGTTTAGAAAAGAAAAATTTGCTCTTAGATTACTCTCGAGGCTTTTCTGTTGTTAAGGCAGGTCCCTCGGATCATTGAAAATAATTGGGATGTGGTTATGGACATTATGGTCCACTAGTACGGTACCTCACGGGTTGAACTATGATCCTGTCTTGATGAGCCCCAAATAAAAATGTCAAAATTCAGTGTCAGTTGGGTCAGTTCCAAAAACCTGATTTAACAAATGTGGAAAGGGCTCAGGAAAAAAAAAAAAGAAAAAAAGCGGGCTTTGAGGAGCTTGGGGAAGTTGAAAATTGCGGATATCAATCAACAGTTGAATTGGTAGCAATAATGACTGAAACATAGACACATTGTTTCTCAGAGAGGTTAGAAATTGGCTTGCGGAGTCTCCATTGGAAGTTGTAGATTTAACTGTGAAGGTTTTCTTTAAACCACGGAAACTGGAGTCAACAATCCACAAGCAGAGCTACTTCCACATTCTGTTATCACAATCAGCAGAGAGAATCATCATTTACTTAAGTGAATGGCCGAACCCCCACATGTGCCTCGAACAGAGTCGCTCATGAAGCGCAGCAAGTTGATTTGGCGTTTACTATTGATCTCAAATTTTGCGCTTGGAGGTTAGCTTTCACCCCCTTTTCTCTCTCTCGAACTTGTTTTAAATTATAACGTTTGTCTACTTATGCATATGTCCCATTATGTGCTGCAGTAGATATATGTTCCAGGGTTGCTCTAGTCACGAAATGCCGAATAATTTGTTTGCCTTTAATGTGTTCGATGTATTGACTAGTACAACTTTCTTCGATTGCTGTTGCTTGTACCGGCAATCAGTTGATATATGCTCTGTGCATATATTGACAAGCATAATTTTCTAGACTAGTTTCTTTCTAGACCTTCGTATGATTTGTTTTCAACTATTTAAGTGGGACCTCCTCTTAGCTTGCTGATGCTTGTACACCATTACGACTAAATGAATTTTAACATTTTGTTAGTAGCACATTGATTAGTAATACGCAATTGGATTCAGGATGCCTAACGTGGGTGCTTGAAACTTCTATCAACTCTTTAAGAAAGTAGAAAGCAAAGTAATTTGCCATGGTGCCTGGGCACATGCACATGCAGTTTCTGTTTTACAGGCTATGTATCATGCTGTTACTCGAGTCCTTTTTTTGGTGGTTACTGATGATTAGCCCCTTGATTAAATTTTAATGCTTCCAAGGCATTATTTGAACAACTTTGTCACCAATATTCAGTTTGATAATATGATAGTGAAAATAATCAGAACAGTAGATTGTGTTTATGGGTTTTCTTTGTACATATATTTGACGTTGGAACATAATTACAAGCATTTATTTTTTCATGATCAAATCCTCTTATCCTGTCTAAGCTTCCGAGTGTCTGACCATACGAAGAAAGTTGCTCGATTCCAGAGTGCATGAGGAAACGCCAGGAATGTACTTTTCTTTCTTGGGGTTTATGATTTTTTTTTTTTCTGATGACTTGCACTCTTGCAGCCTATCTCTTTGCATGGGCCAAAAAGAGAGATTCAATGGAGATTAATGGCAAAAAGAAACAAAGTTTGGAAAAGAGCGAAGCTACTGCCGAAGTTCCCCCTAAACCCATCACCGATTATTTGGATTCATATTATGATGAAGAATCACTCTTTGGACCTGACACGATGCCAATGAAGGTGCAAGATCCCATCCTGGAAGAACAACAGCGCGAAATTTTCCAGTTGATGCTGGAAGAGAGGAGAAAAATGAAACCTAAGGATCCTATGGAGAAAAAACAAATTGATGAACAGAAGGTCATTCTGAAACAGTTTATCCGTGCAGAATCCATGCCAAAGTTTTAATTTCCACTACATTTCTCGCTTAATCATACCACTGACAGATTAAATCTTGAACCCTCAAGAAAGATAGACTTGGACTTTAACAAGCTCATCTGTTGTAAGGTGGAATTGCATTTTTTTGTTGGATAGTGACAGCATGATATGACATTGCATTTTCCTGAGTTCTGAATTATTGGAAAAAGAGAGCTACTCAAAATTGAGTTTATATGCACACCAGCTGTTCTTGCAGGGATGACTGTAGCCTTAACTTCATATAGATGAACGTTGATCGAAAATGTGATAGACTGCTATTGAATTAATGTAGCATTGGATTCAAAATGATCACGAGTGCGTATCAGTAGAGATATATCTCTTGTTCCTTTCACGTTAACCGCATAAACGATAGACACATCATTCCAATGAACAACTGAACGTTGACAGCCAAGGTGGGAGGTAGATATGTAAACATATATTGGCAGCACATGAAATAAGCAATGATGGATGCATGAACAGGATAATTTATGGCATGTGGATGGTACAGCGACTGTTTCATTTGTATCAAACTTGAGTTAAACCCTTTAACTTTGTTGGTCAATTACTTTGTATAGTTCTAATTTGGTCCTAAAAAGGTTACAGTTAATTAACAGTGTCCCATAGAGACATCTTTAACTGTTACAGCAACTTGCCATTAGGCTCTTCCAATTTGAATGGTAACTGCTCAAAAGTGGGCGAGTTTGAAGTTTGAACTAGTCAATAACAATAAGACAAACCCAAAAAAAAAAAAAAAAAAACCTTCAAGCATTGATTGTGTTGTGGCTAATAAATGGTTTGGACCACAATAGATGATTACAGTGGATTCTAACCATATCCCTAATTCCCTATCCGTTCCAAGTTTCAGTCTTTCTCTCACTCAAACAGCAGTGTACTGAAGTTTGCACTATGTTCGTTTTGCTAATTGAGGAATCATCCTTAATCTTTTCCTTTCGTATTTGGCCGACTTAGATACAGTTCGTATCTTATTTACGCTTCTGCAATGCCAGGAACCATCCTGGTTTCAGGTATTAACTATATAAATATATATCATGCAGCAGGAATCCAACTATGTCAGACAAACTATGATTTTTCTTACTTATCTATTCATTTTACAGTCTTGGAATTCATGGGTCTTCCGCTATCTTCATCAACATCTTTAACAGGTATGCTATTGACTTTTTGATCTTAACCACCAATTCTTTGAACTAAGTCAGTGTGGTGAATGCAGTTTCCATGGGGAAAACAGTGTACCAAGTAAGCGAAAAGGGAGACTTTTCCTTGTGAGTTAAACTTGGAATTTCATCTGGTTCATTTGACATTTGTTTAGTGAAATTTCTCGGTTTTATTACCTGTTTGTTGTTCCGTCTTAAGCAGCCCATTGACTAGCCTTCGTAATGATTTGATTGTTTTACTTCAAGATGTTGATGGGAATGAAATTTGGCGTACCGGTTGCTTCTGAATCACTTTCCATTTGAACATTTGAGCTTTCTTTTAGTGAGTCATAAAGTATGTAACTATTTATTATATTGTAATTTCAAGCAGGTATTGAGGCCAAGTCAATAGTTGAGAAAGGTGGTTGGGAAGATTTTTTTCCCCTTGGGAGTGGACATCTGCATTTGAAGTTGCAGTTCATCCTTAATGACCAAGAGCGAGAGAAAATTCGTATAATGGTATAAGTTCCATTTCCTTATGCAATTTCTTCGGATGATCTGTATCATTCTAGAGTTGAGTTGAACGTGTATGCTTGTTAGCATCATCTGATGCTGAGCTTGTCAATATTGCTTTGTAGAGACAATCTGCATTGAAGAAGAAACAGGACGAGCTTCTCGATAGCAGTCCAAGAAGTGCTACTACTTCTGCTAGGAGTGCAGCACTGCCCTTGTGCGCAAACGATGAGGTCTCAGGTTTGATCTTTACTCAACTGATTAAGAAACGTAAAGCAGAAAAAAGAACAGTAAAAAGAGCAAATAGTGAGAGAATTTTATACTTATGAATGCGGTCCTACATCTTCTTAAGATTTGCCAAAGGGACACCTTCAACTTGAAGCAGTAAATGTCAAACAAAAAAATTCCATAGTCCACAACGACAAAAGACCTGTTTATGAAAACGTAGTAGGAGTTGAACCTGACCAAAAGCAGCTAAATCAAGAGACATTGGAATAAGTTCTATAGTAACGTTGTTTGTTTAATGGCTATATCACCTGTTATAGACTATTGCAGATCAAAATAGATCAACTGCAATATCTGTCACAAGCAGTTGATCATACTCAATTACAACCCAAGGGTTTAATGAAGAAGTCTGCAATTCATTCACCATCTATGGAGGATCCTCAGAGAGCTATCGGTTCAAAAGAAAGGGGAATTTCATCCATGGACAATCTGATGCCTCCTAATTTGGAGAATAGTCTTGGTTATTCTGAGAAGCAGAATCCCCTGGGAAAAACTCCCACTCCCGGCAATGTCAGGAAAATGGTAAGTGCCTTTGAAAGTGGTCTGGTTCAGGTACAATACCATCTATATATTCTTGCAAGTACTTCAACGACAACTGGAGTTCACATCTCATATAAGGAAACCGAGCAGTTGGAGGATTTGAGCACAATAAAAAATACTAAACAAACAAATAGATTCAATTGAAAGGAATACATTTACAGTAAAACATAAAACGGAAGAGAAATATAACAAAGATTTGATGAACACATCCACAGGAGAAACCATGCTGGCGTTAACTTGATTCAGCTATACATTTTGAAGATAAATAAATCTTACTCTGTTGAAAGTTCTGGTGCATGGATATTCCCAGATGAACCCAAAAAAGGTTCTGTCTACAAGCCGGTGGTAAAACACTAATGGATCTTTTGGAAAGTCAGGTTAAAAGCCATCAAACAAGTTTGGATTTCTCAATAATAGAAGTTTTAGATAAGGAATCAAAATACATTTATATGGTGCTTTGGTTAATTATCATGTCATTCAAGGAAAGATTTGAATCTAGGTGTTTTGGTGAACAAGATATCTCTCACAGATTCAGGAAAACTGACCATATATAGTCTTAGTTTTGCTTGCGCCAATGACAAAAGAAAGAAAGAAATTCTGAGCTGTCAGCTGCGTGTCTCACTGGACGGAGAAATCTATCACTCTTCCTTTGTTAACGTAGAAAACAAACAACAGCAAAACTTCTTTCCTATTATATTTCACATAGACTCATCTCAGATCCTGTTTTGTGTCAAATATATAAAAA
Organism: Bauhinia variegata; assembly: GCA_022379115.2. Classification (NCBI taxonomy): domain Eukaryota; kingdom Viridiplantae; phylum Streptophyta; class Magnoliopsida; order Fabales; family Fabaceae; genus Bauhinia; species Bauhinia variegata. The sequence continues at coordinate 5,271,687 of CM039430.1, read as the reverse complement.
AAGAAGAAGCTATTTTTCAAGTGTCATGATAAATTTACTACCATCTTATTGTTCCTCACAGAGTTACTATCATTATCTTGAGCTGTTTCGTTCAGATAGAAACATTTAAAAAGGGGAACAAAAGAAGTGCATTTTGCTAGCGTTGAAATTGACGACTTGCTAAATGAGTTTATTTTTTTCTGTCATAGAATGCAACATCTTTTGAAACTGGAACTGGAACTGAGGTCAGCCATCATGGAGAGATACACAAAATTGAAGAATCAAAGTCCAAGAATTCGGATGATAAAATTTCTGCAGGACCAGTTAATCAGGTTATAATCAATTTTGGGTTCAGCCAAACAAACAGTGCACTCTAACAGAAGCAACAGAAATTGCAATATCTTTTGACTCATGTTCATCCTGTTGTTGAAGAATCTGACATGTTCTTTCCTGTATGAACTTCCCAGGTAATAAAAGTTGCAATCATTGTGGGATTTGGAATTCTCGTTCTCCTTACCAGGCAAAGAAAAAGCAGGTGAAACCATTAAATCTACTAAAATTTCTTCATCATCTATTTTTCTTCCACAGTTCAATTGTTGCTCAAAAATATATTAATTGATTTTAATATCTATTGCAGATAGGTTCTGGTGTCCAAAAATCTACTGGAATCATCCCAAAAGTTCCCTTGTTTCTTTTTTGGTTTGTGTCACGGCCAGATTCTTTACTATCAAATGTAATAACACGTCGTTATTTGATTCATTTCTCAAACTCAAGTGTAAATTTCCCTATTTGTAATTATCACCCATCCAATAAATTGCTGGCACAATTTTTCTTTTTTAATGTGAAGAAAGATACTGGTGTTATAAAATACTCCTGATAGAGTTTTGCTAAAAAGATACACAAATTTATTATTTAGTCTATTAAAAAGATGAACTATTTTGAGTTTAATCAATCAATAACTATCTTTTTTTTTTTTTTTTGGTTAGAAATCTATAATGATTCATTAGGGAGGTTCTCCGAGTCCCACATCGAGTGTGGATGCGCTCGATGTGGGGCTTATAAGCCAATAGGCACTCTCCCCCTACAAGCTAGCTTTTGGGGGTGAATTTTACCTAGAAAGCTTATAACAGTGGTATCAGAGCTTAATTCCTGTATTAGAATCTTTGGGTTCACGGAAAATGGGTACCCAGGAAAATGGGTTGGGATAGTCTGTCTCAAAAACTTGAGTATTAGCCGTCCGGGCCCAACGGGGGGCCATTGTAATGATTCATTGGGGAGGTTCTCTGAGTCCCACATTGAGTGTGGATGCGCTCGATGTGGAGCTTATAAGCCAATTAATTTACTAAACATTATTTTATAGTGAATTTTTTAGGGAAAAAATCGTAGAATCCAACATAACAGTTAACGGAGGGGTTCTTGGGCTTGTTGATCCAGGCATATGGGAAAAAGATGACAATATCCTGAAAATTAAGAGTGTTTCTACAAATAAATATAATTTGATTGGTATCCTTCGAAATTCTTAACTGAAGCGTATGTATCTAAAACCCTAATTGAGGAAATTCCGACTAAACCCCTTCACTTTGCTTGAACTCTGTAATCAGCAGATCAAGTCCCTGAGAATTACTGAACTGATCGGAGATGACTCGTGGCATAAAACACCGTGGAAAAGCAAAGAGGAAGAACAAGGTTTCTTCTTTTGCACTGTCAATTCCTTTGATAGCTCGTTTCATTATGTTTTTTTGGGACACCGTCTTATGTTTTGTTTTCCCAAAAACTTCAGGAATCAAACAAACGGGATGGAGCATCTTCATCTTCTTCGGTACCGTCTCTTCCGGTCAAGGTTTGGCAACCAGGTGTCGACAAATTGGAGGAAGGGGAGGAGCTTCAGTGTGATCCTTCAGCTTATAACTCTCTTCACGCCTTTCACATTGGATGGCCCTGTCTGAGGTGACACTCGTTTCCTTCATATTTTTCTTTTTTTCCGTGTTAACCAATTGACACCATGAAAAGATCGAGAAAAAAATGAAATTTGGAAATTGTACAATTCTGGGATTGCAGTCTGTTTAGTAATGGCGGCTATTCCTTCAGTGGAACAACTTTAATCTTTTCCCTTTTCTGAATGTGAATTAGCTAGAACCTTAATTTACTTCGCTTATTAGAGTTAGTTGGTGAACTTTGGTTATCTTCAAAATGATAGGATAAAATAATCTGTTGCTGAGCTTTATGGACTTTTCTTTTGCTTTCTGCTCAATATCAGTATATCAGTGCTCTAAGTTTTAAATGGATTGTGACAGCTTCGATATTGTTCGTGACTCTTTGGGTTTTGTGCGGACAGAATTCCCGTACACAGTATATTTCATGGCAGGAACTCAGGTTTGACTCTTTCGTGTATGCTTTTCAGGTCTCTTACATTATCACGTTGATATCGTGTTGCATTTCCTACAGGCAGAGAAAGCTTCTTATAATTCTATTGGAATTTTTAAATTATCAAATATATCTGGGAAAAGACGTGAATTGGTGCCTAAACTTGCAACTGATGATTCTGAAATGGATGATGAGGCTAGTGATAGTGAGGATGACAGTGACGATGAAGATCCTGATGGTCCTAAGGCTCCTATTTTGCAGGTAATTTCTTGTTTATTTGACTTTGTATTATTTCACTTGTTGCATGTTTTACCCCACTATTGCTGACATGTTCACTGTTCTTGTTCACATCTACAGTTACGGAAGGTATCTCATGAAGGATGTATCAACCGTATACGCACCATGACACAGAATCCCCACATTTGTGCTGCTTGGGCGGATACTGGTTATGTAAAGGTCCGACTTTTTAGCCATATTATTTGGTCTTTTATGATCAATGTATTATCAGGGTTTTTTTTATCCATTATTTGGAATCTGTTTCTTTGGCATAGATAGTAGATAGATTCATCAGAATTTAATTACCGTAAGCCCTGGGAATAATGATAGATTCACACTTCATTCCAAGGTGGTCTCTCACCTTAAGCCCATGTTATAGATAATTTAAAAATGTGGTTAGGCAAGAAACTGAGGTTTTATTATATAGCAACTGGTGCCTCAGAACTCTCAGAATAAATTGAGATGTGAGTTGATGGAAATTGAGATAAGTTTGAATGTCTTAAATTAGACAGTATTCCAGTGACTTGTGGGACGTTTCTTGCCTAAGCCCCAATGAGGGTGTAAGTTTGATAGTTCTCTCTCACATCAGTAACATCACAGTTATCCCCTATTTTCTCTTGTCATGTTCCTTCTTGACTTAGCTCTCTTTGCTTCTTCTACTTGTATCTCTTGTCTTTCTCTCTTAAGCAGAAAACTTAATTGCCACTTCAGTAATGTTTGAATCATACTTTCTATTTTGTATGTGATCTGACACTTGAGTAATCAATTTGCAGATCTGGGACTTCAGCTCTCATCTGAATGCTCTAGCAGAATCAGAAACAGAAGGTGTCCAGGGACTTGCTTCAGTATTCAATCAGGATCCATTAATTAAGTTTAAGCACAAAGATGAAGGCTATGCTATAGACTGGAGTCCTCTTGGTCCTGGAAGGCTTGTATCTGGTATTCTTTAATGATATTTTTCGTGTGCAGTTAGTTCAGAGATATGAGATGGTCTAATGATTTTATTTGTGCTCTTGATGTTTGAAAGGGGATTGCAAGAATTGTATTTATTTGTGGGAGCCTACATCAGGTGCCACCTGGAATGTTGACAACACTCCATTTCTTGGACATTCTGCTAGTGTTGAAGATCTTCAAGTATGAAGCAGTACCTGCTCTGTTTTCACAATTCTATGTCCAATTCAAACCTTTTTTTTTTTTTTTTTCCCTCATTTATGAATCTTAAGAGAATTGTTACTCCAATTAATCTATGCAGTGGAGCCCTACAGAACCTGATGTTTTTGCTTCTTGTTCCGTGGATGGAAGCATCGCAATTTGGGATACCCGTTTGGGAAAGTCACCGGCAACTTCTTTTAAAGCGCATAATGCAGACGTCAATGTCATGTCATGGAACAGGTATTTAATCATTAATATTTGATGTTCCTCAACTTCAATGCCATTCTATATGTCAAGCGTACTTTGTACTTGATTTTATTTGGTAGGTTGGCTAGTTGCATGTTAGCCTCTGGCAGCGACGACGGGACATTTTCTATTCGTGATCTGAGATTGCTGAAGGTATGTCTAGCCTGAATGTGGTGGTGGAAATTTTTTATATTAGGTAAACATGTTTCATTTGTAAGAGGAAGAGCATTGTGAACGTGATGCTTTCACTACTTGAACGTGTCTCATGTTATCCATAATGGGTTGATTAACTCTTTGATCATCCGTTTCTTCCTGCATGCTTGTAGCAGATTGCATTATTTTCTTATAAAGTTGATCGATTTTTACTGTTTTTTAATTTCTGTGATGACCTTATGTATTCCCATGCTGTTTTATCCTTCTCGTGCTTCAATTCTAAACCAGAAATTGAAGTCCATGCTAACCCATCTACCTATGAACTTTTAGATGCCTTACACCGAAGATTTTTCTTTGTGTGCAGGAAGGAGATTCTGTAGTAGCACATTTTGAATACCATAAGCACCCAATCACATCCATTGAGTGGAGTCCACATGAAGCATCTTCGTTGGCTGTTTCATCATCTGATAATCAGCTTACGTAAGTAAATATGATATTAGTGATTTCCTGACAAACTCAAGGATTATAGTTTTTGAAATTTTAAATCTTGTGTACTGGTTTCCACCATAGAATATGGGACCTTTCCTTAGAAAAGGACGAGGAAGAGGAGGCGGAATTTAAAGCTAAAACCAAAGAACAAGTAAATGCTCCTGCAGATCTACCTCCCCAACTTCTATTTATTCACCAGGTAGGTTCATATATCTCATGCTTATCTGGGTGGTAGAAGTCCCTGATTAAGTACTGTCTACTAACTTATTTGTGATTTCCGACAGGGACAAAAAGACATAAAAGAACTGCATTGGCATACACAGGTTCCTGGAATGATCGTGTCTACTGCAGCAGATGGATTCAACATCTTGATGCCTTCAAATATTCAAAGCACCCTGCCAGAAGATGGCGCTTGACACGTCTTCGATATGCCTTTTGCCAGGAAATCATGAGTTGAATATTCAAAGAAAATAACTGACAAGTTACATAAAATGCTCCCAAGCGCTTAGGGCCTTTTCCCTGGAATGCCAACAAGCTATGAGAGAGCAAGCAGAACAGATCAAGAAATAAAGATCCACGTAAGTCCTTTGGTGACGACCAGGCACTATAGAAGTGTATGTCACACATGAAACACAAAATATTGACATCTTTCCTTGAAAAAATTTATTATGGGGTTAACTTTTTTCTCTCTCCCACTATTACAAGAGCAAAAATGCTGAAAGCATACTAGATCATTTGAAAAAGAGAGAGATTCACAAACAAAAAAAACACGTTTGTGTTTATTTGTTCTTTTACAAGTAATTCTCATCTTTACATCCAGTGAGTTTTAATTCCATGATCTGTTACTCATTTTATTCTAAAGGAGAACAAAGAGCCATTAGACCCTGACCACAACCCCGTTTATCCGTCTGGAAATCATTATGCAATTAAGCATCACAAACATGAGAGTAGGAAACATACCGCAAGAGAACCAAAAACTTTCATTAGGAATGAACCAGCTCCTTTCAACTTCTCAGGGGATTTCCCACTTGAAGCCAGCTCTCTATCGGCCTTAAAGCAGGAAAAGAAAACAAAAAAATTGTCACCCTGTTTTCTCCATCGCATACTTCATCTGAACTTACATCAAACGAAACCACAAATGCAACTTCCACAATAAAACAAGTCAATTCGGTATCATACATACCCTCTCCGCAAGAACCCTTATTTCGTAAACAATCACACACAATGCTTCCAAAGCCCACGCTGACTCCCAATTGCGAAACTCCTCGATGAATGCACTGAATTCCCACCATTCGAATATGCAGTTGAGGGTTGAAAGATAAATTTGTTTATTTCACTACAGATCCTAGAAAAAAGAAAATGCATATAAACAACATTCATTTGAACTTTGAAACAAAATAAACGTTAAATAGGGATATAAAGGTAACTACTTGGCAGTTTTCTCAAATGCGTTATAGGCTTCAACCAAGCTTCCCTGTGTATAATTCTGCAGAGCACGGAAAAGGGAAGCGAGGATTTCTCCTAACTGAGAGAACTAATCGGACTGTTTGATGAGCCTATTAACATCCTGTAAAAATAGCCAGATGTCCTTCCAAGGATGAATAAATTCCAGTTTTATTTTTGTAAATTAGATAAGTTCGCAGAACAGAGAGAGAGACCTGGAAGAGGTTGGGGGCGTCAGCTAAAGAGAGAAGGAAGGGGGAATTAGGGGAGAAAGCGAATAACGTCTTGAGGTAAGCAACATCTTGAAAAGAAACGGCGTCGGAGAAGCGATTGAGAAACTCCGTGATCCTTCTGTGCGCTTCCCCCATGCTCAGATACGCCATAGTTCCTTGATTGATCCTCTTCCTGCTTGTTTATTCAATTTCAGCCCAAGGAGGCCGAGCTCCCTCTAGCTTCTAATCTAACTCCAGTGTTTAGTGAATCTCTCGTTGACAAATGCTAAAACGTCACCGTTTCAGCCTTGCGTTAGCGGCGAACAGAAACGGGCTTCCCTTTTACGCTGGCCTGTTTACACAGTAGGACTTGGTAGCTAATTGGCTAATGCTGTGGCAAAGGGATCTCCTCAACTATAAACAATGTGTTTAATAGCAATATTATATTACATATTATGCTAAAAAGGAAAAAAGAAAATGTGCAGCCAGAACTTGAAGCTTATCATCCTCATCTTCACTATTTACCATTATTCTAGCCATCTGAACTGATGAGAGATTAATTGAAAACTCATAGTACTAGAAAATTGTTTTACCGGGAAATTTACTTTTATGACTTGTTTAAATTAGGAGATTAATTGGTGAGCAAAGATTTGAAGAAAGTTGAGAAACCTTGTGAACTCACACTCTGCAATCATTGCATTGCACTTGATGCGTGGGTGTTTATCCTTTTCACCACAATCACATCTTACAGAATCTCAGACCGCATTATAAAAGACAAGCACTTTTTTCTCGTATTGGGGTTAAACTTTATGATTATGACGTCTCTGACTATGCTGTCTGATGAAGAGCCAAGGTTTTTACGTACTGTACTGGAATTGGAGCAGAAAAGCAAACAAAGGCACCTCACCAGACATCCAATACAGAATTTCCGTCCCAAAAGGAAAAAGATGATCATCATCATCATCTCAACGTTGACACCAAACTGAAACTATTCCCACTTTATAACTGTGGGCCTCAACCGTCAGCGTTCCCATGTAGCCGCACTACTTGACGAAAAACAGAGTACGTGGCCGATGGCTCTGTTTCCCTTCCCGAATCCCCGTTACTGATTACTTTAATGTATGCTGGTACTACTAGCATCGGCAATGCCTGCCAAAAAGTTAACAGAAAAAAAAAAAAGAAAGAAAAACTTTACTTGAACCCCCTGAAGGACTCGGTTTATTTATTTACACGGAAAGGTACTTATTGCTATGTATTTAGGATATTCGATCAGAGAAGTTGGTCCTGTCTACCGAATACTGATAATGATGAGAGATAATCTGTATATATTGCAAGTTATGGGTTATGATTCGTAGAAAAGAAGAGCTTCCAAATGGATCTTTGCTTCCTCAGACGTTTGGGTGGCGTCACGGTAGCTGCAACCTTCATTTGCTCTGCTTGTACTCTGCATCTCTGTATCAGCACATCTAGACATCGTCTCAGAAATTGAGCAACTGTGGGTACGGTAAGTTTTCTTAGATATGCAAAGTATATACCCCGATAATCTGGGTGGAGAGAAAATAAAGTTCAAAGTCTAGATTGACCCTTTTCTCATGTCCCTATGTCGTTAACACTTTTTTTTTTAACATATGATTTGATTGTGACAATAGAATAGGATTGGATTGATTGGGTTATAGCGAAGAAGTGACTAATAAAAAGATAAGTACTTTTTGTATTTGGGACCTTCCTTCAATAATGATCAAAATCTCTCTATATGTTTACCCAAGTGAGGAATCAATTTATCCACGTGGGATTGTCGTATGGTTTTCAAGTTCTAAACTTTGACGCGTCACTTTCCATGCTCTTGTCATAATCATTGTTATTTGTTAAGAAAACATTAGGAAAGGGCAAAGAGAAGTAGTCACTTTCCATGTTCCAATAGTGTTATCATTGATGATAACAAACATTACAAAGCCACACACCAATACGTGGTTTTAGTGGTTGGTGGCCTTCCTTCGGACCAAATTGAAATCATTGGCCTTCCTTCTTGGTTAAATTTGTTTAATTGGCAATGCTACCCCACACCTCAATCAAACTGCAAACTCTCACTCTTGCATTCATGTGTATTTGATTTGATAGTTTGGTTGTATGTGAATTGAGTGACCCCCCCAACCACATATTGAATTCGTCGGAGATCAGACACCTCCATAAAGGTATTCCATTCTTTCGTAACCTATGTAAAAGTAGGGAGCATTTGTATATTTAGTACCGTGCTGTGTTTTGTCTCGTGTCGTGTCACTCAACTGAAGCGAACAAGAGAAGAGAGGGAGAGGCCGTTCCGTTAGATTATATATACCAACGGAAAATCCCATCCTTTATCTCTGGGAACGCTGTTCGGTTTTTGTCTGAGGTCGGTCGGTCTCTTTTCTAGATAAATGTTCTTCTTCGTGTCTATGCTTAATTAATTTATTAATTCACGATGATATAATATAATATTGTACTACATATGGTTTGTCATTATAAGAATAAGAATATGAATATGAATGTTTTCGGCCTTGGAATAATTAATTAAAGTTGAGTCGGACGTATTTGTCTTGTCTTTATCTAACTTTTCCCCCCCTGAATCCCTACCATAAGAATCTCTCCTGAAATAGCTCAAAGTTTTCCTCCACATAAACAATATTTGTTCATAAACCTTGCCCTTCTCAACTCACTAGTACCTACCTATCTCCACCACGCATCGCTCTAGCTTGCACATGGGTGGTCGAGCTTCTTTCAAGCCCTTCGCAATCAGATATTTTTCCTCCGCCTTCATCTTCACCGCCATCATTCTCCTTCGCCCCTGGTTTCATGCAGAGGCTGATGATTCCAGAGAAACGCCTCCCAATGTTAAAAATGTTGGTGGTGTTGCCAATGGCGACTCTCCGACTCCCTCGACACTTGCCGTGCCAGAGCCGGGGACAACTGGTCAACAGAAATTCCATTTTTTTAATCCCAGCGTAGCCGTTGTAGTGGGCGTTCTGACTAGCATGCTTTCTCTCACCTTTCTCCTGCTTCTCTATGCCAAACACTGCAAGCGTGGGAATGCTGCTGCCCTCCCTGGGTTTAGGAGAAACCAAAATTCAAGAGGGCCACCACCTTCCGCCGCAAGGAAGAACTCAGGGATCAACCGCGGCGTGATTGAGTCCTTACCCATTTTCAGATTCGGATCGCTGAGCGGGGAAAAGGATGGCCTCGAATGTGCTGTTTGCCTCACAAGGTTTGAATCCACGGACGTTCTCAGATTGCTTCCCAAATGCAAACACGCCTTCCACGTTGAATGCGTGGATACATGGCTGGACGCACATTCCACTTGCCCGCTCTGTCGCTGCAGGGTCGACCCGGAAGACATTCTTCTCGTGGAAGACGATAAGATCTTGCGCAATAATCAACCAATTCCGGCCGTGCAAGAAGATCATGACCCGGAAGAAACTGACATCGAAGCCGGAACAAACGGGTTGGACCCAGAGTCAAACCACGGTCTTCGTCGAGTCTCGGGGAGACACTCGTCCGCTTTCGAAAGAGGGTTGTTGCAGATAATTATGGGGAGAGCAACGGGGAAGGAGCCGGAACGCGAAGCAGTTGGGCACGAAACGACGTCGCGCAGACGGTCTCTGGACAGCGCGGGCACGCCTTACCGCACGAGAAGAAACAGCGAACCCGTAGCGGTGGATTGCTTCGAGCGCCCCAGAAGAGACGGGCTGTTGTTGAGCCAGGACAAGACAAGAAATTTGGAGCATAGATTGGAGCACCGGATCATTGTCTCCCCGTCCCCAAAATCCAATGGGCTCCACCAGCATCGATGGAGCGACGTACAGGCGTCAGATCTGCTTTATCTAACATCGGAGAAGATCATCAGCGACAGTCGTAGTAGAATGTCGTCGTCATCCGCATCAGCGGGATCTAGACGATCAGCATCGCGGGTGCAGCGGCAGAATGTGCAGCTGGCGTTGCACCGGAACACTCGGAGAGGAGGAACAGTAGGGATGGCAGAGGCGTAATAAATTGGAGAAGCTTGTCGGAAATCACGGGGTCGAGCAGGTACTGGAGCAGGAACAGGGAGCAAGTTGAGCACGAGCATCATGAGGAAGAACGAGAGAGAGACAGGGATTGTATGCCAGACGGTTAGCTTGGGTTTCTCAGTGGCACACAGCTGTACGGCAAGGAGGAACGGTACTAGTAGCAGTGCTAAATTTCTCAGTCCGTTCTCAGTTCTGACAAACTTACTATTCCTGCTGCTGCTGCTGTTGCCGTTGCGGTTGCCGATGCTACGATGCTAGCCAAGGCTAGGCTAGGTGCTAGCTTAGTGTTGGTTAGAGACAACAGGATAAATTAATTAAGGGCCTGGGCCCAGGGCCCACCTGGCCCGTAAGAGAGAGGAGAAGCACGTGCAGGACGGAAGGACACACGTACAGGAGCGAGGTTGGATGGACGTATGTATGTATGTATGCGATAGTGATGCGGAGATGGCTTATTTTGGGCGTTTGCCAATTAATTTTGCTCTTTAGTATCGTAAAATTAAACACGAACTTGTCTCATGCTTCCATTGTTGTTTCTGCTGGGGATGGCATGGCGGATATTGAAAATTGAGAACTCAATGCTCCTCTGTCTTCTCTTGTGGAACTAAGAGTCTAATTGCACAGAGAATATTAGCATTCACTAGAACGAGAGGATGATGATCCGATCCTATACAACTTATTTATATTTCCGGAACCTTTAAATAAAATATTTTGGGCTAAAATTAAACTAGAAATTCAAACATAGATAGTAAACTGTATTGGAACCGCCCAATGAAATAATCATTCATTTAACATGGTATCTGATTCAGAGACGCTCTTGATCTTTATTATTATTACTTTTAACATTTAAGCCGAAGATGAAATGCAATTACCTTCCAGAGAGAAATAATGATAACCATGTCTCAACTCTCAAGGACCAAGTGTCATTCCTGAGATAATATACTTTTACCTCTCCTCTCTCACCAAACACACGATGGGACTGCATACACAAATTTCTCCCTCCCAAACCATATTTCATCTTACCATATAATAAAATAAATTATGATGTAAATTCAAATTATCACGTCAAATTGTCAATTTTTGCCTTCTTTCTTTATTTAATCCTTTTTTTTTTACTTAGAGCATCCTCAAATCCTGAAAAATTTCTCTAAATACTTTTTATCTCGAAAAATGCTGAGATTTAGTTTATTTCATAAGGATAAAATAACACTATAATTATTATTATAAACAATATGAAAGTAATAACACAGCATCTCCAACAAGGAAGATAATATTCTCATAAAAAAAAAAAAATGGAGATAATATATAGTAACCGTGTCCTATTAAAAAATAGTAATCATATAATTAAACAGATTCTATTTTTCTTAATTATATTATATATTATTGCGAGATAATCGCGCAATGGGGCCTGTATTATTTGTATTTGTGAAACAGCCCCTAGGGTTTTCGTTTCCTATTGAGCCAAGCCAGACGAGAAACAGAACGGCGACCAACCTCTGCTATTCCGCGCTATGCAACGTCCGCATCCTATACGTAACTTCTATTTTGAAAAATGCTATATTAGGGTTCCTGGTAATTTGAGCGTCAAATTAGTTCCTATTCTTCCTACCTCGAACCCCTAGGTTTTCGCAGATTTCTCTATCGGACGGAAACCGATGGAGGACGGGTCACGGCAGGGTCGCTCGTTGATAAAGCAGCTCGCGTGCTGCAATAAGACGAGCAGAGACAAAGCTCTTCGCGTCCTCCTCAAGGCATGGCTACCCTCGCAATCCGAGCTGCCCGAAGACGACATGAAGAAGCTATGGAAGGGTCTCTTCTACTGTGTCTGGCATGCTGACAAGGTTCCTGTTCAATCCGACCTCATTGATCGTCTCTCGTCGCTTCTCTTAGCCCTCGATCTAGACCTGTCTCTGCAGTACTTTTCCGCTTTTCTGCTCACCGTGCGTCGCGAGTGGTCTGGAATTGACGCGCTCAGGTTAGACAAATTCTACTTACTAATTCGGAGGTTTATTCACAAATTTTTTCTCCTTCTTAAAAAGAATTCGTGGAATTTGGAGCTTTCTCAACGGTTGATGGGTATTTTGGATGAGAAGACTTTCTCTGCTGACGATAAGTTACAGGGTAATGGTGTTAATTACCACATTGCCTCTGTTTTTTTGGAAGAGCTTAAGTCTTTTCTCCCCCTTCGATCGGAAGTACTTGAGCTGCTTTTCAAACCCTTCTTCTGCGCTATGAGCAAATTCCCTGATAAAGTCTTGCTGGGGAAGATTAAGTCTAATATGTTTGACGTGTTGCTAGCAATGGGGAAGAGATTGTTGGAGGTTAAGAAGGCAGGGAATGAGGTAGATTCAGGTGATGATGTTGTGCTGCTTGGAACAGTTGCATTAGTCATTAGGTTTTCAAGTAAGTTTTTTGACTTGGGTTCTTCGCCTGAATGCTGTCAGGGAAATAGAAAAGTGTTGCTTGGTCTGCATGAGGAATTTATGAAGTTGGAGAAAGATATGGCATCTTCTGGATTGGAATTCTCCATTCCTGATATTGTAAATCAAGATGAAGAAGAGGAAGTGCCAACTCTGGTTCCCATAGCTCACAAGATGGAGGTGGATGCTGTTGAAGGTAATTTGGGACAGGATGAGGTTGTTGCAAATGGTTCAAATGGAGCTACCAAGAAGCGCTTGAAGAAGTCTAAGAAGGATAAAAAGGCTACCGTTGGTAGTGCTAAAAAAGCAAAGAATAATAATGATTTATCAGGTGAGAATGGGAATGAGAATGAAAATGTAGCTAGCGAGAACGGTGGAAGTTATGACAATGAACAAACTAATCATGAGAGCACAACGTTCTTAAATGAATCTGTGATTTCAAATCTCCAAAAACAGTTTGAGAAGGTTGCTGCAGAAGCTGGCTTGGATGATGGGGTTGCAAGTGCCATTGATAGTCCTGAAGCTACAGTTACCGGAACTTTATCCAAGAAGAGAAAGAGAACAAAGAGTGTCAAGGAGCAGCAATCTGCAAATACTGACATCAATAGTGGAGATGCTGAAGACACAATTTCAAAGACTGAGGAGAAAAGTAAAAAGAAGGTAAGATTTTCCATGAAAAATAACTTGGTCTGGAAGCCACACAGTCCTTTACCTCATCAGAGTTTGAGATTGCCTCCCTCTGCTACCCCCAGAGGAAGTGCTCTCAAGAAGGGGGTACCCCCAGGTCCCGTCAGGGAGATGCCTCCTGCTACTAAGAAGGGGAAACTGAAGAAGGTGAGGAAGACATTAATGGGCGTTTCCCCTTCTGTCAAACGCTTGAAGAAATTAAAATCTCGTTCTACTTGATAGTCTTGATGCTCTTTGGCAAGAAAAGTAAAAAAGAAAAAGAAAAAGAACTATTTCAAAGGATAGGATGATGTTTCATGACATGTTTGTCATACTTACTTTTGGTGTTTATGAATTCTTTGAAGTTTATCGTGATGTCAGAATTGATTTATGCATCTGTTAACAAACAAATGTTTACGGAGATGAGACCATGCCTTAAGATTTTGATATTGAATGGATCACTATCGAATTTTGCTTGTTTTAATTTGATAAGATGTCCCTTTAATACTTGGTGACAAAACAACTGTTCTTTTGCGTCCAAAGAAAATGAGTCATAGGAAGTAGAAGAATTGCTTTTTCCTCAGGAGATGTGTGTTTATCGCAAGTGATGAGGATGTAAATGAGCTTTTACTTGGGTGAATCTATGTCTTAAATTGCCCCTAACTGGTGTTAAGGTGGATGATAATGATGATTCATTGGTTTGCATTGTGAATGAAAGTTAATTAGGTGCTCTCGTTGCCCTTTTTGTTCAAGGAGGATTAGAGGGATGGTTCCTTATTTTAAATTGTGTTGGTGTTATTTGAATGATGCATTGCGCTGTTTCTGATGATTGCCAGGGACATCGAAAGAATGCATCCAATAGACGAAGAAGCATGGTGCTTTAGGAAAAAGAGGAACGATAGGGGAGCTGAATGTGTGGGACATGGATTCCAATTCCTCGTCATTAATACAATTATACAACTTCTCTAATCTATCAGTTTTGCTTACAGTCCAACTCCATACTTCTAAATTTTTCTTAAACTAGAAGCATAAAGGAAAATCAGTTTTGGATCCAATAGAATGTTTAGTTTTACTCTAATTTGTTATCGGGTTACGTTTTATATTAAATGATCATGATAGTGATATCTTTGTTCTCATCTTTTCAATTAGTACTGTTTTATGATAATTTTGTCGTTGAATTGCCTCTTTGGTCGTACTATGGAAGTGTGCATTGGAGGGATTAAGAAAGTTGATATTTTCTTAGGTACGAATATCATTGAAATGGATAAATTTATTCTCTCTTGTAAACCACTAAGTGATAAATGTAAATAGAAATGATGAAATATCTCGGTATTTTTCTAATATTCTGAATGGATGAAAGTGGAGACCCTCCCTTGGTAGTCCTACTCCGCTAGGCTCTCATTTAAGGCATACAATGATAATGTCAGTTTTTACAATGTTTCTTATTATTCTAGAAGCTTATAATTGTCATATGTTAGCGTAAACAGTCAATTTTTTTAACTTGAAGAAATTTTGAATGCTTCTCTCTTACGTCTCTATAAAAAATAGAACACAGTTATATAACATGTCAACAACTTAACATAGGTTAGGCAGCAATAGAGCTTCAAAATCATGTTTCTTATCCCCTCTCTATTACGTAGGGTACGTCGAGGGGGGCTAATCATTTGTGGAGGCTTCGATCACTGACCTTAAGGATATTCATGTTTACAATAACGATATATATATATATATATATATATATAACTGTTTCTTTTCAATATGGAATCTTATTTTAATCTACACCTTAGTTATTATTATTTTTTAAATGGTATCAAATTCATGAGCCGACGTATATGAAGTTCAGTGAGGATTTTTTTTAATGGATTTTGTTGATGGATAGACCTTTTCTCTAATGTTCATCACATGTCCCATTAATCTATTTGCTTCTACATTAATTTATTAAAGTTAAGTAAACCAATTCAAAGTTTAAACTTGACACCACCAAATATCCATGACGGAGTCATCAAATATCGGTGAACATCAAAGAGCCATCTTGACAAATTTTACATCAAGTTGGGGAAGAAAATAGGAAACTTAAAAAGAAAAATTAAATTTATGCTTTCTAATTTGACCTCTGTCCTTTAGAAGAAGTCGGTTTAGGATCACCAAATATCATTTATTCATACCGTGGCCTTGAAACAAACCAAACATTACAAATTACAGCTTATTTATAAGCACGTTTGTCTTCTCTTGCCTGCTTTTTACATAGAAAAAAATTTAAGTAATATAAACAAAGACCATATTGTCGTTTATTTATATAAAACAAAAAACAAAAGGAGAAAAAAGAAAACGTGGAAAGCAATTTAGGTGAGGGATATGCATGAGTTTGATGATAATCTTCTTATGCCAGTGAGCATTCAGGAGGGAATCCTTGTGGGAATCGCTTAGCATCAGTGCAATAGTTGTAAATCATGTAATTCTTCTGCACCCATTTGATTCTTGCTTGCCCTGTTGAATCCAGTGACTGTTTGTACCATGCTTGGTTATGTGAACCAGAGCAAGAGGAACCTTGAGAATTCCAAAGACAAGCTTGTGCATTGAAATTTCTGTAAGAGGCAGTGAATGGTGCCTGGCTCCAATCTGTCTTCACAAGGCCACCCCTTGTGGCCCAATCATCAGCGTTCCAAAGGCTCGAGTATATTCTCATGGCCTGGTTCTTTGGGAAAGCAACTCCTTTAGATTCCAAGTTCTTGAATTCCCTAATGGGTGTCCCATCTACAGAGAATCTGATAAAACAAAAATAATTAATGTATCAGAAAAAAAAAAAAAGAAGAAAATTTCAGATGATCAACTTTTCAAAAGTGAAACAGAGGGAAACAGAGATGTGCGTACATGATGCTCTGTGGATTCCAGAGAATGGAATAAGTGTGGAAGTCTTTGGTAGGATCGAACCATAAATAGAACTGCTGTTCTCTGTTGCCTTTCCCTTGTGTGAATACGTTGGTGTGGAGAATATATGGATCGCCGGAAAGGTTGCCCAGAAATTCAAAGTCTATTTCGTCCCAACCAGAACCCTTAGAAGACAGCTGCAGAATCAAAAGTCAAGCTTAGTATTCGATGTTATCTAAAGACAAGACATGCACGAAGACGAAGAACCAGAGTGTTACAACTTACATAGTATGCGGTTACTGTACCGGCAGAATTGCCTCCGACAAGCTTGAGCTGCATGTCAATTTTTCCAAACAAGTATTCGTGTGTGGACTGGAAACCAGAGCCAGAGGCTTTGTCAAGGGAGAGGGTGAGAAGCTGGCCATTTTCAAGTATCTTGGCACGCCCATCACCAAAAGTTATTTGAAAATCTTGGTAAAAGTTCCCTGCCGATGCCGCCACCAAGAAGCAGCAGTTTATTAAGACAAAACAAGACACTCTCTTACTGCTCATTTCAAAAACACAGGGCTTTGATTCTTTTTTTAATTTGGAATAGAGCCAAACAGGTAACTAAGCGAAAGGGACAAAGGGAGAGAAAGAAGAAGTGGCTTGGCGAATACTGAAGTGCATGGAAGCGTATATATATAGGCATGGAGATTTGCATTAATGGATATTTTCTAAGGTGGTGGAAGTGGTTGGGAAAATTGCAAGCGTGTGAGAGTGTAAGGGGTGGGGCGGGGCTGGGGGAGAAAGAGAAGGGAAGCACTAGAGATATGCATGGGTTGACATGGGTTTGCTCTGAGTGGGGACCAATGACAGCTAGCTATTGAGGATGATATCCTAGTGTTCTCGAATCATTTGACGTTTTACTACGCGCTTGTAAAATACTATGACTGGCACCAACAGCTGTCTCATCTAATCGAATCAAAGTGGTTATAGTGTAGTCTTCTCTTTAGTTAATTAATTGTTTTTGGAGAAACAAGCTTTATTTTGGAAATAAAGCTTAATTATTAACATATTCATAACAAAATAATAAGTTCAATCGACCATGATTCTCTTCTTGTGTATATATACGCAAGGGTAAGGTATTAGTTAGGTTTAACTTAGTTTTGTGACATTAGTATAGAAAGTCTAGCCTTCAATCATGTAACAAAAACTAGGGATTTTTGATAGATTCTATCTCATTTAGTTTTGTCATAGTTGATGCTTTTGGGCTTTGTAATATAGGACAACTCAAAGATTTGTCTTTTTTTTTATCTCACTCCCTTAATTTTCATTGACTGTGATCACATGTCAAAGATGACGTAGTTTGTAGATGGGTTAATAATCTCAATTAATGGGCACGCAGAGGATGATGGATCGAGGATATGTACTAATGGTATTAATTAAAAAGAGTGGCTTCCTTTGGAGTTTATGCATTAAAGGGAAAGGTAGAGAAATGACATTATTTAATGTCGGGTTTCTGGCTTTTACCAAGATTTTGGTCACACACTGCTCAAACGTAGCTTTCGTGCAAAGCAGGTTATGAACAAGAATATATTCCTCCCTCGTCACTATTTTAATTATCACAACTTCAATAATGCTTTAATTTAATTTTGAAGAACTTTTCATTCTTTTGTGAGGTTGCTGCTTTTTTCATCTGCTTTCTTGTGGGAAAGGAATTCAAGTCATAAGCATTAGCTTCTGTCAAGTTAGGAGGCCTCGAGCTATACATGCTATTATTTTTAGCCAGCGGGTCAATATTAGACTTTTCAGTGTTTTTCATACAAACGCCGCCATTGGAATGCCAAGCTAGCTGGTGGGTAAAATCTTACTTTTACCTATCTATATATCATTCGATATTTAATAAGTATACGCATGGAATTTTCTCTTAAAATCACTATTGACACGACTTTGTGTTTTCCAAGAACACGCTTGAAATAATTATTATTATTTTGTTAATGCGTAACGTTTATAATCACCTAAAAAAATATCATCATGTAGAAGTAGAACAATATCTATCCTGTTATGCATAAGACGAGTGAGTCTAGGTATTGTGGGCACCAATCATGAAAAGCTTCTGACGGAGAGTTAGGACCACGAGAAAGAAGTAGTTGCAATGGAAGTGCACCCGATTCTCACCAAAGATATATAGTTTCGTGCAAGTTAGATAATCAAGTCATAGCCTACACAGCCTATGCAACCCTAGTCCCATCTATGTATCTTCTTGGTTTAGATCATCCAGGAATCCCAAATTCAGATACTTCAATTAGTTCTTTTAGTGTTTCATGAGTTATGGCGGAGCTCAAATTTAGGTAAAAGATTATGTTATTAGCCAAATAAGTCTTCTATAATTATAAAAATATTGTTTTAATTATTAATAGAAATAATTTTTATTATTTATAAAGGAAGTAGACACTTTTATCTCATCCTTTTATTTTTTTACAAACGGCTATTGACTTGAGCGTCAGAATCTTTTTCTCAACCTCACATTTGCCCTTTTCCTTGCAGGATTTTCATCACTCTTAGTTGAGAGTTACATCAACCCAAACTAGATTATCTCTTCCCAACAAATTATAAAGTTAGGATACATAGTTAAATGCAAATCTTAAGTAAATTTATAAATCAGATGTATAATTCTCCCTTTACCTTTTGCGGCCATAACCACATATTAAAATCTCTATGTATTAATGATTAACTATGTATATGCTCACCTTTGTTAGCTAATTCATCAACTAAATAAGCAGAACATTAGTGCGATGTGAAGCTTCATAGTCCTAAATAAATACATCAATACCAATGTGCTAGTCAATTTTCATCTCTAGCTAGTTCTTACTTCACTGCCATATCAACAATGATTTGAGTTTCTCCACTTACTGGCAAGTTGAGGTAGGCTGTGACGGCATTGGCTTATTCTCTACCTTTCCTCATCATGGAAAACCGTTTATTTTTTAACATCTCATCACTTCGTTAGTGACAATAATGATAAGCATATGACTCTAAAATTTTAATGAGGAGTATTGATTAGATGATTAATTAACAATATCCAATTAAGTTCATGTTTGGGTTTATCCGATTAATAAATTAGATATTGGATATAAGTTTTCTTGCTTTGTATTGTTCTATTAGTTTTTTGGTGAAGGGTCATATTTGGACTGTAGTTCATGGTTATCTTAGGCGGACACATGTCAATGAGAGATTGGTTTAATCAGTTATTGTTGGGGTCTATTCTATCTCAATCAAATCAAAGAAATGTGTTCCAAAAAAACAATCTACTCCACTTCTTTTGCATCCACATCCAATCATCATTCACAAAGTGCCCCTGCTATTCTTTACTGTCAATTATTTGGTTTGGGTTTGGGGAATTAATTCCTTCCCCCCACCACCCCCCCCGGGGGCCCCACACACTTTTCTTCTATTGCCTATAAGCTCTTTGTTGGAATTTCTCCATATTTCAAAGTATGCAAGTTTGTCTTTTGTATTAAAAATATTGTGAAGTTTGATGATGAAAAAATTAAGAAAAATAGTGAGAAATGGTGGAAAACTTGAAGGTGTGTGATTGGTGGTTGATTCGACTATGGAGAGTCGTTTGGGGCTTGATTCGGCCATGAAGAGTTATTTAGGACTAAATTTGGCCATGGAGAGCCGTTTGGGTGTAGTTTTGGTTCTATTCAATTATTTGTTGGTATAAAACCTATATTTTTATATAGTCAATATATTTGTCTCTTTTTTTTTTTTTTTTTGGGGGGGGGTGTTGTTTAATAATAATATTAAGAAACTATCAAATTAATTTATTAAATTGACATGGTGCCAGGCAATGTTTGGCTAGGAAAAATTGGTTTTACATACATTGAATACTTAAGATAGCGCATTGATCTTTGTGGAAATTTTAGAAAATATAATCTAGTGGTTTGTTAAAGAGGGGAGCATGCATGTTTGGGCAATTTGGCACCACTACTTGATTTCTACTACGTAAAAAGGACAAATAAAATATGAATGTTAAATAAAATAAATTCAATGATTGAAAAGTTTTTATAATGTTATAAATTTAAATTTACATAAAAGATTATATTCTTAATAGATATAACTCTAATTGCTTAGCTTTTCAAACAATATCAATCTCAATTATAGAATTTTTATTTTTAATTCACTCAAAGAAAAAGAAGAAAACGACTTTTTTCATACAAGTCATAAAGAGATGAAAACGGCTATGGAAAGCCAAAAATAGAATAAAATGACTGTATACAGTCGTTTGAAGAGGAAAACGGCTCTTTATAGCCGAATTAAGCCCCAAACGGCTCTCCATGGCCGTTTCAAGCACCAATCGCACACCTTCATGGCTGTTCTAAGTTTTCCACCATTTCTCACCATTTTTCTTAATTTTTCCATCATCAAACTTTACAAAGTTTAAGTAAAACATCAAAGCAATAAAAAAGATAAACATGCATACTTTGAAATATGAAGAAATTCCAACAAAGAGCTTGTAGGCAATGAAGAAATGGAAGATAAGTGTGTGGGGTGGGGAGGGGCAATTTTGGAAAAAAAGAAAAAGAAAAAGAAAAATTAGGGTGGCTGGAATTAATTCCCTTGGGTTTGAGTAAACTAATAGTCCCAAACACTAGATTCATGCTGAATGTTCCTTTCTCCCTCATAAGCAAATAATATTTCAAATACGCGAGAATGAGAAGCATGGAATCAATTGTCAAGAGAAGAGAGACAACGAAAGTGATGCTTGCTTCATAAATCACGAGTCTACAATTTTTAATCTAATAAATGATGAAAAGTTGTGTGTTAAAATACCATATATTGTGCTATTTTCGTTTAGCTAATTGAGGAATTTTTAGGTGGAGGGAAAAAAAAAATATAAAAGTGGTGAATATATGACTATTTTAGGGGTAATTTAGTATGGTTTAGCCTTCAAACTGTACCGATTTAGATTTAGTTGGTTTAAAAAAATTATAAATTAAAATTTTGTAATTAATTTAAAATTTTAAATAGTTTGATTTAGTATAGTTTGATTTAAAAATAATTTTAAATTTTTTTATTTTAAGTGATTTAAAGATGATTTGAGTTAATTTAGAATGATTTAAAAATAAAATTTTAAAAATATTTAAAATTAATTCAAATTACCTTGATTTTGATACAGTTTAGTTTAATTTGATTGATGCGATGTGGTTTGAGTTGATTTAGGATTCGCTACTTTCATTATCATACTTCTGTCATCTGCTGTCGGATCCGGTTGTCTACCCACACCCGCATCCCGTTTGGTAGTTCTCTATTGGACTGGGTCGTTTAAGAATCCAAATATTCGATAGCAACATGGTTAAGCCCATGATTCGAGTTCCATTTGTGTCAAATCCGCTGGTTCTCAAGGCCTCTGATAAATATAAATGTAAATATTATTAAGGGCATGTTTGGTAGGAGTTATGCATTTCACTCTCACTTTTTTTTTTCTCTTCATTTTACATTCCTCTCGTTCTCTCTCTATCCAAACAAAGTAGAAGAGTATCATTTGCTCCTTTTACAAAGGGTAGCAATGAGATGCAATTGTTATCTCACTTAGCTCATTGTGCATTAATTATTGTTCAATACTCATTATAATACTAAATATATAATTATCTTGGCCACAACCAAATGAAAAGAAATACTCTTCTAAATTTTATTTTTATTTTTATTTTACAGAGATGAAGTTTTGAAAGGTTGGTGCCGGCCAATTACTTGACTACTCGCTGGCAGGCCAGCTATCACACTACAACAAAACACATAGAATAGAATAGAAAACAAGTAAAGGAAGAAGTAAAGGAATGTTTTCAAGCAGAAAGAAGAAGACGAAGCAGATATTTTTACTATTTTTTTTTTCTTCTGAATTTTGTAAATTTAATAGTTTATTATGTTTCGTCCATGCAGTGAATTCTCCGACATTCCCTTGTTTCGATCGTGGACAGCTTTCTAATGCCACTCTCATGTCCCTGAATGCCCTTTGAAACTTCTTGCTTCTTCAAAAGACAACAGACAATATAGAAATGCCAAGAGAAACAAGATTCATTTTTTAATAAAAAAAATTGCTTATTGATGTTTCCTATTGTTGAATGAAGTTACCTCCTCATCTACGCCTGTGGCTGTGACAATGGCCAACATGGTTGAACCAGATAGCTTGCTTCCCTCCTCTCCAGTAATGCCTCGCCGAGTGCTCCAAGGTTCATTTCTCTGAACAATTAATTCCTTTGCCTTTACACTACAGTGATACATTTAATTATCGTACATGTCTCACCATTTAGGTCTGAGAAAATGTTTGTTTCATATGATTTCTTCCCTTTATGGTTGTCATGGTAAGGGAAAAAGAACAGCCAGGGTGATTTCTAGACCTTTGTTTCAAACTGGGGAAAATTATATGAGCTCCGTCAAGTGTTTCCAGCATGATGTTCGTGCAATTCTATGTAATCATTTCTTAAAATCTTCAATATTGGTTTCAGCTCTGTCTCTCTCTGTCTCTATTAGAATAACTCTTACTTAAGACCGAGCTTCCTGTTAATTTGCTTGGTGAAGTTGAACTCTTTCAATTCTTGTGTCTTGGGATAAATGCTCTTGGAGACTTCTAATATAATAGGGGAAAGATTGTGCTGTTTAATGATCACCTAGATAAAGAGAAAAACAGGCACTTCACTTTTCTTGTTTAGATTGCTTTATCATTAATTAGATTTCTTCAGTACTTTCATCATGGATCAACCTTTGTTTTTAAGCCATCTAAGATCTGTACCACCAAGATGTACAAAGCCAATGGAAAAGATTTACTAAGAAGTTCAGAAGGAACTAATTCACTCTGATGGATTCATTGTATAAGGCATCCTTTGGGTTTGGAGCTTTTCTTTCTTTATTTGTCTTTAAATTTGAAATCCTTCCTGGCACTGGGAAAATGGTGGGTATGAGCTGAAAGAAAAATGAAAGATTTCAAATTTGAATATGAACTTAAAAACTGTTAGCTTTCTTACGCATTCACTTCCCTGTTCTTGCCTAGATATATTTCATCATTGTTTAAACGTGATATGGGTAACTTTCGATGATTTCAGTGGGAGCTCCTCCAGCCCCTAAAGAAAACCAGAACTCCAAGTCTCACAGAGAAGAATTATTCTTTCTCCTTGGTGGACTAGTGCTGCTCATCACATTGCTAATTCTTCTATTTCTGTATCGGAAACGTATTCAATCAGAAACACTGAGGAAAAAAATAGCTTCAAGTAATCAGCTTCTAGGTAGTTAAAAAGCATGACAACAATTTTCTTTTTTTCATCTCTATTTTATGTTTGTGGCATCATCCTTTTTCTCGGAGGATACTTGTGCTTATCATATATTGCTGTCTTTTCTAATGGAATTTGGACGCCTGCATGTTGAAGCAGCTAAGGTCATGATGACAGCTCCCACCAAACAGCATCAAGGTAATTGAAAGAAAGTGTCATGGATAAAACCTCACACTTGAAGATCTTAACGACCTCAGGCTTTAAGTTTCTATCTTTGTGTAGCATCAATGGAGTTCATCAGTGAGAGCCTTAGATCAATTAGCTATTTTGATCTCCAGACATTAAAGAGGGCAACCAAGAATTTCCATCCTGCTAATCTTCTTGGAAGTGGAGGATTTGGACCCGTCTACCGGGTATAAATTAATATTGAATCTAATGCATTCTAGTTAAATTTGGTGTTATCTTTCATGAATCTCAAATTTGAAGTTCCAAGGTTGTATTATAATCTCAAAATCAGTTTGTCAATAAGTGAAGAATATGGAAAATTAAGACTTCAACAGCATTTAACTCAAGTTCTGAACCTGAGGGTCATATGCACATCCATGAAGTAGTTGGGAGAATCCTAATTCATGTTTTCACAGGGTAAGTTGGCAGATGGAAGGCTAATTGCCGTTAAGAAATTGTCTCTTAACAAATCCCAGCAAGGAGAAAAGGAATTTCTGCAAGAGGTGAAATTGATCACAAGTATCCAACACAAAAATCTGGTTCGTCTCCTTGGAAGTTGCATAGATGGGCCTCAAAGGATTCTTGTGTATGAATACATGAAAAACAAAAGTTTGGACCTCATAATATACGGTATTCCTTCTTTCTACTGTATCTTCATGTATATGTAGTATATATGTAATGAAGTTTATGCTAAATTTTGTGTATAACTTACTTTATTATAATGCCAAAAGGCCTCACAACGGCTTGAAGAAAATTAGAATTTTAAATTTTTCTTTAGCTTTGATTTTATAGTGCTTTTCTGTTCCTATAATGCAGGAAAATGTGACCAATTTCTGAACTGGAATGCTAGGTTCCAAATTATTCTTGGAATAGCACGGGGATTGCAATATCTCCATGAGGATTCATATGTAAGAATTGTTCACCGAGATATCAAAGCGAGCAATATTCTTCTTGATGAGAAGTTTTTGCCCAAGATTGGAGATTTTGGGCTTGCCAGATTCTTTCCAGAAGACGAAGCTTACTTAAGCACTACATTTGCTGGAACATTGTGAGTCCTTAATTGAAATGAAATTATCCTTAATAACACGCTTCAATCACTAGCATTATTATTTGAAGTTAAGTGTGTATATAGAATAATTAACTTTCTTTTTTTCAATTAGAGGTTATACAGCACCTGAATATGCTATTAGAGGAGAACTGACAGAAAGGGCAGACATCTATAGTTTTGGAGTTCTTATGCTCGAAATCATCAGTTGCAGGAAAAACACAGATCTTACATTACCATCAGAGAAGCAGTACCTCCCTGAATATGTAGGTTATTACTTGACTATCAGTCACACTCTTAATCTTATTATTTACTAAAATAACTATTGTCATCCACTTATTTTGATATTAATAATTGTGTGAATTTCCATTGCAGGCTTGGAGACTTTACAAGAGGTCAACCTTGATGGATCTTGTAGATCCAAAAATGAAACAAGATGGATTTGTGGAAAAGGATGTTCTGCAAGCAATCCATGTTGCCTTACTATGTCTTCATCCTCTTGCAAATTTGAGACCTCCCATGTCAGAGGTTGTAGCATTGTTGACATTCAAAATTGAAATGGTTGCAACACCCATGAGACCAGCCTTCCTCGATCGAAGGCGCAGGAGGCATGAAGAGACCCATTCTTGGGATGATATTTCTGACACTTTCCCTTCTCAAGTGGTCAGTGGTTCAACTTCACTGCCTTCTAGACTAGAAAATTAGAGACCACACCTCCAGATTTTCTGTCAAAGAAGGCTTTAAAAGGGCTACAGAAACTATGCATGCACTTCATTTGCTTCTGGTATATATAAATGAATTCCTTTAGCTGGAATTCTATACTAGTTGCCACGAGAATATATATATATATATATATTTGCTGTTAAGGTTGGTGGTAACTGTTAACTACCACCTTAAATAGCCTCCTGAAATTACTTCAATTGGTGTAATCAGAGAAAAATCAACAGTCTTATGAATACATATGCTTTATATGGCTTCCAAGATTTGATATGTATCTGTATCATTGGACATATACATTGATGAATGAAAGCCTACAATGTTAATATACGATAAAACAACAATTTGGAGTTGAAAATTTGTTCAATTTTCCTCATTTTTAACTTTTGAAATCTACCATGATCTATCTTTCTATTAATTTGTCGGAGGAACAATGAAAAAGAAGTACAATGATAACCAAATAATGCTGTCTTTCTGGTTGTGAAGGCTTCAAGAACAGAAGACGACAATCAAAGTATTTTCTCCATATCATCCCCATTGCTTCTCTTCGAATTGTCAGAGGGGATACGACGACACACGATACATCCAATTTCATTTCACAACCTCGAGGAAAACTACGCAAGAGATTAAGTGACAGAAAACAAGAATGGAGAAGCACAATGGTTTTTGTCAAAAAGTAGGTTTTAGTTTGATAAAAACAGCATTACAAAAGCAAAGGGACCCTGTTTGGATTGTGTTGCGAAGTAAAGCAAGTTTGCTCTTTCCTTTAATATATTGTGGCAGAAACCCCACAGGACCCCATTAAATTCTCCCCCGACACACATTCAATGCCATTTCTCGATCAGCAGTACAGGTCATGGGTCATATCATAAGCAGCAGCTTATTTCTCTTTTTAACCTATAAACCTCACCCAAAATGAGAGTATTATCTCCTCTTGTTCTTCATGTCTTTTTCTCATTAGTCTATTTCATTTTTACACGATTTCCCTCCAAAAACAGAATGATCGAAAAGAAAAACATGAGCCTGTCTTCAAGCCCAAATATCACAAAGTGTAAGATGGTTATTACGAGATAGGGAAAAAATGAAGGAAGGAACAAAATTCAACTTGGAAAAAAGTAAATTAAGTAGGAGAAAATTGTATACATTTTTTCGAAAAACATAGAGAAACAGACAGTAGTTGATGGAAGAGAGGTGAAGTCGATTGTGCACTATGTCTTGCCGAAAAAACCCGAGGATTCTACCTGTTGTGTAATGGGTTTGGACCCGTAGGAACAACTCTTTTGTCATCTGAGGTTGTCTTCTTGTTGTCGGAGCAAGACAAGTAGTGGCCAAACTGGAAAGACTTGGACTTGCACTTGTATGCATCATCACTAGCTACCTCGTTTGTGCTCTTCTTCTTTGCCGCATCAAACAAATTACTCACAAGAATAGTCCTCCTTGCCACTGTGTTGGACCCAACACTAGCCAAGAACAAAAGGCAGAGCAGAAACATGAGCTCAGGTAATCTCATTTCACCAATTTTGCTTACAAAGAAGAGAACAAGAGAAGAGCCAAGTAAAACAGGAAGCCCCACAAGAGATTATATACTTGAAAAGCGACCAGAGAAAGGGAGAAGAGAGAGGCAAAAGGAATTGGTGCTGATAATAGAGAAAGAGAGAGGGAGAGAGCATAAGAGGTTTATTGTTATGGGACATTAACTATGGCACCTAGGATATGCAGTAAAAGACCCTTGATACATCACATCTTAGAGGTCAGAAATTTCACCAAACCTCATTAATTGACTTGAATTCCGCTTGACATTTATAACTAATTCAAACCAAACAGAATTTGAACATAATTGGGAAGAGCAATATATGGAGAGCGCCAAGAGAGGAGCAACATTCTGTTCCTTGGTAGTATGAGCTCTCATCTCATCTGAGCAAGCTAGCAAGTTAACCCACCCACCCTAAAACCCATTGGTTTATATGAGTAATCGTTCACAAATGGATGCTAGTCCACGTGTTGTTCAAGTTAAGTTAAGGGCCATGCATCAAAAGCTGACAGACAGTCATTAAGAAAAAGGGAATTGCAGGATTATTAATTGGGTGGTTTTGACTGAAGGAGGCATGCATTCAATTAATCTGGATTTTTGCTTTTGAAACACGCCTCTCATCTCATCTCAATAGGGGTTTTTGATTGAATGAATGATGGAAGTGATGTGGGGTTGTCTTGTTTTACATAGATTTGTATGAACAGAGACAACCTGGGAATAGGCTTGTGCCTACGCCGGAATCATGAAACGATAGTTGGTGCTTCATTAAATCCAGTTATTTCTGTTGAAACATTAACTTTTGTTTCGTTTCCAAAAAAAAAAAAAAAAAAAAAGAGTAGAAGGGTCAACTGTATGGCCTGTTATGTAATAGCAACAGGCGAAGATAGTTATGGTGTTGCTACTTCTGTTTGGTTCCATAAGCTAAAATTGTGGGGAATGGCTTTGAGTAGAGCTGTTCCATCTCCATCCTTGTCCTTAGGCAAGCAGGGCCCTGCCTCATCACATGGTAGGGACTTCATTTCAGGTTCCTGTGCTTTGACAACGAGGGAAAGAAGATGGTTGGTGTAAAAGAAGAGTGAATATAAACTGTGCAATGTCTGATATGATCATGATGATTGGGCCTCCGATTGAGTTTGGAAATTGACCCAAGCGCCCAAGAAGCTGGGTTGAATAGCCGGGCTAAACCGGGTTGGATAATTGGCTCATGTTGTAGAAAGTCTAGTATTTACAATCATAATAAATACATTCAGAATTTTTTTTTTTTCAAAAAAACTCCTTTTTTATACTCCACACTTACTCATTTATGAAAAAATTTTATTAATTTAATTTTTAATACTTTAAAAATATTTCACATTAATATTTTTTCCTTAATAATTTATTATAGAAATAAATAAAATAATTAATTTATTATGATTTTAAATTAAATTAAAATATAAAAAATTAATTTATCATAATTTTAAAACATTAAAATTAAATTAATAAAATTAAAGTATAAAAAACTAATTTATCAATAAATATCAAAGACCAAAGTAGAATTTTTTTTAAAAAAAAATTGATTATGAAGTTTTAACCTAAAGCCTAAAGATTCTAAGAATAATTTCAGTATTTTTTGTTTTTTAAACTTGCTAATATATTACAAATTCACGTAGAAAATTCTCTTTATTAGAAAAAATATATTTACTTTAATCATCTTCTTATTTTTTAAATAATTAGTCTCCACTTATTCAAATGTAGTTTACCAACTACCCCTGAAAAAAAAAAAAAAAAAAAAAACACATAACACCGAAGAGAAAAAAAGAGAAACACAACGTATCAATTTTGCATCGTCCTCCAACTCTCTCACTCAGTTCCCTTCCGTACGCTTATCCCTTCCCTGTGCCGTCTCTTCATCCCGAATTGGCTACCAATCTTAGCATGCTCTATCACCATCTCCCAGATGGCAGCTTCCCCTACCCACAAGAATCGCTATACTGCTACGACACTCTTGTTCCTGTTCTTGTTTCTTCTCTGCATGTTCATTTTCAGCAGAAGAACTCTTGAGCCTGCTCTTTCCCTTTACCGAGATGATCTCCTTGTCCAAGCTTCCCCTATCTCGTCCTCCCCTTTACCTTCTTCAAACAATTATCACATTGCATTGCCTGAGCATGTTTCAGTCCAAAATTCTACTGATGACTCAGAACCAGAACCGGAACCAGTCGACTTATCGACCAACCAATCTCTTTCTTCCTTACCCCAAACTAAACCAATAGAGCCCGAGTCTAGCACTGTTAGCAGAACCGACAACGAAATTTCTGTTAACGATCAGAATAACCCAATTTCAAAAAATGAGATCACTGCCACAGTGGATGATGACAATCGCAATCTAGAACCGGAACCCGTCGAATTATCGACAAACCAATCCCTTTCTTCCTTACCCCAAACTAAACAAAAAGAGCCCGAGTCTAGCACTGTTAGCAGAACCGACAACGAAATTTCTGTTAACGATCAGAATAACCTAATTTCAAAAAATGAAATCACTGCCACTGTGGATGATGACGATCGCAATCTAGAACTGGATAAGCAGTTAGAATGTGATTTGTACATGGGAACTTGGGTGAAAGATGATAAAAATTACCCAATTTACAAGCCGGGTTCTTGTCCTTATGTTGACGAAGCATATGATTGCCAAAGCAACGGAAGGGTAGATAGCGAGTATACCAAATGGCGGTGGAAGCCTGATGGCTGCGATCCTCCCAGGTACACGGATGTTGTATTTCTCGACTAATCTTTCTAGTTCAACCGCCTTTTATGTGGTCATTTTCTCCTAATTTATTAACGACCACGTTATAATGGATTTTTTGGGATCAGCAGACAGAATTATGATAAACATGTCTTGACTTGTTCTTGATATTACTTGAAAACTTTGAGATTACTTGTTATGTGCATGAGAAAATTGGAATTGCCTATTTCATTGTATGACACCTCTTTCTCCAATATGAATTCAAGTGGAGGATAATTGAGACTGGTTAGTGAAGGGTCTTGTATTAGCATATTGAAATGAAATATTAGGACATACAAGTAACTAATATTCTTGAGGTTCTTCTTTGAGATCCTTCCCTTTTCACAGAGCGAGACATTTCCAAATTAATGCGACCAAATATGCTCTCATACACAACTATAACTTGTCTAAACAGAGTCACAGACATGAATGCCATTTTCCCCGTGGCCACCACCTTGAGTGAACCGTTGAAAACTACATATTTGGTCATAGATATGTGTCCGAATGAATATATCACTTTCAAGACATCTACGTTATAGGATAGGAATCAAGTGAGGCTGGTAAAACAGTCTATGGAAGTTGAACATTGTTGAGGAAACAAAAAATAAGACGATTTGTACTGCAAATTTTCTAGATGATTGAGAACTCCCATGTAAGTTTAAAAACAATGGACATTCAGTTGAAGTAATCAGGATTGAAGTGTTCTAGAAATGGTATATGTATTCCTGTAGATTGAAATTTATATGAATACAAATAGTAGTGTTGTTGGTGTATATCTTGTAAAATGTTCTACTGCTAATGCTAGTGTTCAAATTTTGACGTTCGGATGGTATGAGGACTCTCTGTCATTCTATTGTGGAATAGCAGTTAGTTGAATATAGTTGCTGAAGTTTCGTCAAGAGCCATGATTTGTCTTTTTTTAGCAGTTTATAGAAAGATTGAATGCATATGAATCATTTATTTACTTTCCAAATGTTACTCTTAGGTTTAATGCCACAGACTTCTTGGTGAGACTAAGAGGTAAAAGACTGATGCTGGTTGGAGATTCTATGAACCGGAACCAATTTGAGTCTATTTTATGCATGCTTCGTGAAGGCCTGCATAATAAGAGCAAAATGTATGAGATACATGGTCACAAAATAACGAAGGGAAGAGGTTACTTTGTTTTCAAATTTGAGGTAAAATTTATCTTTCCTTGCATAATTAGGTTCTTTCTAGCACTATTAAATGAACCAGTATTTTGTTGGTGAATTCTAGAAAAAGTTTTTTGCTCCTGCTTATATTTCTTATTAAATTTTTCTCTCTTGGTGAGCACTAACTAGTAGGAGGCAAAAATATTGGCAATTATATTTCCCGCTAGTCGTGTTGTTGTTTCTTGTTATTCTAGAAAATGAATTAATCTCTTTGAGAAATTATATCAGACATTTCTGTTTGCAATCACAATTTCTTGCAGATTACTTTATATGATAATCATGTGAAATATTATATATTCATATGAAAATCGTTTAGGATAATTGTGCAAATATTAATATGCATAAAAAAGTCATTGGGCAAGTAGGACTGTATCAGTTTCTTGTTAAGATCAAACATAGGCAGACAGACTGCTGTTATGCTAAGACTTTGAAACACTTTGGCAGGACTACGATTGTACGGTGGAATTTGTAAGATCTCATTTCCTTGTGAAGGAAGGAACTCGTATTAACCCACAAGGAAGCTCAAACCCTATATTGTCAATAGATCGGATTGACAAGACATCTGGTCGCTGGAAGAGAGCCGACATTCTTGTCTTTAACACTGGGCACTGGTGGACTCATGGAAAGACTGCTCGAGGGTTTGTAACTTTGTGTACAGTTAGTTGTTTTAGTTTTTCAATCGATCGTCTCTGTTCATCTAATTTTTATAAAACCTGCTTGAAACTTCTTTATGTACGGGTGCGTGTGTGCATTTGTGTTTGGTTCCCTCAGTGTTTATTGAACTCTAAGTTAGTAAAGCAATCTAATAGAATCCATGCATACGATTTGCAGCATGAGAATATTGACCTTTTTCTATGACTTTTGTCTGACATAAGGAATGCTAATATTTAAATATTATATATCAAATTGTTTGTGTAAGCAAAGGTTGTAAATGTCATTTTTACTCCTGTTTCTCACTTTTTATTCAGAGCCGAGTTGATTTGTCTCGCTTTCTTTCAAAAATAAACAAGCAATAATTGATAAAAGAAACCATCTCACAAGAGTAACAGTATGTGGTTTTTGCAGGATAAATTATTATAAAGAAGGTGATTTCCTATATCCAAAGTTTGATGCAGTTGAGGCATACAGAAGGGCTTTAAAGACGTGGGGAAAATGGATTGATAATAATATCAATCCACGGAAACAGACAGTGTATTATCGTGGATATTCTTCTGCCCATTTCAGGTATTGATATTATTTAGATTTTGCCATTATCTTAAGCATTATCCCCTCTCCTTCCCTTCCTTTCCAATTGATTCGTATGAAAATATTGTTGTAAACAGAGGTGGGGATTGGGACTCAGGTGGGTCATGCAATGGTGAAAGTGAACCAGTTTCAAGTGGGGCCATACTGGATAACTATCCTTTGAAAATGAAGATAGTAGAGGAAGTGATAAAGGAAATGCGGGTGCCAGTGAAGTTATTGAATGTGACAAAGTTGACAAATTTCCGCAAAGACGGCCACCCATCTGTATATGGCAAAAACACGATGGCTGGTAAGAAAGTCTCTTTAAGACGGCAGGACTGCAGCCATTGGTGTCTCCCTGGGGTCCCTGATATGTGGAATGAACTCATTTATGCCACACTCCTTTTTCAACAAACCAATAGGACTTAACTTTTATCACCTTATCATTCTTGTATTCAAGTCTCGTTTTTGTTTAATTTTCACATCCGAAGTGCAAGCGAAAAGAAAAAGGAAGAACATTCCGCATGTACATGTCTAGAGTTAATCATATATAACAGTTTCTGTATTTAGAACAGCGAGTACTTCTATCCTAGACTAGTGGCACATCACAAAGGTTCGTGAAATGCAACACGGAAAAATTGAGAGGACACCACTTGTATTCGTATGTTCTATGAAGCCATATATATGTCTATTCACATCTTTCCCAAGAGACACAACACATCGAAGTTACATTTGTCATTGGGTTTAGCAAAAATAATTGACCATGATTCAAATTTGTAGGAGAGATGTATAACAGTATTTAGGACAGAACTACCTCCATTAGAAAATACACATGAAAAAAAAAGGTCACATTTGTCACTATTGTAAAAGTATCATGGAAGTTAAACAAAAAGAAGGTGGTGTGTCAAATCAGTAGACTTGTTAGTCAAATGTTTGTAATATGAACATGTAGAAGAAAGGACCCTTGTTTTCTCTCCATGTTTGCCATTGTTTATACTCATATACAAAACCAATTTGAATATGAGCATTGTCGGTTTAATTTAAAAAGCAATCAAAAGAATATAAACCTATGTCGGTGCTCCTATCTTCAAATTCAAAGCCGTAGGGTTCACCTTGTTTGTCTGTGGTCCCGTCACTTGAATGATTGAATCATTTATAATAAGCTTCTACAAACTTGAGCACTTATACGAAA
This sequence comes from Bauhinia variegata, assembly GCA_022379115.2. Lineage (NCBI taxonomy): Eukaryota > Viridiplantae > Streptophyta > Magnoliopsida > Fabales > Fabaceae > Bauhinia > Bauhinia variegata. The sequence goes on along the minus strand of CM039430.1, from coordinate 5,238,247 downwards.
TTGATTTGTCTTAATATTATTATTAAGCCCCAAAATAATACTTCTTTAAATTATTTTTTGTTCAAGAACGACGATTAAGTTAATATTACAACAAATGTAAAGTGAAAATTTTTATTGCTAGAAAATAAGAGCTGTTTTAACTTTCTGGGCGTTTACCTACTACGATGTAGTGAAAACGCAAAGTTAATTGTCACAAGCATATATCTTGCTAATGTGAATTCAATTCATGGAATGACTGAAAAAAAGATATTGTAGGATAGCGGTGGGAATGGGAGTGTGGGGCATTGCCTTGTCTATACATTCATAAGTTTCACAAAAGTTGACCCAAGCAACAACTCCAAATACTGGAGAGACAGATAGAGTTGTTTGAATTTGGACCCAGCCAGTGTCACATGGAAAGAAAAACTTGTGTACATGGGAGGTTTCTTAAACAAGAGAAAAACCTTTCCACTTGACCTTGTCTTAGTATTTAGCATCAACAGTGTGAAGCCATGCCACCTTTCACACCACACCAGAAAGACTTGGAAGAAAACTAATAGCTATAGACTACTAACTTTTGAAGCTTCTTGCTAAATATTAATAATATTTAAGCTTCTAGCGATGGAGTTGGTGGTAGCTGATGGAAGAAATGACCTAATGATTGGTGGCCAGCCAGACTCACTGTTCATGGTCTTTGTCTTCCCTTCTCTTCATCTTTGGTGGGCCTTGTGTTTCTTTATTGCAGAAAAATGGAAAGATCAATGACTATGAGAAAGAAAGAGAGGAGGTGACTTGATATATATATATATATATATTTTTTTTTTGCTTAAATGCTAAGCTACCCTTCAACTCCAATCTTTGGACAAACGTGGCTTGGGTCCTTCAGATAATCATTTTGGAAGAATTCTTCTTCGTTCAACGTTTTGGTCAATTCCCCTTTTTTCAGAACTGCGTAGGTATTTTTAGTCTTTCTGTGGAAAAGTCAATAGATATTGGAAATCATTCGATCCATTTCATAAATCATAGAGTTTTTCCTTTTTCTTTTCCACGGCATTAAATTCCAGCAATTTGCTCCAATCATCAATTTGTCACCATTCAAGGTGGGTCCATTTTCCGTACCCAAAAGGAGAAATAAACAAAGGAAACCTTGTCTTCATGAATATGGATAATTTTATTCTTCTTTCATAAATTATTCAACCCGTTATTTATTTTAGTTGAAATTAAGGCTGTACAAATCAAACATATGATTAACCTGATTTCAGGGTGCTCAAAGGCTCATGCTCTATGTTTGTTTGGAATTAAGGAAAAAAATAGATAGAAAATGTTGACTTGACTATTTGCTAACAGCCAAATATTCAAAATTTATGCTGTTACATGATCTCATGGATATAGTAACATATTCTTAATTAATTGTAATTTAATTTTCATCACTTAAAAGAGATTTTAGAGTCGCTAGTCAACTACTTTAATGATGGGTTATGACTTCTAACGTTTGCCCATCTTTTGGGTTAAAGGTCTATAAATGCTCTAGTCAATTACATAATTATAAGACCTTTTCATATACCATAATATACATAATCTGTATCAAGATTATCAAGTCCTACCACTTAAATAAAGGAGAGGAGAGAATTATTCAAGTGTTAAAAGTCATGGGTAATAAGGTTTTGCACCCGGTATTATGATTTTTTCTTTCTCACGTGACACCCATTTGAGGCAATTTTTCTTGAAATATCGTTGATCACTTTGTGAGGAGGGCTAACCTTTCTGCTAGGTACAACTGCAATGGTTGTTGTATTATGAATTATGAATAATGGGAACATGAAAACCAAACGCAGTGCAGGTGCAGGTTGCATGTATTTGCACTTACTTGGAAGATGCATGCCTGTTAGGATAATATTGTGTGTCTCACACTTAGGAAACACCAAGGTATTTTCTCTCAATGGTTGATAGCCCAATTGGTACCCCTTCTTGTGGGTTAGTTGAATGAGCAGAGAGAGTTATTGGTGTTGAACATGCATGCACTTATAAATTTGACCCCCATGACTTTTCGTAGGGTTAGGATTTAGGATTAATTAATCATAATTTCATTTCTTTTAGAAAAAGAAAGGTCATTCTCATGCATGAGTTCCATTTTTCTTATTGTTTTATTAGATAAAAAGTAAATTAATTAATAATTTATTTTAGGACTGCAAAGATATATAATGTAGAGAGATTCATTATTATAAATAAAATTCATCACTTAACATTCAAGTTGTATTACTGGAATAACTAAACTTTAAAATCCCAAATTAAACACTGCACCAAATTTGTCCAAGAGAGAATCGAGTGAAATTTTGAAAAGACTTCCATATGACCACCTTAATAAAGAATTAGAGATCAACCTTTTCCATATAGAAGAAATGGAGTTAAGCCTCATGATTATATTCTCCCTCTTCATGGAAAGAAAATTTTCTTTTATATTTTACTTCTCACTACTAGCATTAGCATTTAAGTGTTGCCAGGGTATGTTGGATTGAAAAGGTCAAAAATAGAAGTCGAACTGGAAATTAATGCCTTTAAAATTTTGCATAAATGCAAATTGTTGGTGACAACAAAAAACCAAGAGAATAACAAAATCCGTGACAACAAAAGGATAGAAAAAAATAAAATAAAAAATTGAGAGAAAGATAAGATATGCTGGTCAAATCTATAGATCTTGAAGAAAGATACTGTCTCACTCTCACATCACGTAATGAGAAATATAAATAAACCATATCTATAACATATAGTTCATATTTAATATTCTATCCTTTAACCCTAATTAGTGGACTGAATTAAGGAAACGTACATCTTGCTCTTTCAGTTTCAACCATTCAAAAACTTATTCCTTCAACATATATATATATATATATATATATATATATATAGTCTGATTTACAAGTTAAAAATACAAAAACAAAAAAAATGCAAATGGGGTTAAATTATGAATAATATCTATATATATATATATATATATATATATATATATATATATATATATATATATAAAACTAATAAAATGTAACCTAAGGAACTAAGGAACTATATTATGTGTGGGGACTAAGGAACTACTTATTAATTTTTTTGTGGTACGTTGCAAATGATATATAGTCACTTTCTACCTAAACAATTAATGGTACCACTCTCTCTCTCTCTGTATATTTCTAAGCAATATTCTACGGCTAGCTGCTGCTGTTTTCAGATCACATCGCCAACGGAGGCAGCACTATTAATATTCTTTGCTTCATTTGGAGTAAACAGTTTCTCACACGAGGAGCACATAGTCAGAGACGCCGCTTTTGACAGTTGAATGTATAGCGATGATGATTGTTCAATTTTTAATGAACGTAGTTCTTGTAATTCTCTCTTCAACCTTCTGTTCTCATCTGTTAGATTTTGGCAGCATTTCTTCAACAACTCGCAGTCTACTTCTGTTTGCTTCAGCTTCGTCCTGCAAAACACAGACACGTTAATATATATACACCATTTCAGAATCAAGCATATTAGAAAAAATGCTCTCTTTTTTCACAGAAAAGAAACCCTCTTGATCAAAATCAATATTGAATGCGAAAGCAAATACTTTAGAATTAGAAAATTAGAAAACCAAGCTATATATAACGATTACCTTGCTCTTCTGTTCTGAAACCAAACTTCAATCTGTCTAGGCTTCAGATTCAACTGATCAGCAAGTGCTTGTTTCTGTGCCTGCATGAATAGTCCAAATTTCCAAATTAACATATAAATCTTCTGGGTAGAAAAATATTCCAAATAAAATACCAAGCAATTATATATAGATATATATAATAGAACTGATATATATAGAAACAGAATATTATAGATCATATAGTAACCAAAAAAGAAAAGATATAAATATTCCTAAAAATTCTTTTCCCTTCGTCATGACTTGTTCTTCATCAATATCTTTTATATATCAGATGACTAAAAAAAGAAGAAAAATTAGAGGAAAATTATAAATGAGAAAAGGATATGATAGGTATATACATGAATTAATACTAATAATATATACTTACTGGGTTGAGAGTGCTATGGAGTTTAAAGCTGTCCTCCAGCAAAGCCGATTGTTCTTTTGTGAGCCTTAGTTTCTTTCTGCAGCCGTTCCTGTTGTTGGTGGCATCACTCTTTGCATTCGGGTATTGGAGGCTTTCGTGATTGGTTCTCTTTCTTTGTGCCGTATGATCCACGTTAATGGCTTCCTCGTTTGTACAGAGCTCAAAGTCAAGGTCCAGGCATGGCACAGGCTTCTCCTCTTTCTTAATCTTCTTCTTTGGCACAAAACCTCCCATTCCCAGTCCCAGACAAAGCCCCGTGTTGCATGCTTCATCTTCTTCCATGGCAGAGAAACGAGAAGAACTGAGAGATAGAGAGAGAGAATTGGAGTTGAATATAGTGGTCAAATGGGAAAGTTGAGGTTTATAAAGGAGGTGGATTTAATACAAATTTTATTGTTGGATTTGGTCTTTGCAATTCAATATTTCCAATCGGTTATTAGTGGGCTACTTGATTTTTATTAGAAAGATATAATTGTAGCACTGTTGAGAACTATTAGAGATTGTCAATAATAAAATGGGAAAAGGGAAGTAAAAGCATGCGTTAGATTGTGACTCCTTATAGGAAACCAAAAACTTCCTTAATGACTTAGAGAACTTTGACTTTTCGATCTTAAAAAATTCCAAGGACTTAGTGAGTCTTCTATTGTCTACCACCAGATCATACCTTATCTTTCCGAACACTTTCCTGTGAATATGATAGTGCTATTGTCATGTCATGTGGGAAATGGATAATCCCCAACACAGGCCTTTTTTGGGGTTGTCTGTGTAATTTGGACGAACTACGAGGGGCTATTACAGAATTTGATGAGTGATATATATTAATTCCAAGTTAATGGTTTCTTAACTGATTCGTTGATATAATTGTTGTGGGCAAAGGGGGAGCAGTTTTAGCATTCGTGTGACTGGTAATTAATGTTGGACGAAGTTATTGAGGTTGGACCAGAATAATAAGATGAGCAGTTTCCATTCCATAGGTCGTCCCTCAACATTCAACAAGAAACGGCTGTAAACGATGATGAGCATCCTAGTCTATGTTACCTTCCGTCAGGGCCACAAATAGATTCGGTAACTTAGCAACTTTTCTCTCAAAAACATATTCCACAATCTTGATCTAAAACTATTCTTGTTTGCAAATCATAAAATCGGAATAAAGATTCATAATTTGGCAGCAGGTATACAGTGGAATTGTAATTAATTTTAGAAAAAACGATGCCCTTCGTTAAAAATAAATCAAACTATAATTATTGGAATTAAGTTTCTGGCATATTAGTTAAAAAGCACGTGCATGATTGAAGGTTATGTTCGTACGGTTTAGGAGAAGGCTAGTGGGGATGCCATTAGAATTGCCCTGAATAACTTAAATTTGAGGAAACAATATGTTTATTAAGTTGTCATGTCCTAATTAATTCGTGCCCTACTCTGAACGACAATCACTTAATTACTATGAACTACTTTAATGCGTTTTAGTTTTAAAACCAACCCATGTAATTATCATAACAATAACTATATAACATGGTAATGTTTTAGTTACTTGGTGTATATTAGTTGAGAAACACCCTTTTATAGCATTATTTAATTTAATTAACCTTTCCTTTCATTAATTCCTGGTGTATTATAATAATAAACACTTAAATAAATCTTAGGTACTTCTCTCTTTCTAGGCCTAAAATAACTTTGGGCCATATCACTGTTGTCACTTAGCCACCTTTTTCCCATAGTTAGGTGAGCTAAGCTTCCCCCTAATTGCATGCTCTGGTCCAGTGGTGTAAATGATCAAGGACAACGCATGATCAATAAAATATCATTAGCAAATAACAGGAAAATTAAATCATTGTTGAATTTGCTATCTAGTTCAAATCTCTCTCTCTCCCTCTAGTTACCACAACACATGTGCACAAGATTAATGTCATCACAACCAAAAATCCTACCTACCTTCCATTTTGGCCATCTCCTCGTAAAAGTTTAGTTCGAATCTAATATTTTCCCATTAAAATATTAACTCTCAGCTATAATAAAACGACAATACTACCCATCTCATTGCAATATATAACTTGATCACTTTTTCTCACACTAGGAAACTTGAATATATGTTAGAACTTTGGCCTCCTCTTTTAATCATCTTTTCCTCTTTCTGAGTCATGATCGTCTTTTCCAATATCTTATTACGCATTTCCTCCAGAAAATGAAATTGTCCGCATGGTATTCAAATTTTATTGCAATTAATTGTTAGAGAAATTGGTGAAAAAAAATTTATCCCATGATTTTTAATCTTGTAAAAAAGTATAAAAGAAGACAAAACTAACACTTGAAGAAAGTAATTAAAAAAAGATCATGTGGTAAATTTTTTAAAATGTAAATTTTAATACATCCTGATTTTGTTTTATACGAGGGCCTTGATTTATATGAATTGGCAGTCATGATACAATTAAAATTTTACAAAAAGAAAGCAGTGTGGTATATGATTGCCTCTGTAAATAACTAACTGCTCAAAGGATCATATTGCACTTCAACTAAACATTCCAAAATTGGTTGGTAGAAACCCGTCTGCGCAAGTTAGGTTTAGAATATTTAGATTGCGTGTATTGACATTCATTATTCGAATGAATAAAGGATTTTAACGCAACCAAGAATTGTACATAAAACAGAGATGTGATTACTTGCCCTAAATGATTGGATGCTATATTAGATTATCTTGAAAAAAGTTTACCTAGTATTGAAAAGTAAATACACGCCAAGACATGCGATGTTAGAAAGGAAAATGCCTTGACATAGTTACAGCCATCAGCAAATGTCATAACATGCCAATAAAATCTCAAAGATATTGGAAGAGAAGGCAAGAGATCACAACAATAGCAACCAGACACTGACATGCACTGTTGAGGACAAAACATGAACAGAAGATGCGGCAGTGACTGGTTTTGTTTGGCATGACACATACACGTGAACTAAATTCCTTTTCCATGTATACCTGATCTTCTATGCAATACTGCATAAGAGTAAATCTTTTCACTGCTTCCGTACAATAAGTCTTGCACAATCCCTTCATCCAAAATCTGACCAAAGCCGTTCAGAGTTCAGACTACAGATGATTCTACATAAGCTTTCTGTATCTAAGCCTAGAAAGAAAAACTTACTGTCTGAAATTGGATTGTATCACCTTAACGATATGGGCAGATTCATGGGGGAAAAGATTGTGCAAATATCATCCCTTGTTACCGTGACATGAGAAAGCTTGAGTAAGCAAAAAGTGAGACAAAATCAACCGTCCACTCTCTATTCTACTAATTTTGATTGGTCTTAAAATTATAAAATAATATAATTGTATATGTAATGAAACGAGTGAGACACAAAACAGAACAATTGATTTTGTCCTGCAAAAAGCATAAGGTCGGAGAGAGGGAGAACTAATCCTAAATAAGCAACAGAGTCGTGGGCATATAGGTTGAAACATGTTTGCCCAACTCCTCAATCAATAATTAAGTTACTCTCTCTCTCTGTCCACCCATCACTTCTTTCTGACATGTTACTTCTATACTTACTCTCCTATATAATGCTAAGTAATCAAGCACATCACTACCCGAGGGTTAACGAACCTTGTTTCAGATTGATCATATGATGAACACTTGGCGCATCTTGCTATTCTATCTCCTTGCAACTTCTCTGTATTTCTTTTCCCAACATACAAACTCTTCTCAAAGTGTTTTCGCTAGACCAGCAAGGAAGTTGAGCATGTCAACGCCTGTCCAAGAGAATAAATATCACAAGGTATGTTTACCCCCTATAAAATATCCGACAAAATATAGTAGATAGATAACAGCAAGGTAAGATCAGAACTTTGATGCAGCATACTAGTACAAGATACAAGTCAAGTCTTTCATCTACAAGCCCCCTCCCCCCCAAAACACACACACACACACAAACAAAATCCAAAATTCTGTTGCTTACGGATCTGTCAATATACTTCTCCTTTTATTCTATTTCCTTTTAACATGCTTAAATAAAATGCAGGTTGCTGATGAAACTATTGAATATTTAAAAGCGAAGGAAGACTCCAAGACACAAGAGAATAAAAGCAACAGAAACAGTCCTGAGGACCTTGTCTATCATCTAGATTACCATGGTGTAACAACTCATCCAAATCCTAAACATCCGAAACCATAGACTGCACCTTTAGTTTTTTGCTTGTAGTGGATTTATGCGGACATCTATCCTACTTTCTCATCAATATATAAATTTAATGCATTTTGAGAAGAGAAAATTAAGTTTTATTCTTATTTTTTAGTATAGTCTATTGGGTGATCACATGACACCCTTTCGTGCTTATGTAGCTTGTTCAGAACATACCCAGTAAACTGTTGGGCCCGGGAGATGTCCAGATAACCGGGGGATCACATTTTGCGTGAAAGGATATACTTCATGGGCTTGACACCACCTTCCAACCCAAAAGCTTAAGCTTTTAGATGTGTGGGTCTCTCCATTATATATATCCTTCACCTCTCTTTGATTTGTCCTATGTGGGACTTACTTCACACTTGAATTCCCAACAATCTCCCCCTCAAGTGTGAGCCTCTTCCACATCGGGCCTTTGGACCATCTCCCCCTTGAGCGGATAACACTGGGTGGATCTGCTACTCACCCCACAACTTGTCCATTATCCTTGGACTCCATCGCTCATCTTTGCCCCAAGCCGAACCAGGCTCTGATACCACTTGTTGGGCCCGGGAGATGTCCAGATAACCGGGGGATCACATTTTGCGTGAAAGGATATACTTCATGGGCTTGACACCACCTTCCAACCCAAAAGCTTAAGCTGTTAGGTGTGTGGGTCTCTCCATTATATATATCCTTCACCTCTCTTTGATTTGTCCGATGTGGGACTTACTTCACACTTGAATTCCCAACAATCTCCCCCTCAAGTGTGAGCCTCTTCCACATCGGGCCTTTGGACCATCTCCCCCTTGAGCGGATAACACTGGGTGGATCTGCTACTCACCCCACAACTTGTCCATTATCCTTGGACTCCATCGCTCATCTTTGCCCCAAGCCGAACCTCGGCTCTGATACCACTTGTCACGGGGCCATTACCCTCTCCCCAAAAAGACGTCTCGATAGGGTGTGCAGCACCCACGTTTATAAAGCCCAAGACCCCCCCTTTGCCTATCCAATGTGGGACTTCCTCTTGTCCCCCACCCAATCCTGTGACGCCCTCGTCACAGGTGGGGCCCCCTGCCTACCCCATTCTCATCGGGGCGCTTGGCGTGGACATCGGAGTTGGGTCCGGAAGAGGCTCACACTTGAGGGGGAGATTGTTGGGAATTCAAGTGTGAAGTAAGTCCCACATCGGACAAATCAAAGAGAGGTGAAGGATATATATAATGGAGAGACCCACACACCTAACAGCTTAAGCTGTTAGGTGTGTGGGTCTCTCCATTATATATATCCTTCACCTCTCTTTGATTTGTCCTATGTGGGACTTACTTCACACTTGAATTCCCAACATAAACTGTAGTTTGCAAAAGCACATCAAACCAAATTATTTGGCGGCTAAGCAACTATAAACGTTAGACATATTCCAATAGACGAATATGATCTGATCTAACCATGTCCCAACAAGTGAAAATTAAAGAAATATGAAATATCAGTATCACAATTTATCATGCAGTGAAATCATTCCATTTATGTATTGCTTTCTAGTCTTCCTATACTTCTAAAGCAAGTTTTATTCTTATCACAATGCCCTATAACTAGCTATTACATCCCCATATATCACCTCGCTACAAAGCCTGAACTTCATTTCCAGAAAAGAAGCTTCTACCTTCTCGTGTGATGGGCACAAAAAGAGAGCAGGTCTTCAATCATGAAAGGTTGATTTAGATCATACCCTTGGGTGATTTTCTTTTCTTTTTTTTTTCTCCAGATTGGGAAGTCAAATCCATCTAATTTGCTGAAAAGGATGTTCATTTTTCTGAGTTTCAACCTCTATGCTATTTTCCTACAAGAATATAGATTCAGTATGAATTTTATCAATTATATGGCAAAAAACGTTTATCTGACTCTTAGCGAGTGGCAAAGAGAATGCAGCAGTCAAGCATGCCTTCCGAAAGATAGAATCAGAATTCCCAGCAATCCCAATAGCAACATGTAACAGGACCAAAGATACAACCTCAAGTTTTTGGGGCAAAGAAATTAAACCATCGTTAACAAGGCCTTTCTGTTATTCACTCAGTCTCAAACAATGAAGGGCAAAATGAGCAACACCTTCCCACCTGTGTTTGATGATAATAATAAATGATGAGTGTAGTTCAGAATTGTTAGATATATCAGTCATTAGGATCAGATAATAAATCCTTTTTAACACAGAAAAAAATCATTAACTCCAAATACAATCTTTTTTATTCCCAGTGATACAGTTGCTCGCACACATAACCTCTGGACATATTCTACCGTAGTGCTTAAACTCTCTTCAAGTATTCGTCTTCTTTTATCTCACAAACCACAGCCAGAAGGGGACAGGGAGAATGAAAGAGAAGAAAATACACAAAAGCAGTGGAGGGAGAAAATAAAAGAGTAAGATTTAAAACTACATTCAATTATCAATGCCAAATCTGGAAATTTTTCTTACATTTAAGCAAATAAAGCTGAAAAAAGGAGTCCAAAAATAAAATAGAACAAGATAATCCAAAATATGATAAGAATACTACTGATTGGAATAATTGGATCATATTTCCAAATAAAAGACTCTAGTTACAACATATCCTTTAATGTCCAAAAATAATAAAATCCTAACTTGTGCCTAGATATTCAATCTCAAGCAATTATATTCGTCACTCTCTTAATGAGGGTCCATAAACATGCCTTATGAAAGACTGATAATTTAGCACTCATCCTTATCAATAAGGTCATAATTGACATAGCCATTATTATCACAAAGAAATACTATAAACACTGGTTCATGAATCAGCTTTCCAAAGACATGGGGTCTGAAAGCTGGTCTGAGTGTCCTGCAGACACAATTGTCTAATTTTAATAATTGATTTATGTGGATCAGTCCACGAGTCAACATCAATCAAAAGAAAAGGATCCTTTTTAGTCAAAGCAGAGCGTTATGCATGCCAAACTTGAAGAGAAGAAAAAATTAATAAAGGAAGTGAAAACAATGGTCACTTGAGAGGATGTTTAAATAACATCTTAAAGAGCATACATGTAAATTATGATAAAAGCAAGTAATTTTAAGTAGTTTTCTTGGAAATAAAAGGTGCTAGATATTGTCACAGCCAGGATTTATGATGTTACAACAAACCTAACTCAGTGACAGTATTAGTGGATCCCATCAATGGGGTGTCCCATGTCTTTTAATGGCCAGCCATTCAGACTTCTATGGTCCTTTCTCCATGAACCGAAGGACCTTCCTATGCTTACTTAGTCAAAAATGAGAGGCCAGCTTAGGCGGGATGGGGACAGAACATTTGGAGCCAACCATTAATAAAATGGTTTATTGATTGGGACTTTTTGAACCAAGCATGCCTGTCAACAATAAAAGGCCAGTATGCCTTTGTAGCAAAGATGATACCTTTTCCTTTTCGGGAAAATGTTTTGAATTCAGAATACAGGGAAAAGGAACAATAAGAAAATGATGATGTCTGTATAATCAATCAGTATTAGTGGGGAATAATACGTTTTATCAGACAGTTAATCACAAGATATTACAAACTTTTCATTAATCAGATGCACATACACATGTACATCACCTTACAGCCTTTGACAGCTTACAGCCAAGCTTCATACGAAAGGAGAGGATCAGGAATCAACCTCAAACAAAGTAAATTTATTAAGAATAAAAAACCAAAAAATGAGAAAACCATCAACTCAATCCAAAGAATCCCAGCCTGAGCTGAAACCCATAAAAGGCATGAAAGACAAACCTACAACAAAGATGGGCAAGTAAACTTTTTTAAATGAGAAAAAGAACAGAGGGAATCTTGATGGCCGAAATCATCACAACAATATTTTATTGCACTGATTGAAAAGAAAACTGAAATTAACTTTACTTACTCGAATGGAGGCTCAACATTGACACTAGGTGTGAGATGCAAATAGAACCCACGTTAAGCTGACAAGCATTTATGGAAAGCATAAAGATGCTTTCTGCAAGATTACTGATTCCAATGTTGCTTTTACAAAGATGTCCTGCTACATTAGATTTCATAGCACCTCCAACTGCCATTGGATTTCCTGCTTCAGAAAGGCTTCTTGGGTTATTTTGTAGTCATGCAATATCACAGGCATCAATGAGAACTATAATTGCACAAAAAAGTGCCACTGAAGCTTCATCCTCCTTAATCCCTATCTTGAGACAGTTTATATTTCTACGTCCTTCAGTGCAACAAAGAAACAGATGTTAAAAATTGGGGAATCTGAAGGAATACAAGCCTAAAAGATGTCAATTGTTTAGTTGTACAAAACAATACATCAAACACTCAATACATCATCAGGAAAACAAAAGATTTGTCATGCATATATTTACAAAACAGAGATTGTCTCAGCCTACGATGCCTTTTCCAAATAATCAATATGTAGAGATTCCGGATTAAACAGAATGAATGAATAGCAGGTGATATGTCTGGTCAGATTGACAAGTCCATGTATTACCGGATTAGATACAGGTCGTACACTAAAATCTTAAAAATGTGTAATAAATAATTAAAAGATGCAAAATGGAACTGCTACTGATACTGATACTTAACCAGAACCAGAATCACATTATGAGAAAGGAATGACCATAAGAAAGGATCGTCACTGTAAAGAGGTTTACATCAATTTCTCTAAGGGAGAAAATTTCAGCAGCTGTTGCTGTCCAAAGGGGGTAACAGACAAGTCCAACACAGAATTACAGGCAGACAATAGGACCTTCTCTTTGAATTTTTCGTAATGAGATTAAACACTGCAAGGTTTTGCAATCCAAAGTAATTTCTTCGTCAAGCTCAAACGAAGTAAGTGAAGCCGAGACAATAATATCAGTGCTACAGCAAGCGATTCCGAGCATCTGCAAACCAAATACGCAAACGAACTTGAAATTTGGCGCCTTTCTGAATAAAATAATGCACATAATCAATAATGAGGAATAGGAAACATACTTGGAGTTGAGAAGAGTTCGAAGCAATACTAAAATGGATCTCGCCGAAGCTTCAGATAGAAGATAAGGATGGATTTTGCTCAATCATTTTTTGTTGAGGGAACGAGACTTTGGGTTTCTGCAAGATAGAGAGGACTGCGAATAACAAAACAAAAAAGGTGCCGGCGTCAGCTTGTTCAAGCTGAAGGCTGTACAAGATGGATTCCTTATCCTTTTTCAGCATGCTACAACTGCATATGCATGCTTATCATGACTCTGTTCCCGCTTGCCCATTCTTCTATATCTCTCCGACGACCGAAGTACCCCACCCTACGTACACTTAGATACCGCGTCACGGTGGCGCGTTAATCATAGATTCGTAGTAACACTAGCGTCCGTTGTGGATCTAAAACCCGCACGGGATGGAGATTGCGTCACAGCAGTATCCCAACAGCGGCCGACGAGTTTTTCCGGGGTATTTTGGGCATTTAAGTTGTTTTTTTTTTTTTGTTGTCTTGGCATGTGGCGCAAGTTAGAGACTTTGTACAGCACAACTTTGTTGGGTCTCGGTACGATGATGAAAGAAAGTACTCCTCTACAAGATCATCTAGTCTAGATGAATTCAATTCTATTCTAATGAATCTACGCAATATCATATTTGATATTAAGATAGATGATGAAGATGCTGCTATAATTTTGTATTTCTCGCCTTCAGCTTCAGCACAAGCTAAGGGACAATTATAAATTTCGTGTGTCTTGCTCAATTACACAAGAAGATACCAGTGAATCTTGTAGTTCATTTGTTTTTTCGGGGATTTCCTTATACTTACCACAATTATAAATGCACATCTAACTGGGTATCTCAATTTTGGTGGTCCTAAATTTTGAAGCCTAGATGCAATCATAAACGTAGATGGTACACAAATTTGTATGTTTTGCTTGGCATATCTCAACTTTAGGCATAAATTTTAGCTTCTTGGAGCACTTAAAATTGTTGAATTACAAATTTAAAATGCTACGATCCGAAGAGGACATTGTTAGCTCAAGGGTTAATTAAGTTAATTAATTTTGATGTTTACAATAATTTTTGATCTCTCCTAATGTCTTATTAAAATGATTTTTTCCTTTTATCCAAAAAAATTATAGCTATTCACTTTGTCTCTTTTAACTCTAACATATTTTGGACTATGTGTTTTTATCCTAATTGGTGCAACTAATTTGAAATATATTTGCAAGCCTATTCGTGGACCACACTTTGTTGTGTTTGGGAGTTTTTAAACTTGCAGATCAACCCTCTAAAGATGACAGTGACAGGAAAAGCAATATTTGTCTTTTAGCATATGTCATGGTTGAAGTGTGAAAGTCTCACTGTGTCAGCAGTACATGCTGATCACTTCTACCACCTTGAGCCAACCAATGATAAGAGGAAGGAAAGATTTTTGAATGTTTATCATGGGACAAACCGAGAACTTCCTTATTCATGCAAACTTGCGAACCAAGCATATCCTTAAAGCTGTCTACTGGCAATTCTACTTTTTCAAACTGTGGTAAAAGAGTGCTGAACCACTGGAGAAGAAGACAAACGTGAGTCACAACAGTCACCTGCCACAGCTCCTAATTTAAAGGCTTTTATCATGTCAAGGAGCTTTATTGGACAATGGAGTTTTCAAAATGCCTCAACAGTCTTATTTTAAAAGCTCTATAAAAGGGAGAAGGAGAGCCTTATACGAGCAAGAAGAATCAGAACAAAAACTGAGAGAAAATATTCATTTGCTCATCAAGTGCTATCTCGTGTGAAACCTTCTTTGCACTTCATCCTTACTTGGAATATCCTTGAGTGCACAAAGAAAAAACTTGAAAATCTGTTGATTCAAGCAACAACTCATCTACCCAAAATTCTTCTTCATCTGATATTGTGTAAAAGGCTATATTGCCTTATTGTTGATTTGTATCCCTGTGAGAGGGAGTGACATAGTCATTAAGTGACATAGTCTTTATTGTAAGGGTTTTTGGTTAGCCTGGAAAACCAAGCTTAAAGTCTTCAGCTGCGTCCTGAGAGACTGTAATAGGTGCTGGAATCCTGTAAACCAGATTCACATAGTGGAGTAAATTCTCTCAACTGAGTTTGAGGAGAGTGGACATAGGTGTAAGATTGAGACTGAATCACTATAAATCGCTGTGCATTTTCTCTACTCTTTCTTATTCATTTCCAATATTACTTTTGAGCTTACTGAGTTATACTGTTATTACTGTTTGAACTAAGTTTTCTAAAAACTAAGCTTTTGTTAAGCAAAACCAAGCTTTGATATTAAAGCTTGTTTTGAAAATATATCATTTTGCGAAAAGTTTACAAAAGTCTTATTCACCCCCTCTAGGACATTCTTTACTTGCACTTTCAGACATAATAACCGTGGAAAACCTCGAAACCATGCATGCTACCTTGAATTACAAATTTGTATGTACCTGCTTCGCCTGATTCAATTCGCTGCGTCATAGGATTATTGAGCACTTTTAACTTAAAACACTGTTCTCACTATGATCCATAAGTAAAGTACCAACAATCATCTACTATCTAGCAAACAATATGGGGTGAAAAATGAAACACATTGTTTAAAATTCAACTCATTAAATTGTTGCTGCTAAAGCTGGGGAAACAGATTTTAGATAATGGTAAATTGGCGATGGCTACCTAACCATCTATTACATAATTTAAATGATAACATAAGCTAAGCTCGTGTCCTTAATGCAAAGGAGACGGTTCAATTCCATATTGAGCACACAAGACAACTTGAACTGCCCTGCTTGGGCTGAAAGTTTCCCATTATTGACAGTCTGATTCAGAGATCATCCTTATCCTCTATCTCAATTCCAAGGAGCCTAGCCAGTTTTCCACTCTCGTAGGCCTCAACAGTATCTGGAAATTAGCAAGTAGATAATATTTCAGCGACTTTCAAGAGATTTTGCATGAACAAGGAGTATGCTATACTTGCTTGTTGCCAAGAAAGACCTACCATCTGAGCCTCCAAGGTGCTTTCCATCAATGAAGACCTGTGGCACAGTACGCCTCCCAATCATATTATTCAAGATATCCTGAATCTTCGAGCCATCATCTACAAGAAAGAGAACTCATTCATGGCAAAAACTCTTTCACATGTTCATGTATTACAATTAAGACATGCTTTGAACTAATGAAGTCCTAATTTAACCCCAGTCTTCTGGTTCCTATTCTATTCCTTTTTAAAGCTTCCAATTTAAATCCTGCTTTTCACGAATGTCAATTGTAAGTTACAACGTTTTATTCTACCCGTCAGAGCTAGAGCCAATCAAACCGTTAAAGGAAGAAAAAAAAGAAAAGAAATGAAAAAAGAAGAGCAAGCAGAAATTATTTGTATACCTCTCTCATCAAGCTCGACAACATATGGTACTTGGTTCAACTCTTTGAAAACAGCTTTTGCCCTTCTACAGTACCTATAATACCACACACCAAAAAAATAGAGAGAAAAACAGAAGAGCGAATACTCAATGCATCATTTTTTTTTGTGTTTTTCTGAAGGAAATTTTGTACCCCGTTAAGAAGCACTGAACTGTAAGCCACAAAGTTTATGAAAATGCATAAAGAAAGAACCAAAATAAAGAAATTTCTAGTGTTTTATTATATGACTAACAATAAATTGAACGTAATATCATCCTAAATATCAGATCCTTACATCCCTCATATTCAAAAACATATGCAACCATCAGAAGCTTAAATAAGATATCCAAAAATGAAACATTTAAAACAATTTTTTTGATTTTACCACAATTAATACTTAGCTCAAATCATTCCATTTTGGTTGACTGCTAGCTACAAAACAGTTTTTAACTCTTTCAACTCAGAAATCTCAACTTGCCTTGGATTTTCAAGACATGTATCAGAGTTAAGCATTATTTGACATTAAAGTAGGCCTCAATCTGTTGCAAATGATGCGTTGAAAGCCATAGATTACCAATTGAAATTGTAAATCCAGAAGCATGAAATCAGAAAAGTGTTGAAAGACTATCAAATCAACCAGATCATAGAAATCTTCCTGATAAAACTATGATCAACCAAATAGAATGCCAGCTAAAGTGAACAAAAAAGCTAACCAGATTAATGGCAAAATTGAATTATAAAAGCAAACAGAGAGGAGGAGTGCGTATAATTACGGGCAATAGGACTTGGAAAAGATGACTATCTTGTTAGAAGAAATGGTCTTGTCGATGAATACAGCTTCAGGCGAAGTGGAAGCTTCTGCCCAATAAAGAGAAGCTGCTGCTGCCGCCACCATCATTACCAGCATCGCCGTCGTAACCATCCTTCTCGTAGTCGCAGCCATGGATTATACTCACCAAACCACCGGCACTAACACTCTTTGATATTATCTTTTGGACTGAAACAACCGAACACGGAATTGGGGATTCGGAGATTTTTGAAGAAAAACTCCTCGTCAATGTAAACTACTTAGAGGAGTCCTGACCATTGATTCTTAAATCGCATCACTTAACATCGACCGTATGATGTGAACCTAAGCAGATGAATTTTTATTTTATTTTATTTTGATTTACTGAAATAACTAATTTTGCATCATATATCAGCGAGCAATTACAAAATTTACACATTTAAATTGTGAGAAAAATTATTAGGTAGCTAGACGTATTTTTATTATTATTGGTAAGAATAATTGTATTACTATTAAGTATTGTGAAAAAATAATTGAATAAGCTCGATATTGAATCCACACCACACTAATATTATCGTCCCTTTGTTCCACCAAAAAATAAAACGTACACTCATTTGATAGCACTTTTTTTATTTGAACGATTATAGCTTTACATTGTTGAAAATTTTATGTTTCAATATCAAATAATCTTAACGTACAGGACGGAAAAGCAATCTTCTAGAATAAATTGGAATGAATTGAAAAAAATTAATCACGTGTGATGGGCATTGAACCAAACAGAATTATCAATTTCAGACAAGAAGGAAAAAAGACAAAGTATAAAAATTTGGATAAGACAAAAACGACGTACATATCAGATACCAGTACTCAAATGAAAATGATCTCTCTGTGAAGCCACTGAAGGTGAATTACTTATTAGTCTCAATTCTAAATACACTACTGCTATCAGCATCATGATCTGTTTCTGGACATTAAATAAGTCATATCTATCATAAACACAAAACTTAGCTGTATTTCACTTCTAAATCATCAAGTTCATCTGAAAGACTAATGCTAGGACTCCCGGAGCAATACAACTCCCTCCCTCTTAAAAAAATGAAATCACAGTCATAGCCGCTAAAAACTTCTACTACAATGTCCTTAAATAAATGTTGGTTCTTTTGATTGCAAATTTCCTCTTCCACCAAGAATTAAGTAATTGATTTGGCAAATGGCCTTTAAAAGTTCAAATGTGTCAGCCAAACAACCACCTAAGCGATAACAACTTCCTAAAGGAAGCAAAGGAATGGTCCGTGATGCAGGCCACTTTCAGTCAATAATTTCAAAAGAAAAAAGATCTTGACATTATCTCCATTTATCAGCATGTAATATAAACTAAGAACTAAGAGAAATTTCTTTTGGGAGAGAAGGGCTTTAAAGTCGCAATCCCTCCAGTCTCTGAGAAAGAACATGAAGATACCTACATATATTGTTGTTAACTTGTTAGCATGCCTCCATATATTGATTATCGCCCCTTAGCCAAAAGAGACCACAAGCACACAATTTGCTTAGTAATGAAGCAAGGATCAGATCTCTACTCCGAATGATGTATGAACCACAGACTCCTAATGATAAAAATGCATAGATGCAGATAAATGGCATATTCAAAATACATCATCGAACAGTTTAACCTTTTTAAATGTTACTTGGAGAGGTTAAAAAATACCATTAGACCCAACCATGTAAAGTAATACGTGAAGCAAAGTAACAATATCAAGGAACAAAGAAAAAAGAAAGAAAGACAAACGCCCTCAAATCGTTGCTTCAATTGTCCATTACAAATTTGCTAGAGGGAAGGAATGGTTGATAAAATGTCAACAGGAGAATTGATCTTATATAGCAAACTGGAAGAATATCACCATTCACTAATATAAATAATAAAGTTGTTTCAGGAGTAAGAAACTTGATTGCACATAAGAAAGTCTTAACAATAGTAATCCGTATTCTTCAGAATAACAGTAATTTAGACAGTACACACATTATTTATCAGAGAAAAATAAAAAAATAAAAAAACTAAAGGAAGCAAAAAGATAACAAAGAAAGAAAGAACGTACACCCAAGTAAGATCTGTACATGAGAATGCTACAACTTATACTTCATACTTCATTTTTGCCAACTTGCTAGACAGGGGGTATGTTAGAGAAGGAAAACCCTTTGTATCCCTTGTAAGCATAATATGCAATCCGTGTATAGTAGAAGCCCGGTATGAACAAGATCGTTCCCAGTATTGCAAAGAAAAGCCCTACAAATTTCAATACAGATTAAATCAATAATTAAGTTTAATTTTCATTTGGACTTCTGTCTAACTTTTATCCCAGTATTATTCAACCTGAACCAAGGAAGGCAAAAACTTATTATACATTAGAAAGCGTGAAAACAGGAACAAACAACAACAAGGTCGGGTTTACTTCCAATAAACCACAAGAAATTTAAACCATTATTAGATGGAGTTAAAAATTTCAGCACTTGTGAAAAATTTCTCCCTTTCATTGGCTTATTCTCGAGCAAGCAAAGACAGTTAAAACAATAACGCAAGCAGAAGTGCTAAACCCAAATCTCCAAATTTAGAATAATACTGTAGCTTGTAGGGAACCATAATTTGCTTCCTGGAAGAGTAAAGGTTAAAAGAGAGAGAAAGAGAAGAGGAAATAGGAAATACCGTGAGCTATGTCACCGCCAACCCGGTTGTAGGCCATGATAGAACCGATGATAATGCCTAGGGTTCCGAAGACGAGAAGAGCTACGGCGAGACCGATCTCCTTGATGGGAGGTTTGTTGTTGACGGTGTACGATGTCTCCATCATGATATCGTCGTCTGTAATGGAGAATGCGTGGTCTACGTACGCCATGACTGAATCTCTGTCTATCTGTATTCAATTTTGTTTGTCACTGTGCTTCTCTTTTCTTTCTGGATTTAGCTGAGGTCCTCTAATTTCGATAACGATGAAATAGAAAAAGGGTAGGAGACGGTGGCGGGCTGAAAACAGCTTTGCTTGGAGGTGAAGTTTGAGGCTTGAACCAGACCTGTCAATCACACGGTTTTCATAGTCAGGCCCGGTTCGACAATTTGCCATTTAACTCAAAAATCAAAATATATATTTTTATTATTTATTTGTTTATTGTTTATTTATTTTGTCAATCACAGCGTTCCGTAAAAAAATAAAATAAAATGAATCTTCTCGAACGTCGACGCCGACGGGCAAGAGACGCCACAATTATCTAACTAATAAAAATTCTACTACTATACACATAACATAAATTAGTTACTTTTAAGTTTTTTAAAATATTATATTCTCTGGATCTAAGAAAACATAAAAAATAAGATTTAAAAAAAGAAAGCATATCCTATCAAAAAAAAAAGAAAAAACATATGCTTGTGATTTTAGTATCATATAACATACCCATGTAAATCATAGAATCTCCTAGTATAAAACATAATAATTAAATATGATGTTTTCTCTAATTTTTATGGATTTTTGGTACGTAAGGACACGTGGCACTCCAATTTCACCGGCCTAAAAAAACACAGTGGATTTGTTGATTGGTCTGCATCTTGTCTTGACAAGACTCCTCGACCAATTTTGTAATGGTGCAGAAAGATTATGTTAATTATTTTTTTAGTAGAATTTTTATAAGGATCCTTGATAATTTTGCAGGTTCTGGTCAATTAGGGATGCTGTTTTCTCTTTTATCCGGAAAATGGAATCACAGCGAGTAACTGGTTTTCCTCAAGGAAATCAAATTCTTTTGGTTGTGCTGGTAACATGTTGCTGATTAAGTAGGCCTGCTAAATCTCACAGGTCTTTCTTGTTTTGGCAGTGAATGTTTCATGTTAATAAGTCTGCAGTATGTAGCTACTTTGAGTTACATCAGAAGGTTTACCAAGGTGGCTATGATTCTTTGTTTACAATCTGATGCACGCATATTTCAAGGATTAATATGTCAAAGCATTGAACTTCATCTACTTCATTAATAACTTAGATTATTACAATCATGTGATTTTAGAGCTTTTTAATCTTAGCCTTTACCAGTTTACCTATCTTGTATGAATTTGTTGTACTTTCTAGCTTTTTGGATCTTCGAATTTTAAGTGGCATAATACTTGTAGATCCAGAAGAAAGTGGAAAAATGACAAGCAGACATACTTTTTAATTCTAACAGTGAGTTCAAAGACTGCTGTTCTCATGGATTCTATTATAGCTTCCTAAACACTCTACCTATCAATTAAAAACTTGTTTTGCAGTATTTCATGCGATTATATTGATTTAACTCAAAGGTCGCAAGTGACGTTGCCCATATGATATTTATTTCTTGTTTGGAAAAAAGGAGGAAGGAGAATGAATATGTAAGACAGATTTGTCTTTCCCAGTGAAGGTTCCCGTTGACTTATTGCTGGCAGATTGGTTGGATTGCAACTTCTAGAAAACACAAGGTACATTAAAAAAAAGTGCATGTACGGGGAAACTTGACTTTTGCGCCGAAGTGTCGTCAGAAATGATGTCAAGTCATGCAAATCATTTTCTCACGACACCAGTTTTGATTTTTGATAGTTACGCGACTTTTATTTGTTCCAACAAGTTTGTTCCGTAGGGAATAAAATGTAAGAAACATTGATAGTGAAAACCCAAAAACTAAAAACCATCAAGTTTTGATTTTTGACACTTGATAGAATATAGATGAAGAGTAGTAAACAACAAAACATAAAAGTTTTGATTTTTGATGGTTGCACAGAGTTTTATTTGTTCGAACAAGTTTGTTTGGTCGGAAAGTAAAAAATGAGAAGCATTGAGAGTGAAAACTAAAAGCGATAAAATTTTGATTTTTGACAGTTGACAGAATAGAATTGAAAAGTGGCATGTGCTAATTTATTAGCAAACAGCGCCTTAATCATCGAGTTCAGACACGTGGACACGTCGGCATACTTTAGAGGTATCTAATATGAACATCTAATATTGCGAAGTTTAACCCATAAGCAAGCAACTGTGATTGGGCGGCGGACAGGGTATGTCCCACCATTGAAATGCAGTGCGCCTACTTGGTGTATTCTTTGCAGCTTCTTCTGTCATTTTCATGTTCGTGTTTATATTCCATTGCTCAATCCTCACTTTGAGTTCTTTTATCCCTTCTGAATTAGACACATGATGATTTCCCTATTTCTCTTTCTAAGCATCCTTGATACTAAGTGATAAGACTCTGTTTCCTTCCTCTGCTTTTGCCGTTTGAGAAAAAAACATTCATTTCGGCAGAGGATCAGACACAAGAAGGACCCATAATGGGAAACTGTTTGGGCCATCGACCAGAATCCTCAGGCCCTCGAGTAGACACTGCTGAAAGCAATCAATTAGGCAAGCTATTATTGCCCTCGTATTTTCTTGTCCATTCACCTTCTGTTTTTTTTTTTTTTTTTGGTATTTAATTGCTTCTTGCAGAGAATCTAGCTGCATTGGTACTCAAATGACGTTCGTTTATTTGACTTCAAATTCTCTGTCAGGAGTAGGAATTTTTAACTTTCATTTCATTTCTAGCATAACCAATTTCAAGGGGGATCTTGACTTTTATTGATTAACTTTTATTTTATTTCATTTCTAGCATAACCAATCTACTTTTGTTAGAATCTCTTCCTAATCTATTAGAGAGAATTTCCCACAAATTTGAGCCTAACTCAATGAAATGACGAGTAAGCTTGTACAAGCAGCTAGCAGATGCAAGTATAAACAATTCAAACAAAAGCTTGAAGAAAACTACTGCACTGATTATGATCATTGTATAGAATCCCATTTCCTGCAATCTTTGTTGCTCAGAGCTCTTTGCAGGTCATATTGATTCTGGTGAATTCAGATCTGATGTAAAAGCAACATAGCCCATGTTTGAGTTTGAGTCACAAAACCCTCAAAGTTGGTTTGCCAAGAAGTGCTTCTCGCGGAGGCAGCTTTCAGGGATTTGTAACTCAAACCCAAACATGCACTTAATCAACCATTGGTATGCATAATGCCAGTTGACTTGCTATAGAAATGCTTTCAAATTCTGTGATCATTGTATAAATAAGTGTTTCCTTGGCATCATTTTCTTACAGGGAGAGCTGATAGACAAAGTAATTCGAGACTATTGCAGAGTGAGGGCAATTCCACATCTTTTGGGCACAGCAGACTCTTTGGGCCAAGTAGCAGTAATACATATACAAGCAACACTAGTACCTCTATTTTAGGTTCTGAGAACAGTCGAACCTCTGGAGTGAGAGGTCAAGAGGAATTTCCAGATGGGCAGATCTTGGATGCTGCAAACTTGAGAGTTTTCAATTTGGCAGAACTGAAGACAGCAACTAGAAATTTCAGAGCTGATACAGTAATCGGAGAAGGGGGATTTGGCAGAGTATACAAGGGTTGGCTTAGAGAGAGAACAGAATCAAATAAAGTTGGGGAATTGGTTATCGCCATCAAGAGGATGAACTCTGAAAGTAAACAAGGAATTGAAGAATGGCTGGTAAAGGGATTACCTATCTACTCCAAAACTAGAATCACTCTTACTTTGATTGTGACTTTGACTAAACTTGGTGCTTTGTTTTTTTGTGCAGTCAGAGGTGAATTTCTTAGGAAGGCTTTCTCACCCTAACCTTGTAAAGTTGTTTGGATTTGCAAGGGAAGATGGGGAGCTAATTCTGGTCTATGAATTCATGCACAGGGGCAGCTTGGCTAATCACCTGTTTGGAAGTACGAGCTATTCACATCATTGAAAATTAGAAAACCAATACAAATAATAATCTTGTTTATTCATGATTTTACTTGTGCAGGGGGGGCCAATATACGTCCACTTTCTTGGGGCACAAGGCTCAAGGTTATGATTGGAGCAGCCAGGGGGTTATGTTTCTTGCACTCGTTGGAAAAGAAGATCATATACAGAGATTTTAAGCCATCAAATATATTACTTGACAGCGTAAGTTTCTAAGATCATAGACAGCCCTTTAAGGAAAATTCATGGAAATCAAATATTTCATATCAATCTAATTTTTGGCTTTGAAACAGTCCTACAATACCAAGTTAGCAGACTTTGGTTTGGCCAAACACGGTCCTTCAGATGATAGAACTCATGTCACAACAAAGGTTGTAGGAACTCATGGTTATACTGCACCAGAGTACATTGCCACAGGTAATCTTTTTAAGTAGTCCACTGATGAGACTCTCTCGTTCTTAGCCATACATGAAAAAATCGGATCCTGTTGTGAAATTGTGGCATGATGCTAACGTTGTATGATTCCCATGAATTAGGTCATCTGTCTGTGAAAAGTGATGTTTATAGCTTTGGGGTTGTTCTGGTGGAGATGCTAACAGGCAAAAGCATACGTGATATAAGGCAACAATCTGAACAACAATCACTAGTTGATTGGCTGAAATCCAATCTACTGAGAAGTGGAAAAATGATAGGTGCAATGGATCCAAGGTTGGGGGGGAAATATCCACCCAAGTTAGCTTCACAAGTAGCTCAACTAGCCCTCAAATGCATCAGATTGGAGAACAAGCTCAGGCCATCCATGACAGAAGTGGTTGAAACACTGGAACAGATTGAAGCAGCCAATATTGAAAAATCAAGCACTACTGATGACAGAAAACATGCCAGTGCCACTCATTCTAGGGCAGCTCAACTTCATGGCCGACCAGATGGAGGTTAAACCCATCATGAATATATATGTCTTTGCCAGCTGATATTGTCACAGAAACCTAATTGCTAAAGCTCACTCTAGCACCAGTCAAAGTGGAACTGAGCTTATACATGCTCTCTCAATATGAAACAGTCTGAGAACGACACCGCCTGGAGCCATCGATGACCAAGCAGCTCTCTTGTGTTCCCTCATGTTCTGCTAAAATTAAAATAGCATATTGCTGTGTCCACGAGTTTATTGAGGCTTACATGTTTTTCTTGTACAGAACCTGTACTATGATGATTTTTAATTGGTGTAAATATTTATTCCAGCATCACTTGTTTTGCTCTTGTTGAATTCATTGAACATAAGCATTAATTAAAGAGTATTAAAATGAATAAAAATAATTTATATAACTTCGTTTTCCCTATCTCTGGAAAAGTGTTGGGAGTCTCCGGATTCCTTCTTTACGAAACGTCAACAAAAATGAATTTGTTTATACAAATAAATAGTTCTTGTCCCCAACTAAATCCTTGTCCTGCAGGGCCAAATCTGTTACTATAAACAAAGTAGTATTATTTATGACATGGATTCACTTTTCCGTATGATCCAGGTCTTCGATGCCTCAATTTGAAAAAGTGATTGTCACTATCTCCAAAATCCAAACCCTGACAGTTAGAACAGGAAAATAATTATTTTCATGCGAAAGTTGAGATATATATAGTCTTATGGAGTTCCAAGAATTCATGTTTAACGTGTTTTGTGATATTTATCATGATTGTTGTGCTTGTAATTCTTGTCAAATGAGACTGCAGTTCACAATTTCAGTATTAACTCTGTTATAGCTTCCCCCACAGATCAACTTAATTTGGTACGTAACAATCACAAATTTGATTTGCAACATTTCAAGTCATTTGTTTATCCGTACATATATATATATGAAATGATGCGGTATTTTGCCCTTAAAAAACCCTATTTTATATGTGTCAACTACAGTACAACCTTTGTTAGGTCTACCAAATAAGATTAAGAATTGTTCACATGTTCTTCCACACCGATTGTATGTAAGTCTGGCTTTGACTTACACTACATCAACAAAAACACAGGCTTATAGAGGAAATTGCCATCCTAATTTTTTAATAAATAATAAATTATTACAAAAATTAAGAGCAATTTTCCCTGCAAATCTGCCTTTTTTTTTTATTTTTTTTGTTACAATAAGCGTGTCGATGTATTTCTTTATAAATCCAAAGAAAAAAAAAAAGTAACCTTTTAACTTAAAAGTCGAAAGCGACTTTCCTTGTGAAGAAGAAGAAACTAAGTAAAGAAAAGAGTGAAAGTGACTTTCTATTTCCAGAACAGAGTTTTTTTCCCATTAAGATTCTGCAGAAGATAGTGAAAACCCCACATTGATTCACTGCATGCCTACGTAGTACTTATTCTCTCACAATTCACTTCACTGCTATTCCTTTGTCCGCTTCTTACTAGCACAAGCACACTGGATACTGTTGTCAGTGCATAACTGAGATTCAGAACAGAGAACCCTATTTGGTATTTGTCAGCAACGTTTACTCAAATAAGCCAAGACACTAAAAATGCCGTATAAACACATACTAGTAACATTCTTGTTTCGGTAGTTGTGTGCTATTTATTTCCAAGAACGAAAGGTAGAGCTAAAAATACAGTTAAGAAACTGATACCAAAGAAAGAGCCAAAAAAAATAAATCATTGCTTGGCTGTGGTGTGGGGGCCCTCCTATATGAAACAATTTTCTCAAAAGACGAAAGTAGATTATGGATCTATTGCTTACCCCAGGACCCATCTACAGACGCCATAAATCGAAAACACTTTACTTTCCTATTAAAAAATCCTAACTTTGATGCATGTCTCACAGTTCCAGCTAGCTTCATCCACCACTAACTCAATAGATCTTAACAAAAATTATAACATGATGCAAAATTCTGCATCTCGTAGATAGATTTAGATTTCTACAACTCAGAATAGAAAAAAGCTTCATGCTTTATATTCAGAGGAGCTAAAGATCATACATTCAAATACAAATAATTGATGCACCATTTACAACTACTTGAATGATTCCTACTCTAGAAAACTTCAAGTAATGTAACAAATTGAACTAGTAATAACAGAGAAATTAACAATGAATGTTCACATACATATAGTCATAATATTTATATATAATCATATATATATATATATATGTACCACTACTGATTGCGCTTTAAGAAGTTGCTCTCATCTTCTTAGAAGGTTTGTGGAGGATGAAGACAGAAGTCAGATCGTGTGGTACTTGGAAGTAGCCTTGAGGAGGTGGGGTTACGTTTCTTTTTGCAAGTCTTGGTTTCTTTGGCGCTGGTGGACAAACCAATGGAGGCTTCAGTGTATGAGATGGTGATTTTGGTGTGTGGCACTCTTGGTCTTGCTCTTTATTCAGCTGCGAGACCTCCTTCGTAACTTGTGGATCAGATGATTCTGTGCGATGGTTGAAGGTTCTGACAATTGGAACAGTTCTTATAGGCGTAATTGGACGAAATTCTTCTAAGATTTCAAGGCCCATTTGACTCCAGATAAGTAAAATCCCACAATTCACAGGGAATTCTATTTGGTATATGCTTTAATAAGAAATTATGGATTCTGGGTTTGGTTTTCCTGTGAGAGAAGGAGGGGGAAGCGTGCCCAGAGAATGAAGAGGGTGATGATGAGAGGTGCTGATTGCAGAACATGAAAGAGAGACAGATATGTTAGAGAGAGAATGTGGGGTAGAGATGGGGAAGGATTAAGAAGAATTATTATAAAGAAAGAAAGGAAAGGAAACTGAGGATTGGAATTACTAAAGGAGACAAAAGGGGTGAAATAGCCAATGTCTTGTCTGTGTTTGTGTTTGTGTTTGTGTTTGTGTGGGAGTGAGTGTTTGGAAAGTTTATGAAAAAGGGCAACACTAGCACAAGCCTAAGCCTTCCTTCATCTGACACAAAAGTAACAAACCAGATAGATAATAGCTGCTCTTCATGTGCCCTCTCTCTCTCTTCCTCATGCCATTCACGTTGCTTCGCTGTTTAACAACCTTTTTTTCTTCTTTCTTCCCCTCTCTAAGTCAACTCATCTTGTCGATTAAGTCTTCTCTAGTGATTACCGTAATAATTATATCCCACAACACATTTCATGTTCTAAACCAAAAGACTTACTTCAATGGCAGACACCCTCCAAGTAGGCAAATTCCAAGGATACCCGTAACTTATTTTAAGAATTTTGTGGTCTCTCATGACTATATTGGGATACCATGTGGTTATTATTTTTTACAAAATATACTATAAAATGCAATCATAATCAAGATTTGCCTATCTGTACGTTAATTACACTGGCCTTGTAACTGATAAGCCGGAATCATCCTTGGTAACTACGTTAACAAGCCATCTAAATCAAGATTTAGATCAATAATCCTAATTATAATTTGTCACTTGTCATTTATAGAAACGACAACACATGTAACACTGTCATGATCCTTTTCCAAAGCAACATGGGATCGGTGGTTGCAGACAAATTGATATTAAATTGCTGCCATGTGTATCATACAGGAGCTCCATATGTACATTCTAGTTAAATTGAATTTTACTCAAAAAGACAAGCGCTGAAATTAACGAAAGTCTGTTCTGTCAATGGGGATATATACAGGAAGCCTCCATGAAATGTGGAGGCCACCACACTCTTGAGCTGTAAACGTAAAAAGCAACAGCACTTTTCTTCACCTACATCTCCCAAACCATGTTCTTCAGATTGAAGATCTTGTACTTTCACGAATGAAAGAGAAAAAGGGGAATGCAGATGCATACATCACATTCCCACTGCTCTTACGTACATTAATAATACTGTTATACTAATTGCCCATTATAATCCAACAAAGTTTTGCTTAAGATCCAAACTAGCAAGGTTTAGTATTTAGAAGCAAAAGCTGCCCCAAACACATGATTTGTTTGCCAAGCATCATTATAAATCTTAACTAATCATGTGACTACATTTTAGTCATTCATGTGAGCAAAGTTTAATGTAAGATCTCTATAATGGGGAACTAATAATATAAACATGTGAGCAAGCAGTGGAAGCATGCATAAAGTTGCTTGCTAGCTATGGGGAGTGAAATACTTGTAAGAGAATCTAGCTAGGTCTGACTATAACGGAGCTTAGATAAAGTTTGTCAAAGGAGATAGAAACAGATGATGATGAAGATGCTGCTCAATTAAATTCTGGATATATTATACTCTTACAGAATCTATTACAAGAACTGTAGATAATTTTTCATCAAATTTTGAAAAAAATTCCAGTTATTATTCAACTTAACATGTCTCAATGGTGGGAAAACAAGAAATTCTCTTTAATTCGTGTGTGTGTGTATATATATATATATATTGAGTTTGAGTTGGGAAATTCTGTCTTGCATGATATATATTTTCCAAAGAGAATGAGTAAAAGAATTCAAAAGGCTAGGGCAGTTGAATTTTGATCACAAAGTCTAAAAAGTCAACTTTATAATCGATGCTTAATTATGCATGGGGTAGAAATCGTCAATAAAAGCATTATTTCTTACTTTTTCAACATAAATTATTTCTGGATCCACCAAGAACCACATGCAGGTCAATTTGCAACGTAACCATATCTCATTAATATTCATGATCGATTTTTTCCACTCAACTCTTTGAATTTCCTGTTTGGTAGGACATGTTAATCCAAATATTTTATAAAAGAGTAAACCTAAAAAGCTAGTTATGTGGATAGTTTGAAACCGTTGTTGGTGCGTCACGGATAAGCATCCTATGCTAGACCAGACCATGCAAGCCAAGGGAATAAGAGAGACTATGACCTGCAAATTTGGTAGCTAGTAGCTGCTAGTGCATGCTAGTGGCAGTGGTAGGCCAGCAATCGTAGTCTCTCTAACTCATTATATCAAAGACGTGAGTGAATAAGAAAGATGCAAGAGTTTAATTAGTTTGATTTTTTTTATATTATTGATATGATATTTCGGAGGAGCAAGGAAGAAGACTCATAAGGTATCCTATGAGGTTTGTCATTATGTGTTATTAAGAAGGAAATGCCTTTGTCTTCAAAAAAAAAAAAAAAAAAAAAGGAGATGCTCTGCCTTCATTTTTTAATATATATTTACGGTGTTAGATTTGTCTTGTCTTTGAAAGAAACTCATCACATGTGTTCTCACTTGGACCTCATATCTTAATCTAATCTAATAAATAACATTGATATATGTGGGCCATTGGTCACCGTAAGCCAACGTAACGATCACATGCTTGTCTATGTAATGTATGTATTGCTCCAATGAGTTTTCCATTATGGACGAAAATGAAGAACAAATTATAAAAAAGAAAAAAAAAAAGACGGTGGATTGCATGATAATAGGTTTCCCCTCTTACCTTATCACACATATATAGTTTTATTTTAAAAAAATAAATAAATCATATCTCTAACATTACATTAAATATTAATTAATGTAAATTAATTCAAATAAAATAAAATAATAATAATAATAATAAATTTTATTTAATTTTAATATAACAATATTCTCATAACTTAAAACTTTTAATTTAATTAAAATAATTTTTATTTCAACTAATTTACGTGTCTAATAATATATATATTAAAGGAATTATATATTGATGTTTCTTCCCCGTTGAAATAAATTTTATTCGAGACACATCTCTTTCAGCAAATACTCGAACCGCTGTTAATCATTTTGTTGGAGAATACTCTTTCGCTAAAACCAACATTCATAGGTCAAACGTCTATTCTCTTTCAGCTTCACATATATATATATCATCGTCCCAAAGAACAAAAACAAGGAAAGGCCAGGTAAAGAATCTCTATGGGACATGCTGGGAAACAAGTCTCCCACCCATGTGTCACCACTGTCTTTTTCTCCCCTCCTGTTCTTTTATTACTTCTACAAATTCCTTCATTTTTTTTTACGAGAAAAAATCCGAGTAATACACATTTTTTTTTTTTTAAAAAAAAAGAAGTACAACTACATGAACGGATGTAAGTGTAGAAAGATGTTAAGATATTACTGGTCTATTAAGCTGTGTGATTGTAAAAAATAGTTCACGTACGAGTATTCATCCTCATGTGTTTAATGGGCCCTCGCATATACTGCTTGAAAATTTATGGGCCGGCCTGCTGGTCACATTAGGGGAGTTTCATGTCACTCGGTCCGAACACGAGGGCCCAATTTTATAGGGATCCAAGTTAGAAAGGGAAGACAGTTTTATTTTAGAACTTTAAACATGGTACTACGTCTATCCTAAACATAGAAGCGAAGTTGTAATTTAATTATAGTATTAAGTGTATGAATGAAATTTTAATATAAAACAAAGAAATGCTAACAACTTTAAGCAGGTTGATGGTAGCTCGATCGCCGCTGTGCATATGAAAAATGTTTTATTAATAGAAATGTGCACACTTTGAAACTATTACTGTAAAAAAGATTAGTTTTTGATTGTTGATTAAGGAAGACTCTTAATGTAAACCAAAAATATATTAAGAAGTGTGATATACTGTGACACCCAAGTTTGGCAATTTGATTCGAAGAAATAATTAGTTACACACTAACTAAAATAGAAGGAAAGAAATGAAAAAGAGAAAGACAAATTTTTTGTTTAAACAGGATTGAATCCATGTTTAAGGAATTAAAAAGTTTACTAATTATGTTAAACTTTGTTAATAAATTTAATTTGTTGGTTGAACACGAAGTGTTTCCTTTCCTTTTGCTTCTTAATGACTCTAACTTGAATCAATAGCATCCAAAACCAAACTGAAAAAGGAAGCTTTAATGGTAATGGTGTTTACTAGATTGATATATAAAAAAAGGTTACGTATGTTGAAAATAAACTTGTGAGGGTGAGGGGACCGCGAGACAGATGTAATGATCCTCAGTCTACACTGTAGAGTGCATGGGGATGGGCGTTGTTATCATAAATCATTCATGCATTATTTGACATTGTTTCTAGTATTCGAGATTTGTTTCTTCTTCCATTCACAGTGCCTCGCCTCGGCTACTTCTTAGACTAGTTACAGCGAAGCGCACCTCCCAGTCAGTCAGTCAACCAAGAGGGAACAGGCGTCAGCCCCAAGACTTGAATTAGCTGGCGTGGGTCCCATGTCTAATAAAAATCATTGACCTTCTCTGCCTAAATAATAAAGTTATTCTAATTCTTCATTCTGCATTTTGAATTTCCTAACCTTAG
This sequence comes from Bauhinia variegata, assembly GCA_022379115.2. Classification (NCBI taxonomy): domain Eukaryota; kingdom Viridiplantae; phylum Streptophyta; class Magnoliopsida; order Fabales; family Fabaceae; genus Bauhinia; species Bauhinia variegata. The sequence goes on along the minus strand of CM039430.1, from coordinate 5,205,935 downwards.
CTGGGTCCCGCCATCAACATTCCCGACCGCGCTTTTGACTTTTTGCCCATTTCCCACACCCAATTTTTCAACCTAGAGAACAGAATCTAATGCTATATTTCAACGTAGATCCCCCTTTGCCGAAGCAATCTCTCGCTGCCCACACCCAACCAATTATCATTTAACAAACAATTACGCGTCATCAAAACAAAAATCAAATTAAAAAATTTTGTATTCCATTTTTTTAGGGTCAAATTTACACAAAACAGCTTATCAACTCTCGCACGACTCGGTCCTCTCGTCTCGTCCACGAGTCACTGCCCAAAAGTTGACTACCTTCTCCGACGTCGTCTATTCTGCGGTCGAGGGCTCACGCTGGCTAAGTTCGTCTTCGCCGGCATCACTTAACTTCCCTGAATACCGAAACCGTTGCCGGCAGCGCTGGTTTCTGCCGGACGGCCTTGCGTGTGACGGTGCTCTCCCTCGTATGTCACGATTAGCATCTTTGGATCGTCTTGCGCTCGCTCCACGTGCTTCCTTGCGGGGCACCCCCTCACGGTGCTACACTTGTAATACCCACTGCCAAAAGGAACCAATTAAATGTAAGAATTTTTTTTTTTCATTTATTGGAGATAAAGGCTTTCGTAATTGTCGTGTTTGACTTTGACGGATTCAACTTGATGTACGGTGAACGATGAAGGAATAGAATAATACCGTGGGAAGGGCGAGCCCTTGATCGGTTTCTGACCGTACTTTCTCCAAGAATATTCGTCCGATGGAATATCGGCGATCTTGGAGCTTATTGCCGGCACTCGAATCGTTCGCTTAACTCGGGATTTCCTGAACGTTCGAATAACATCGTTAACATTCTTTCCCTAATTTTTGGATTAAATTATTGACAAATCTCAAAATTCATACGCGAATCTTGTAAAGGAAATACCTTCGCTTAGAGCAATGACAATGAGCGGGGGATGAAGCTTTTCCAGAGACGGTAGCATCGTGGCACCTTTTCCGGTGAGATGACGAGAGAGGGGGTTTAGCGGCGGAGACAGTGGGTGCCGGAGCAGCGAGCAGCGATGTACCTATCTTACCATCAGAAACGCTGCCGTCTCCAGTTATGGATGACATAAACGATGAGGTTGTGGTGGACATGGGCGGGGATATACTGAAGGTGTCCTTGGAGTGTTGAGATAAATCGGTAGACGTTTTTGGATCCGATTTTACCTGGTTGGGCTTCGCAAAATCAAGAGTTAAATCCAATCCCGGGTGAGAAGAGTGTGATTGAACCTGTTTATGACCGAATTGAATCTGGGGCGGGTCGAATTTTGCAGACTGGGAAGGAACAGAAACAGAGGAAGAAGGATTTGAGGGTCCACGGCGGAAACGGGCGTGCCCGGTTCGATTCAATAAGTTGATAACTTGCTTGAACTTAGAAACGGTGAAGTCGGTGATTTCTCTGCAGTCAAGGTGGTTGAGTTGGTGGTCACGGGGATGGGTCTGAGGGGCTTGAGAAGAAAGCACACGAATGAGATGCTCCATGCTCTTCAACCCAGCCGAGGCAGCTTCCTGTATCGCAACCTGCTCTTCCATCCTAGGTATCACCACCAGATCTACTGCCATGAAACAGAGCAAAGCAGAGGAAGAAGAGAAAAAGCTCTGGGTTTTGATTTGGTTGAGGGTATAGGCTGAGGGAGAGCAAGGGGTTATAAAAGAGATGGTGGGGTGGAAGTCAAACGAGTTTCGTGGATCCAAGGGCAGAGATTCGTTGGACTTTCTTTCATGCACCATACGACAAAATATTAGTGTACTGTAAAGTCTAAGGGAGGAGTTGGTGGTGGGTCCCATCACTCAACACGAAACGCCAACGAAACTAGCAACGCATTTCCTGTGTTCTGGTTTTGATGTCTTTTTAATACTTGGAGTTTTATTTAGGAAGCAAGGTCAACCAAGTCGCATGTGTAGCCAACCATGTACTCCTGTACTAGTTTCCTTAATCAATGGATCAGCAACGTTGTCCACCACTTTTTTTTCGCTAATTAAATTTTAATTGTAAGATTATTAAGGATCAATTTTAGCATGGCTTAAAATTTTTTCATTTTCAAGTGGACTCATAGATTTTTACTTCCTCTCTTTCAAAATGATTATTTTTTGTTTTAATTATAATTATTCATTAACTATTTTAATATCTTATTAATTAATTATTTTTTATTTTTTAAATTAATATCTCATGTGTTTTTCTCTTTTACTCACTCACTATTATCTTTTTCTCAAGAAAATTAAATAAAAATAATTTAATAAAATTATATCATTTGATAAGTTATTTATTATATTTTTTTAATTCTTGTAAAAAAAATTAAAAAACAATCATTTTGAGATGGGGGAGCAGTATCTATCTCTGCAACCAACTACTAACTATATATTTTATAATATTGAAAAGTACTTTGATGTTAATTAATAACTATACATTATAATTTAGGGGACGTGTTGTGTCCGCGTAAAGAAAATATCGGAATCCAATTCAATTTGGATTGGTAATATCCTTCGAGTGCAAGGTTTAATTGATTCTATTTGACCTTTAATTTCATTGGACCATGATAAAGCTCTTGACTTTGATCTCTAAAAAACACGGTAGAATATAATTTTTAACTTTGAATTTATCTTTTCTAGTTTTTCAAAAGGAAACTTGTTTGTTCTTTCCCATTTTTAGATGTTATTTAGTGTTGACTTAGTGCCAAACTTTACATCCATGATATATATATATATATATATATATATATATATATATATATATATATATATATATATATTGGATTCCACTTGAGAAAATACAAATAAAATATGGAATCGTCTCCCTGCATGGAAGCTCCTCCCTCTATCTTTTTCTTTTTTGTCTCGTTGACCATTTGCATTAGGCAGGAAAAAAAAGAAAAGAAAAGAAAAGCAAACAGCAACATGAAATTTAATATCCTGATTTTGAGGATTCATTCCAGCTAATCCGATGATTAAAGTAAAGCAAATGCCGAAATGGGATTACTTGAGTTTACTCCACTAGCTAGCTAGGTTATTTGAGTTAAGGTCAAACCCTAATTTGGGCACCTACGTACAACTCCATGGAAAACAGTACTTATGATGGTGTTTTGGGAGGGAAATAAATATATAATAATTATAAAATAATATTCATTTCATTTGCAGCCAGAAGTTCTGAGTGGTTGGGGGTATGTGTACGTGGGCAAGGCCAAATTCAACTAGACAAAGCTAGGGTTTTGACATTGATTATTGTTATAATGATGACTTCAACGTATTAATTAGAGCAACCACATAAGTTGACCAACACAAGACGTAAAGCATTGAGTTTTTTCTGAGGACAATCAGCCACCGTCGGATAAGTCTATGATGATCCAAGGGTTACATGGTAGTGCATAGGTGGCTGAACTAGAAGGCTTTCAATAATGAGAAAGCACGTGACATTACAGTACTCGAACACCAAAATCGACAACATTGTGAATTACTATTATTTGGTTTTCTATTGTTCATGTGATTCTCTCAATCAATTTTAAAAAATTAAACTAAAAAATAAAGCAAAAGAATCTGAAAATGTTTCTCTGTTTCTGAGTCGTTGATTGGTTGGCTTGGCGAGATATTTTTGAACTACTTCTCCATGTCAAAACAAGCAAAAGAAAATTAGGCAATGGAGAGAGGAAAGTCGAAGGCAATTATAGGCATTTTCAACATATTAAACGTGCTTCCGTAGTCCAGTTTCTTTAGAACTTTCTAAAACTTGCAATTTTTTATGCCTAAAATTATAGAACAAGTTACTTACCAATACACGGAAGCCAAGCCTAGAGTAGCAGCAGATGTAGATATATACAACTGGGATTGAATTCAGGAAATAAAAATGAAATATGAATTTTCTAAACTGCCCTTTGAATAATTCCATAAAACAACGACCAATACATTTTGACTTAAGAATTAGCTGGAATCCTTTATCCTATAATTCAAACGAGAGCCCAGGTGCCCTTTGACTTGTGTGTTTTTTTCTTCTGTTATTTGTTGTTTAAATTTTTTCAGAAATATAATTAATATATGACAAAATAAAGATCAAGAATTGACTAAGATAAAATTTTTAGGTACTTGACGAGTCAATATCTATGGTTAAACCTAGTCCATAGTAAATGGCTTGGCTTGCACGTTGAACGCTCAATAAAATTAGTTGACCATAACAAGGAGAAAACGGTTTATTTCTTTTTCTTTTTTCCAACCTATATTGATTTTGTTATGTTCCCGTTGAATCGTTGACAATACCATGTTGATTTTGTAAATCCATTGAAAAACACGGTAGAAATTTGAAGCCCACACGCACCATGCCTCCTACAATTAAACCAAATCAAGCCCAAGCCCTGTTGAGTCAGAAAGACAAGGAGAAGAAGATTCAATAAGTGTACACCCACATCATTTCATGGGTCTTCAACACTTCTATGGGCCTTATTCACTTGGTGGCATAACAAAATATTTCATCAGAAGAGAGCAAGTCCAAGCAAAATCTTAAATTTAATTCCTAAAAAAAAAAAACAGTAAAAACAAAGTGATTCTATTAATTCAATAGTAGGATGTTTAAGTTCTTTTAATAAAAAAGAATTAGCTGTAGCACAAAGAAAATAAACTGTTTAAGGTCACATCAAAAGTGAAGAATTTCACTCCCATTTTAAAGTAAAACCTCTAGTTAGATAGGCAGATAAAATTATAGTTACTAGGGTAAAAGTTGTAAGCTTGAAGTTATAAAATTATCTTTGTTAATAAAAATTTATTGTTCAGTACTATTATTCCAAATAAAGATTATTAGGAAATACACCGTATGTAAACTTTAAAGTTGTTGTGTCTAAACTCAAACATTAGTTTAAATGTGATAAAAAAATAAGAGGAATGATACGTAAATTAAAACTTAGATGGATTGAATCAAAATTAAAACATATGCCCCTCCAAAAAATCAAATTCAAATTATTGTAAGAATTTGTTAAAAATAATAATGAGATTCTTGCAGAAAGATATCTTTGCTGCTACCGCTGATCACTGAAGTTGTCTAATTTACATGTGCATGAACGCCTACAGTGGCGGCGAGTTAGGCACATAAACAATTACATATGTAACAAGTTTATAAGATAATCTATAATCCTACGTACTACTCTTATATTCCATGCTCACAAACATACACATGATACAAGCCTTGTTGTCTTGTCCGAATACCGGATGATTTTTAAAAATATATCCACAGTGAGCTAACTTTTTCTTTATAAAGAAAGCCTCCTATTTTAATATAGAAATTCAGTCAGTTCCATCTATCTATAAGAGAGCACCAGCAAGCAAAAATTTAACCTCTTTCTTTGGCCTCCTTCCCGTGAAAGCTCCTCTCTCAGTCATGTTTCCTTCTTTTCCAGCTTAAACATAACTCTCCCTCTTTCTCTCCTTCTCTCTTCTCTCTACCTCTTCCAATTGCCCTTCTTCTTCAACCATGATTACTGGTAAGGATATCTACGATGTTCTTGCAGCAATTGTGCCCTTATACGTTGCTATGATACTAGCATATGGGTCGGTTCGTTGGTGGAAGATCTTCACCCCTGATCAGTGCTCTGGCATAAACCGTTTTGTTGCTGTTTTCGCAGTTCCTCTGCTTTCTTTCCATTTCATTTCTTCAAATGACCCTTATGCCATGAACTACCACTTCATAGCAGCTGATTCTTTGCAAAAAGTTGTCATCTTGGGCGCTCTTTTTCTGTGGAATGTCTTCACAAAGCATGGTAGCCTAGACTGGATGATCACCCTTTTCTCACTTTCCACTCTGCCAAACACCCTCGTCATGGGGATACCTCTGTTGAAGGCCATGTACGGAGACTTCTCGGGGAATCTCATGGTTCAAATCGTGGTCTTGCAAAGTGTTATCTGGTACACTCTAATGCTGTTCATGTTTGAATACAGAGGTGCTAAGCTTCTTATATCAGAGCAGTTCCCCGAGACTGCAGGGTCCATCACCTCCTTCAGGGTTGATTCTGATGTTGTCTCACTCAATGGCAGAGAGCCTCTGCAAGCTGATGCAGAGATTGGAGAAGATGGGAAACTGCATGTAGTGGTTAGAAGATCGGCTGCTTCTTCCATGATTTCTTCCTTTAACAAGTCACATTTAACTTCTATGACACCACGAGCATCGAATCTCACTGGGGTTGAGATCTATTCGGTTCAGTCCTCCAGAGAACCAACCCCGAGAGCTTCGAGTTTCAATCAAACAGACTTCTATGCCATGTTCGCTAGCAAAGCACCAAGTCCAAAACATGGCTACACAAACAGTTTCCAAAGCACTGGTTATAATGGCGATGTTTACTCGTTGCAATCCTCTAAAGGTCCAACGCCAAGGACTTCAAATTTTGAGGAGGAAATGTTGAAGATGCACAAGAAAAGGGGAGGAAGGAGCATGAGTGGTGAGTTGTTCAATGGTGGTTTGGTGTCTTCTTATCCGCCACCAAATCCCATGTTTTCTGGGTCAACCAGTGGTGGCCCTAAGAAGAAAGATAGCACTGCTGCTGCTGCCAACAAGGAGCTTCACATGTTTGTTTGGAGCTCAAGTGCTTCCCCTGTTTCTGAAGGCAACCTCAGACACGCAGTAAATAGAGCTGCTTCTACTGATTTTGGAGCCATTGATCCTTCCAAGGTTGTTCCACCAGAGACTGTTGCCTCAAAAGGTAACCGCACTGTCAATTAGTAAAAATGAAAATACAACGTTTGTCGTTTGTCTTTTGCATATTTTCTTATGCAACAAAAAATGGGATTGATTAAATGTTTGATGCAGCTGTTAGTGAATTAATCGAGAACATGAGTCCTGGTCGTAAAGAAAAAGATCAGCTAGAGATAGAGGAAGGAACCAAATTTCCCACGAATGGGTCGCCATACACTTGCCAGAAGAAGATGGATATGGAAGAAGGAGAGGCAAATAAGAAGCATCAGATGCCACCTACAAGTGTGATGACAAGACTTATTCTTATCATGGTTTGGAGAAAGCTCATCAGGAATCCTAATACCTACTCAAGTCTTCTGGGCATCACATGGTCTCTCATATCATATAGGTATATATCCATATCCATCCCAACAATCTCTAAGATTAATCTCTTGTCATTTTGCGCATGCACATGCACTACAGGGTAAAGTTAAAGTTAACACATTATTATTAACAAACAAGTTAATAGTAAAAAAAGTGGACTTGTCTAAACATATATTTGTTTGTTTATTGAGTTTAATTTGTGCTTTGAATTGATTCTTGTGGCCAGGTGGAACATCCAAATGCCCTCAATAGTAAAAGGTTCCATTTCAATATTGTCCGATGCCGGTCTAGGAATGGCCATGTTCAGTCTAGGTACTTGTCTACGACCTTTTTATTGTAGAAAAAACATTTTTGTGCTGATACCAAAACTCTAATTAGCATATATTTAGAAGACTGTTATCTTGTTTTTGTGGGTTCACAAGGAGATTGGAAAACAGTTCTGACTAATTAATGGTTCTTTTGAACATTGAACAGGTTTATTCATGGCTTTACAGCCCAAGATCATAGCTTCTGGGAAATCTGTAGCAGCTTTTTCTATGGCTGTTCGCTTCTTGACAGGTCCAGCTGTGATAGCCGCTTGTTCAATAGCGATTGGCATTCGTGGAGTTCTTTTACATGTTGCGATTGTTCAGGTCAAATTAATTAAACTCATTCATCTATTCTTCACAACATATTCCAATTCCATTTTTATATTAAATTTTTTTGATTTGCAGGCTGCTCTTCCTCAGGGTATTGTTCCCTTTGTTTTTGCCAAAGAATATAATCTCCACGCCGATATACTTAGCACTGCGTAAGTAGTTAATTTTCTCAGTTATTTCCATTTAATTTCCTCTACTTAGAGGAAAAAAAGAAAGAAGAAGAAATATAATACTCCCCTTTCCCCTTGGAAAATGAATTTTAAAAAAAAGAATTATAATGTGAGGTTGTGCAATTTTTGCAGGGTTATATTTGGAATGCTGATTGCATTGCCCATCACAATACTTTACTACGTGCTTCTTGGCCTTTGAGGAGCAAAAGAAGACAAATACACACGCGAATGTAAATCCAAGGCAGGCAGGCAGAGTAGATGGACAGAAGAAAATATTGAAGACGTTGGATTTATTCAAGTTAATTATAGAAGAGTAGCTATATGTATGCATATGACAATTCCATTGGATTTGTTTCAAAATTTCAATCTTAATTCGGTGGGATTAGCCTTCCTTCATTTTACAATTTTCCTTTTATTAAAAAAAAGAACACAATACAAGAGATGTTAAAATTCTCGAGAAATTCTTACTAGTTTACTCTAAATATGTCAATTGAAGGTTTCAAAATGCTTTCTTTTTTTTTTTTTTTTTCACGTAGTCACGAGTATAGTAAATTAGTAATGTCAATTATTGGAGGGGGCCTAACATATTGTAAAATGTTTATTGATCGGAGTACATACAGTAAAATTTTTTAAAGGAAGGAAGAAAGGAACATGTCTGGAATGCCACAATAAATTCTGCTATTTGACGCTTAAGCATGTACAGAACATTAACGGGGTCCAATAACTTATATCCTTTTTTCTTTTGGATTAAAGTCTTTTCTTTCGGTCACAGTTAATAGCTCGGTTTTGTTATTTTTAAATACCCCACCAAAAAACAAAAAAAAAAAGTAAAAAAACGTTAAGTATATGTGAGGGTGGTAGGGTGGGTAATAAGACACTAGAATTTTTTTAATTAAAACTTAAAAAGCCCTCATTTCGAGCAAGGAAAGGTAAGATTTGATTTCCCAATAAATTTTACTTTTCCATGCGAATGCTTGTGTATATATAAATACATTATAATCAATGGTAAGCAAAGGTGGCCAAAGAGTGAATCGTTCCAAAAGTTGCCTTTTGTGTTTGGTTGATTTCTGGGATCATGCACGTTCTTAATGTCAAATACTGGAAAGCTTCGGTGTTGAGACATGCATGTCAAGTCACCGACGATGACAAGGCTCTTACTCAACAACTAGGAATGTATTACTACTAAGTTGTTTGCTTCATTCAACTTGCACGTTGTAATAGCAGAGTTACGTTGATCCACTTAAGACTGAATTTGTTCAAGTTTCTAGGAATCGCTTCTTCACAGTTATCACGTTCAGTTCAATTATCTTGAGCTTGCACTGAAAACTATTTACGTACTGTCAAGCTGTTCCCACAGACACAGACATGGCTGAATTGAAAACGAAGCAGCTGCACTCTTCAGTTCAATGTACGTACCTATGTGTATATGTATTCTAATCTAAGTAATCAACTTACAAAGACTCATTCGTGTGTATAGGGTCAAGGTGATTTATTAGTTCAAACGAAGACAACTGACGAAGAGAGTTGAGTATTTAAATTAACCAAGCTTGACCAGAATGAGAGCTACTTCTCGGAAATGAAAACGCAGCTCTTAATTAAAGCCGTGTCAACCTGACGAGCTAGCTAATTAAATTCATATATAATCCCAAGTAGATACTGTTAAATCTACTTTAAGATCAGATCAGAAACATTGCATGTGCTTAGGTTCCTTATAGTTTTCGTCGAGTTGATCTCTCCCTCTCTAATACGATGAATCTGTACTGTATATATACATATTTGATATTGAAAATACATTAATAGAATACTAGAAGCATATGTGTGAAGAAAGCAGAATATATCTAAAGATAGGTTAAAAGAAGGAAATTGGATGTTGTATTACTTAGAGTAAAATTATATTGTGTACTACTCTGATATCATCTCGTGGATTTCCAAAAGGGTGCGTTTTCTATTTTGATGACAGAAGCTAAGATTGGGATTGGCAGAAAAGGCACATGCAATATGAAGGTTGTCCCAGTTTCTGGTACCTCTGAGACATTTCTTTTAATAAACAAAAAGTTGAACAGTTGGTGTAAACACTGCGGTGGACATAATACAATCTCCGATCTCCATTGACAGCAAAGCTCTGGTCCACATGGTTGTAAGACTAAGAGTAAATTAATGATAGCTAGCTAGCTTGCCTTTGCATTATATATATGTATATATTAGGCTCAGCTTCCGAGTCTAATTAGCTCTGGAGCGTGTTACCGTTATAATAAGATTACAACTGGACATGGTATGCTCAAACAGATTCCTTTTGCAGCGCACCGCTTCAACACTCGCCAATATACAAATCAAATTTATCTTGGTTGTTCTATTTTTCATTTTAATATCTATTCGCCAAATTCCCATGTATGTTTGGTGCAGTAATCTTTGAAAATGAAGAGGGAGCATGGTTTTTGAAATCCGATTTAAAATAAAAAATATTTGTAATTTAAAGCATGTGTGTTTTTTGAATTCAAAACTCTAAGAATATAATTAAAATTAGTTCCGTAATTAGAACATAAAATTTCTAAAATTTGGACAAAATAGAAAACTAAATATATGATGATGTAGAATTTTAAATTATCCACTATCCAATCCTATTAACTACACTACACAAAAAAAAAAAAAATATTGTAGGAGATCACGTCCTAAAATTTGGAACATACCATCCTACAGTACGTGAATGAATGGCTTTGATGAAAGATCCACTGGTTGGAGTTCTATTAGTAAGAAAAATGATGAATCTTCGAGCTTAAATGAGTACTTAGTTCATCTTTGTTCATTGTTCTGGTAATAGCTTGGTTCTTTATAATTTGATTATCGTAGCTTTTCCTCAAGAGAAAATCCATATATGCTTATTTTTTCAAATCATATAACTGTTTGGCTACAGCTGAATATCTGAATCAAGATACACACATAAATTTCAACCTAAAAGCTGGAGACAAGCCAGACAAAGCCCTGGTGAAAAAATAAAAAGATTTATCAAATGGAAATACATGTTGCTAAAACTATGCTAACCTCCATAATTAAGAAAATAGAATTGACCGTGTGCTTCAAAAACAATTATACACTGAGTGCGCACTTCCAATCTCACTGTAGACAACAAAAGGAATTTACCCCTCCTCCCGTCCTGATACCATTTTAGCCCAAAAGCTATTATGTTTTCTGTTACAACAAGATGCAGCATTTGCTCCTAGTAGAAAAGCACAGGGGAATTGCTACTCCAGTGAGGATCCACCATATCAGTCATATATACACATGGTGTTCAAACTCCAGCAGCAAGAGTCACGTATCCTTGTTGGTGGTTAGTCATGTCTGAGACATGATTATTAACAACAAAATGGTTAGATAAGATCCAATTCAAGATATCCGACGAAGAACAAATGATGTTCGGTTAATATGTCAGAACACGTATGCAATGGTGTTAGGCTTCTATCTGGTTAGACAGATTCTGCACCATAATGTCCATCGTGGGTGGTGCCATTTTCTTTGCTGAGTTTTGATTTTGGTAAAGTGGTGGCCTGTCGAGGAGACAACTTGTTTGATTGCTGCCTCAGATTAAGGTAAGTGTAAACAGTCATACCAATAATAGCTGTAAATGCCCCGGAGATGCTGGTTTTGCCAGGATTAGAATCAAAAAGATAGTAGTTTCCTAGGAGGAGGACGCATGTCTTGAACTGTCCAAGAACAACATGCGATATGGCAGATGTAGCGCTGTAATTTGCAAGGACAAGGGATAAGCAAAAACTGAGGAACAAAAGAACCTACATAACAGTAGCATACGATGATATATCTCAATGTTGAACACAAACGGCAACAAAGAATGTTTAAAAAAAAGTTCTCTAACTTGTTCAAAACAGCTTCATAAATCATATACAATTTAGACCCTAAAACACTATGAACATGTATTGTACATAAATGATAAGAAGAGAAATTTTCATTTTTCAGAGAAAACCATTCATCAATTGAACAACATATTAGGTGACACTTACCCTAGTGCTAAAGCACCAGACCACTGGAGCAAGAACCCAAGAATAGCTGATGCAAAAATCACCAATGTGTTTGCCAAGTTCCAATCAAAGGAAAGAGCCCCCGGGGGATCTAACCCAGGTAACATAGCAGCCAGGAAAACCAAAGTTATAGGGGTTGTTTTCCACATCAACCTGTTGCCCACAAACAGGGAAAAGATACAAAATGTATTTGTGTGATGCAAATCAACATAGGAATTTGGGAGGGGCTGGGAGAGGTAAAACAAAGAAACTTTTTAAAAAAATGGATGCAGATTACATACGCCAAGGCTGTCCAGTTCTCTTGTTGCTGTAGTTTGGACCAGAGAATCTTGTTTACGGCGCTGGGTATAATCCATGCAACTGCTACACAGGCACCAAATAGGTGAAACTGCAAATCAGTCACCGTAGCCACAGCAATACCAATAGATACCACTGTTAATGCTAGACCCTGTGAAATTTCAATATTTAAAAGTAAGAGATGCAGAAATTGAAGATTTCACAAGTCAATTGTAGACAAATTATAAAAGCTCTCAAAGCTGCAGAGTATGCATAATGTACAGCCAATTTAAAAACAGCCGACACTGACTAAATACCCAGATTTCACATATTTACTTTCTCCCATCAATTATGTACAAATACAATGCAATAAGTTCTCAAAGGAAACTGGGGTAAATCTTATTTGAAAGTTACAGAGCTCACACATCGTATGTTAGCAGGGTGATAAAGCCTTGGATTAAGTTAACCAATAGGTTTAGAGTAGAACGATGTTAGAGATTCCTAAATTAAAATTATAGAAAATAGTAGAACCCCAAACTACATCTATGGTCCCAGACTCCTAGTAGCAAGAGCCCTTTTCTGACCATAACAATTTTGAGTTGCGTATATTCGATATTGGCACTCAACCGTGGATACTATAATAAGATCAAAGTAAGTACCGACAAGGAAAAGGAGAGAACTTGCCTTCGCCAAAGAAACCCTCTTCCTATACAACATAAATTCTGCAAAAACTATTGATGGTGTTACTGCAATCTTCGCCATCTGATAGAAGCCAATGCTGAAAATATAGAAATTAAATTCTGAGTATAACATATATTATTTTGAACATAAAAAGATGTGAATAGTTGGGTTACCTATTGTACTTCAAGCTGACATTAGCAAGGCCAGTAGACAAAGCCATAACGAGTCCAAGAGTAAGTAAAGCAGATATATGAGTAGATTTTGAGGAAGGAGATGCAGGGAGTAAAGAAAACGCATTTAGTACAGCCATTAGCAGCCAGCTCACTACGTAGTGAATCAATGTGAGTAATATAGGGAACTTAAATTTAACAGTTTGAAGGACCTGAAAAAGAGAAAATTATAAGATAGTCACCGCCTGATAAAGCCATACTACTTGAAAATATTCAAGGAAATATGCAGCCAAAAAAGATAGAAAGAAAGTGAACTTACCATTTTGTTCATAAAAATAATACCAACTGCAATCAGAAAATTGAAGGACATTGCTGCAGCAGGACCGCATATCCGCTTCTGTTGACGTTTTGCACCTTCAGAGGAGCGAAATTGATTAAAGAGTGAGGCTCGCAAGTCTTCCAGAGCTCTTCCTGTGATAAGCAGAAAATAGAATCACATCCCCTCAGGAAATGTTTTCTTACTACATGACGCATTCTAATTAATGATATACATGCCACAGCTGGAAAGAAACATCATAGTTCATGACACAGACAATATAAGTTGGTTCAACAAGAATTGAGTTAAATTAAAACTTACAAAGGTCATATACTAAGCATATCATGAAAAAAAAAGAAAAAAAATTCTATCAAATGCAGATGGTTATTAAAAATAATAGACTTGGTTGTGTTAAATATCACCCAGTATAGTAAAGGCGAATTGCAGGATACTAACAGTATGACATTTTGATGTGCCACAATTAACAGAGATTGAAATTATCAGTCAAATTTAAAGAGATCACATTCATTTTCCAAGGGCTTTTCTTCCCCAGTTATAACCTTTGGGTGGATAAGAAGTTGATCAAAGTTAGGAGTACGGCTTTCTGCGTGTAAGGCCTTGCAGAAATTATTAGAGTTAAGATTAGGAGGACCGCAATTCTAATAAGGATATCCTAATTAAATTATCAAAGCAAAACACAGACTAATTAAAACCACATGAGCAAACAAAAAATGAAAAGAGTAATAAGAAAAATTAACGACTGAAAATCACCCAGAAGCTCCATTATGTACCAGATCAAAAAGCGACCTTCACTACCACGAAAAATGAAAGGAGAAAAATTTAAACACTGCAAACTCGTAGCTTCCGAGTAAAGGTCTCAAATAAGGTTAAGAAGAGGCTGACCTCTTTCCCCGGCATCGCTATCTTTGCGCTTGAGAATCCTTCTGACGTCTTTCCTTTTTAAAAAATTGAACATTTTAGCTGGGCACTACTTAGATAAGCAAATTCTCTCCCAGAAATGATATGGGTCTGTTCTCTTGAAGCTGAAACCCTAGAAAAAAATGTTGCTTTGGTGGAGAGGGCCAATGTGCTTGTGATGAGAGTGTCAGCTAGCTAACTAGCTGCAGCAACAGCGCCTTCACGCTTGTTGGGTCTGCAGCTGCTGCTCTGTTTGGTTGAAATAGAAAAAGAAATGAAAATAGTAGAGCCAATTGGCAAAGTACGAGACAAGAGCCAAGGCAGAAGAGGAAAGGCAGAGAGAAAGAGAATGGACACGTGGAATAAAGAAACCGTCGATGGCGGAAACCAGCAGCTGTCGGAGACAGATTGATGGCGAAATTCAATAAATCACGGTCACACCGACAAACAGCCACAGATTGATGTATCACATGACTATCCAAACAAAAACTTGTATTTAGGAGTCTCCATCATGTGCTAGCGCAATAATAATAACGCAAAAGGCAAGGCATTGTTTGGGACCTTATCCATTTATTGCCTTATTTATAGACCAAAGTTTCCAAAGGCAAACAGAATTGGGTAGGTTAGGTATGATAAACCTGGCCACGGCTTCTTTATTATCGTATGTTATTTAACAAATATATGTGTATCTCTCATTGCAATATTTTTTTGTTAGATATTCCAACTCGTTCACGATATCATGCGTGGCTGTTTTAACTTTTTTGCATTGCGTGTTACATGTCCAAAACCATTTTAGCATACAATCAAAGACTGTGCAGTGTTAAACCACAAAGTCTTCCATGATGGACACCGGGCAGTGCATTATTATTTATTTAGATTCTTGACTTGAATACATTTTAATGATTCTTTTACTAATAGATAATTATTCTATAGAAGACCATCAATTTATTGCTGACAAATTAAGGGATAAGGATGAGAGGCCAAATCGAAAGGTTGAAAAGTGAGGACAATGACTTTCTTTGTTATGAAATTATGGAATGTCAATGCAATTACCCTTGTACGTATGACCATCAAAAGGCCGCAATTAATCTTTGCTCCTACCCACCCACCCACCCAATAGAGTTAAAAAAAACCAGACACTATAGTTTAAGAATAGATCAAACAAATCTATGTATCTTAATTACATATCTCGGCTTGAATAATTGAGATGCAAAATAAACAACTTCTTGTTGGTTTCATCAATTATTGGCTTAATAAGGAAAGTTGGCCATTTGAGGAGACATGTATTCCCAAGTTTCCATGGATTTTAATGTAAAAATAGAAACAAAATTATAGCATGTTTTGTTGTAGCTTATGCTTTATGATGCCCTTCTATACAACTAAATTAGAAAGTAAGTTACTTGAAGAAACTGTGTATTTAAAAGCAATATTAATTATCCCATCAAAAGAATTATAGCATTAATCATCATGCAAAGGAAAGAAGGGGGGGGGGGGGGGGGGGGAGAACTATTATCGTTTTCTTTCTTTATATACTTTTGTTCAAGTTCAACTATGAGAAATTTTGATGATTAAATGACTCACCAGATCTATTCGTTTGTTTTTTATTCACTAAGCAATTACTCCCTAGACTAATTAATTATTGATATTTTTCTTGTCTATTCTGGTAACATTAAATCCAAAGAAGAAGTAACAACAATGGGTCATCTCATCTTCCATCGTATCATAAATATTAGATATCTTTATCTCGTGGTTCCTCTTCCTATACCTCCACGGCTTCACGGGCCAGCCTGCAAGCTTAGCTGGGCCGAGCCCATGAAATCCAGATTATTACGGGCCAGACTATGCCTATGGTTGTATTTATATGCTGTCGGCCCATTTTGATATTGAGACTTCAAAAGAGTAGTATTTATTATCTATGGTTGTGTTAATGTAGTGGCTACACGCCGTGACGACGGCGGCCGCCAAAACTGAGCTCAAGTGGTTGAACAACAAAACCGGGTCACGATTACACCCCGAATATCCGAACCCGAAAAAGTAGTAACTTCTAAGCGGAGCTGTGGAGACAAAATTACAAATTCAAATTCTCAATCAATCTTGCGTATCCATTTTCGGTCAAGACTCAGATAATTCGATCCGCAAAAGATGCGACACAAATCGGAGACCCAGGCTTCTCACATCTCCTCCTCCGTGGTTGGCGATTCTTCGTCGTTCTCCTCCATTGATCCGATCTTTCACATTATTCGGATCATTCCCTTCGGCTTCCTCCGCCCACCTCGCCTCCGCCTCAAGCTCCCATCCTTCACCCTCCCATCTCCGATGACAGTCTTCTCCCTCGTCCTCCTCTCCTACTTCATGGTCGTCTCCGGGATCGTATACGACGTCATCGTTGAGCCCCCTGGCATCGGCTCTACCCAGGACCCTTACACTGGTTCTGTACGACCTGTCGTTTTTCTACCTGGACGCGTCAATGGACAGTATATCATTGAGGGCCTCTCCTCTGGCTTTATGTTCGTGCTCGGTGGAATCGGAATTGTGCTTTTGGATCTAGCACTTGATCGCAACCGTGCTAAAAGCGTCAAGGTCTCTTACGCCTCCGCTGGCATCTTCTCTGTTGTTCTTGCCTATGTAATGAGTATGCTTTTCATTCGTATCAAGATCCCAGCTTATCTTAGATGATTTTTTTTTTTTTTAGAAAAAACTTCGCTTTAGAGATTTGTGTTTGAGGAATTTTCATGTCCTTCAGAAATGGAATTCGGCTGATATTACAAACCTTATCGGATTTACTAGTGCCATTGCCTTATGGTTCTACAATTTCTAGCTTTTGATACTCTCCAGTTTACTGAACACCGATACTAGTTGAACCCTGTTTGGCGTTATCTATAATCTAAGTACTATGACATGCCAATGAGGAGATAGTTTCATTGTTCATTTGATCTGCAGTGAATTATGTGTATGTGCATGGTTGACTTGTGGATTGGATCGGTTTTCGCTGATAGGAAATCTTGCTCAGTGAACTCTGAAATAATTTCTTTAAAAACACATGGATGCAATCCTTTGGAGATAAAATATTTTTGATGAACTGGGTGTTGATATTATCTGTGAATATGGAGAAGTGAAATTTCCCTGTTTTCTTTACCGTTTTATGTATGGAACTAGGAAGTAGTAACAGGAGCTTGTGCCAAATTTTGTGGGCTGAGCAGCAGACTGTTTGTCTGCCATATCTCTTTGTATGTATTTCTTGCTTTTTGTGCTTAGCTGCTCTTATCAAACTGGGGTTCTGTCTAAAATTCTGAGTTCATTATTAACTTCTTATGATCATCCGTTCCCATCTTTTCTGTGCAACACAAGATTTTTAAGAGCTGCTTACAAGTAGTAGTTTAACTGTCTTAAGTGAATTTTTTCTAGTTCTATTTCACAGAATGTTAGATTAATGCAGATGTATTAATTCGTCTAAAATCCATTCCTCTTTATTGCGGCCTTAATATATATTACTAATCCTTTCTTTATATTGGTCTTAGAGGCTGTAAACATAAAACCAAACACAAAAAAGGTTGCCTGAATTTAGTATTAACACTCTGTCGCTTTCTCCTGTACTCAATTACTTTTTTTTTTCCCCACTGTGAAGTGATTACTTTTGAGATTGTTTTGGCATGCAAAGGGACTATGGGAGTCTAAGAGTAAATGTTTGTACATCTTCTTTCTAACTTCACATGCTCAAGGCATAGAAATGTGTCCATGTAGTTGTTAGGAATGTGTTTAGCTTTCATAAAGGGATAGAGATTTGTGGTGTAGAGTTTATACTCTAAATGGCTGAGTTCCATTTTTTTAATCTTCTTGTATGAGTTTTAACAACATTGAGAGGTAGGTTCTGTCGGTCTCTCTCTCTCTCTCTATATATATATATATACGACATCAAAGGACTTGCATTTGATCTGATGAGGGAAATTGTTCTGGGTCTGGATTTCGAGCTAGCGAGTGTTTGAGCTGACATAACTACCAGCCAGCTGAACGTATAACAAAAATATGCTTTCCCGTATCCAAGTTTGAACTCAATTCCATAGTCTAAAAGCAAGTTTCTTTAGATTCATTTTTACACTATCACTCTTAATTTTTTTTTTTTTTTTTTACCTTTTGCTTATAATTATTCTTACAAAATAACTAGGCGTACACACTTGTGTATACAAAAAGGGTGTACAAAGTAACATTTCTCAAATTTATATTAATAAAGGGCCACAATTTGACAATTTATTTACAGACAGATCAAGCTTTCCTACATTAATTACATGGATGAGTATCTAACAGAGATTATCATGTATGAATGAAGATAAAGGTCTACTGACAATGAGGAATTTGCTATCTCACTTTGGTGTCTTATGTACTATTTTACTTATTATGACTAGATTGAAATAAACAACAAAACACCAAATGAGATAACAAATTTACTTTTCATTTAAAAGGATAGAATAGAGAAATTAAAAGCACACAAAGCTGAAAAGACCTAAAGTACCACAACCCCCCCATCATTCCCCGCAGGTATTCTGATTTAGAAGACTAAATCCATACACTCTAGTATATGTTTTGGCGATTACCAACTTACCGCATCCACTAAATAGCCAGCCATGCTGGGACCAATAGTAGTAGTGTAGAATAGCCAGGTACAAGGACAAGACGATTTTAATGTTGGATTCAGTGACTCAAGTGTCTACGAGGAGAGAAGAGGCGGCGCGGTGAGAACATTCCCATGTATCTCGGGGAAGCCAGGCCTTCGATTGAGCGATACTCCGACATGACAAAACCCTCGCGTTCTAGGGCATCGCCGTGGCCATGTTTGGAGCGTCCACTGAAGGTGGCATGCTTGACTAATCTGCCCATCCATGACGACTTCTTCTTGGGTGAGCTCTCCTGGCCTGAGTTCATTTTATTACGTAGGTACTCCTTGACGGCATGCAGTCCCAGCTCCACCACCTCAACTGGAGGTGAACTGAGAGGGTTCCCTTCCACACTCAGCTTTTGGAGCCTCTTGAGGCAGCCAATGGAGTCAGGCAGGGTCTTGATCTTGTTGTAGCTGACGTCCAATTCAACGAGTGACAAAAGGAGCCCTATTGAATAAGGCAAGGTTTCCAGGTACTGGAAATTCTGGCTCACGTTCAGGATTTCAAGGTTGATTAAGTTTTCAAAATCCTCAGGGAGAGATCTCAGGCAGTTGAGCCGTGCATCCAGAAGGCGCAGAGCCGTCAGATGGGATATAGAGCGAGGAAGGAACATGAGCTTGTTTGAATTCACTGACAGCTTCTTCAGGTTTATCAGTTCAAACCCCATAGTGTCTGGAAGCCTGCTCAGCTGGTTGAAGTTGGCATTCAGTTCTTCTAGGACTCTGTTTGGTCAAAGTTCAAAATATTTACATGCATGTTAGGGGCTATGTAATCAATGTTGTCACGTATACCCAAATAAACACACAGAAATAACAAGAAATCCATGAAGACAAAAGGGTCAAAAGTCGCTTCAGTATTGATTATTCTTGGTGATAAGACTGCACAACACAAGCTTAAGAAAAACTTAACAAGAGGCTCAAGTTGTATGTATGTTAACGGTGGAAGCAAGAGCCTAGTAATTAATCTAAAACTCAGATTCAAAGTTTGAATATTTGTCCTTTGTAGTTCCCTAACTTTCAAAATTAATAATTTTAGATGGAGATCGCAATTGATTTTAAAGAAAAGAAAAAGAGATAATAACTCGTTTTTTTCTCTAAAACTTATTTTTATTTATTTATTTTGTAAAACAGTGACTAAATGCATTTATTCCATCGTGTATCCATCAAGTGTGTTGATTATTACAATTTTCCAAGAGAAAGATGATGATGACTTCTTCACTTTTAAAACCTATTTCCTCTAGCCACGTGTCCCCCTCAATTTTTTTATTTTACATTTTTTTTATATAAGTCAAATGTAACCATATTGATATCCCAAGAAAATGGAAGTAAACTCGTCTCCCGTCTTTGCACTCAATTAGTGAAAGCAACCCCATAGCCATTCCTTTCCACATAAAACAAAACTTCCTTCGTGATTTATTTTGTCCAAGAAAACGATATAATCATGATTACGTATTGAAAACAGCCTATTTAATTAAAAAGACGATGCTGAATACATCTAAGAGATTACATTGCATGCTTAATAATCTATTAAATAAAATTATTTAGTTTCCGAATCATTTCATGATGTAGAATTTGATGACTTGTGTCTTTGAATCGACGAAAAGATAAATACACACACAGAGTCATGTAATAATTTGGTATGTGTGTTGGTCAAATTGACAATGGTGCTATGATTTATTTTAGTGTTAGCACTATTCCCCGCACTAGTTTTGTTGGTTGCTTTATAGTTTGTGGACATGGAGGAATTTATACTATATTTTTTATCAAGAAAATCAAGTTTTAAGCAGAAATAACATTAGTTAGACTAGATAACAAATAATATATATGATATAAATTACATAAGTTAAAAAGATAGGAATAAATACATAGTTTTATAATTAATAAAGTGTTATCTCAGTTAAAAATAAGATTTATCATTTATTATTTCTTAATTTAAACTGAATAAATTGATAGTATATACCAAGGATTTATCTGTATTCTATAAAATTTTAGGTAAATGCTAGCTAAGACATTAAAAGTGACAATCAGAGCATGCAATTTATTTACCCAAAAATAGAAAAAGGAAAGGAGGATAAAAAGTGAACCTGACCTGCAATTTTCAATGGTTTTAGGGAGGTATTCTATGAAGTTGCCAGATATATTCAAAAGCTTGAGCTTAGAGAGACAGCCAATGGAATTGGGGAGAGTTCTAAGTTGATTGGAGTGCACGTCTAACACCATCACATTCAGCAATCTTGCTGTTAACGACTCCGGAATGTTCTGCATGCATGCCATGTCCAACCAACAAATTAATTGGATTTACACAGTTATCATGATCAAACATAAGATAAAACACACTTTCATTAACTAATTAAGGGTATTTCATGCGGGTAATTGCAGGATGTATATCTCGTTTTCGATTTGAACTTTTAGTTTCATATTTTGATAGAGTGGGGACCCAAGGATGAGATAAAACCTGGGCCATATATATCCCTGAACGCCTAGAATTTCCAGACAAATACGAGGCTAAAGATATATTTTTTTCATCTTGAATGGATGGATCTGACCGATGATTTTTGTGCTAACATGGGATAAATCAAAAAACATTAACATATATATATACCTGAAGATTGTTATTGGAGAGGTCCAACTTGCAAATGGTGGCTAAATTAATAAGAGAAGAGTTGGGAAGAGAGTCTAAGGACATGCCACTCAAGTCTACTAACTCAAACCTCTCTTCTTTTATGTCTTGCTTCCTCTCATGATCTGTAATACTTGCAGTACTGCTATTCCTTATATGCATCATCTTCATCGTTGGCTGCTGCTGCTGCTGCTGCACCCTAATTTGCTGTTCGTACATCATCTTAATTAATTGTCTAATCTAATTAAACCCAAAACCCACACTTGATTCCCAGCTTCACTACTTGCTTGCTCTATGTAGATTGATAATGAAGACTGCAGAAACTAGCTAGTGATCAGAGGTTAATTTAAGAAGAGATCATAACTGGGCAGAGAAATTTGTGGGGAAGAATAGCATATAGAGTAGTGTGAATGTGAAATATGTGAAGGGTTGAAGAGAAAGAGAGAGCGAAAGAGAAAGACCCGAGTTTGTGTGGCAAAAGGGGGAATGGGAGGACGTACGGATTTGGAGAAAGAAATAAGAGTGAGATATCTGAATGGAAGTACAAGGACCGTATGCTTAGGCGATTGCGTGGCCATCTTACCTACACCAACTTGATAAAGTCAATCTTCCTCTTTTTCTGTTATTTTCTATTACATCAAAATTATAATGTCATACTGCCCGTGAATCCCGGGCGCCTTATTCTTTAGGATTGGAATAATTCCAACTGCCAATTTTCCATCTAGTTATTTTTTTATTTTTATTTTTTTTTAAATATTTAGATATTTTAATACCTCTTGAATCGGAAATCTTTGACTAAAATGTCTCGTGCATAAATCAACCATAAGGTGTTAAGATCAAAAAGCCTCGTGAGCCTAAGCCTACTGTAAGATGTTGGTAAGATCTCTGTAGTCTCTAATTACTATCCCACTGCTGATAATTTCATCACTTTGAATTCAATTCACAAACAAATCAATTTTCATTCTTGTCTTTTTCAAACAAAAAAATTTCGACAATTGGTTAAGTAGAAAAATAGTAATACTAAAGACAAAACTTATATATTTTTTCAATAAATTTTCTCAATTTTGAGCTCAGGCTATTGTCTTTATAAAATTTTCCTAATACATCCGAATAAGATGTTGATAATTAATTGCGTATTGATGCGTAAGTTTCAAGCTCTAAAATTCATTAATCAAGTCTGATAAAAACTTTCATTAATTAAGGTTTATTAAAGTCTTTTCTTCTTTTTTTTTTCAACAAGAGTTTTATTAAAGTTTTTGACATTGAACAATCGTACGGGTGTCTCTAAGATGGCAATATAAATTTAAAATTACATTTGAACTTAAACAATAGTAATTACAATTTGTTGTTATTAACGACTATGACAACAAGTATAGTACAAAGAATACAAGTACAACGAGGACGGCTCTTCTAACAAATAAACATGAAAATCCTTGTCGCCCCTCTAATTGATTTAATTTTTAAAGATTAAAATACTATTTTGATCATTTTTAGATTTGAGTTATCACAAATTAGTTATTTTTAGATTGATCGTCACAAAATAGCCCCTCTTAGATTTGAGTTGTCGCAAATTAGTTATTTTTAGATTAATCATCACAAAATAATCCCTATTAGATAGACTAAAATACTATTTTGATCCCTCTTAGATTTGAGTTACTGCAAACTAGTCTTTTTTAGATTGATCGTCACAAAATAATTCCTCTTAGATACAAAATGGTTGCAAAAGAGTCTCTCTTTAAATGATCAGGTGTGCAACATTCCAAATAAAATAATTTAAAGAGTTTTCAATTTTTTTCTCCATTCCCTCAATTAACACAATTAAAGAGTTTTCAATTCTTTAAATTCTTTTTATGTTGTTAGTATTTTATCATTTAAAAATATCTATTTAATTGTGTTAATGATGTTATAACAAAGGGATTCTTTTACAACTATTTTATATCTAAGATGAACTACTTTGTGACGATCAATCTAAAAATGACTAATTTGAGGTAACTCAAATCTAAGAGGGATCAAAATAGTATTTTAGTCTATCTAAGAGGGACTATTTTGTGACGATCAATCTAAAAAAGACTAGTTTGCGATAACTCAAATCTAAGAAGGACTATTTTGTGACAATCAATCTAAAAAGGACTAGTTTGCAACAACTCAAATCTAAGAGGGACTATTTTGTGATGATCAATTTAAAAATGACTAGTTTGTGACAACTCAAATCTAAGAGGGATCAAAATAGTATTTTAGTCAATTTTTAAATGTAGATAGTTTATGCGATATCATAATATTTAATTTTTCTTCTTCTTGATAGGGAAAAAAATTGTAAAAGAAATACATAATTCAAAACTAGCATGTCACCAAATATTCGTCCTTTAAACTCAAGAACTCTCCAACGTCCTCTGCTCTCAAGTCTCAACTAAAACTAATTAATATAGTTTGAATGATTGTGAGTATGAGAAGGAATGCATGAATATGTAGAATAGAATAGTCCAAACTACTAGTTTCCGTATAATTAAGTCACAGATTACGTTAGTCTTTGAATTACTTGTGGATTTGGGAAATCTTTGAATTTGTACAGCTTTGACTGTACGTAACCACAATGAATGAAATATATATATATATATATATATATATATAAAGTGGTATTCGTCACGAGGCGCAGTTGAAGTTGAAAGCAAAGAAGATATATATAATATATAAAGCAGTATTGTTCATGACGAAGTCAGTTCCAAATTCACCTAATCAATTGATTTAATTCCATTGTGATGCATGCTGCCTGCTTCCTTATTCGTACTCTTACAGAAATTTGTGTTTATATACATACATATACATATATATATACAGGATGCCAAGATTGGGTGTTAGACTTAATTTTCTTTTTGGTGCATGCATGTACATATATAAGAGATCGAAGAAAAGTAAACAAACTAGTCCCAAGGAAACATGGCCTTCAACGACAGTGATCAGATATTCAACAACGATATCGCCCTCATCGATTGCTTGACCCATGCATGCACGCTTCCATTTTCATGCATATGTAACATATGATCAACGCATTGACTGAATAACGTACGTACATTGTAATTAATTAAGCCTATCTTTATTTTTCCCTTATCAAGACTCAGGTTCGGATGCTTCTCTGTCTCTCTCTCTCTTCTATCAGGTGGGAGAGCTTCTAACGTGGGACTTTGTAACCTCTCCCACCCCTGAGAAGCCACAAATGGCTTCACTCTAAATCCTTTTTCACACTTGGTACGTAGCGCTCTTCCCTTTTTGACAACTCTATTTTGGACCTTATCAAACACGAGGCCATAGCTGCCCATTTTCTTTTATTTGGTTGGTTGTAATCTGAACTTTATCAAACACTCGAGTAGTTTTGTTTGTGCTGCATCGACTCTCAATAAAAACACTACTATTGTTACCGGTTAGGACTAAAAGTCAACATATTAGGTGTGAAGCCTCTTAACCATTTTACATTATTGTTAATACTTTGTAACATTCTCTCAATATATATATAACAAGGAAAATTTTTAATTATATACAGTCTAAGGCACACCTGGTTCCATATATATATTAATTGCAGTTATCAACTATATAGTTTTTAATTTGTAGGAAAAAGAGCTACTAGTCCTGGGCTACCACTCGTAATATATATACTTGCACCAAATTTTAAGAATAACTCTTCCATCTTTCTTTCTAGTCAATGCATGGACTATATAGTTAATTAGCAGTTAGAAGAAGAGATTACTATATATGTGTAGTAAGTAAATATGCATGGGAGCGAGGTTCAACAATTTTTGGTGTGAAAGGCTCTGTTGATGTGTGTTAACTATTAATTACTGTAGTTTTGACTTCAGGCCTTGGAATTAATTAATGAGTTTTTTTTTTTTTTTTTCTTTAAAGAGAAAGGTTGTCCATTAGGCATTCTATGGAAGAAAAAACATTTAGTTTACTTATGAAAATTTCAATAATTCCATATATGGGGAAATCTAACCTCTAACAATTCAAAAGATATTTATGTGAAAGCTAAAATTTGGGTCATAATGCATGAAAGAAAAATCCAAATTTGAAAGTCATTACTGCATTGATTAAAACATTGAGACAATAACTTTAAAGAAATAATAAAATAAGGTGTAACTTAGTTAATAAATAAATTAAGTTTGGTCTTTTATAATGTTAAAAAATTAAAATTTTAAAAACATATTAAGAGTAAAAGTAATGTAAGTACTCAATTCTTAAAATGATATGTGAGGAGAAGATGCTCTAAGTTAATCAGGTGAACAAAAAACAAAAAGCCATGCATTCGGATGGGTGAAGCTGAGCTAAAGCTTAAGGTAACCGAACGTAGAAAGCAATTGCAAATGAGAACAAAACAAAAACATGAAAAATGGTTGTTCACGGCAGACGTACATTAAAACTAACGTGTCAAATTGGTGGAGTTCATAGAAACAGGCGTCAGCGTCGCCATCTCTGATAGAAGCAACCTCTTGGGAATGATCTGTCTACTATCTGCAATGAATGAGTGAGTAAAAAGCTAAAGGGATCTTCTGCCAAAACAAAAGAATGAACCTTTTGTTTCTTAATTTCTATTCCCTTTTGGGTGTATACATGTATAACCTACGGCTACGCAAAGTACAAAGACAGTCTGTGTGTCAATGAATCTGGTAGTCAGTTTTGTCTCTGTGTGTGATGCTTCATTAAGCTTTTCTGGTTCTTTCCGCCACTTGGGTCGGGATATACAAGCTCTTTTATATGCTTAATTGGGCATGCGTTCGCATTGCAAGAAGGGGTGGACTGGGAGAATTCTGGGAGATTAAGGCATTGGGAGAGGGATCTAGTACTTCAGCAACCAATTCTACTGAAAAATTAAATGGTTATGGACTTGAGGCAAGCGTTTGCTGGACTTCTCACTTTGTCCATGTTCATGATGTTGGGTAACATGGTCAAGAAAGATCATTTTGATTCACTTGATGTAAGTGATATCATCTCATTGTTTACTTTGTTGGTTGATTTTGTGATCTCTAATCGTGATCTCTTCCATGATTTGGTGCGAGTTTGGCTTTACAGTAAATTCAGTATTCGTTTCATTTGAAGGTTTAAATTGAAGCTTCAATTTCAGTTCAGTTTCTTAATGGTTTAATTTCCACACATAATATTAGTTTATGTTTCGCTTCTCACCCAAAACTTTGAGTGATGAGCGATGAGTTTGAGTATCCTTTGTTATCTGGGTGTACCACAAAAAAGTTATGTATATGAATTACTATAGATACAACTCATAAGATCAGTGAAGTTCAGTGAACATTCAGTGAACAATGAGAAAAGAAGCTTTGAATTAAAAATAAATAAATAAATACTTTTAGATTGTGGAAATTTGTTCTGACATATATAGCACATTTGCTGTTTGAGGTTTAGGAAGACCAAGCTTAAAAGATTAAGGTCAAGAAGAGAGTCCAAATATAGTACTCTTGTATAGTATAGATCATCTTGGTAAGAGTTCTAATAATGAAATAAAGTCGTAGATATGGAAAATCGCTGACTCTTTAAGAACTTCACATTTCTATATTCAATTCATGAAGTATCCAAATGATTTGCATAAGGGATTTTTTTTCATCTCTTTTCAAGCCTAAAGGGATTCCCAAAAGGAAGTATTCAGATAAGATACTAAATTTCTTCTCGAGTTTCTACTTAACAATAAGCTTTTGCTTAGCAATATTAGTATGCAACAAAAACTTGAGCGTTGTTTCTTATATTTCACATTAGTAGCTTAGTAATTTTCCATAAGCTGATAAAGTTTCACTCAACGATGCGTAGGTTAATATTCCAGCAACAGCAGTTGGCCAATATGGCGCTGTAGGAGTTACAGGACAGAGCCTTGCCACGGTTTCGCATCTAAGCAAAGGGCACTCTCAAGGCCTAAAACCATGCTGGAATCCACCTGCGTTGAGTAAGTTTGCATCCTTATGTATATATATCCGTGACTTATCAATAAAGCATTAACTTCTATTTCATTTATGTAGAAGAGGCAGAGCAGTCAAAAGGCTTCGTCATATTCTCCTTAACAAATGGTCCGGAGTATCATCTCTCACAAGTTTGTGCCACTTTCATTTTAAATCTTTGGTTCACTTCTTGTTTCTCAGTTTCAGTTGGGTTAATTTCTCTAATTTATCATTATTTCCATGATGGTTTGCTCAGGTTGCTGATGCAGTAGTGGTAGCCAGGTATCTGGGAGCCACTCTTGTGCTTCCCGACATCAGAAGCAGCAAGCCCGGATACAAAATGTGTGTTTCTATACACTAAATTTTCTTCCATTTCTTTCCTTTCTCAGTCTTATTTGATCAAGTGATTAGTGCTTTCAAGGCCATAGCATGCTATACATACATTGTGTGTGGTATTGATTTTGCACTGATTCTTATATTTGTTATTGCTAATTCTGACATGGCTAATTTCATTTTAGGAACTTCGGAGACATTTATGATGTTAACAAGTTCATAAACAGCCTAGGTGGGTTTGTAAGGGTGACAAAAGCTCAGCCTCCCCAAGTATCCCATGGAAAAGTTGCATTAGTAAAGGTACCTAACAGGCCCTCTGAACGCTATATTCTGACAAAAATTCAACCAATATTCAAATCAATGGGAGTTTTAAAGATTGAATCATACTTTCCCTCAATTAATGTGACAATGGAAGAAGAGAAGAAGAACTTGGACTCACTTGCATGCCAGGCAATGTTTGGGTCTCTTCAGTTGCAACCTGAGTTGCAAGAAGTAGCGGACTCTATGATTCACAAGCTAAGAACTTGGAGCCAGAACTTGAATGGGGAGTTTGTTGCAGTGGATTTGAGAACTGAGGTCTTGGAAAAGAGGGGATGTAACGGAAGAGATGACACAGGAAGGAAAATGTGTTACCAAGCACATATGCTTTATTTTTTATGTTCACTTGTGATGTTATGTTATTGAACAGGAAAGTGTAATGCCACCGGCTAAGAAGGGAAAGTTTCTCAACTCGGAGAGCTCTGAAATTGAAAAGGCTATTGATTTCTACATATGTTCTCATAGTGATGTGATTGTGGCTTCTGTTCCTGGCCTCTGGTACGATAATGTTTTTGGGGTGAGAATCGGATTCGGAAAAACTCAGATACTTGTTCCTGATGAAATAAAAAGTACGTCAGCTTCACCCTTTGATTACATCTCTCCCTACGTGTCTCAGAGGACCCATTTTGCTTATTCCTGTTTCTGCGAATTCCACGAGCCACACGCTTAGAAGAAACGACAGGTTCCCTACTCTCAAGTCTAGTAGCTTTCCCCTTACTTCCTCCTTTGTTTTCTGTGAAAACCTTGTTCATAAACCTCTTTGTATCTGCATTTGTGTCTGAACGATATGCAAATAAAAGCATGGACGCTTCTTTGGATTAACGGTCAAAATTCAGAAGCTATTTACCCGAACAAAAGAACCCACTTTTGCCACCCAAAACACAAAAATGCCTTCAACACAAAAGTATTAATGTTTCATATTTTTAAAATTTATTTCGTGTGTAAAAATCTTCATGGGTCGCGGACAAAGAACTAGATTGTGGTATAAAAGCATAATCTAGCATTATGTAAATGCAACCTTTTTTAAAAAATAAAAATAAAAATCATTAGGCATCCGAAACTACCAACCAATAAAATGTTTCCGTGTTTCTTCTCAACTTTGCTGATTCCATTGTCAATCGTATTAAAGGACTCCTACTTTATTTTACGTTTTCTGGAATGACTTCATAACCAATGGTTGTTAACATCAGCAAAGAATAACCACGGTTAAACACTCGTTAACGCGATAAAGGTTGGGTGGAATAATTTTAGTGGAATAGAAAGGAGCAAAGAAATCTCTCCATTCTGTTTGGTATGATAAGGAAAATGTTGAAGGAATGGAATAAATATATTAGTTAAAAACTATAATACTCTTTTAATTAATATTAAAAAAACATTTTATTGCTAATGAAATTGAAATAAATCAATAATTAAAAAAATTCAAACATGGTGGAACGGACACCACCACAAATCGAAGGGTCAAATCTTGTTCGGCGTCCACAAATTCAAGCTTCAAGTTTTAATTGTCGACGACCATGGAAGTTTTTTCTCTTCTGCTTCTTACACATCTCCTCCAACCTCTAAAACTTCTACCATGGAAGTTCGAAAACACATATAACAGTTCAAACTTCCTTACCGCACTAGAAGGAACAAATCGAAGGTGGCTGGAGACGACGCTTTTTCGTGATGACAGGGGCGCCGACCACAAGGCTCTGCCTTTGATTTTGTCCCTAGAA
This sequence comes from Bauhinia variegata, assembly GCA_022379115.2. Classification (NCBI taxonomy): domain Eukaryota; kingdom Viridiplantae; phylum Streptophyta; class Magnoliopsida; order Fabales; family Fabaceae; genus Bauhinia; species Bauhinia variegata. The sequence continues at coordinate 5,176,108 of CM039430.1, read as the reverse complement.
TTGACCACGAGTAGGGAAAATGTATGTGAGAGAGAAAAAATTCCAGTTGCCGAAGACGATGATGATGAAGACGCCTTTTGGGTAGTCGGAGATGGTGAAAGATCGAGACGGGGAGGGGGAAAGTTGAGGGCAATTATGTCAAAAAAAGTTCCTTGCTCGATTGAGAGGCTTAATCCCTCCAATTTTAGGTGAATACAGATAGTCCATTAAATGCTTAAATTGTGCTACTGTGCAAATATTTCCAACCACGCTATTAAAAGCATTCCTTAGGATTAATCCATTCCCTCCCCACCAACCAAACACGCCCCATGAGTATCTATATTCTGCTGCAAGACGCTCATTTGGAGCAATTGGGAATCACACGTGCGTGTTATGATTGCTCATCAAAAGTTAAAAGCCTTGAGTCTCAAATACTCTTCTCAACCACAAAACATAAAGACAAAATTTGAGATGAATGATTTCATCGTCAAAAGCTGTGGCATTTGTATACTTTTCACGCAAAGATTGGACACAGCTACTTGCAAAGTGTTGATACTTGAGGAAGGCATCATTCCTGTTTCTCAAATTACTTTCATTTTAGCTTTTGGATCACATGACTGCATTTATTCACAGGGGACTACAGAGAAAAAAAAATTCTCAAATTAATCATATCGGTTGATTCGCTAAAGCTTCGAATAACCAATGAAAATACCTTTTAAGAGCAATCATGAAAAAAAAGCCTTTTAAATAAGAGAAAATAAAAAAAAAATCTAAATAATTTTCGCCGCAACAATTCAGGAAGTTATAAGGCATCGAAAGTAGGGAAATTTTGAATGCTCGTAAGATGAATTTGCTGAATCTAACGTGGATATTACAACAAAGCAGTCAGCTCAAAAAGGAAACCAGCTGCAACACGATGCCACAGATCAACTCAGCACACAAAATAACAGGCAACATGAAGTAATAAACAGTAATTGCATGATTGGACAATCCATACCGAATATGATGGGGAAAAAAAAAAAAACTAGCCTAGTTCTCGTTAAAATTATTAACATATTCGTTAGATCCTATATAAAAAACAACTTCGCATCTGTTAGGGGGCAAAAGAAATTTTTTTTAAAAAAAAATCCAGATATAAAGAAAAAGAAATACAGATGCTTACGTTGCAATTAGTAAAGTCTGAAAGTATGTACGAGTTAGTCATAATTGTTGAGGATCCGCAAGTTCCTTCCTTCTCCGTTTAAACAACTGATAGATGCTGTTGTAGATGCTTTTAAACAACTGATTGACGGAAGTCTCTGGTACAGGTATCAACTTCCCAACCAAAGCAAGAGGCCAACTGAGAAGATTGGAAAGGAAGATGACATGTTAGCACTTGTGCACAAGACTCCAGTTTCTATTACTACACGTGCATTATAACAAGCTAAGCAGTCTATTAGGCCTCCTTCAGAGTTTCCATTGAAAATAATTTCCAATAGAAGCTATTCCAGTGAAGGAAATACATGTCTAGATCAAGATACATTCGGTATTCAAGCAATTGTAACCAACTAACCTAATCAATCCAATGATGATGCTAATGATCCACTGCTTCCAATTAAGCCTGACTGTTGTAGTAAACTTCCCAAGAAATTCAATTATGATAATCTGATGGGGCAGAAGAAAGTTTATGGCAGGTTTACACAAAAAAAAAAAAAAACCCTAAACCAGAGGGGGCAACCAATAAAACGAACCTGAAGCACGACAGTTATTCCCACTATCCCAATAAAGAGGTAGTTCTTTGTGACGCCCTTGAATATGTTGAATTCATCTGGCTTTCGAGCATTAAATTCGTTGAAGATCTGCAATTTTAAAAGCATGTTTACTTTGTCATGTGGGATCCCAAATAGAATTTTAGATAAATTTGTAGATTATCATCCATACAAGAGAAACAAAGAGGTCTTCTATTGTCGTAGTCAATATTTTGAGTGAAGTACACAACTATTGATGATTTTTATCCCCCTTCCCCCTTCCTCCTTCCCCCAACCCCAAAAAAGGAATCAAATGTAAAGTTCTGCCACTGAAAATAATTTCAGATAAAGTGTGAAGATAAGGACTTACTTGACAGAGAACGAATGCATTAAATACCAAAGTGTTCTTCACTTTGACAGCATGGTCGTTGTTATCACGCTTCAGACCCAGTATGCTCCTACCTCGGAAATTGAGTACAAGCAAAACACACACTTGGTACATTGCCTGTAAAGTTCCAACCAACATTGATGATCCAGTTAGAGACAATAGAAATAATACAGCATCTACAGAATTGATGGAGAAGCAAGAGATTGAAGTTTTAATAACCATTAGTTTGTTGTTGGTGGCTTAGCCAACTTAGAAAAAGATCTCCGTCAACTACAATGACAACAGAGGCACTAAAAAATGAAAAAAACAGTATTTACCTGAATCAGCAGGTTCCTCCACATAATGTTTGTTATGAGAGGTTCTCTGAAAAGAAGAACAGATACTGTCATATTCATTTGAAAGAAACCATCTAAGCAACCACATATTCAGATATGTACTATCTAAATCCATGCTTGCATACATAAATTCAGCCATTACTCAAGCATCATCGTGCACACTAGGCCACTGGCACATGCACGTAACTTAGCTGCTAGTATGGCAAAAATTTTCTAGTTAAAAACTTAAAATTGTCCCATTCAGAGAAGGGACAAAAGCTTTCATACTAAAGGTTTACATGGAATAACAAGATCTGAGAGGCTAATCAGAAAACTATGAAGGAAAAAAAAAAATAAGAATACACAGGAGAAACAAAAGGATCAACCAGAGTTTTGAATCCTGATTATTATATTTAATTTAAAATTCCAACAGAGTTAGAAAGCCGAAAGAAATTATGAGAACCTTACGTGTAAGGACAAGCAATTGACCTTTTCAAGAAGGACTTGTCAAGCTTTGCTGTGTTTATAATTATTTGATGTCTCTGATTGGAACAAAATGCCACGTGTTTCAAGGAAAAACCTACAAATTTGTCTAATTGTAGGAGGTTTTGCAAAACTTTATTCATGTTTTCTTTACTCTGATTGTAAAATGCTTTGCATATCTATTCTCTGAAGTATGTGTCAGCCTTTCTTACATGACTTAGCTCTCTAAGTTCCTTCCTCTAAGAAAAGAAACCAGAAACCACACATACAAGAAAAAGTCCTTCCAACAACGTTGTAGACCATTCTTAATTATCCAGAGTAAAATAAATATCATGATCCAAAGTACCAACTCAAACAAACCACCACAAAATTCTTACCTTCGACCTACCGGGGGCCTATGCATCAGGTGATCAGTTGGTGGTTCAGTTGCCAAGGCTAGTGCTCCAAGAGTATCCATAATAAGGTTTACCCAGAGTAGCTGTTGATGATGTAATACAGAGCTATGAGAATGTCTGCACATATAAATAAGCGAGCAAGCACAATTGCACGAAAGAGGGAGAGAGCGCAAACCTGTACTGTATTTAATGGGACATCACCAGAGGAAACTGCAGCAACAACATTAATAACAAGAGCTGCAACGTTTACTGTGAGCTGAAACTGGATAAATTTCTGAATATTTGCATATACAGACCGTCCCCATCTGACAACCTGTATTTAATTGACATAGTTATGCTTGGAATATAATAATGCAGCTCAACTCTGTAAAAGTATTTTCTTCAAGAGGTATATAGTAACAAACATAATTTAATGAGGACAGTCATAAACTTCCCCAAAATATTAAACATGATGACTAACCTTCACAACAGAAGCAAAATTGTCATCCAAAATGATGATATCAGAACTCTCTTTAGCAACTTCTGTCCCTTGAATGCCCATTGCTAGACCAATATCAGCCTAAATTCCAAGAAGAACGGGTCAAAGGCACAACCACAAACATCAACAAGTCTAAAACTATTTAAACTTTTAAGTTAAACAAAGATGTTATAATACATATGTGTACGGAACCCTCTTATTTCACAAAGATGTACTGATATATGAAATAGAAATAATGGTAATAGCATTAATGATACTCAATTTACTGTAAATTACTTTTTTTCATTGCAACATCAAATTTAAGAATATAAGCCAGGAAGAACAAGCCCAAAGAACCAAAAAGAAATAAAAAAGCTATGACAACCTCATGTAGTGCAGGAGCATCATTAGTGCCATCCCCAGTTACAGCAACCACATGTCCCCTCCTCCTCAATGCTTGCACAAGTAAAAGCTTGTCATTAGGAGATGACCGTCCCATCACCTATGTATTACACTGCATTAATATCTCAACCTCCATTGCAAGGAGACACATTGCTCTAAGAACATGGACAAAAGGTTACAATAGTGCATGACTCATACCGATATCTTCTCAGCAATGTCTTCTCTTTGTGTATCAGACAAGGCACGGAATGCTTTTCCTTCAATGACATCGGTCTCTGTGGCATCCTCTAACGAAGTAAGTATTCCACATTCCATAGCAATTGCTTTAGCAGTTTTCACATTGTCACCAGTGACCATTCGTACCTACAATTAGAAAATAAAACACTTCATCCAAGCGCCCAAATGAAATATACAAATATTATTCATAAAATAGAGAAATCTACAAATAGCAAAGCATATTGAATTTAAATATCCACAAGTTCATTTATAGGATGCTTAAAATTGCAAATGGCCAAAGAGAAGAAAATTTGGTCTTCACAACCTTCAAGGGATCAGAAGCAACAAGTCTAAATTTCTTAAGAAACCTAATTTTAGTTCAGTGGGACATAATACAGCAATGCTCCCACTATTATTTTGTAAAACGGCACTATTTCACAATCCGACAAAACTTGTAATTTCATTTTTCTATCAGTACACATTATCATCTCATCCAGGGCAGAAACCAAAATGCACCCAACAGGCTGCACCTGGATAATATAATAAAATCTAAGAAATTATTGATGATCATGCTATATTTTAACATGCTCAACAACCCAAGTATTTGGAATGGCATCTAAAGTACTCTGAACATCACAAGCTGAAATTATCACCTTAACTCCAGCATTTTGGCAAAGTTGCACTGCATCTTTGACACCAGATCGACAAGGATCCTGCATTTCAAGGCAATTATGGCATTAAAATACAGAAATTATTTTGCGGAAGCATATTTTAAAGTAGTGCAGTCAACTGATATACTATTTCCGGTATATTTTTATGGCCTATAGATACACGATCATCTAACAAGAAATATTGTAGGTATAGAACATTTCTAACGGAGATGTTACTGAGGAAGGAGGGGCCACAAATAAAATACGCTATCTAAAATCTAAATAAATTTCCTTTTGCCTCCCAAGCCCATGCAACTAAGAATGGGTATTACATTTGACGTTTTTGTGGGCTCTAAACACAAAGGACCAAAGAAAGAAGAATCAACAGGCAAATTATAAACCAAAGTACTCAGGGCCATTGACTTTAAACTAGAAAAAGAAAATTACCAAATTAGTATATATCATATAAGAAAAACAACAAATTAGGAGTACATAACAACATTGATAAGATTACATCTAGAGACGTACATACCTTCAGACCAACAATTGCCAGTAAAATGAGATCATTCTCAGGCAATGACCAGCCAGAGAGTTCTTCTTCACTAGTCGGAACTTTCTCCATTTCATATGATCTATATGCAATGGCAACACAACGTAAACTATCAGCTGCCATATCTTCAATAGCTTTCTTAAAAAATGCCATCTGCAAACCAGAAAATTTCACTTAGAAATACTCTGAAAAATGTTCAAAAAATTAGTGTCACAATGCATCATAACAGTTCATATACTAGTTATACTTGGTCTTTTTTTTTTTTTTTTTTTATCTTGTATATGCATAGATACTAACCGCTTGAAACTTCTCCTGACAAAATGAAATGATATACTTTTGCAAAATTTCCTAAAAGCTTCATTTGTGTTGACAGAAATAGTTCCAAAGAAATTATTTGTTGCCAAATAATTCTTAGGAAAAAAAAAATCTTAGAAAACCACTTCTATCAAACTAAACAAAGACAGAATGACAGAAGATGATGAAGATAACAGCTAAAAATATAACAATTTTGTCAAACCTTTTCATCAGTCATCTCTACAAACTGGTCATTTGCATCCATATAGCCTGTACAACAGGCTAAGACAATCTCTGCAGCACCTTTCCAATGTATATGTACCTGAGAGTCAAGCTGAAGGGGGAAAAAGTTACTAGTTAAAATGATCCGAGAGGAAAGACAGAGTATTAGACTTTAAATAATATATAAGCTATTTAATAATATGCCCGTCTGTTTCAACAGAACCACCAATTCTACAAATTTAATTTCAAATACAAATAAGGATCACGATATAGACATAGAAGGACAAGACATTCTCTCCCTCTCTTCTATTGGAAGAAAAGAAAATATTATTACAGAGAAAGGGATAAAATACAAGAGAACAAGCTCCCAACGAGAGAAACCACAACTGACGACAAACAAAAAAAATTGGAGAGGGGGGGGGGGGGGGGGGGGAGAAGACAACTGACCCAAAACCTATAACTAGCACACTTACACAAAAAACAACTTTAAGCACAAAATAGAATATTCATTACATAGGCTCAAAACAACCCTCCTTCACTTCAAAGTTCAGAACTTCCATAATGGCTATTTTTCCCTCTGTTTCCTTTATGCCCTCCATAATTCACTATGGTAGCTAATTTCTGGACTTCTTTCTGTTCCTTCTTTTCCTACTATGGGTCTTCAAAAAATATCCACCTTAACCTCCTTACCCAGAGTACTGATCAACTTTAACACCAAAGAATCAAGAAGTGATTGTGGGTCTGCATTCTAAATGGCATTGTCTATTAGCACGTGGAGTATAATTTATTTCTACTGGGTCCTCCCAGTCTGACCAAATGTGCCAGATTTTCAACATCTGGACAAGGGAGAATTCATTCTTTCATCTGAACAAAACTTACTTTTTGCCCATACTGTGCTTCCTAACAGTAATTACATGCTATGTCGTAACAGAGCTAGACTGATTATGCTCAATACTTGAAATACTAGACAATTGCAACAAACAGCTTTTGTAAAGTTCCTTGCGCAGATTTTAAAGATTTTCAATAAATCATACAGTAAATTGCTCAAGTATTGTATATGACACTAGAAACCGAAGTAGTAAAAACAAGAAGACAACAAAAAATTGGAATTTCAAATTTTGGATCATGTAAAGTGGCCATAAGACCATACCAAGTCCATATTAGAAAGTGAAGGAAAAATGAAAAAATTCTCAAGCAAGAAAACTACAGTTGATTAGATCCTCAAGTATCAAATCATTAATAAATAAAAACAAAATCCAATTTTTTTATTGAAATAAACAAGGACATGCAGCAAAAGTAAGAGGAAAAATGAAACCATATTACCGTCTGTACTGCAACTCCACCTCGTTTTTTCTCAGAATTGAATGGAAAGACATGGATGATAGATGATTCTGATCTGACAACCTCGAAGTTCATCCCCAGCTGAGATTGATTGATATATCAGTTCCAATAAGTTGTAAATATATCATCTATTCCCACAAAATATATATATATATATAAGTTTCCAAACTAACCTTGATTGCCCAGGATAAGATTGCCTTTTCTGTTGGTGATCCAGAAACCTCCACATCATTACTGCCCTGTGAAGGACAAAGTAATTGCACCAATCAAGTTTCATCATACATGCAATTACAGGCCAAAAAATAAGAAAAAAGGTGGAGAAGGGAAGGGGAAGCGGAAGGTGGCTGTTTTGTTTTATTTTGGTTGGGGGGGGGGGGGGGGGGGTGGGGTTGGTGTTTAAATATACCTCAGGTACATAAACACTGCCATTAGTGTTCTGTGCAACACCTTCGATGAGCAATGAACTGAGCAAAGGAGAGATAGCTGACTTGTTGTCAGGAGAATCCATCTTCCCACCAACGTAACCCTCAACCACAGTCATCTGTTAACCAAAGAACTCATTGAAGTTCAAGGAAGAAAATATAAAATGCTAGGCACACCACTATCCACCAACCAAGGCCAGCAGCAATGCATTTCTTCCACAGAAACATCAACTCAAGTAAATAGCTAAGCTACTGAGTAATAACACTACCATACCTCATTTCCTATTCATACGAGTTCTATGATCTGTTTCATTTGTCAGGTTTGTAGAAATTTAGGAATTCAGTTCCTAATTTATCTTACTATACATAAGTTCAACTACATCATAACCAACCTTATTCATAGTCAAAGTTCCAGTCTTATCACTGCAAATGGTTGTGGCAGAGCCCATTGTCTCACAGGCAGAAAGCCTCCTCACCTGCAATTCAATTTCAGTTATACTCAAGTGTATTTAATTTAGCATATAAATATGTCAGAATACAAATACACACAATCAACAATTGACATACCAAAGCTTTATCTGCCATCATCTTTTTCATCGAGTAGGCAAGCCTATAACATAGTTTTAAAAAAAAAAAAGAACGTGAGCAGGGACAAGAGAAATAAGGAGGAAAACAAGACCAAAAGGAAACGAACAATTTTAGATATGAAAGAGCATAAAAAAAAAAATTAAAAAAATAAAATAATATATACAAAAGGAAGGACGGTACACAGCATCAGACTAATATTAAGGCCATTAAAGTTTTTAACACATCTCAGAATCGCTAGAAGAAATAAGGAGATCAAACTTATAATCATAATAAGAAACAGAAAAAATGACCAAATAATAATCTGAAATGACACTACAAATCCATCAAGACCAGGTAACATTAACAATAAATAGAACTAAGTAAAACTAGAAACTTATAAATAAAATATAATTTAAATAAACATATCCTTAAACTTACGTTAGGGTAACAGCTAAGGGCAGCCCTTCAGGCACTGCAACCACGACAATGGTGACCTACAAGTTGAAGAGTCACAATGACTAAATAAAAATTTATTTGAAAGCTCGTAATATTTATAAGCAATATCCAAGCATTTGTCTTATGCATCATGCATATGCTGGTAACCCAGTATTATCATTGCACATACTGCAACTGTGACTATCTTAATTGCTCCATCAATAGCATCGCCAACTTTTGTCTTGCCCTTTACAAATTGAACACTTCCATCTGTGTTTTTAGTATGCCCAGAGAAATATCTGTGATGTACATAATATAAATCAGTTCTGAATCGCAGATAAATAAATAGAAAATAACCATTAGTCAAACATTTACCTGGCCAGTAACACAACCAAGACAGCAACGGCTACAGTCAGTCCAACGATACCAATGAAGGTTGCAACACCATTTAAGCGTACCTATTCCAAAACCTTAGATGGGTAAACCTGCAACTGGAAACTTTTAAAACACTATAATAAACATTTAGCTAAAGGACAGACCTGCAGGGGTGTTTCTTCACCGGTGTCTTCAGAAATACTAGCCATTAGGAGCCCCCATTCAGTATGAATACCAACACCGGTTACCTGCCAAAAAAAAAGTACGTATAAAGAAAAGCTAATTAAGCAGCTGTTTAATCAATTAAAGAACCATACTCATAAGCATTCTTCTAGCCCTAATACTTTAACTGGCCAGGATTAAAAGATACCCCCAAAAAGAACCCCGCAAACAAGATACTTATAATTTAAACCTATAAAAAGAGGTTTGGGACTTTATACTCCATATTTTAACATCCTCCATCTCTTGCTTTCTATGCTTCTCTAATATTCTTTTAGCGAACCATCAATAATTTTCAATATCTGCCCATTTGCTTCACACGTAATCAAGGCATTATTGCTAAGTTAAGAGAAAACATCCTTTGCTTGAGAAAGGTTGCATAAATGCAAAAATCAGAGCGCTTAATCACTAATAATTTCAATATTCTGCCCAGTAGAAATAACCTCCCCATTAAGTGGACAGTTTTGCCACGTCTAGGGAAACTACAACCTACAGTCACCATTAAACAACGATCAAGACTACATGTATTTACACAAATGCAAAGGAAAATGGAAGTCTAAAATTTACCAGCATAGTACCACTGCCATCTGCCACTTTACATCCAGACATCAGAAAGGGGTCTTTAGAATCCTTATGGACCTGCAAAAGAATATTTACCATCAAATTAGGAAAGATGGTAATAACTAATTTCATTCACCATAAGGAAGAACTAAGCACTCACAGTCTTGCTCTCCCCAGTCATACTTGATTCATCAATTGCAAGAGAGTGACCATTAATCACAATTCCATCAGCAGGGACCTAGGAAAGAGCAGTTACAAATTCAATAACAAAAAGGAAATGAACCATCAGGTACAATGTGCCAAAGATGATTAAAAATTAAGCTCATCTACCTGGTTACCAATATTAAGGGGTATAACATCACCAACAACAATATCATATATTGAGATTTCCAATCTTCTACCACCTCTGACAACCTGCTCTTGCACAGTTCCATTTAAAGATAAAATAAATAAGTAAATAAATAAATAAAAGAAGGAATATAGTAAGAATGATCAAAGAGGTAACTTGTGCCAAAGATACAGACCTCCAAATGTATATTTCTCTTCTCCTCATTTAGATTTTGAAACTGAAGAGACTGTTTATAATCACTTACGGCTACAAAGGGAAAAGGATGAAAGAAAGGGAGTGAAACATCATTCGAAAGAAAAAATTCTTGAATATATAATTATAACAGCAATCTCCATGATAACAGTAAATTGAAACATGCAATTAAAAATTTTAATCCGTTGTAAACTTTACAGAGAAAGAGAAAATATTCTACCTGTAACAACAATAACAAGAATAACAGCAAAAGCAATGCTTCCTCCATCATACCAGCCTTCCTTGATACCCTGAAATAGGAAATTAATTAGTCAGAATCTAAACATATGCCAAAAAAAACATTGCATCATAACTTTCTCAGCCTACTGTCTCCATTAAGTGCAGGGATTGACACATACTAGGACTACAACATTTTTCTGCACTATAACAAAAAAAAAAAAAAATGCATCATCAATTTTCTCAGAGCAATCTCACCTCAGATTTTATCCCCAATGCCAATGAAGCCACTGCAGCTACCATTAATATAATCAAGGTTAGATCCTTGCAAGCATCCCACATAAACATCTGTAAGAGGCAACAAAAACAAAAGAGGTCAGAGTAATAGCCCAGAATTAGAAAGCAAAATGAACAAGAAATAAGCATCTGATCACTGAAAGTGCAACCAAACTTACCAAAAAGCTCCTTCCTTTCTTTCGAGGATAAGTGTTTGAGCTAAATGCATTCCTCCGTTTTACTAAGTCAGCATCATCCCCATAAATCCCTTTTTCTAAATTGGTTTTCAACAAATCTGATAGCCCTTTAACCTGAAAAAATAGTTCAGGAGACGCACTGCAATATTTTTGGCACTAACTAATCTTATTACAATATAAAAATATATATATTTGTAAACTTACCCCCCCGTATTGCTGCAGAGCAGTAATATTATGTTCCCTTGAAATTGAAGCAAGCTGCTCTTGTCCAATAGCAAATTCACCCGTGGAGGTGGGCAGAGGTTTTTGGATTCCTAACAATTAAAAGTATAAGAACATTGCAAAAAACAAATATGTGTCTCCACTATTAAAGATACTGGGCCAAGCCACAGTAAAGCAATTATTCAAATAAAGGTCCATAGAACACAAAGCATCACCGTAGAAAAAAACCTACAATTCAACCAAAGGTCCCTAATGTAAGGGATAAAAAAAAAAAATATACGCCTGCCAAACAAGTCCATCCAAAATAAAAGTTAACACACAATGTTGAAAATTCTTAAAAATAAGGTACTATTAAACACCATGTATTATTTAACATCATAAAAATGAAAAAATCCCGGCACTACATTGACTCCAAACCAGGCCAATCAAAATATATGCAACTTCTCAATCATTTCGAAAGAACATTAAAATTTTCAGTGAAAGAAAGAAAAGAAAAAGAAAAACTGCATATTTACTCAAATTAAAGATACTAGAATTAAATATTCCAAAGATGTTACGTTATATATACATGATTCAAAATATGAAAGGAACTTGCTGATGATGCTAAACCCTTTTACTAACCATTTATTTGCGCCCCTGCGGCTTTGAAAAGATATGCAGCCTAATAAAGAAAAAATGTATAATTAGAACCCATGTCATGTAAATAATAATCAAGAAAGTCAAGTTGAAGGAACCGTACTCTAATTGCTTGTGCATGCGCTCTAATCTTCCTTAATGTTTGCCTTTTATCCTCTTCTTTTTTCAAGTCCAAGGTGTAACGAAATCGACGAGAAGCATTTAGCACAAGCGCCGCTTGCTAAAACAAAATAAGGAAAGAGAGGACGACTACATCAAAATGGGGGGGAAAAAAGATTTCTGATATAGTCATCTACAAGAACATTGTCTTCCAGACAATAAGAGCAAAAATTCATGGGCATAATTAGAACAAATACATGCATCCTCACTGAGTAAACTTTATGTTTACAGAAATATTTACCAGGAGAACAGAAACGTTTCCCCGTAAACAAAGGAAATACAGAACTAACCGGAAGAGGTTCCAATAAACTTTAAGTTGGTATGTTCAATCAATTTTCTTTATCTTCAAAATTCTTACTGACTAGACAACAGAATTTTGTAGATCATATTTAGAGACACTGTTCCAGAGTAGTAAATGCAATGATTAAGTCACCATAATCATATTTCACTAATTCTGTGTTGAATTTATTTAGCTGTTTTGCAATTATAATATACAATAGTTTTGTTCCCAAAATTTCTGCACGAAACAATAGCCTATGCAATTAATCCCCAGTCTATCGTCCAAAAGTCGAAAGTAAAATTTCATAAAATAGATTTTCTAACCTTCAGACCATTTCAAAACGTTCATCTCAAAAAGTTAATATTAAAACTTTATTAAAAAGAAAAAAAGCGAAGCCGTACTCTACAAGCGCCCACTCAACACTAAAGTCGTACTCTACGCGCTCATCGCAAATTGATTAAACTCAACCATAGTTACAGAAACCAGCTGAAATAGTTATGAACCCTAACAAAAATTGAAAGGTAGCCATAGCACCAAATCAGACATAAAGAAAAATACCTGAAGAGAAGGCTAAAAATACAGAGAAATAGATCACAGAAAGAGAAAGGCTGCCGAGATAATATCTCATATGAAGTAATAGAGTGGTTAGTGGACATACTCTCCAGCGCTTGAGACGTTCAAGTGAAGCATTCTTGGTCCTGGTAATATTAAACGGATCTGACGAATGGCAGTCGTCGAAGACACCAGAACCGCTACTTCCGGCCTCTATATCATTCTGTTCCTTGTAGTGACTCATAGTTCCAGAAACTGTCGCAGGAGAGATGGCACCGTTATTATCTAATGCCTCCGAGTCTGATAGTCGCAGTTCATAATCAAGTTTTCACTCTCGAATTCCTCTTGCTAACCAAACTACCAATTCCTCTTGCCACAAACTAAGTGGATTTACAAAGACTATCCTAAATCATCGGCGCCAGTCAATTTGACACTTACATTTAATCCTTTTTTTTTTACCTCAAAAAAATCAATCACTATAATTTTGGTCATTTCTAAATTCACGCGATGGGAAGACGCTCTAGTTTCCACCGCTAAACGGATAATTTTTTTTTTTTTTTTAATGAAAATCTCAAGTTCAACTACCTACAGTAAAAATTTCAAAAAAAAGGATAGGTGTATGCATTGCATAGGTTTAACACTTAGAGAATGTCTAGTGGGGTAATTATGCATTGCATAGGTTTAGGTTTATGTAACATGTTTCACCATTAAAGAAATAAAAGGGAGAATGAGTTGTTTAAATATAAAATGAGTAATTAAAAAAATAAAATTTATTTGTATTTTATAAATAAAAAATTTAAAATTATAAAAAAAATTAAATATATTAATTAAAAATAAAAATATAAAATAATTTAAAAAATTTATTTAAAAAAAATTTAAAATTATATAAATAAAAAAAATTATATAAAATAATATATCATCACAAAATTTATAAAAATAATATAAATAATTAAAATATAAAGTAGTTACCGTCGCTAGTGGACGAATACTATTGGTGATGTCGAGTCTGGGTCGTCTTCTTTGTCTCGATCTTCAACTTTGTCTTTGCCGAGTATGAGAAACTCGAAAACCTAACCAGAACGTAAATCACCACAGGAAATGAATATTTTGCATTATACAATACCAGACTTGATTATCAAAAATCAAATAACAATAATAATTATATTTAATTATTTTTTATAGTTCGAGGTCGGCATGCAATTGCCTTTCAAGTTTGCGCGTGGAAATAAGACCAACTCGGTCATACAAAGACAGTTGTATCACATGCGCGGCAATGTGACATGTTGAAAAGCCATGAGATTCGTGGCTGTGGCTCGAGAGATGAAGAACACGCAATAAAAGTGGTAAGGTAAGGTAATCACTTTGTATACTAACCAAAAGAAGAAAAAGACATTATTTCAGAAACATGACTAGCACTGAAAATGCGGATGCGGTGGACATCATAAGAAGCATGACAAGTGCGCCAGTTTGAAAAACTCTCGTGTAGTGGAGTTCGTTGACTCACCACCATTCTACTAATATTCAATTTTAATATATTGCCTCGTAAACTCAAGAACATGAAAAGGCATGAGTCGGTCTTGGTCCACTCAAACTACAGTGCATCGGGGAGGCATGCAGGCAGGCAAGGAATTTGCGATCAGTCCTCAACTATTTCTTTCTATATCATCCGTCCACGTCATAATTCAAGACTGATCGTAACCGTTAAATTATAACTACAAAAGACTAAATGTAAAAATTCAAATCCAAATTTGGCTATATTCGGCAAAAAATATCTATTCGCCTTGGTTACAGAATTAAAAGAAAATCAATTTTACAGTTTGAAAAGATAGTGCGTATAGATTATGAGGATGACGTACAAATACAAACGGTGATAAGGAAAGGAATTACAATAACGCAATTAATTATTAATTTCTTATATAATAATGCAACCTTACCTTACTAGCTAACTACCAATCCCATGACCCCCCGGGAAAGCGTGACGTGACTCACCCTCCCTCGTGTTTGGCACAGACCATGCCTACTTATAGTGGTGATTCACGCAGATGCTTTTCCAATTTAAATATGGTCGGTGAAAATGAAAACCATGCGCAAATATTACAAAAGAGAATGTTACATCCCTGCAGTCCAGCTGATAACTAGTTTTGTTTTATTTTTTGGTAATTTCTTTTAGTACTACACATAAAACTTTACACTTATTTTTATTAAAGAGTATTTAAGGTTTATTAGTGGGGAATGGCAGAGCAGAATTGATGCGCTTGTTTTTATACACTTATTAAAGAAGGTGTTTTTGTTGTGGATAGAGCCTGTGCCTATCCTACTCCTATTCCTATTCCTATTCCTATTCCTATCAATGGCATAGGTAAGATCCGCAGGATATGGGGAGAGCTAGAGAATTGATTTGATTTGCTCCCTTCCCCGACCCAACATACACCGTCCATTGTCAATATCTTGTATATAATGAAATGGGTGACTAATTAAAAAAAATTAATTATAATAATTAAACATACAATAGGAACATATACTTTTTTATTATTTTGTGAATTTTTTAGCTAGATTTTATTTTTTTTAATTTTCTGTAATATTTAATTGTCAAATAAATCAATTAACACAAAGGTGAACATGTCAACAGCAAATGACACGAAGGGAACGATTTATGAAGTTCATTTCTAAATTTAATATTGTAGGTGGTCTAGTTGCAACCACTCCACAAATAATGCCAGTAAGTGTTATATCAAACCACAGATTTTTATCTTAAACGTGCTTAAATATACTGATGTGGACTAGGTCCACCAAGATTCCTCATATAACACAAAGGTTGGGTCTTATGGGGCAAGAGACTCAATATCATACTTGCATCTCCCACTTGTGCAGTAAAAGAATTTTGAGGGCTACGATATAAAACGAGGGCTTCATGAATGAAAAGATAAGTAATTCATTTAGAAGCTTGAACCCCAATCTTCCTAGCTAACTTAGGTATTAGAATATAGCTCAACTTACTCGTTCTCTTTTTGAAAATGGATTTTCTGCAGTCAACTGCTCGGTGCAGTCGACTGCAGGCCGTTCGATCTATCTACTTCTGTGCAGTTAACTGTTGACTCTATAATAGTAAACAGATCAGACGTCTTGAAATCGATTACAAGGCTAACTACAAAGGATCCGACTGCAGGAAATCCAGGTCCTTCTCTTCTTACCCTTGCAAATCTTGCACAACCTAAAGGAGACCCACCCGTCCTAACCAAGACTAGACCCAATGACCATATTGACCGACCAACGTATAAGAATCATTTTCATGTAAAGTTTTTAAGCATATTTTCAGGAACTATATATAGCTAGTTTTATATTACCTAGAAATAGAATTTTATTTTGCTGCAGACCAAACTTTATTTCTAAATTTCCATTTAACTCTATCCAGTAAAGTATATGAAATGTTTCTAATCTTCTCTTTGTTCAATTATTAATGTTGATCTTCTCTACAACAAGGCAATAAAAGAAAACTAAAAAGCTAGGTATAGAAATTATATTACCTTGAGATCAGAAGAAAGCTTCAACAGGTTATCCTTCACCTTGACCTATAGATATATATGCAGTACTCGACGACTTCTGCAACGCCAAGAATATTTGAGACATCGATCAGAAAAATATAGGTAGCTAGTTCCTCGCCTTTTGAGCAATATCCAACATTAATATCTCTGTTCATCTTTCAGCATATATATTGTGCTTGTTACGAAGGAAACAAACAGATTATCCGCCACGAAGTAGCTAAATAAAGATTAATTGCCAACATATTTACAGGACACTGGAATAATTGAAAGAAGTGAGGTATGAGGATTTAGGAAAGGAGAAAGCAAGCATATAGCTATAGATACCAAACTGAACATATAATAAAGTTGAAATTTATCCTTAATTTGACAAACATAAAGCATCGAGCGTGTGGAGGAAAAGAGCATCAAGTACATGAGTGCATAAAATCGAATGGGATATTTTCAGACTGTACATGGCATACCATACCCTTTCATATGATCAGAACAATAGTTATATATGTTAGGATCTTTTGTGTTCCTTTACTAATTGATACATATTGAATATTGGTCTGAGAAAGTAAAACATACATATGCTTTCTACATCTACGGTAGTCTGCATGCAGTATAAAGACTCGAGAAAGACATGCAATTTGCAACAGTCATCATGAACCTAACATATGAAAGAGAGGAGCACAAAGCATTTGAATCATGCAAACTACTGCTATTATTTACTTTCTTGGTTAAAGGACTCGTTAGCTTTGTAAGCAAACATATATACTTCGGCTAGCTCGAAACTTCCTACCATTTTCCTTTCCTTTTTTTATAAACTTTTCCACTGTTAGAGAATCACGTAAAGTATCTTCATATATATATTAGACACTAATCAGAGAACACTAGCATTATATATATATATATATATATATATATATATATATATATATATATATATATATATATATATATCCCTGAAGAAGAAATATTAAAACCAATATGGATGAAAAGATGTGGTGGCGAAGTAGGAAATTAAAGAAGAAGTCAATATTATGCATGTGCATTTCTGGGTACGTCCCAGTCTTTATTTTTTTTATCAGAAACTAGATGAAAAAGAGTAACTTCGATCGGATGGACTTCCATTTTCGACCCTGCAACACTTTTTTTTTGGCAGATCAATTGTGTTACTACTAATAGTTTATGGTAAGAATCTGAGTATGTGTGGTTATGAAGCTATCCTCTAACTTAAGATGCCAACAACCTCTCGCTTAGTCAAGTACACAGCAAGTAAACTTGAATCGAAATTTTTTTTCTATGAAGCAGTCCTGACTTTTTTTCCCTGCTAGCATCACAGACCGCCTTTGGAAATATTTCTTGGTATTGATCGAAATTGCATATCATCGATCATATGAAGAATGCCATTCTAACATTGTTGTTGTCGTCAAATCAAAGGGTTATGTGGAATTCGTGAAACTTTAAGGTTGAATGTAAGAAAACTTGACACTCCTTGTATCGTTGACTTATGCACGGCTCCATTTGGAATGAATGAAACGAGGACACGTAGATACCAGCTTTTCATCTTAAGCCAATGAGAAACAGAGAGTTGCCGTTGTGCTAAGTCATATCCTAAGTCATGTAATATGCTACGTAAAGACCATGCACGGGCGTTTGAAACTAGGAAAATATGATATTTGGTCTTCATATACATTCAATAATCAAACGATTTGTTCAAATCAACAGACATACGATGCAAAGTTGCAACTTGCTGTCTCTTTTTTTCAAAAAGTAGCCTTTATTTTTGCAGATGCTTTCCGTGATTGACAATATCGTGCATGATCCATTTGCCAAGAAATTAATGTCACTCACAAGACTTTTATGTAGACATCAAAAAGGAATATATACAAAAAAATTTAATTTGTCGATAAAAGTAGCAAAAGTTTTGCCGGAGATATAGTAATTACTAAATCAAATCTCACTTTTCTTTTATTTAAAATTTTACTTTTATAATAATTCACAAATCAAAAGATTTATACTAATAATTATCCCCCTAATATTTCCCCACTGTCATATTCATATACACCACATGCTTATGTATCTCACAGAAAAAGGACAGGAGGAGAAAAAAGATAGCTTGGAAAACTTCCAAGCTAAGGATACCAATAATAGAATTATATCGATATAGGATGGCCAGACAAAATGATTTGACGGAGGGTATGATAATTAGATTACATCCAAAAAAAATCACATTTGCAGTACTCATAAAAATATAGAGAACTATATTCAATTAATCAAAGATAAGTTTTATACTATATGAGCAGATATGAGATTTTGATGATAGTCTTGACCAAAGAAAAGTTTCCCCATAAAATTCTTTTACCAAAAAAGTTATATATATAAATTCTTAGTTGAAAAATTTAATCACAAATCTTAAAGAATTTCATGTTTGCTTAGCTATTTAACCCGAAAAGATATATTATATATTGGAAGGCAAGAAATTAATGCATGTGATTACTTGCCAATAGCCATAATCCAATGATCGATTAATCTACACTGTCAATCCAGGGTGGGATTTTTTGGGCAATACTGATCCCTGGTTCTCAAGACTTGTTCCTTAATTTCATATTTATAGAACTGCGAGAAATTACTCCTGGCTAGAACTAGAATCAAATTAAACCTGTTAACATTTATTCCCCCATTCTTTTTACTATTTATATATGCAGAGTAAATTAAAAAAAAAAAAAAAAGAGATATACTTGCCTTGGCCACGGCAGAAAGTGTTTGAAGATTTTTGTAATATATTCCGGGCGGAATAAGTTCGCCACTATGCCACTTAATGATCAAGTGTGAAACCAAAGACTATCTCTCCAGAAAAGATGAAACAAGCAGCAGATAAGTCCACAGATGCTCTCCCACTACTTGCTGATTGATTACCTAGTGCTTTCAATTCCTTCTAGTCTTTGCGTATATTTCTTAATATCTACAAAGCAAAAGAATCATCTTTCCTTTGTTCTTCGCCTTCATCTTTATCTCTTACAGGACTTCACTGCAATTAAAATTCATATCTTTTCTTTTCTGATATGACAGTACTCACGTTATGATTAAATACAAGAAGACGTCATTATGTAGTTAGAGCATGTATACCTGTGGACCCTTCCTGGAAACTTCCTGGAAATTCATGCAATCGTGACTTGTCACTGACGCTCAATATTTAAGTATTGTCATTTTCCCTGGATGACGGTTAGGATCTGTTCCTTTCTCTGCTGATCCAAGTTACAGAAAAATACAATACTCTCTGACAGTGCTTTTGTACTGGTAATGGCAATGGTTTCTTTTTTCTTTCATTGACCTTTGGTAACTTAGAAGTTCCAAGTATTTCTGGGATTCTGTTTCCTTATTAATCAGCTTGGAAAATTAAAAGAAAAAACTTCATTGCCCAGTTTCCACGTACGTTTGTGCTACTCTACCGAAAAGGTTGCTTCGTCGTATGGTATGGTTATGCGTAGGACCATTAATAATGTTTCAAATTATTGATCTAACTACTCCACCAACACGATCATAATGGAGTAGAAATTTTGTATTCAACTCGGTTGATCGTAGAAACTCAACACTCAATTAATGTAACTGAGAAAATAATTGCAGAAAGAAAAAGCAAGGAAATTCACTAGCCTTTGGTTAATCTTATCCAGTGTCCAGATTCTGAACCCAAAGCTGCAACAACCCTTGAAAATAATGAGTTTCATGGTAATTCTGCACCCGCGTTATACGAACTAGCTAGCTAGTCAATAGTCGAAGTCGTTGATCATCTATGTTATAATATTCCAAGTCTATGTCTTGTTTCTTGTTTCTACACAATGTATATATCCATTGGATGGACAGAGAATCAACCCACGGGGTTGCAGCGTGGATTAGTCACTATAGCCTGAAAGGTCAGGAAATTTCTAGTTCACTTGGAATGATGGTACAAGTTAACTGGTAAAATATAATAATATTGTTAGATATATGGTCAGTTTGATTTGTTAAAAAATAAATGACAAGATAACATAAAAATTTTTGCCTATTGTTTGATTTTTTAAAAGACATAGTTACTGAATAAAAGTTTGTTCATGGTACTAGACAAATTTTTAAAATTTTGTTACTCACTAAATCATAGGACAAGAGTACTAAACAAAAATATTAATCTTGTTATCTTTCCAACTATCTTACAATCCTTTATACATTGACTTATTAAATCAATAGCGGAATATCCCAACAACGGCCATCAACCCGTGAGGTACTAGTGATGTTCGACAACCGACAAAGTACCGGCAACGACTAGCGACAGACGATTCTTTTTTAAATTTTATATTTTTATAAATTACTTTATTGTTATAAATATTAAAATTTTATTATATATTTTTTAGAAAATAATGTAATAGAATGTATTACTATAAATTAAATATAAATGATACAAAATTTTTTATTCAGTACATGGAGCAACAAACAGTGAACAATATAAAAAATTATATTGTAGCTCAACTCCTTGTACTATATTATTTTACTTATGTTATCTAATATTGGAATTAAACACACCCATAAAATAATATAAAAATAATTCATAACTTTTTAAATTTTTTGAATTAATTTAATATTTTATATAATATTAGAGTTTTTTAAATAAAATTACTTGGTTGCGCTGAATGGTTTCACAAAGGAAACATGCAATACCATGATCGATGAGATTTACTCCTAACTTAACTAAAGGATTCATTCATTCGTCTATTATATTATGCTAATGGTGTCAGATGGTTTGTCTGACATTGCAGTGTATACAACACAAGATAACCAAAGGACCTGGATTCTCTGCAGTCAGAATCCATGCAGTTGGCCCTACAGTCGATTACAGGCCGTCCGACTTATTTACTATTGCAGAGTCAATAGTTGACTGCACAGTAATAGATAGATCGGACAGCCTACAACCTACAGCCAACTGCACCGCACAGTCGACTGCAGAAAATTCATTTTCATAACAAAACTCCTTTAGTTTCTTTATTATGTTTAGTTGGCCTTCAAAGGACAAGTGTTCTTTGCCTGAGCCCAAGGGGAATTATGTGATTGACCTTGCGCGTGGCCTAAGACAAAATAATTATAAATTGAGTATTTTTGTTGTCTTTGCATTATTTTTTTAAATGTCAATATAATTTTTAATTATTGAATGACTATTTTATCCATTAAATAATTTTTTTAAACGAAAAAAAAATTGAATTAAGGACTAACATTATTTGCATGGATGGGCCACGTATGTGAACAGAGGGTTCGATAATTGCATGCAATGAGCCGATTGCCAGCTCTTCCTTGCTGATCAGATGTTTGTTACTCAAAGGTGTTAAACTTTGCGCTTCTGCCGTTCACAAGTATTTGAATGAACTTTAAATTATGATTACGGGGTCCCATATCAGCCCAGTTCAACAATACCATCAAATGGATAAAAATATTGTTAACATAATTATATTTTTAAAATTTAAATTCAAAACTTTTATTTATGTCTATATATATTTATACACATAAATATATGAAATTTAATATATGATGTCAAATCAATCTTACATCGTTAAATTAGATAAAGTGTGGAAACATCATTCTTCATTTTGAATAATTTAGCTCAAAATATTGACACTTGCACAAAAATTATTATATAGAATAGCTATCTAAGTTATGTTGTGACTATAGTTATTTCTTTTAATATTTACACAAATTTATTATTAAATCTTAAATACAGTTATTTTTACATATAAAAACTTTAACTAAGTTAATAAAATAACTCTAATCCTTATCACTAAAAATCAACACTGGTAAATTATTTTAATTCATTTCAAGCTTACATACGCGCAAATATATCAACTTTAATATATGATGTCAAATCAACTTTACACGAATAAATTATTACCGTGGGAGCATCTTTTTCCATCTTGAATGATTATTGAGCTCAAAAGACGCATTTGTACAGAAATTGTCGTATCATAGATATACATGTCTGGATGTTACGTTGCAGACAAGGTAAACCGACCATATCCTAAAACTATTTGTACCATTATTCGAGTGTGTGTGAATTATTTAGAGAGCTAATATATATATATATATATATATATATATATATATATATATATATATATATATATCACTGGAATAACAGACTACCCTTATTATTTTAAAAGATAAGAACGAAAAAAAAATCTTTAATTGAGAAATTGAGATAAGAAAAAAAAAAACTTGATTTTGAATCATTACGAAGATATCAAAAAATGAAATTTCTTAGTAAGTGCTAAAATATTTAATTCCTAGTAAAATGTATAAACAGAATAACAACAGAATATAAAAAAGAAGAAGTAATTTTTAATCTCGTTATACTAAAATTCTGTCAACAATTTGAAGATGTGTGGTCCACATTAAGAAAAGGAAATTGACTTGCAATGCTGATGATAGTGCCACATGCATATGCGTGTCAAGGGGGGTGGGGAAGAAACCACAACACGAAATTTTCTAAATTTGGAAAGTAGAAACAAGGCCGAACCAGAGAAACATGTGAGTAGATATTATCTCTCGTGTGATTTTTTAGGAGGTCTCTCTCTCTCTCTTTCTCTCTCTATATATATAGTGATTTTTTAGGAGGCATTGTGATGATTGATTGCTTTATCATAAAAAATCTTTATATTCAAAATATCATCGAAATTGTAAGATAAAATATGTTAGAACTTCCAATAAACTAAAAAAAAAAAGAAAGAAAGAAAATCCAGAGATGGCAACACATGAAAATGTGTTTTCCATTGAAGCTTAATCGGCCGAGATGGCATGACTTTATAGTTTAGTTCCATATACGTCGCATCAGTTGCACTATTCTCTAGTTATGTAATAGCTACTTACTTAAGATCATCACATGATAGCAGAGATCACAAGGTTCTTAAGTTGTTCTTTCGACTAAGATAGACTAAAAATTCAGTATGGAAAAAGAGGTGCAAGAAATATGCACAAGCATTGCCCACTGCAGGATTAAATGCATTATGCAGAAGGAAGGAATATTAAATGCATTAAGTTAATTGCCTCACTTTGTGTCACTACAACATAAATGGGCAAAATTAATATGGCAACACTAGATTTATCCTAGTGTTGCAAAAATAATAATAATTATCCCCAGTCAAAAGACAAAGAGGAATCACCCAAGGCCAGAACTGGAAGGGCATTTCCTTGCCATTTAAAATTTCAAAAAAAAATAATAATAATAACATTCTTTGTCATTCATCATCAGAATAATTGAACTTTATTGAGTGGGATTGTAAATCAATCTGCCCTCCTCTGTAAGTCCCACGTTTCTTCTTGGTCTTCTCATGACGGAAATCCCTGAGAGACAGAGAGATTTGACATTACCAAATTGAAGGGGGAGTATCACTACACCAGCTTTAGGGGTTGTTTAGCTTAGCACTCACATAAGAAAAATCAAAGAGGAAGAAACATTTGAATAACCGACAATTTATGCCTATGAATATAAATTTTCTGCTGCTTGATTCATACTCTAAGAGTTAAACACGTTGCCCAATAGCCTGAATAATTTGTGCACATGAAAGAAGTTTGCAAAAGGGCATGTATAACTGTTCAAAGAACTTTGTTCCATAACCCATATGGTAATACATACCTTCCTCTAACTTGGCCAAGGACTTCTTCGGCTTTTGCACCATAACCACTGTCAGCACCATCCTGCAGACAGATGAAGTGATGCACCATTACGAACTTGTTAAGAAACTGCAACAAGAATGAAAAAGGGAACATAAAGTGCACAGCAGAACTATCAGATCATCACACCTTCGCCCAGTAGGAGTTATCCTGAAGCCTCTCATCAGCATATACTATCTGGTCAATTTTCACTCGTTGAAATGCCTTCACTGTTTGTGGCTGAAAATACAATGGTCACAGACAAGAAAGCAATCAAGGATGAAACTTGGCTTTGGTGATGATATTGAGCTGAAAAACTTTTAAAGTGAAAATTAATCATTGTTATGAAAATATCTAAATCATTGCTGAGGAGTGTGAGAAAAGATACACAACACTGAGAAGCAGTCTTATCAGTCCCCAGAACCAGAACAGGAGCAGATAGAAGGAATATGAAGGTAGGAAGAGAACTTTAGAGTTAACGACCAACATCGTTAATCTACAACAGCTACTCTTTTAGTTTAAAGAAGTGTACTTATAGCATACCTCAACTGAACCCTCCTTTTGTTGTTTGTTCTGGGACCTCTGCTTTGATTTCTCGCCAGATTTCTCAATGTCCACGTTTGTCTTCCCATTGGATTGTTCACCAGATGTCTTTTGTAACTGATTACCACCTAGTTGGCCACTTTTCCCAATATTTTCTTTATTAGCATTTATATTAGCTTCCAGCTTCGCATGCGTTTTTGAAGAGTGTTTCACTCCCCTAGATTCATCCATATTTTCTATCTTCCTACGTTTGGGTTCCTCATCTACCTTTCCTTCTGCAAGCTGTACGTCATTTTCTTCAGAAGTCTGTCTCTTTCGTTTTTTAGCATCTTTTTTCTCTTTCTCCTTATTTTCTAATTCTTCTTGCTTGTCTACAACCGGACATTCCCCACTTGATTTGTTGTTCTTTTTCTTTTTATCCTTGGATCTCTTCTCTGTCTCCACACCAGTGACAGTTTTTGCATCTTCAGATAAATCACCCTTCAATTTAACTTCTGGAAATGGTGCTTCCAATTGGTTTCCTTCCACATTATCAGCAAAAGATTCAGAAGCCAACTTACTTTTCTTTTTCTTCTTTTCCTTGCATTTGTCATCAGTATTCTGGAATAGTGATTGACGGAATTTATTGTTAGCAAACTGCTTCATCCAATTCCCTCGGCTCCTTGACAAGAATTAAAGTCATTTTCTTTACCTTATTTTTAAATGTTGCTTTTGATTCGGTCCCTGGGCAGCTTGTCTCGTTCCCAGAATTCTTAGAATCCTTCAAAGTTCCAGCAGTTCCAGATTGATCAACAATAACACCACAGTCACTCTTGTCACTTTTCTTTTTCTTAGATGCATTTTCTGTATCAGCAACAAACTTATCCTCGTGCTTACCTGCAATTAGTGCACAGTAGACGAGTCAACATAGACATCCATTAATACGAAGTAGCAAAACGCAAGAAGACTTGACAGAGCACTAGTCAAAGTTTTTCTGTATTTTAAGCATACCTTGCTCCTCCTTTTGAATATTGATATTTGCTTTGCTTTGAAAATACTTAAGGCACATCTCTTGTAGATCAACTGATGATTCCTCAAGATTATCCTTCTGCACCACAAGTAGTATCAACGATATTTAGCAGCGGACACGAGCATGGGAGATCCAATGTAGAATATTGTTTGTTTCTTTTTTTTTTTTTCTGGGTGGTGATGAAATATAAAAAAACAGGTGTTACACATAGATTATAGATCACTAAGCTATAAGTCGGGGACTCAGAATATACTAGAATTCCACTTTACACATACGTGTATTCATTTCCGGAAGGAATTCAGCCATCTAAATAAGATGAATTTCTTCTTAGTTTGAGGTATTTTCACAACTTAGGAAGTTTACCAAAGCATTACAAGGCACAACATCCTTGTTGCCAATGATAAGACAGCCCAAAAAGTTGTATGACCTGAAAACAAGCATAACTTTAGGAATAGCCTATTCTGCAATCCATCATAGATGCAAGAAAGAAGAATTCAACGAACAAACCCAGTGAAAAATCATTGCCAAAGCAAGACATCCTTGATGCCAAAATTTTCTCAATGAGATGTCATATTATCTTACGTTAGCACGAATGCAGAAATTAAAGCAATTAAATAATCTTCTATAGTAGAAGCTTCATTAGAAAACTCAACCTTCCGTATGTAGCTTTAACAGCAAACCACATTATGTATCCAAAGAATGAATACAAAGTCATCTCAAGTTAAATTGCATGTAAAATAAGATGTTCCTTCATTTTTCCAGGAAAAAAAAAACATTGGAAAGCACTATTTTTGAAGGTTGTATAGCATCTTAGACTTTATTTAGCATGTCGTTGCAATGCTTTTTCTAGGCTTTATATAAGAGCAGGCGAGGAGTTGAGCTTGGCGCCATAGAAGTATAGGCTATTGCGCCAGAGATTTTCAACTCTGCAAAAGCAACCTATTCTGAGGTTCTTGTCAATCCTTTAGAAATTGGAATACCATCCAAATGCTACCTTATTATCATCTAAAGGTTAGCAAAAGTTGTAAATTTTTATTAGTTATGCACGGTATATTCAAGGTCCAATATCTTCAACTCAGCGTAATGCACCCCAAATAGAGGCTTGAAGAGCTTAAGCTCAGCTATTTCCACGTTGGGCAAGTAAAGTTAGTGAGGACAAGCCCACCTCGATTTGCGCCTCAGAACAAAATTTCTTCAGGGTCTTGGAGAATCCACTCCGTCGCAAGTACTGAGCTATAGACTGGTGAAGAAGGACCTTCTGTTCCGGTTTCAATGGTAGGGTTCCATTGGAGGTGCCATTGTAAACGCTGTTGTCCTTCATGACTTGGCTCCCTAATAGGACTTGGCGAGGCGTGAATGCTACGAGGGCAGAGCGTACTCTATTAGTATTACCAGCTTGAGTTGCAGGCATACGAAGAGCTTCCCTTACCACAACAACAGCTGAGTGAAGGAACAAATTCTCACGGTTCAGTGGACAGATATTAGGGTTTGATGGTGGTAACTCTTACCAAGTGAACCTGAAACTCCCTGTGGATCTTGTTTATTTTCTATTTGAGGATGTACCCAAGAAATAAAGTCCATGAAGGCCTAAAATTATTTCTTTTCGCACCCCCTTTTATTCTATATACACCCCATAAACTTAAAACACATAGGGAAAGACGTCTTCTTGAAAAACCCTAGGGATAGTTTGAGGCCCAAATTTGTAGAGCCTGTATGACCCAGAGAAAACAAAAATGTCTCCAATGCCCTAGTGGCAGTTTATAACTCCCTTGTTGAGCCGCGAAGCCACTCCTTTATCGACCGACGACCTGCCACCTCTGCGATTGCCCCTCTGAAGCCGCAATCCTTAAGTAAGTCTCTTTCTATGGTTATCATGATTCTTCTGATGAAATTGTGGCCTGTTGTTTGTAATTACCCTGGTTCATTTAAGTATTCTGTAGCTTGAAAGCTTTCCCTGTTTAAACCATATAAACATGGCTCCGTGTAGTTTGGTGTACGTCCAATGTCTCGCGCATTGGTAGATATTGAAATTTAAATTCTTTGTAACCGGAAAATTTAACAGAAAAAAGTTGAGAAATGGTCACTATGATTTTCTGTTAATCCATGCCTAGTGTCGCATTGACAATTGCCCTTTTTTTTTTTTTGGCTGCTTCATTTAGCTGTTTTGTTGATTGTTGATTGTTTCGTACTATTCAGGATGAGTATAGAGGAAGTCAAGGGGGGAGCTTTGGTTCCTGAATCCGTGTTGAAGAAGCAGAAAAGGAGCGAGGAATGGGTTCTGGCAAAAAAGCAGGACGTTGGAGCTGCTAAGAAAGCAAGCTCTGAAAAAAGGAAATTGATCTACAACAGAGCCAAATTGTATGCCAAGGAGTATGATGAAGAGGTAGTGAAATTGTTCAAGTTGGTTAAATGCACATTACAGAATTTAGCATGAGCTTTAGTGGTTTACACTTTTTTACTTCTCCGTGCAAAATCTCCCTTCAGCAAAAGGAGCTCATTAGATTGAAGCGTGAAGCCAAGCTTAAGGGTGGATTTTATGTTGACCCAGAAGTTAAGTTTCTGTTCATCATCAGGATCCGTGGGTGAGTTGTAATACTCATACATTCATACTATCGTATGCTTTTATATTGTTACTGCTTCCAAGGGATACAGATGATGGTAAAAGTTTTTAACTAATTGTAGCATCAATGCTATGAACCCACAAACAAGGAAGATTCTGCAGCTTCTTCGATTGAGACAGGTAATACTTAACGATAATGAAATTTATTTACTCTTGACCATTTTATGCAGTGACTGCAATTGATGGTTATAATGCTAAGCAATTCAATTTTGTTTTAGAGTATGAGATTTAGTTTCCTTTTGTGTGTATTTGTCCTTTTAGAATAGGCAACATTGAGCCAAATATGTATTTTTTTTTTTCCAACTATTGAATTTAAGGTGGTTTTCCTTCTTGATGAAGGCTGTGAGATTCTTGAAAGTTCTAAGATTAAAGTCATAATCTGAATATAATGTTACATTAGCTATAATTTGGAGTTAGTTAATTGCTTCAGATTAGCTCATCTGTGATCTTATCAAGTTGCTGGGCCGTTCAAGCTAATCAATCAAGTCTTATGCTCCAATTTTTTTTTTATTTTTTTTTCTGGTTTTTAATCTGCTAGTCCTCTTATGATTATATCATTTGTTTTTCTTTGCTTATCATCCCTCCTGGTCTACTTTTCATTGTTTCCCTTAAATTTTGTTGGTCTCGAGTGTTATTGGACTTTTATGTTTTGCATTGTTGTGCATCCAAGGAAATCTTAAACCAGAGTTTTATTTATCATTCTGGCTGCAGATTTTCAATGGCGTCTTTCTGAAGGTTAACAAAGCAACATTGAATATGCTCCACAGGGTAGAGCCTTATGTTACCTATGGGTATGGAAATCTTTCCAATTAATCGCCTGGAGATTTTTCTAATTCTAAACTTGAATGATATGTTCTTAATATAAGCTAAATTGATTTCAGATACCCTAACTTAAAGAGTGTTAGAGAACTGATCTACAAGAGAGGTTATGGGAAAGTTGACAAGCAGAGAATTGCTTTGACAGACAACTCAATTATTGATCAGGTCAGGTCTCCTGTATTCATTCTTATATGTACTTTAATTACTCTTCATATTACACATTTAAAACTGAGCTATATAATTGCAGGCTTTAGGCAAGCATGGGATCATTTGCATGGAAGACTTGATCCATGAGATTATGACTGTTGGACCCCACTTCAAGGAAGCAAACAACTTCCTATGGCCTTTCAAGCTCAAGGCACCACTTGGTGGTTTGGATAAGAAAAGAAATCATTATGTTGAAGGAGGCGATGCTGGAAACCGGGAAGGTTATATCAATGAGCTCATTAGGAGGATGAATTAGCTTTTCTCTTGCATCGTTGCTCTAAAACTGGAAAGTTGTTTTTCTTTTTTCTAACGGTTTTATTAGCCGCGTTTTCTCAATATGCAACGAGTATTATAGGATTCTCTTTTGTTTGAATGCCCCCAATTAAATCTGATTAAGTATTAATAATGATGTATTAAGACGATCAATATTTGGCTTTCTTAAAAGAAATAATTTTAATTTACTAATAAAAATGAAAAGAAAACTCTCTTTGAATTAGAAGTCAGTGTACGAAGATCTCACTATCTGTGGGATGTGACATTGATGTGGATACGAAACCCGTCTTTTGCACGTGGCTGTCCCCGTCGTATCAAGGAGCAGAATGTGAACTATTCCTCATTTTCGAAAGAATATTCTTATCCATAGATCGGTTAAATTTATTTATATTGTTATTACAAAAATAGTGATACTGATATAAATATTATTCTTGTGTAATTTTATTTCACTTAATTTATAGGATGAGACGAGGTAAAAATCATGTATCTTTCAATTGCAGTCTATTTTTAAATAATACCAAACGGCATCGTTGTTTGTCATTTGATGCCGGGGATGGCGACGGGCCTTCTTACTTCTGAGCTTACAGGTGTGGCTTCAGTGCCACGTATGCTCGACCGTCACAGGCGAAACCGAAAGAAGCCACGTTGCAAGCACTTAGACGCGTGTACCTACTTTCATCTCATCACTCGCGAATGCTTGTTCCAAGGGCATATGAAGCAGAAAAGCCTTTGGATGAATTAAGCAAAGATTGATAAGGTTATGGAGGCGCACAAGGAGAGAAAGGAGCAGGTAAAGAGAGAGGAAGAAGAGATGAGAAAAGGCAGTGGAAACAAGATTATTGTTGGCGAAGAAAATAAATCCGGAATGGACCCAGTTGCAAAGAGAATCATTCGCGACTCTATTATTTCAGATGACTCTGGTAATCAAAGAGCTCGAGCTGCCGATGATGTCTTGGCTTTCTCCCGATCCGTTAATAAAGTCGATTCCTCCATGGAATAATAATAATGCATCACGCTTGTCAATTTTCCTTCTCTCACCAAATGATCTCCGTCTGAGCCGTGCTGTGTTTTGGAGTTAAACGTTTGTGGTTTTCGCGTTTCTATACTATCTATTTCAATTGTTAGCTTTACTAAATATAGTTGTGTCTAATATTAAAAAAAAATATCTGCGAGAGTCTCAGGCTGGATAATATATGCCGTGTGATTTGGTTCTGTTATTCGCACTACTCAACATGTATGTTTGTTTATGTTCTGTTACGGGTGCCTTTCAAATGATCCTTAATTTCCTACATAAATTGTTTGTCGTTTACTGTTTTCCGCCAACTAAAGTAAGTATCCTTGTGGTCCCCAGTTTTGAAATAGGGAGTGAATTCTGTTATCAGAGAAAGCAACCGATACCTTATATAAAAATTTTACTAAGGGGTCAATTTCTATCATCGTCATTATTTGTCTAAACGAAAAACAAGGAGCAAGAGTGATTATGTGTGCACAAATAGTTAACTGTTAATGTAAGTACCAGTATGTTAAGCAATTAGGAGAGGAGCTAACCAGATTCCTCAACTTCGTACGAAAATGACCACTATCCAAATAAGAAGAAAGCAAGTCTGATTTGTCTTCATTTGCCCCCTTCCCTTCCTTGTTCCATTGTGGAGGGCGGTGGGTGCAAGTGGGAGAAAAAAGGTTATTGATTTTCATACCCACAATGGCTAACTGGCAAAAGCTCATTCTAGCTTGTTTGAGACCGAGACGCAGAAAAAGATGCTTGGGTAGGTTTGACGAGGACACGTCCCGTGTTATCGGAGGCACGTACATTTTTTAATTTTCTTTGCAGTTCAGTTCATTCATCTTGCTGCGACGGTCAGAAAAAATATGGGCAATACCGAAACTTGTGCGTTTTGGCATATCAGTGCCTAAACTTAATTTCCATTATGTATTAGAAATTAGAAGATATCATATCGGCCGCACGTGCATGTGCATTGTACATTTACAGGTTCAATGAATATGGACCTTAAAAAATTGGCATCGGATAAACAGTTGAACAATTTAAAAGTAGCGATAGTCAGTCTAATCAAACAGATGGCAGAAAGAGGAGGAGGATACTCGTACGTTTCTTTTAATTTAATGGTAGGAAATTGACGAAGGAACCCCTCGATTCACCAAAACTGCACGCATCGTATGTTTTTGACTGGACTTGGGCCTCAAGGACAACTAGATCTGTAGATTCACATTCACTGCCCGAATTACCAGTATCGTACTAAAAAAATATAATAAGGTATCGAATTTGACTTTTTTAATGAAAACTTGTCGCTTTTAATTATTAACCACCGTTACTAATATACCCTCGCTGCCGTTTATTCTGCTTAATTCATTCATTATGGCTTTAGATCTACCGCATGTAGCTATCATTTCAAGCCGAGATATGCATCTGATAAATGGGACACGATAGACTTCTAGAAGTGACTCGCGGGGTCCAATTATGTCTAAAATTTTGATGATTCACGCAGTTTTAACATTCATTCCAATTGGTTTTCAATTTGACAATTATTAAATAACGGGAAATTTAAAAGAAGAGAAAAACAGAACACAACAGAGGGAGGCATTATCGTTAGCATTGTCAAAATCATTCTATTGCCATCAATGTACATTTGCAGCAGCTCAAGTTTCCGCTTCAGATTGATACTCAACCTGAGTTTCGGATAAAACCCAGTTACGATGCCGTTTACTATGACCCCGTAGTTGGTTGCAGACCAAGGTGGACCCAGAAGAACAACCGACAACTTGGTTCTCATCATAATCTCTTTTTGAGAAGCACCGAACGACACAGGAAAAAGGAGAATTCATAATAGCGAAACAGATTTGACTAAAGAGAAAAAATGAAATGCTTCTAATCTCCGATTAATTGATGAGCAACGAGGACAAATCATTCGGCAATTTCTCGTCAAAAGAAAAATCAAGTTGCCATTTACACGAATACCTTGTTCTCAAATCTGAACACCCACAAAATTGAAGAGGGGAACAGAAACAGAGTTACAGAAAAAGCCTAGTAATATAATTCTAAACGCCTAGAACAGAGAGTACAGAAATATTTTCTCTTAATCTTAAAGCACATGGGCAAGAAACAGAGTCTCCATTTGACTTCAACATCCATGGCTTCCACTTTGCCTCTGCAATAAGGGCAGGATCCAGGGGCTTGTTGCCTGCCCAATTCCTTCTTGCTTTCATCGCACACGTACGCGAACCACATTTTTCTTCTGCTGCGACGGCTTTAACTGGGTTAGGCACTTGGGCTAGTGGGACAGCGGAGAGTAAAAATATAAAACGTAAGAGGGCATTGTTGCGTGGGAGACCTCAGTGTATTTATAGACTTGAGTCACCCTCAAAGCTACAGAGCTTTTGGTCTGTTGGATGGGATATTCCCACCAAATCATCAATAATTTTTATTTTTTTATTGATGTATGAAAAAGGTTCTTGGTATAACAAATGATTAATAAATCAAAATATAATTTTTTAATAACATTTAATAAATATTAATTTTTGTTGAATTATAATAAAGATTTTACATTTACATATATCCAATGCACAAATATTATCATCATAAAAAAATATTTAATATGCAAAATGGCAACTCTAGAAAATGATATGATAAGATCCATGTTGTCTATGGACTAATTACCAACAGTCGACTGCATTATGCAGTTGATTGTGAGCTATCTGATTTATCTATTATTGTATAATTAACACAGTCAATTATAATAATAAATATATTAGACGACCCGCAATGGACTACACAATACAATCAACTGAAAGTAATTTATTTTTCCTCAAATACATGGTGTTGATCAATCTCAGATATCATATCTGTCTCATTTTTTTTTTTTCTTTTTGATAAGAAGTATGGCATACTGAACCTACTTTTCGTGTACTTTTTCTTTTTTTTTTTTGATATTTTCATGAAAATGTTCTATTAAATATTAATATTCTGAAAAATTACTTATTTTTTCCTTGCACAAGAAACTGTGGGCCCACGAGGCCGTTGGTCTTATGAGGATGGGTGTGGGGCCCATGCAGAGCTTGACAACCCAGATTCAACTGGAGAGCGTGCTTCGTTATCGTGATCTGGTTTCCACCGTAAGCCCAAGCGTGGAGCACACGTCGCCGTATTCGCGTCGATCATCAATTGTGATTTTGTTTGTCTGCCCATGAACAATACCATACCATAATATTGTATTTATACATACACACAGTACCTTGTATTTCTTTTTTCCTTTTTGGATAAAGTCAATTTATGGTTCTATGAAAAGAAATAATAAAAAATAAGAGTTAGTGTGTTCGGCTTTTCTTTTTCTTCATCCTTTTCTGAATTACGTGATGAGTCTCTTGACGGTCAAGTAATACGGTTGAGACATGCATGGCTGCTAGTTTGAAATTCACAATTGTTGCAACCATGTCAATTTCTAGCAGCGCCAAATTCAAATTTTGCTAATTTGCTGCTAACCTTAATACCGTGCATGGCAGCTATCGGCATCCTTCATTTTATCCATGTTTCTACCAAATTCTATATGAGAAAAATGGTTGCTTCACATTTTCTCTTACCCGTATCTGCACGAAAAATGTAAAATATAAATAATGAAATTAAACGTTAAAATTCTCATCCGTTGTTAATGACAAACACAAATGCTGGCCAAATAATATTAGATTAAGATAATGAGCTACGACAGATACTTTAATTGATTCAGCGACATAGAAAAATCAGCCATAGTTATTTTTTATTTTTTAAAAGTTTAATACGAAAGCAACTACTATAATGTATGGTTAGTCTTTGTGTTTTTCTATTAATGTGTATCTCTCCTAGGTTAAATCTTTAATATTATATTACAAGTAGGTCTTGATGTTACGTGAAATTTTTTTTCTAATTAAGGCAGTTACAACTTTGTCCCTACCAAATGTAGTGGGTATATTTATGTTGGAGGGCACAATTACATGTGCACTTTCAAGCTTTGACCTCTTAATACATAGTAATATAGCTAAAATTATATTTGTACATATATATATATATATATTGTTTTTTAATCTTTATATAGACTTTTTTTTTTTTTTTTGTCTTTTTTAGGAGGTTGTTTGGTTCGTAAATAATGAGGTGAATCATGCCCATGTTTTCTAATCACACACCCCGTGTTAGTATTATATGAGGTGTGGTTAGAAAACATAGGATCTGCCAAAAGAATTCAGATCTGGATATTACTAACTAATCCCGGGAGGTTGACGTTTGCACTACCATTTTCAATACCTTCACCGTTCCTTGATGTCCGGAAGTGTAAACTAACCTCCGGAATGATTGTTCTGGAAATAGGGGTGGTGCAAATATTAATCTCTAATCCGTTGAGAGTGTGGCCCAAAAACTATAATTCATGGGCCACACCGATTTTTTTTTTTGGGTTTATAACTTGCATTTGAACCGACCCACAGGATGATTCATGGGTTTATTTCGGGGCTCCACCTCGGCTCCTCCATCATCTTTCCATTCTGTGTCAAATTCCCTGTTGAAAACTATAAAAAATTGCATTATTCCCAATTTTCCCACAAAACTCGGTACAGTTTGGTGGCTTTTTGTTATACTAACCAAACAATCGAAGAGAGAATTTTGGTGGTTTTTGGATACAGTTTCTGTGAGCACGATCTTTCGAAAATCCCACTCTGTCTCTCTCTGACCGGACAAAAACCACATTCAGCATTTTCCTCCGAAGCTGCTCGGAAAGATCGAGCAGTTTCAAATTGATGCAGAATGAGTTCTTCGCTTCCCGCTTGGTAACCTGTACTAATCTCCAAATTGGAAGCATTTGGAATAAAAAAGGACTAAGAATGAATTTAAGTGAGCTCATTTTGGAGCTTTGATTCTTCAATCATGTGGTTTTCCTTTTGGAGATCCAGGGATCGTTTCTCCTTAGATGAACTCAGGTCTGTCACGCATTCAAATTTACTTAATCTGATTCAAATTGGGAATATTCTATGTTCTGAATGGTTTGTATCGGTTATTTGCAAGATATTAGAAGCATAGCTAGGTAAAATTATTACATGGCAATTTCCTTGCATAAATGAATTTTCCCCTGAGGAGAGTACATTTACTAGGTTTCGTATTTCAATGGGAGTATACGTGGCAACTTATTTTTTTCTACAATTTTTCCTTTTTGTAAAATTTTGTTTGTTGGACACTTGTAAACATAAATCTTCTATTCTACAATTAACAGTAGCGTGGTTGTTGTTAGTCAACTGGAAGTAATTCTTTTTTATATTAAAACTGGTTATGAATGTCAAGAAGCCTACGTATAAGTAATGGTTTTACTTTTGCAAGCTAACATTTACACGTTAACAAGCTTATGCTTTTGATAATATTTCTCAAGAGATTTCCCATTATCTAAATCAACATGGAAGAAAACGCCTAACCATGGGTATCTAGATTTCTGTGAGTTGCTGTACCAACAATTTTCTCCTTAGTTGAATATTTTATTGATCACCCTAAATATCTGATTAGTGGAATGGTGAACCTTTATGTTCTTTGGATATCCTCTGGAATCTTTGGTCACTGCTGGGGCGTTGATGTCTTAAGATTATACACGCCTGCTGGGTTCTGCTAAATTTTACGGAATATTGTGTTGTTTAGTCATGAACTAATCTTCTACTGCCTTATTGTGTTCAGATATCTAACCGATCATTTGGCAAAAGTTCAAATTGTTAATAAGGTTAATAAGGTAATATATATATATATATATATATATATATATATATATATATATATATATATATATTTCTTTATCATCTTGTGTTCACTTAGAACTTTCTTTGATCTGCTTTTCATGGCTGCATAATTTCCTCCCTTATGTTATGTGGATAAGGATTTTGTTATCGAGGCACTGAGATCCATTGCGGAGTTGATAACATACGGTGACCAACATGACTTGGGCTTTTTTGAGTAAGATTCCTTGATACTTATATTCATTGATGTAATAGTTTTGGTGTCTTCAATATATTATATCTTGGCTTGCGGCAGATTCTTCATGGAAAAGCAAGTCATGGGAGAGTTTGTACGTATTCTAAAGCTTAGCAGGACTTCCAGTGTTTCACTTCAGTTGCTACAAACAGTGAGCATTATGATCCAGAACCTACAAAGTGAACATTCTATATGTAAGTTTATCAAATGAACAGTGTACTTCTTCAATTATATAATTTTTTTTAAGATATAACAATGTTGATGGATTTCACATTTTTCCTTGTTGGAAGTTTTGCAGATTATATGTTTAGTAACGAACATACGAACTACCTCATAACATATTCATTTGATTTTCGTAATGAAGAGATATTGTCTTACTACATATCCTTTTTAAGGTTCGTTTTTATCTTATTGTATATACTTTAATCGATGATGGTCTTTCTAACATATGCTGATTGGTTCTCTTGTTGAATGCCTTCTGGTCTTTCCAGAGCAATAAGCGGAAAATTGAACAGGAATACAATTTCTCTTCTTGTGAAGACTCGTGGTGTAAGCTTTCTGTCCACTAGTTTTTTTCCCTCTATTCTCTCTCTTTTTCTTTCTTCTTCTTCTGATGATAATTCTTGTTCTAGTTCTTAGGGGACTAAATTTCTGGGGGAGGAGACAACTCTATCTCTTTCTTTTTGAGATGTACAAACGTTTTTACTATGTCCTTCTATGCATTTAGGATGAAGTAGTTTCATTTCCACTGTATGTGGAGGCTATACGCTTTGCCTTTCATGAGGAGAACATGGTTCGTACTGCAGTACGGACTGTGACCCTTAATATTTATCACGGTGAGTTTCTACTATTTAAAGTTTCTCTATATATATGTATGTATATATATTATTTTCTTTCCATACCTTCCTCAACTCGATTCTACTTTGAAGCCAAAAGAATTTAATTTCTAATACATTTGCTATTCAATTTTCAGTTGGAGATGACTCTGTAAATAGATACATAACCAGTGCACCTCATGCGGATTACTTCTCAAATTTAATTTCCTTTTTTAGGAAGCAGTGCATTAATCTAAATAGACTGGTGTCTGAAACACTGAAGTAAGCATCATAACTTCTTCCACTTTTGAAAAATAAGCTTTAGTTCCTTTTATCCTGACAGGGCAATTATGTTGTTGTTTTTTTCTTTTTCTTTGGTAACAGGAATCCAGGTCCAGATTCAACCTCCAGAATATTTTCTGCTGTAGATGAAATTGAGGATAACCTGTACTACTTTAGCGATGTTGTCTCTGCTGGGATTCCTGATGTTGGGAGGATAATAACAGACAGCATGTTGATGTTTTTGATATTTCCACTGCTTCTTCCTTCCCTGAGGATAGTGGCTGTTAATGTATGAAGCTTTACTATAGCCTTCTAAGTTCATTTCTTTGATCCTCTTTCCTCTTTGTGGAAGGATATTTGAAAATTTTTTCTTGGGCATATTTTTATCATATTAGGTAAGATTTTCTTATTAATGTTTGGTAGCACTTTCATCCAGGATATGCAAAGTGCTGTTGTCACTTCTCTATACTTACTTTGTTGCCTCTTGAGGATTGTCAAGATCAAGGATTTGGCAAATACCATAGCTGCTGCTCTTTTTTGTCCCTTAGTGGCTGTTACAAAAAGTTCTGGGGCTGAAATCAATGGCCATATATCTGATCATAGGTTCACATCAGAGAGCCAAGGATCAGATAATGATAGTCTTAGTAAGTGTGATGCAGGGGGATCAAAAATCGATTTCCCATGCACATCTGATTCAGGTTTTCATCCAGAAAACGTTATCATGCAAAATGATTGTACCAATTCAAATTTGGCTTTAAGGTATAATCAACTTTTTTCAGCAATGATAAATGATTCTAGTTAACACAACCTTGTGTTATTTTTATTTTGTTATCCAATATTTAACATCCCATTTCTTTCATATATGATTTTTGATCTTCATTATTCTGATGTCATTTTGGGTATTCATACGATTTTTCATGTTTTCCTTGACCATTTAGGTGTTTTTATTGGGCTTTAATAAATCATTGATATCTTTTTACCTGTCTTGTAATGATACAATATTTTTGGGTTCATGTGATTTAAATTTATATTTCTATGATGTATGTATCCTGTGCTCTTCTTTCTGTGACTTCTATGACTGATGTAGGGAGGTTTTACTGGCATACCTAACAACAGGGGATGATATACAAGTTTTAGGTTCTTTGAGTGTGCTTGCTACTCTGCTGCAAACTAAAGGTTGTATCACTGAAACCAAATTTCTCTTTAGTTCACTGGTGCATCTATTTTCCAGTTTTCTTAACGTATCATGTTTTGTAGAACTTGATGAATCAATGCTAGATGCGCTTGGAATTCTCCCACAACGCAAACAACACAAGAAACTCTTATTGGTATGTCAGATTCTACCTTTTTGACCCTAATTATATAACCATTTGACCGATGGCTTGTGCAATCTTTTATGCAGCTGGTACGTCAAATAGGAATACTACTGTTGTTTCCAAGTTTTATGCATTATATTTGCTGAACCAATACTCTGTCAATAGAATATGTAGAGCTAGATTTTATATATATATAGCATATGTTATATTATATATATATATATATATATATATATATATTTTCCATTAGATAGGTAGAGCTAGATTTTTTAGTTGGGAAATAGCATATGGCATGTACTAATATTGATTTTTTATGAAATGGTCTCTCGTCAATATATAACTTGATTTATTCTTTATTTTTATTTATTATTAATTTTTTGGTGCAGCAAGCTTTAGTTGGTGAGGCTTCAGGGGAGGAGCAACTTTTTTCTTCAAGTGGCTTCATAAAGGATGGCTTTGGTAATGAGTTTGATGTCTATATGGAAAAGATCAAGGTTTGTGGTTCCCTCTATTTTTGCCTTTTTGGAAGGGTGGGAGGTGTAGAACCCTCTTTTGTTGTTGTTTGGCATTGAGCTTTTGATTTTATTTTCATCTTGATGATAGTTAATTAGTTCACATGCATGTTAGAACTATTCACCAAATACTAGAAATTTTAATCCAAACCAACAAAGCTGATTTCTGCATCTGTTCTGATGTTTTATTTGCTAATATGCTATTAATTTCACGTCATAGAATGGGATCATAAATATTATTCATCTCACCTCATTAGATTTGAGGTTGGTTGGGATTCAACTGGGTTACACCATTGTGAGTTCTTGCTAGATTCTCCACTAAGGACGTGCCAGGTTTCCACCTTACTATGTGAAAAGATCTTGAGAATATTTATCTTTCTAAGAATGAACCTCATTGATCAATATTTGATCAATATTTTGGGTACTATTTGGCATGGTCTCGTGTTATAAATGGCATTTTGGAAGGTGCTCATCCTAGAATCTAGCCAAACGTAAAATTCTATATGAAGTGTATTCAGTATTCACCCTCTGATGATGGAATTCTCAGTATGTGTTCTTCTGTATGTTCTCTCTTTTGGTGCACAAAGTTTCTTGCATGGGTGATTGAAAGATTGTTCTAACACTTAATTATTATGTTTGATCTCATTGATTTGCTTGGATATAAGTATTTATATGCAGCTTATTCAATAATGTATACTATTTATAGTTTATTATTAACTATAAACTGGGGTTGCTAAGTAATGGAGAGGTAGATTCACTTATTTTGTAATTGTAGAGCAAATACCTAGGTGTACTTGTTGCTCTTTACTAATAACATCTAAAAGATGTATGCTTGATGGTTGGCCTCCTTATTTCTCGTTTATTATGCTTCACAGGAGCTGTATGGGGTATTTCCCCCCTCCTCTGAAGAGGGAACAAGCCCTCGTGTACCCAGATTTCAGGTACATGTTTGTCTCTAGTAGGATCTTGTTGATATACTTTGTTTTTGGTCATAGTTTCTATGCACCATGAAGAGTTCCGGCCAGCTCATTGGGTTGCACATCTCTCATCTCTTTGCTTGAGTCATGGAACTGTACCCTCAAAATACTTGAGGATTGTTCTTTATGGTTACTTGGTATACCTCCACTCCAAGCTTGATTTATTTTCTGGACTTCTTAGGATTCGCCTAGGCATTTGCTCATAGTTTTTAAATATTTAGGAGGCGTATTGAGTCAATGAGGGCAAAAACTAAATGGTTAGTTATTTGTAAAAATATAAAATAATTTTAGATTATACATATATATTTATTTTTCTTGACTACCTATTGTTTATATATATATGATTAACATTTAATTTTAGTTACATGCAAAATGTTTGTTTTCATTTACAATTTTTTCATTGGGTGGAGCTGCCATTTTCTTGATGGGAAGTCTATATAATCTGAGTTTACTAGATTTGAAACTTGTAATTATGATATATGTGTATATATATGGGATGTGTTTTTCAGGTGCTTGATGCATTAGTTAGTCTCTTTTGCCGCTCTAATATATCCGCAGAGACAATGTGGGACGGTGGTTGGCTTCTGCACCAGTTGCTTCCATACAGTGAGGCTGAATTTAACAGCCATCATCTTGAATTGCTGAAAGTAAGAGCAAACGCGGCTGTACCAACAAAATAACAAAACTTGCATTTGCACATTTATAATTCTATATTCTTTACAATTGTATATGGCAGCCTGTCTGATTGCTTTGTGAGCTAAGTAAGAATGGGGTGTGGCTGGGTGGCACACATTGTAAGTGTCTGTTGTTTTGTCTGATTGCTTTGTGCTCTTAAGTAAGAAAGGGGTGTGGCTAAGTGGCACGCAGTGTAAGGGTCTGTTGTTTTATGTTTTTAGATATATTGCTTTTGAACTAATTAATATATGGGATATAAGGGCTGCGTATGGTCTAATGACTTTACCATTCCATTTGAGTTCCTCCCTATCAAACTAAAGGAATGGAGAATTGCTGGTGAGAAGAAAACAAACACAAACATATTTGGTAATAAAATGAAGAACCCTTCAACTCTTTTGACTTGTATATGTAGAAATGAAAAATGGGTGGCAGGGTCAAGAATCTTTCTGCAGACACTTCGGCATTGTCCATGAGTTTTAGAAGATATTATTGTTTGATAAAGCTTGCGTTGATTGACACTCTTCCCTCTTCTCTTTTCTTCTATGGAGTTTCTTGCTTTTGACAATGGTGATTATAGAAATTTATGAATCAGATATGCATCAAGAATAGCAGAGGGATGATAAAATAAACAAAAGAATAATCAAAAGTAAAAAGGCAATTTTAACTTCACATTTTCATCTTTTGTATCTCTTCGTACTAATTATGTCTTTTCCTTCTCTAATACAGGGTTCATACAAGAGTTGTGCTTCTGCTTTTGTGGATGAGTTTAGAGGTATTTGGCCTGATGTACTTATTACAGTTCTCTGTGATGAGTGGAGGAAGTGCAAACGAGGTGATCTTTCTTATCATTTATTGTTCTGCTTGATGATTTGCTGTGTTGAAGAGGCTTATGTGCTTGAACTAGAAAATTTTCTACTTGTAGCAATGGAGTCGTCAGCTCCTCAGAAAGAACCAAAGTGCATGCTTTTGCCACCACAGAAGTTCTCTTCAGAAGGTTAGGTTATAGCTGGCTGGCTTGACTTCAATTTTAATTCCCAAGGTTTTTGTTCCCTTGGTTGGAAGATGTGTTATTGGTGGGAGGGGTTTGTTAAGACAACCTTTAGATGATGTTTTTTCTTGTTGCTACAGATGATATTCCATATGGGTCATCGTTTGCTGCTGGAGAAAGAATGCATGAGTTGGTGAAGGTCTGTGCTTGTTCTTTATCTTTCAATCCTTTCGTTTTTAAAATATACCAGACTTAATGGGTACTAATTCTGTGGGACCATCTCATTTCAGTTCTTCATGGCTTGTGTAGCTTTAAATGATGATGAGCCTTTTACTCTCTTTTCTATTTTAGGTATTTGTACTTCTGCACCAACTTCAAATATTCACTCTTGGTCAAAACTTGCCTGAGAAACCTCCAATTTACCCCCTTGGTGATCTTCCTAAGGACTCTCGTGCTCAAACTTCTGGCCTTGATGCAACAGGCCCAAAGCCAGGCACTGAAGTCGGCCTTGGTCAGTCTTCTGAACTGTATTTTTATTTATACTCCCATAACAGCATTTACAGACAATGGGGCTATTGCTTTTCTGTAATGGCTGTCTATTGCCCATCCACAAAGAATATTGATCCTTATATGCGAGGAAAGTAATTTAAAAGAAACAAAAAGTGTCCTTGTAGTTGTATTATTGTCCCCTAGGTATCTATTTATTTGATGGCTATGCATAACAATTTTTGCTTCACCCAATCGTCGTGAAGTTCTGACAAACCTGCAGTTCATTTAGGAACTAATTACAATTTGTATTGGTCTTATGGCTATGTGCAGTTAATGCTGTGCCTTGTAGAATTTCTTTTGAGAGGGGCAAAGAACGTCATATTTTCTTTCTAGCAGTCTCCATTGGAACATCTGGGTGGCTTGTGCTCGCTGAAGAATTGCCACTGAAGAAGAATGATGGAATCGTCCGGGTTACTGCACCTTTGGCGGGGTGCAATGTATGTGTAGTTGTCTGCTAACCCTGGAACTCTATCTTGAATCGAGTAGTTCACTTAACTGACAATTTTGTTAAAAAAATTATTTTGCCGGTCCTATTCAGTATCAACCCATGCGACATAATTTGGAAAGATGAATTTTGTTAATTTTAACTTGATCTGTCACTATATAATAATTTCGCTATCATTTGTTGTCTTCGTCCTTTAGCCCAGGGTTGATGATAAACATTCAAGATGGTTACACTTGCGGATCCGTCCATCATCTCTACCCTTCTTGGATCCTGTCAAGTTCAATGCCTATGGAAGAAAAAAATCAAAAGCTTTGGTAGATGGAAGATGGACATTGGCGTTCAGGGATGAGGAGTCCTGCAAGTCTGCCTTAGTCATGACTCTTGAAGAGATTAAATTTCTAAGCGATGAGGTCCATAGAAGATTAAAACCTTTGCTCAACCTTGACACTGCAATAGATTCATCAACCTCTTCCTTCCATCTTCCAGAGGTATCCTCTCCATATACAATACCTCCAGATTCATCGTAAGTCCCTTGACTTGGTTTTACAACAATAGGTTTTTTACTCATGGGGTGGGAAATTATTAAAGCTTGTCACCCTTTTGTAAATGCTCCAAATACAATGCATACCAGATTTGTAGATTAGCAATTGTGGTTTAGCTTGATTCTTTTGTGTAAACTAGCCTATCCTTGTCTTGATCTGTAAGGTTATCCTTCCTCTCATTCTTTAGAATCTCTAACATAGGCCCTATATGTTCTTTCTCCTTTTTGATTACATAATTAGCGAGCTCTGGTAACAACGTATATTTGAGGGAACGCATAATGGAAGCTTTTCTTACTTTTTTTTCTTCTTTTTTAGTCTGAAACAGAAGATATCTTTATTTTGTATAATGTGTGTTAATGCTTATTAATTTTATTCAGTAATGCAATCTATTTATTAATTTTATTAGTAGAATGTCAATTTTTGGTCTATAAATGAAAAAGGTATAGAGGAATTTCAACCGATATTGAAAAAGGAGAATCTGAACTAAAATTTGAGACTGAGAAGAGCCTTAAGTTTCCTTTCCAAGTGTGCCGCCCCGCCAACGCCCGTTTCATAATGGGTGGACATCTATGATTCACCTATCATAGAGTAACTTTAAATAATTAAAACAGCATGAAGGACACTCGAGTGGTTGTTCTAAAGTAAAATAAAATCTTATGATGACATCTTAATCTAACGCAGAAAATCAAAACCATGATGGTGTTCTAAGATGAGAGGACAGGACCCACATACGCCGGTCAATCATGCATCCTTTTAAGGTCAAAGTAATGATACAGAATTTTGAAGAAAGAAAACATTAGAATCAGAAGGTGTCAATGTCACGTAGTGGAGACTGGAGAGAGGCACATTTCTTAATTCTAGTGGGTAGACGCTTGTATATTTGCTCATGCCCAACACAGACACACGAATCATATAAACTATGAGTAATGGAGCAAATCTGAGAATAACTTTGGTATAAACTAAAAAAGAAAAAAATTAATTCCTCATTTTACTAGTTCAAATAAACTTCAAATTCAATTGGATCCCTCCTAAATTAAAGAAAAAATTTAAAATTTATTATTGTAGAAAGAATCACAAAGAGAAAAAAGAACGTGAGAATTGATAAATAGAAGAAAAACAAACACATTCTATTATGAAAATTTACGGTTACACAAACCTATCACTTCCATTTT
Organism: Bauhinia variegata; assembly: GCA_022379115.2. Taxonomy (NCBI): domain Eukaryota; kingdom Viridiplantae; phylum Streptophyta; class Magnoliopsida; order Fabales; family Fabaceae; genus Bauhinia; species Bauhinia variegata. Next base: position 5,131,111 of record CM039430.1, on the reverse strand, counting down.
ACATGTGGACAATTTTACAGAAAACCCCCCACTACCGAAAGTCAGTTAATTAATCAAGTAATTAACTTGGATGTTGTTAGGCAGAGATGAACTCATGAACCCACTATCCAAAATTCTATGATCTCCTTTACCACCCCAACAAAGTTTAAAAACTATACCCTCCTTCCCAAAGTTAACTGTTTTTAAGCTGGTTTGAAAAATATCTTTCACCCATTTCTCAAACAAGCTGTTAGTAAAAGAACCACACCCAAATTTTACTTCCTCTATCACCCTCTCTTCCACGCTAAAATTTACCAAATTATGCTTTCCCCAAATCTCCTCAAAAGACCCCTTGATTTTGGACAGAAATAACTCTGCCATTTCCCTGTCCCTTGCTGGAGTTCGATTGAATTCAAAGCGATTCTCAATTGAGTCAAGAAATCCATTTGGGTTCAAGGGATCAACTATGCTTTCTCTTGTTAAATCACTAGAAATGGGGCTACTTTCCCCGGTTTTATGTTCCCCATCATCTTCTTCGTCAGCTATGATATTCAGGTCAAGGGTGTTAAAGCTTGATTGCCTTGAAAACTCTCTCTTTTTGTTCCCCTGTTCAGATTCTACCAACCCCTCTTCCTTTTCTTCAATTCTGGGCTTCTTGGTCTTGGTGAACAAATCCAATTCAGCTCTGCGCTTGTGCTCCGAATAAGGTGCCTCCAAGTTAGGCTTTGCTTTACTGATCTGTAACACCATTTTGATCGCAGAGTCCTGATTCTCTTCTTCATTGCTTGTCAGGCCACTGTTACTCAACATAAATATTGCTTGTCCTGGATTTTCCTCTCTCCTATATAAATCTTCAAACTTTCCTGTTTCAAAACCATCAGCGAGGAATTTCTTGAACTGGGCATCTGCAAAATCAACATTTTCTACTAACACCACAAGCCGTTCATGGGTTTTCAATGCTCTAGCCAGCATTTCAGAACATGGGGCTGCTGAAGTTTCCTTCTTTCTCATGTCCAAGTGAAAGAACAAATCAGCTGAGCCAAAAACTGATTCTGCAATTGCGCGTGCCAACCTTGTTTTTCCAATAGAGTCATCGCCCTGCATAATAAACCAAGTAGTGTTTTGGTTTGCTGATTTGGAATCAACCAAGGCCTCTGTTATTGAAGGAACTGTTTCAGATTGCCATGGCACATTCTCCTGCAACAGTTTACAAATATGAGCTTGTCGTAGTGTTCTATCAGTTATATTTTCCACCGTTTGCCCTGAATCACCGAATGAGGAATTCCCAAGAGCAAGGGTAATCTTTACTTCTTTCCCTTCCGTGCGCTTAAGAAAATCTAAGCTTGGCTCTGGGGCCTGCTGTTTTTCAGTTTCCCTGCTGAAATTGAACTCAATGTTGCATGATTGTTGTCGCCGGAATCGAGATACCAGATTGGAACTGTAAGTGGGTTTCATGGCAGAGTCGGCGGTGAAGGATATGGAACTTGAATCTGGGAAGATACCACCTTGGTTTGTCCACCATTGATACGATGAACTATAAGGACAGTTTTTATTACCGTTTAAATTGCTGCTGCAGTTGTTCTGAGAATTCTTGCTTTGGTGTAGACAGTGGCATAATCTATTCCACTTTCTTCTCAACTGGATCAATTCATCCTAAAAACATAGAAACTTTGATAAGCCAGTCATTTTTCAAAATACAATTGCATGTATATACCAAAAAGCCAAAGTTATTGCATAATTTATTGTGTTTTGGCCAATTCAATTGCACACACCACACACCTTTTGGTGAGCTTCTGTGCTATAAGACTGAAGCCAGGAAGGCAACAGTTTCTTCTGGCCTGGTTTGAACAACTGAGCTTCTTTTTCATAATTTGAGGCACATTCTTCACAGCTAGTAAGCTTATCCTCTTCCTCCTTGCCACTAAAGGGCTTTGTTTCCAGCATATGAGATGGGTTCTGGGAGATGGCCATCTTTGAATTAAAGACACTGCAAATTGATTGCACAAGCTCCATTAATAAACATTCAAAGTAAACAAATAGACATTTCTAATTTCTAACATGTTCTACTTCTGAATCTTATTTGAGTTCAATTCTTATCACAAATTCACAATACATATTAATTCCTTTTTCCTGCATAAGCCAAATTTGACAGTGATTATGGAAGTATTGCAATAAGACAATTCCTAAAAGGCTATATACTGACAAAACAAAGTGAAGCAGAAAGGCACTGCTTCATGTCTGCCTCACCAACCAACCACACACTTTTGGCTGTGGCTTCGGTCGGCATCATTCAGAGACCGTATGTAGAGTACTAAGCAACAATATATATATATACACATTTAAAAAAAGAAACTTCACAGAACAACCATCACTGGTCACTGGATAATTTTTCTTTTCTGCTTTTTTGGTTTTTTTAATCTAAGTAACGAGTATATCTGTGATTAAAGAAATTAAGCAGGAAATTTAATTACCTGGAAGCATGGAGACTCAAACCAAGTCCACCTGAAGGAACAGGAACAGCCTGAAGAGCCCACTGGGTCTCAAGGGAGGGTTGCCTCATTTGACATCTCATGTATGTTTGATAACTTGCAGTGGCAATTAACCATACCTTAGCATCTGATCTCTCATAGTCAGAGAACATCTTGCCTATTTCTGACACTAGATGATCAACTGGATTATAAGCAGAGAATAATTCTCTATCCGGAGAAACTCCCTCTTTTCCACTCAAACTTGTCTCCACTATCCATTTTAAGTCTCCAATATGGATAATGACACCCCCTCCCCTTGATACAATAGAGTCCACCTTTCTTTTCAGTTCAGAGAGGCTCATTTCAACCTCTTGTCTTTTCATGACCCTAAAAGAAATTGGTGCCAATTGAAATTTGATAAAATGGGCTGATTTCAACTCATCGGGAACCTCTCCTTTCTCTAACCTTCCCAACAGCTCTCCCACAAGGCCTTCAGTGAGGGACAGTGAATCACCAACTATCACAGTGTTCTTTCTCTTTTTCTTCACTAGGGTATCCAGAACCAACTCGATATCTTCCTTGGAAGAGGCTGAGTCAGTGAAGGGATGAACTAGTATTCTCTTTTGAGGATTAAAGAGAAGTGGGTTGTACTCAGAACTGTAAGCCAAGAAATGGGTCTGCCAGACATTATGGCTAGGGTTGATGGCTTCTCTCTGGCTTTCAGAAGGAGTAGGTGAACAAGGAGAAGAGAAAACACCACCAGAACTGTTGTAACACTGGAAAACAGAAGGGGCCGAAGAGTCCTCTATATTGTTCTTAACAGCAGTGCTAGAGAACCCAGCCTCTCTCATAACCCTGCTAACGCTAGGGTCATCGAGAATGGAAATGATGAGCTGTTCAAGCTCTACCTTTATGGTCAGAAGTGGTTGTTGTTGTTGTTGCTCTATGCATCCTCTTCTCTGGTGAGCCTGTGCTCTTTTGAGTGCAGCAATGAGAGCGTTTGAAAGTTGTGGCTGGGTGTGGAGCAAAGGAGCTGGTGTTGTTGGGAGCCTGTTGAGAGCCACATTGAAGCAAAGCTCAAGAGCTCTGCATTGAAGAGGATATGAAGTTAGGTGTGGCTGAGATTTGAGACAAGCCCTTCTAAGGGAACTGGCTCTTAAGCTCAGCAAAGTGGCTGCCACATGCAGAGGAGTGACCTGTGCATGGCCCCTCCTCCTGGCCAACCCCAGAGAGTGCTTCAAGATTGAAGCAGCCTCCGCTGTGAGGGTCTGCTGCAATGCACAAGCTCCTGATCGCATCACTTGACTAAAACCCACCCCCCTCGCCACCCCCTTTCTGTAAGAACCTCTTCTTCAGAACCACGCCTTCTTCTTCTTTCTTTTCTTGTGTACCCCTTCTCCAACCCACCCCACTCTTTCTCAGATAAGTCCTAGCTTAAGACTAGGTGGTGTAATTATTCCTCTCTTGTGATCAGAGGAATTAAGCTTGAAGAAACTTGGTCAATTTGAAGGATTGGGAGCCTAAGCTCAAACAAGGTCCGAGCGAGGAAGTTTCGAGCAACAAAGAGCTTAGAGTGAATGAGTAGTTAAGCTTTAGGACTATCCCTTACCACCTTCTTTATACTTCTTGTCACTTACTATTTTTCCTTTTTCTTATTTCAATTCTCTCTTCTGTTTTTAGTTTCAAGAGGGAGCTTTTCTTTAGCTTTTTATTTACACTTCGTTGTTTTCTCTCTCTCTCTCTCTCTCTCTCTCTCTCTCTCTCTCTCTAGTTTACAATTAGCAGTGCACCATATTTTCCATCTGAACATGTTCCTCAAAGGAAGTGGTGTATATTCTCTCTGGTATACGTGACTATTTCTTTTCCTATCTCAATTTAAAAATTGATTCATTTAAATAATAATTTTATGTTACTCTTCTGGACTGAATTGAAAATCAGACTCGGTCCAATGCATGTATATGTTATATATAGGGGAATATCATCCCTTATGATAAACTAAGAGGTAAATATTAAATGCACAATTATTTACCCACACAATTACACATATGGTATATATTAGTTATATCCAATGATAAAATTATAAATAAAAAATAATAGAACACAAACAGTAAGATAAAACAAAAAATATGCATAAGTGAATTCCAAACAAAAGGATGAAATATTTCAGTCATATGTACAGCAATATATGCATGCATGCTGAAACTGCACAATATCATATTACAGAAGACATGAAAACTATTTGATTCCTATTAATTAGATGGTTAACCTCATTCTGCGGTGTGATTTTTATGCAAATGAGGTGAGATTGTATAGTAAAATTAGAGTACAGAAATAATGGGGACCCAACATTCAAAATTTTACTCTGAGTCAGAGAGCTTCCCTCCTTTTTCCACATCAGCCTGGGACAGACAAAGCCAGCAGAAATTCAAAAAAAGAACTAAAGGGAAAAGGTGGAAAGAAGCCAGTGTGATGAAAGATAAAAAAAAAAAAAAAAAAGTGTTGCATTTACTTTTTCTCAATTTTTTTAACCTTTCTCATTTATATGAATATGTAAAGTACAATAATATTTAGCATGTTGGCAAGAGAGAGAAAGAGAGAAAAGGAGCCTCTTTCTCTCTCTAATCTCTCTCTTCACGCCAATCCTCGTAGAGAGACAGCATTTTATTCCCCAAGTACCCAAAAAGCAACCTTCTGTCTGCTATCCTACACAGCATTATTGGCTCTTTTTCAGCCTCACTCCTCTCTCTCCGCCTGCAATCTGCAATGACCTTTCGTCTTAATCTCATCTCATTTCCAACCACCCACTTAAAAGAAAACCCTTTTGTGTTATCGAATAAAGGAAGCAAAACTGAAGTGTTCTGTAGTAATGCACACCCATTTGTGTTCATATTTTGCTTAACGCCTCATATCATATCATAGCTCCATTTTGTTGTTTTCTGGAAGCCAAAAAACATGTTTCTGCAAGAGTTTAATTATGAACTTTCTGTAAGTAGCTTTTTGACTGCTTTCGTCTCATGTTTTACCCCTCAAGATTAACTGAATGTATCTGCATCTCTTTTCTTCCTGTTTTTACTTTCTTGCTTGCTTTCTTTATTCTTTCTTTTTTGGATTTTTGAGATGCAAAAATTTATTCCATCGTCACCATGTTAGGTTCTTGTCGAGATACATGACGAAACGTGCGATCTTTTGAGATGATGTTAGCATATAGTTTGTAATTATTGCTCCCATTTTTGGATTCTTATTAGATTAGAATCATCTTATATCAGAGCGTCATAATCTTGGTGCTGATTAAGACAACATTGATTATCGAATTTCCCTTAAGATTATTTAATTTAGTGGAGAAAATTTAACTTGATATTTGATTCGTATATCAAACATAGTTCCACTGACATATACATACAAGAAAGCCATGCGCGCGGATTAATAATGCGGATATATTTTTGCAAAAAAGAATTATAATTTTTTTTCAGCCCTTAAGATTAATCCAGTTATATTTCATGATGTTTCTTGAATTGCATTCTAAAACTTTTAGCACTCTTAAACTGTTGTGACGGCTCACCATGCAGAATTGTTCTTGAGAAGGCAAGATTAGACATAACTTTGACTAACAGTACAAGAAGGAAGCAGTATGGGCCTAACGTGGTCATATTAATTTGTCTCTTGCAAGATTCGAAGCATGATCCATGATAGGAAAATTAATCATTCTAAGCTTTACTTTTCAATAACATAAAAAAAAAAAAACAAAAGAATAAAAAATTAATTAAATAGAATGAGACTGGTGAAACTTGATTTTGGAAGCATATTTATCGCGTAGATTCCAAGACTACAGTATATATTCAAAGTGTTTAAGGAGTATCGAAGAAAAATGAAAGATAGTAAAAGAAAAAAGAAAAAGAATGAATTTGTAACAAAGGTAGATTCTAATGTAAACTTCCTTAAGCTCCAATTCATCAAAAGGAGTCCAAAAGTTTCTAATTTGGAAAGAACATTCAAATTATTAAGCTTGAAGATGATTGAGTAAAGGGGTATAGATGCATTGTTTTCTTTTATTTTTCCAATTTGCAGAACAAATAAATAAGTGTATATATATATACGGCCAAGCAAAGTTGCTGAGGTTAACATTAGAGGTTAATTAGTAAACATTATGCACCTAGTTCTTTTAATTTGCCGTCAAAGCCGTCAATATCATCTAGGTTTTTTACTTGTAGAAAGTTAACTTATCGAATATATTATATATCTCATAAATAGTTTAATAACTCTTGTCATTTACTTCGTCTCATCATTGAAACTTCATATGATCAGATACCACTAATGGAGAAAAGATAAAAAGCTAAAACAGTGAACGATATCATAATGTATCATCAATCAGGTGGTGGGCACCCATTGTTTGTTCTTTGAGCACCCTTTCTATCTTTTCCTTCAAATTAAAAACTGTGCACCACTAAGTAGATAATAATGAGGCCTCATTTTGGGGTCATCAATGCAATGCTCCAACCCTTCAACAAAAAGGGTGTGGTTTTGATTGGAAGGGGGTGCCCAAATCATTGAAACATTATATTTCAAAGTTTGAAAAGTGAAGGAAGACAATAGGATTTCCCTACTAAGAAGAAAAGGATCCCTTTATGGATTAATTGTGGATGAATGTACAGCATTACTCATTGTGAAAATGAATGCTACATCTTTTGAATCCATGGAATGATTTGGTTTGCATGTTCCCTAACAAATTTTCAACAAAGCAGGAAAGTGAAAATTAGAGAATACATTAATAGAGACATACCATCCCTACGTTACAAAAAGTCTAAACAGGTCATTAACAACGTTTTACCAAGAGAAGTACAGGACAAACTTAGATGAAACAATTCCACGTTTTTGAAAAATTTGCAATTTCATTGCTTGTGAAAGGCTAATTAATGATTCCCATTTTTCCTAGAAAGAAGAAAAAAAGTTCTAAGTTTGTGATGACCTTTGTTTGACAGCTCCACTTATATATTGTTATGCCCCAGAACTTATTTACAGCTGGGACTCTCGGTTTGATAAAAGAAAGGTTTGATATATGACATTTCATCAGAAGTGATGAAGTTTAGTGATGAAGGTTAATTTATCAGACCTGATCATGAGCAAACTGGTTCACTTTTTGCTGGCTGAGCTTATATTCACTGATGATTCAGTAACGCTTGCTTCTTATGTGGTAATTTTATATACTTATTGCTTTTACACTGTATATACTTAAGAATATATATCAAGATTTAAATGCATGACAGACTAGTAACAACCAATCTAATTAGGAAAAAGTTGAAAAGCTCACTTGACAAGATTTTCTTATAAGTTTAATTACTCTTATCAGAAAGCATTCACATTGAGGACCATACGAAATATAACGATGTTCGATTAATTGTTGTCCACATGAATAAGTGGCTAGTAGTTTATATAACGAACACAAAATTCTTTCACTAATGTGAACGTGATATCCATGTTAGGAAACCCTTTTCTAGATGTGTATCTCTCTGCCTCTCCTTTTGAGAGAAGAGAAGGACAAGGTCAAAGCCGCAATAGCTCTCTCTCTCTCCTTGGGTGTGATCAAACGAGTCTTACTGTAAGAAAATTAACGTCGAGAGTCTAAAATTTCTCTTCCATTACTTTTTGTCTTTATTTAAATGATCTAAACTACTTTTTAAGATGCTTGAGGATCATCTTAACCTGATCACAAGATCTTTAAAGATTAAAAAGATTAGAATTTAGAAGTCGATCCACTAAATAAATATCTATTCTGCTCATAGGGTTCTAGCTCTCTAAACCCTCCAAACCAAGCTTTTCAATTATGCCCTTGAGTGGGAGGTGGATAGAAATGGTTCTCTCCAGCGGACTCAAGATTCTGTGTCGTAGACCTTATAGTCACCAAACTATATCTCTTTTTTCCTTGAGTCATTTTTTAGCGTAGTCAGTCGCTAACACAGGATATCATGGTCGTTAAAATCTATAGCTGCATAATTTAATTTTCACTATTCAATAACTCGTGACATCAACGATTATATTGAAAAGAGAAAAAAAAAAAATCAGTTAGAGGAAATCTTGGTTTCTTGATTTATCTTCATCTGTGGAATCTTGATGTACTAAAAAAGATGTTACATTTTATTCATTATTCTATAAGTATATTAATGAAATGAAAACATGGGCTGCTATTCCAAGGTACATACGCAACAGATACATAATGCAGTACTCAAAAACAAAAAACATGACATCTACCTTTCCGAGTGAGTGGAAATATATATAAGGAAAAGAAACAGAGAAAAAAGAGGGGAATGTAGGGTGGGACCTCACATATGGGTTAAGGGTAAGGACATTGATGGAATCCACAGTTGTAAGAGGGCCTTTGATTCGCATAAATATATATATTCATATCTCCAATCTCCATAAGTCACCAAATTCCCAGTCATACCTGACTCAAAAAGATGGAGTGTAGAGATTTTTTGGAGAGGTGAAAAGAAGTCCTAGCGTGCTACTTTATACAATAAATGTCCCCAGCAACACATCCTATAACTATATATCATATCTTCTTTCTCTCTCATTCATTCATTCTTTTGCTTTTCTTTTTCCCATCACAGTTCTCCACTCTGTTTCACGTACTCACTCACATAACATTCCATTTCCTTTTCCTCGGGGACTGCTTTTTTTTTTTGGTCTTTCATCTTTATAGTTAACGTTCACACCAAAAAGAAATTCTTGAATTTATTATTAATATTGAATCATAGTCTCCTGGGTCAGTTCTCATTTGCATGCATGAAATGCATTTTCTCTTTACTGAATAGTAACAGTATTATTACTTAATTTTCAATTATTGAGTTATCTCAAGTTAACAGTACGTTAGAAGCACATATGTAGTTGATCAAAGGAATTAAATCAAAAATATGAAGAGCTTGATTCATATACGTGTGAACATATATATCTACACTAACTAGGAGGGTGTATTTGTTAACTGATATATAATACAGGAGAAATTTCACGATTGAAACGAGATTTTGAGTTACTGAGACTAGCAATTCCCTGTTGCTGTTTGATATTAATTTCTCATATATGTCTTAAAAGATAAGTAACCTAAAGAAAGGAATTCATTCATGCCAGAGATAAAAAAGAAAGGATAAGAAGCTCATGTTTCTTTCCGTCCTTGTATTGTATTCCTTTGAACACCAAAAAATAAAAAATAAATAAAAAATAGAAGCGAACTCAAATTCCCGCAAGACAAGCTAAGCATTAAGCTGTCCTTTATTCCTTCCTATAACTGTATATATATGCGCTGTGCTCTACCTTCTTCCTTTTGGTACTTTTTTCATTGTCTTTTTCCTGCCGAATAATTTGCTCTTAAATTCCATATTCCATGCATGTTGTCTGTTGTCGTTTTTTCTTTTCTATTTCATTTTAAAACTGTTAAATTTGTCGAACTTACTTGTTGCATTTCTAGATTGTAATGTCGTCATGTGATACAATGATGGTGATCAACTTGACACATTTGAAAAGGGGTAACTTATACATGGATGATTCTGTTCTCTTCATGAATCATTCCCTAAATCATTTGAGGATGAGTTCATGACTACTCAAAAACTGAATCATTATCCAATTATATAACAGATCCTAAAATAATGTAATCGGAGAGAGAGTGAGAGACAACTTCTGAACCTTCATCTTTTTTCTTTTTTTTACTTTCCATTCTAATTCTGTGTTTCTGTAAATTATAAAATGATCTATGTACCGACACACGTAGCAAATTAGGAGAAAGTAAAAAACTGCAAAATGTTATCAAACTTATACTTATATTCAACTATCTCTAGTTAAATTAGTTAAAATAATTTTTACTAACTAAATTACATATTTGGTGGTGTATATTATTTTTTTTTTATATATCATATATAAAGTATACTTGTTTATACATAATCCAATCACATGCATTATGCAAATGTAAATGAAATGTAATTAAGATTAGAGGTTGCAATTCACAGAGATAGCATCAGAAACAAGAGAAATAAATGGGAAGTAAAAGTGGGGTAAAAACAACAAAAGAAAGGAGGAAGAAGCTTTTGTTACTGAAATCAAAGAGCCTGATTAAAGCGGGCGACCGCAAAGCAAAGAAAGTGTAAGAAAAAACAGACAAGTCAAAGTTATGAAAGTATGTTCCTTTCTTTCTCTACTCATCTTTCTATAATATTGCGTTGCATGCAAAACGATGACAACAAACCCAAGCCATCATTGCTGCCACTCTCTCATTTTGTTCGCCAATCCCAATAAAAATCTCGTGGATCTCTCTCTCTCTCTCTTTATATCTCTCGTAGACATTCCTCTTTCGTTAAAAAGAAATATAATATAAGAGGGGCAGATATATTAATTAATTACAAAAGCTGTCAAGAATAAGAGCAGAAAGAATGGAAATTTCTTGGTGACAAGCACACCCAGATAAACCAAGATTACTTTCTTCACTTTAATGCTGCATTAGCAGTAGTTTGGCATTTTCTATAGCCATAATTCTATGCTCAGTTTTATTTTATTTTGCGAGTTTAACTAAATAATATATGCTACTATGCATATTGTTTGCTAGCTTCTTTTTACATTAGTACCCAATACGGTTTCGTCTTTACATCTTTCAATAATAAATACAAATAAAAAAAAAAGTTGGTTAAGTCCTTTTATTTATCAATTCTGTGTATGGAAAAATAATGAATATAAACACCTGAGTGATATCTCGTGTAGAATATCCATCAATTAGCTCTAAAATAATAGATGAAAAGAATAAATGAGAGAACTAACACATGGGGATGTAGCTCAAATGGTAGAGCGCTCGCTTTGCATGCGAGAGGTACAGGGTTCGATCCCCTGCATCTCCATTTTTGTCCGACGTGGATCACCTTACTGAATCTCGGCTTCATTATCAGAGTCATACAACTTGAACTTATCTGCTTATTTTTATTTGATCCTAATTAATTTCTTTCAAAAGTTTAAAAATTGAGCAACCATATCTATATTTCGGGGTCTGAAATAGCAATTCTTTGATTCTTATTCTGATGACAGTATTCTTTCTGCACCCTTTTAGTGACAGTTGGATAAAAGAGAAAAATTGCAGCACAAAGATGGTCACACACAACACAAGTGTATATGTCGGCATGGCATGTGCAGTGATAGCTGCTGATAAATGATGTACCAAAAAGCCTTTCTCTCTGGGCTCAGTTTGTGTGCATTACATTACGTAATTGATAAATTGATAGATAGACAAATGACAGAGACAGAAGCCGACCCTGTAAGCACAGCAACAGCGGCAAAACACACAAGAAAACAAAAGCCTAGCTAGCTGTCTATAAATGGTACCAAATATGTCAGAGACTGCACACAATAAACAAACTCTGCCTCTGTCTGTGTTGGCTTGAAAATAGACCTTTCAAAAACTATAAGATAGATTCTTACAGAAATCAGAGTGAGTGCGTTTGTGTTTGCCAAATGCTGCTGGTTTTCGAATAGACCATTCACTTAGCTGGTTTTCTCTTCTTGAATACATATTGATGGACATGCTCTCATGGAATTAAGCGTGGCCTTTGAGAACACAGATACAATTTACTACTTTTATATCATTTACCCATCATAGAATCTCACCTAAGGGACCACACCATGTGGTTTTGTAGTCAAATTAGAGAGCTTGCGAGGTTGTTTTGCAGTTTTGCTTCTGGAATTGGCATGGGCAAACCCAGAATTTAGATAAAAGAAGCCAAACGATATAATAACTTACATAATACCAAAGAAAAATTTAAGTCTTCGAGTACTATCGCACTCTTAGTCCCCCTTCCTCAGCCTTTTGGTGCTGTCATTAGAAACTCCTAATTTCTTAGTGATTACTCTTAAAAAAAACCAAGGCTGGATAAAAGAAAGAACACATTTAAGACATGTCTATCTGTCAAGTAAGGAGAAAACAAAAAATTATTTCCAATGCTAATTGAAATTGTACCGCAAACCCTTATGGCTGGCAAGCATTTCATACTTTCTTTCATCTCAATCTAATAATGTGAAAGGAAAGTGGGACAGAGGAATACAAGTGAAAGGGATAGAGGATGAGAATGAAATCCCTGAAAGATTCCGTGACTTCATCACTTCAACATATATGTAATCAGTATTTTCAGTGGAGAATAAGAATATATGTATATACAAGCTATGTAGTATATACACTTTGAATGTATATCTGGGACAATTGATGCTGACATCGACATTCCTCATGTTTTCAAATGCTCTGTCGTTCTCTTTTGTCCATTCCAAGTTCTCAATCATGTTAGTACTAGCAATACCCTGTCCAAGTTAAATTACTGTTTTCATATCAAACATGAAAGACAAACAAAAAAATAGATGTAATAACTAAAAGGGCAATTATAAGATGACATAAATGTGCAGATGTAATTAATTTAAGACAATACTTTCATTACACATCTTCAAGGGAAACCTAGGTTTGTTTGGTTTTTCACACAATATGTAATGTGAACGTGAGGAAAAAAAGTGGGCTTGAGTAGTTATGGGTCTGATCTGTGCCTTACAGCACTTTTATGTATACAATATGACTTGGAGGCAAAAGCTTAGCAGTCACAAAATTAGATTAAAGAGTAAAAAGGTTGTTAGTGTACACACTACACACCACTATTATAGTCAAAAAGCTTTCCTCACCTTTTACACCTTTTTTGGAACCCCTTTACTCAGTAATAACTATTGATCTATGTATTAAATCATTGGTTTGAGGATCGAATCAAAAAAAGCTTTTTTATATCTCTATTTTAATGTCTTTAATGCTCTAGCCTAGCTGCTAATGCTATCTCAAGTCCCTTAACCCTCTGTTTCCTCCTCCTCTATCTCTCCCATACACAACACACATACATACGCATGCATAAATGCACAAAATCAAAGAATTCCCACAAAAGGGGGACAGAAGAAGAGAAGGGTGTCATTGAATTGAGTGTTTATACCCAAAGACACTGCATCGGTTATATGAAAAAATAAATTGAAGGGGAACGAGAGAATAAGCTATGGCTTGAGGAAACATAGGAAAACGCCAAAGGGAAAGAAGCAATGCCCACTAAAATTTTCCTTATGTCTCTTACAACAACCAAACAAGTTCCTTTGAAGTTTGAAGAACGCATGCTCTATCAAGCTGACACACAAACACACACACCACCATCTTCTCTTTCTCTCTCTCAATGGCTCGCCTTTTCAAGTTCTCCCCAACATGGATTCTCTTTGCCAGTGCTAAACTCATCACTTCTCTCAAGAGATAGTACAAGATTCTACTTTCACACTTTTTGCTCCTCTCGTCATCTTTAAGTTTAAATTAATCCATAATTTTATTTAGAGAAACATAATATAATATATAATGCCCTCTATTTGCATGGAGATTTCTCTTTAAGAAACTAGAGGATGAATCATCCTTTTCGATCATTATGGTCCTTAAGCTTTTTTCCCTTTAAAAGACTCCACTGCTACTCTTGGTGTCATCATTATTGAAGCTGAGTTGGTGGGGTGTATCATTTGCTTTAGCACTAACTTTGTTTATTCTTTTTCTTGGGTTGGAATGAAGGAATGTCTCTTTGCTTGAGCTTCTAAATTTCTTCTTTCTTTTTATTCTTATCCTTCGTGCCACCACTTCGTTGCACTTAGCAAGAGAGAATGGTGGAGAATTCAATGTTAATTTTTTGGGGGGTTGCTAACTAATTCTAACTAATATAATTTTGGCTGGTTATTAGAACTTAGTTTCTGCCTGAGACCAGATATACTATCTCGTGGTTGTGCATGTAGCAGCTTTAATAAATTATGATTTATGAGCAAGCACAGTTAAATAAATGGACTTTGTGGGACTGTTAACTGTACAGAAATTCATATCTAAGCAAATAACCGAAAAGCTGCTCAAACACTTGAAATCTTAAGAATGAGCATCAGGGTCCATTTTTGCTGGCAGCATAACCATATCTAAAAAGCAAATCAATCAAAAAGCTGATCATAAATTGTCTGCAGACTAGAGTGATGAGAAAAAGCATGAACGTCTTTCATGAGCAATGCGCCTCAAATATCCAAGTTACTTCTCCAAAATATGGTGTAAGTGTGTAACAACATTGTGCAGTAACTATTAGCAGAAGTTAGAATTCAGATATAGCAGAAAAGGGAACCGTAATCAAATTATTACATAGAAAGTGCCATAAAATCTGAAAATATGAATATCTGAATAAATTGTATCACATAGTTACACTACCCACTTTCATGCAAGTAGGTCTATCAACTGAGTACACAACTGTGCAAAAATTGATGCGGCTTCTATCTCTACATAGATATCTACACCCACATTTATCCAACTAGTATATCAAAACAAAAATCTTCCAAGTAATCCACATAACTCAGTTTGGAGGTGATAAAGAATCTAGCTACATGTAGGTAAACCAGGACAGTTATCCTCATTGTAACCCTTAATCAAACTGGGGGTAGTAGACTAGGCAGTGCAGGAATTAACATTGTCACGCTGCACCGTAGGAGTAGATCCTGGATCTATCTTGAGAGTAGGGACTAAGACATATATATCTTTCAGGGTTTGCTTTACCCCTAAAATCCTCAAAGGAAGAATTATTTACTTTCAATCCAATCGACCTTCTTTCCTGCCATGTATATGACGTGGAAGTTTCTCTCCTTGGTCCACATTCAATTCCTCTTGTTGAGCTTGGTCCACATTCAATGCCTCTGGGTGAGCATCCCTATTCACAATTCTTAAAGGGTGGGCCTCCGTGTTGAAGACCCATTCATCCAGAGGGATGACTGACGGAGGTGAAAACAAGAGATAAAGATACTTTAGTGTTTCTGCGAGGAAGAAGCTCTGCATCATGTTATCTTTGTCACCTGTTCTTACCTGAGTATTTAGCCATAAATTAGTGATGT
Source organism: Bauhinia variegata (assembly GCA_022379115.2). Taxonomy (NCBI): domain Eukaryota; kingdom Viridiplantae; phylum Streptophyta; class Magnoliopsida; order Fabales; family Fabaceae; genus Bauhinia; species Bauhinia variegata. The sequence goes on along the minus strand of CM039430.1, from coordinate 5,115,734 downwards.
TAAATATAGCACAAGATAGAAAATGGCCATTCCTTCATTGCATACTCGAATACTTTAGAAAGCATAACAAAATTTTCCTCTAAAGAATTCTGTTAGGACATTTTGAAAACTAGATAAGTCCATGCAGCTTTCTCAAGCCAAAGAGGGTCAATAATTTTGAAGGAAGCATGGCACGGATACAAAATCATTATTTATTAGACATTTTGAATTCCTTTGAGAAGTACTTACATCCCTGAGTCCAACGTATCCTGTCTCGACGCGAGAGTTCCTTTCAAATGCCTGGAAAATGTTCCAACCCCATTCTTGGTATGTCTTGTTTCCAGTAAGACGCCAGAGATAGAAGAGTGACTCAATTGTCTCTGGCCTTTGAATATTCCATGAGATACCAACATTCATATCCTACAAATTTTCTTCACCTTAGCATATAAATCCAAGAGAATTCTAAAAAGCAATATCATAATTTAAGATTCAAACCTCTCCCTGTCGAAAGAAATAGTTCTCCCCAGCCAATTTTGTTGGTGTTAACTGGTAGAAGTTGTAACAAGTCCATGCAAGCTGCAATACAGGATGCATTTAATTTGAAGGATGAGAGGCAATGGACTGACAAATTCTGGCATACTTTTTGGCTAATCTTTATTACTTGACTAAATCTAATTTGAACGTCTCAATTCAATATAACCCAGTTCTTAGATAAGTTGAAGAATATCCGACTCATAATAAAATTGCTATGTAAAGGGACTAGAACATGGATTCAATGCTTCCAGACACAAACATGAACTAATAAAGGCTTTATCAAGATATTAAGGTAAGTTTCATCTTTTTCCTCAGATATTCTTCTCCAAGATGAATCATTAATGAGACGGGATTTCTTAAGACCCTGAAGCAAGTTTCAGCTTGCTATGCTTGATGAGCCATCAATATCATTCCAAAACAACTATAAACTATAATTATCTGTAATAGATAAAAGTTAATGCATGTGGTGATTGATTCAGGAATTGAAAAGCGGCTGTTTTCTTCTGCAGTGTCATACCCTGTCTAAAATGTATCATGCATATATCTTATTCTTTTCCCCTTAACAAGCCAATTTACCCTGTTAAAACAATAGACTTTCACTAAGCCTTCTACTTGAATTAAGTGCTGACTTAGCACAAAAACTTCTTAAGTATTACCTCCTCGGCAAGAGACATGAATTTTTCAGCTTCCCCAGGGCCATAGCAAGAAGACCCCAAGGCCAGCATTCCTGGGACAAAACATGCTAATTCATCCATCTGGAACAAAAGACAAAGCACTCAGAGTTTCTTTCAAAAATGCATTCAACCAAGGCTAAGAAGATTTTCTTTCAACTGATACCTTGTTGTATAAGTCATTCCCATTCTTTTCACATATGTATGCAAAAGATGATGGTGCCGACTTCCTAATCAAGCCCCGAAGACCTTTCATTGATGCCTCCCACATTTCTCTGTACAAACCATTTGCTTTGACACATCAATATGCAGGTGCCCAGATGACAATTTCATTCCAAGTTTAAGCTTTCATTATAAGGAAAAGGCACAAAAGAACAAGCTATGCTGGATGATTGTGGCATATCAAACCAAATAAAAAGTGTATATTAAGAGCATAAAAGAAGGTGATCTCATGTCGCCCATGTTTAACACAGGTATTATGTAAAATGTACACCGTGGAAAGGTCAAAGAATAGTAGTATTCATCTTTCTTGATGATAAATTCTTGTTATTAAAAGGACTTTTACTGACTTTGTGTACAGGAGATCAAGTAACATATACTTGTGATGGCAGTAATAGTGGGGCTTCTTCCATAAATTAATGGCAGCCGATAACTATGGAATGCAACAATGAGAGGCAGAATCAAGTACAAGCCTTGCGAGACAGGATTACTTGATGAATAACTTCTCACCAAAAGTCAAAAAATGTTTACTTATAATGCAATTCACACGCGCGCGTTCAAAAAGACAATTCATATTCCAAGTTTATCACCTGTAATATTTTACTACTTCTGTCTTGTTCCCTTGTATCCAGGCCTTGAGCAGATATTCATAGAAACTGCATTAAGAGAAACTTATGCACATAAATTGGCAGTCTATATACTTACGAACTGGAAAACGCAAACCAGTCTTGAACCTAGTAAAGACTAAACACGGTTAGATGAATTTAGCATTCAAAATATCATCTACAAAGCTTAGTTGACTTGAGTAATCAATTTTGGTACGGTTCACCAATGTTCTTGCCTTCGTATGTAAAGTATGCCCATGCATGGTAACATCCCTGGATGTAGGTGAACCACTCTTATACACCCTTTGAACCCATAAACATCTCCATTGCATTCCACATTCCAGTAAACAAAAGGCATCAAAATGGACAACGACAGTTTAGATTACTGAAGTTCTTCCATTAAATTCCATATCACCAAGTACCAACTTAAAATATTCCTCAGAAAGAGTGAACAACCCATCTGTATCTTCGGATTTCTGAATGAGTCCAAAGAATTTCTCCATAAGTTGTAATTAATTTGATTTGATTATATATGTTGGGTATAATATAAACCATTCTTGGGTCTTCACCTAATAGCTTAAGCTTTTGGATGAAATGGTTTTTTGACATGGTATTAGAGCTTCTTTAACCTCACAGTCAAAAGATCAAATCTTCCCACTGCTGCTTTCTATTTTTTATTTTTGGTTTTCCATAGGTATCATCCAATTGGAGGCAATCCTATTCGAGGCACTGTCAGGTACTAAATGTGGGCACCTCTCCCAATAAGGATTTGAACTTGGGTTCACTATATTGTGGGGGACTAGCTCCTTCCGCTAGACCCAACCCTTGTTAGTCTACTAATGCTTTCTTGATTAAATTAAAATTTTAGCATATGGTATGAATGAGCTTGTGCTTTGTTTATACTTCAAGCCCAAAAGGCTTTCCTATGTGTTTTTGGGTTGAATTGGTTCTTGACAATCTAGTCGACTAACTTAGCCTAAACTGCTATAAAACTCATCAATTGCAACATACTAATGGTATATGAAATCATAAGATATCATCAGGAGTTTCAATACCTATCACCCATAGCACCAAATGTAACTGTTGAATGTTGTGCAATTCCAGTATGAGGATTAATATATATGGGAAGCAACCCATCAGCGGGAAAAGTTCTGTGAATCTCTTTGATGACATTCTCCACCTGAAATATCATAAGGCAAATAGCTCAAAACCAGCAATATAAAGAATAAACTTGTGCTTACTTAGCATAAGGACTAAGCTTTTTAAATAACTATGTTTAATGATGTGGAATTTTTTATTATAAAAAAAGGAAAAGAATACTTGAAGTTAGTTTGCCTCAAAGAAGAAACTGCAAAGAAGCTGACAACAATTAATTGCAAAATATATCCTAGAAAACTCAAATAAAATGCAGTGAGAGAATACCTTTTGTTGGTACTTGGGTTCTTTTGTTCTTTGAGATAGAGCAATAAACTCAAGCTGCTCTGAACCAGAATCTGCAAGTATACTGTTTCCCTAGTAACAGAGACAATTAATTTAGAACGTAAGACAAGCCACGGTTGTGAAAAGTACTGTTAATTTCCTCATTTCCTTTTCCAACAATGCACTACATGTGGTAGTGGTATTTATCTAGTATATCCATAAAAACAAATAGAAGCAAATAGTTGCTAGTAAGAATCAATGATTTATTGACAGATAACTATTTGTTAAGAATATTCATGTGAATGGTATGAGTTATATGTAATGTGGAGTATACAAGTCCCACATTGGATAGAAAAGAAAAAATGTGGCATACTAGGTTTTGCCATAGATTCTCAAGCTGAGGCTTATGGGTCAAATTGATCCTTATGCAATATGTTGTGGTTGTACCACACGTTATTTCCCAACACTATTCCCAACAAATCTCATGAAAAATGTGCATATTAATGCATTCATATCCTCATACAAGTTGAAACTATATGAGCAACCACGGGGTGGTCCAAGTATAGAAGCAAGCAATGCCATTTCATACACAAATTTCTAGCTTTATTTGCAACGTCATATGCAAAATTATTTGCATATAGACAGGTATTTAAAATACAAAGAAAGGCCAAAACTTACCTGAGTCCACGTAGGATTCTTCGCATTGCCATATACTAAGTTAATTCTGTTATAGGGGATTCCTGAAGGTGTATTCCAAGCAGGCAGCAGCCTATCTGCAATATCTGTAGCCTTTTCAAGGAAGATTTTGTCACCAGAGAGATCATAGGCACTAAGAAGACCACCCACAACTCTGAATTCAACAAAAGTAGGAGACAGATGAGAGATAACGAGCTAGAAACTAAATCTACCTCGGCCAACCAAATTACAGGCAACAATCAGGTGGCGAAGAAAAACAAAATATAAAAATAAGGTTGAACCTTCTAATTCAACCTTATGGTTGTCTCGAAAACACTAACATCAATGTCCTTGTTGAAATTTAACGAGCTTGCAACCCACCTGCAATACTTATCATATTAGATGCTTTTCTTCTTTTTGTGCTTTTCCAATTCAACAACTTAGCATAGAGTTGAAAACAAATGTAATAAGAGAGTGCGAAAGAGAGAAGAATATATGCATTTGAGGATGTATATCTGCTGATTGCATAATGTTGAAAATTTACGACTCACTCTTTAGCTCTTTGAAACTGATCTTCAAGACCCATTATGATTAAAGTGTCAAGTGAATCTACTATTGTTGCCCCTAGACCGCCAAAATTGTCAACGCCATCCTTTGATTGTGGCTGTGAGAGAAAGAGGCAATCTTTAAGTTTCATAATTGGGATTCCGTCAAGCAGACATTAGAAGAGCCAAAATGTGAATGTCACACAATATATATTTAAAGCGGGAAAAGCGTTCCAAAATCTAGAACATAGCATTAAAAAATGTCTAGATTTGTGATTACGTTCACTTACGAAAATCCTCACTAATTACAACTGTAACAAGAAATTGAAAAGAAATAATCTATTACTCCCAAATCTAAATATTCTGCGGCTGTAAATTATGCCCATATTGCCAAATAAAAGGAAAAGATAAAGAAAACCTCGTTACTGAAATCAACCAGTTTAAACGAATCATCAAAGTTATGCGGATTTCATGAACAAATTGTCAAAAGTCAAGTTCATGAAGTACAAGGAGTATTAGATAAACTTGTTTCCTAGTAATTCATTTCTGACTTCTCTGTAAAAACATAAACTAACTTAAATACCTTAATTCAAAAGGAAAGGAGAAACGGAACAACCAATAGATATAGAATTCGTTGCATGAAAATGAAATTAGAACATTCAACAAAACCTGAAGCTCATCCTGGCCCCAAGCATACTTTTCATAAGATGTCCACGCATGAAGCATGGCATTCTTTACTTTTGCTCTACGTTCTTCATTACAAGGATCATCCTGTATAGAATTACTCAAGGTGGATTTAATGATTTTGTCTCCATTTGAGATACTTTTAGCTGAATCTTTCACGTGCCTATTCGCATCTTTTAGCTGGAAATTTCAAATGACTCAATTTAAGCCAACAATTACACTCAAAGACCAATAGATACAAGTTAAAAAGGGAAAGCAACAAGAATTGGATAGCCAGGAATTTGCAGTTCTTACTCTATTTTTCAAGAGAATGACCTCTTCTTTTAATCTCAAAATCTCCTCCTGACATAAAGAAAACGGGAAGAAAAGATAAACTAGCGCAAAGAACTATATTTTAGAAGATACAATAACATATATGAATCCAAATGAGAAGCTGTTAAGAGACTTTTGAAGCCTAGAAACCAAAGCAAAGATATTCAATTAGCAAAGACATATATTCAGTTCAACAACGCCCCTCAAGAGCAAAAGAAGGTTACTCATTTAGTATGCAGATAAAACAAGAGAATGAAACATTATCCACTTGTTGGAAAGTTAAAAGACAATGCTTTTTTTTTTTTTTTCTTTTTTTTTAAGAAAAGGATGAGATCCCAGCATGGAAATATTATAATTTGTTGGGTTGGGAATCCAGCACCTGATATTCCGTGGTGAATGCCTTGCGGTCATACACAAGCCATGTAATGGAAATGCAAGCCATAACGATCAATGCGAGACGTTTAGGCCTCTTCATGTAATACCGCGGTTGAAGATACCGCCATACCCGCCCTTGTGATGAAGAGCTTCTCTTCCCCATTTGCTTTTGCCTGCGAATTGCTTTCAATGAATCAACTCAGCGACAGAATTGTGGAAGCAAAACAAAATATTATAGCTAAAAAAGGAAGGTCAATGGAGTCCACAGGTGTAAGAGCTCGAGCTCGACCCCCACCATTAGGACTAGGAGGATGGACAATAATTATCGGAGTTTCCTCGGTTTGCAGTTTTTACTATATTTGTACGTTGGAATTGCTTAGTTACAGGAGAGTCTCTGTTTAGGGAAACATGCAAAGCAACGCAATGAACGGCAGCAATTTATTTATTTATTTATTTTGGTACGAGGTAGCAATTTATTTTAATTACCAGAATGGCTAGATTTCTTAAAAAAATTGACAAAGAATCAAAAAGGAATTTTGAAAATGATTCAAAGGATCAACAAATATAGTTATTTCATCATTGACGCACGTATATCAAGATTGCAATTATTTTAAAATCTAATAAAAAAAAATTATTATTCTGGTAATCATCTCCCGAGAATTTTAAAAATTCTTTTTCAGTGCAGTAGCGAGACCAAAAAAATGCGGAAACGGGCCAAACCGGCCCAGTTTCATTTGGGCCAACAATCTAAGACCCAGTCCAACATTTTTGGACTACAACAGACCAGCTCATCATGCCTAACCCTACAACCAACATTAAAGTTTCCTCAGAAGTCAGAAGTCCTCTGTATCTCCCAAGGAAAAAAAGCTCCGCAGGGCCTCCGAATTTACAATTCAACAGGCTACACCCTCTTGAAATGTAGTAAAATTATGGAATTAAACAAATTAAAACTACGTTACGTACACACAAAAAAAAAATTGAAAACAAAAAAGACAGCAAATAATTAGAATCCTTATAATTTAAATTTTGACTTTGATGTGACTAGTACCTTGTCCATGTATTTTTTTAAATTTTTTTTATCAAGATATCTTTTAGTCAACAATTAAAAAATAATCTTTTCATAACAGAGAAATCAACAAAATACGTTGTCCATGTATTATCATGGCAGTCCAAATTTTAATTTTCCAATGTAGGGTCATAGGTTCCTAAAAATAAAAATGTCACTTTCCATCCAATGTGGGGTCATTTTCTGAAAATAAAAATGTTTTCTTTTTGTCACTTTCTACTTGAAATTTTGCAGCTTTCGCGGTTGTATGATTCTAGATTATGTGATGTGTTGAAGCTATGAATGGTGCAAATAAATTATCAATACCAAAGTTTCTAAAGAAAAGCCAATAATAAAATTCAAGCATGACTGCATCAAACAAAGATTAGGTAGAGATTGACATGAAAGCTACAAGATAATCCCGGGATTTCCCATGACCTGCCGGCTAGGGTAGCTACCATTTTATATCTCATCATCATAACCGAGCAAAATCACTAATGTCTATTTCTTTTTTGTTTTACATGGGATATTTTTATTTATTTATTTATTTATTTTGAGTTAGGAGTAGTAACAAAGGTAACACGTTAAAAATTAATGTGATATTGCTATTGGAACCAAATTTTTTTACCCCACGTACGGAAATCATTAGGTTTTGTCACTTTTTTTAAGAAAATGGATTACCCGCAGTCGATTACACCGTGCAGTCAATTGCGAGCCGTCCGATTTATCTATTATTGCAGTTGATTGTGTTGACTGTGCAATAATAAATAAATCAAACGGCCCGCAATTGACTGCACAGTGTAATCGACTGCGGGTAATCCGGGTCTCTTTTGTAATGGGTTAAAATCTCTTATATTGGTGTATTGATAACTAATAAATTGATAGATTTGACCAATTACAGCACATCTAGTAATCCATCCAAACGATGCAGAGAATTTGGGTCCATTGCCACCTGGCTTACAAGTTTAGAACACATGAAGCCGTCGATTCCAAGGAACCAAATTAATTAAAGCAAAAGCTCAATATCTTATGTGTGTGTATGTATATTCAATTAAACAAAAAATATGACTGAACAAATAAATTAATTACTTCCTGCATATCTATCTATAGCGTTAACTCGACGGCACGATTACTTCATTTAAAGATGGAAGTTAATAAATAACTTGATCAATCTATTTTTATTTTTTTTTTGTCACCGTAGATTTCTTAATTAATAATAGTATATGTCTATCTAAAAGAATTAATAATTCCGCAAGTTTTGATTTAAAACCTATCGTTCTTGTTATCCAAAAAAAAAAAAAAAAACATATCGTTCTTGTCTTTTTGTTTCTTTTCGACTGTACCAAAACAAAAGGTAGGCTTTGAATCACACGTTCAATTTACCCTACGAATTTTGACTTTGGCAAAGGCCTGCATAATTACGTGTATATATGGTTAATTGCCAGATTCATCTATTTTATACTTATAAAAAATTAAAAATTTAAATAAATAATGATCAAGAAAACTTGGATATATAATTTCGAGTACTTTTAGTAATTTTACGATATATCCATTTAGTTTTATAACTTCTGATTTCTCTTTATAATCTTGAATTAGCTTTCTATAAAAGAAAAGATTACACATGAAATAGCAATGGGAATAGAATAAATATAAGCAAAAATTAAAATCCATACGAAATAATTAGGTAATACAAAGTTATCTTGGAAATGATATATATCTACTTCCTTCCTGTATATCTATCAAAATCAAACTGTTCAACACTGTCTATAACAAAACCGACAGCTGGGTCATGCACAGAACAATCCATAAACTTGGCCGAAGGATTCATACCTAATCCTATGACCTATTATTATATCAAAATCTAGATTTTTCTATTCATCGTAGATAAATGCTTATATAATCCAGCACTACATTACAGGTAATTGCACGTCAACGTTCTCCGACTCCACAACAGATCCAAGGACTTGAAGAATCATGAAAAACGTTTTGCAACAGCAGCAAGAGACATCTAGCGTCTTCGAATGCAATTTCCTTCAAGCTAGCTATCATGTATCTATGGCGACTACGACAGGCAAAACCAGCCCACAGCAACATAATCCAGACTTGCTATAATAACGATGTTCCCCTATTAATAGTCAAAACTTCAAAGCAGTATCTATCGGCATATATATTTACGTCGAACCTTTTAGGGTAAATTTACGCTTCTGTCAGGGCTATATAACTAAGAATGACACAAGTTATTTTCCTCATCCATTCTATATATAGCAATTTATAAGCTGGTTCTCCCAAACAAGTCGTATATTTTATCAGCCATGCAAGAACAGCAAAAGAGAAATTAATAGAAGTTAAGATTTTGGGTTAAACTGATTCTTAACAGTTAATATATTATCATAGTTTCTTTAACCTAATGGTCAGTAGATGAAATTCAAATGTGGTACATTCTGAATTAGAGTAAAAGGCACCTTGTTTCATTATAATTATAAGATGCCGAAATCAGCTGTGCTCAAGAGTCAATAACTGCGATATATATAACGTGATGCGAATCTGACTGGAAATTAACGCCAAATTAATGGAAACGGCTAGCTGTTGACTAGAGCACATGCATGCTGGGCGTCCAAAAAGCCATGTTAACGAGGGTACATTGTATATATATATATATATATATATATATATATACTAACTGGATTAGTAGTACATTTGATCCTAATATATTTAAGTAGAGATTCAAAGTTTAAAGTCATTTTGATAACAGCAACGCACGTGCGTATATATATTTATATATCCTAACATTCATGCATTTTGATTGTTCATGTCTCAAAGCCTGAGTTTCATTCTGATCTTTTGGCTTTTGGTTTGGTAGCATTATAGCATGCGCGTGCTTGTCTGCAAATTGGGGGAATGTTAATCGCAATATTATATTCTCATGCATTTATAATTGGTGTACCATCGAGTTGAATCTTCAGATGATATATAGGTGCTAGCTGTGAAACACGTGTAATATTCCCTTTTATGGTAGTTGCTTGATATATACGTGCTACCTTAATTGAATGATTAATGATTCCATAAAAAAACCCAAAAAAAAATAAAAATCCAACGATAATATAAAATCAAACGTCAAAGTCACAATGTATATGGTTTTAACAAATTTAATATAATAATAACATGACAAACACAACAAATAATAATTAGTTAGTATGATAAAACAATGATTTGGAATTTTACTTTGTGCTTACCAAATTTGGGTCTGTGCAGTGCATTCATCATATTAACTTGAAAACAAGTTGAAGTTCATCAAATCCTCTAATATCATTTTAGTCTTTTTGTGCTTTATATTGTTAATGTGTCATTTATGTTAGTATGTATAAATTGATGAATTGATATACTATATAGGATATGTAAAAAAATTAATATATATAGATTCATACATATATTAAAGTATTTGCTTAGATGAGTTTTAATTTGAAGCTTTCACAAACTATAGTGTAAGGTTTACAATAATTTCAAGACAAACAAAACCAAATGCCGCAGATTGAATGGTTTAATAGTTTCTGAAACCTTACAAACATACCATAATTGTACAAAACAAAATCTATTGATACCCGTGTTCACTGTTCACGCAAGCACCTCAAGAAAAATATATAAATTAGGTCATTGATACGTCCATATCAAACTAAATGCAATATTGAGGTGAACCCACGAGATTAATAACAACTAATCAACAGGTCGTTGCAATACATATGCCGTGTTATCTTTCATTTTCTTCGCCAAGTGATTATATATTCTGACCTCACTGCTGGCGCCTATAATGCCAATGCCCTACCATTCTTATGCAAGATGAACCCATTGAATATTCCCATGACTGTGATTAAATATTTTCAAAATATTGCTTTTATATGAGGTCATAATTTGTCTGTTTCAAAATTTTTGGAATCCTTCTTATTAATTAAGGAGGAAATTATCAAATATCACCCACATTCTAACCAACCATTAGTTTTATCTTTAAAAGATATAAAAATATCTTGAATATATACATGTAGGGCATAACTAAATATTAGAAAATAAAATTAACTGCCCCTCATCATCACATTCTAAATTTTCATACTATAGCTCTTGCATTGTTTAAATTTCACCTGTACCTAATTTTTATTTTTACACGAATACCCAAAAATTAATTTAAATTAGAAAACATAAAAGAAAAAACAAGTCAATAGATTTAGTCAAAGTCTGAGAATAAGTCCTGGCGCATGATATTCCGTTTCCAAGTATATAACATGTTCGAGAGACACGTAGGTACAAGTCAACTAAGTCTGTTGCGAACGCGTCGCACTGTGCCCTACCGAGGCGGGAGAGCATCTTATGATTGGCCAGACTCAAGTTACTACAACGGAAAATGACACGTCATGACTATTTGTTTTGTCGGATAATAAATACATTTAAATGGAATGGGTACCAGGGAATCATAAATGCGCTGGCACTGTACAAAGGGGTGCCCTCCATCCAACGTGGACCTCACGAGTCAACCGCGGGGCATCAAATTCCATGTCCAAATCTTGATTTTTGTTGAAAAATACACTGTCTCCCTGTTCGCATAAGTGAATTATAGCTCTTTTTCGTGGAAATGCATGCAAGAAAAACATGCATGTCTCTCCGCGTTATTTCTCCACAATCATTATCGTTCTTGTATAACATCGTTACTTGATTAACAAGGAACATGTCAAACGTTAGTACAAGCCGTAGCCGTAACTGTAATATTAGAACCCTACCCCATGATATAATTTTGTAAATTGATTCGGGTCGAAGTTGTTACTTTTTTTAAGATAAATTTTTTTAAAGTTTAAAGTGGGAACGAAAATATGTATTCTTTATGTATTATTTGATAAATTTTTTTTGATTAAATTGCACAAATAACATGCTATAGCTTTGGAATAATTAAAATCTGAATTAACCTTCAAAACTTAAACTTTTCTAGAAAATTCAACGCAAGCTTATTAGAAGTCACAGCTTATATCTGGTTTTTTATGCACAATCAAAATAGAAGAATACATATATAACTAACAAAAAAAATGTTAAAGGAGATAATGCTGAATATATATATATATATATATATATATATATATATAGATATATATATATATATATATATATATATAGATATATAGATATATATATATATATATCTATATATATATATATATATATATATATATGTATTTGGATTTTTTCGGTCATCATGTAACTTGAAAAACGTTTGGTGCGCGCAAATGATAACACATTGTAACCCAGAAATAGCTAAACGCATTGGTCACAGACACAATGAATCACGAAACTCAGATGGGTGGTTTTACTTTCAGAATGCTGTAAAAACTTGAAATTTCTCAAACTAAACGAACGCATATAGGTATTCCAAGTAACTTCCCGTTTACAAATTTGATTGTGATAGGGAAAAAATGAATGTAAACTTAAACAAAGGAAAAAAAGAAGAAGAAAAGACTAATTAAACACATATTAATATGAAAGAATTAACGCTGATATATTCTGATTCTCCAAACTCCAATAAGTGCACACTCAGTTTTTTAATATATAAATATTTCTTTGGCGAGAAAAAAGATTGTCATGATGACAAATTTCACCATTTCACCTTTTCTCTCCTTGGCATTCATTTTTCTAAAAAAAAATGCTCGAAACTTTAGGCCTTGCTTCCCCTCTCTAATACGAGTCAAAGGAAACACATAAGGTAGAATTCTATGTGTAGTTTGAATTTTAATGGAAATTAAGCCGCAGTTTTGCCGATAGTACAAGACTGGAATGGAATTGTGTTCCCATTTTGAATTTCCTGCAGAGATATATGGGTCGTGCATGGCTAGGCCTGCATGGAGACGTTTGAGATGACTTCTTCGATGACAATAATTAGTTTGGAGAAAACCCAGCTGGGGTCTTCTTGCAAGTTTTTCTGAAGTCGCCTTGGAATTTAGCTAAAGAGTCAATGAAATGAACATATGTGTTTGTGTTCATAGAAAGGAGGCTCTTCCTTTCACACAAGTTAACCGCGCATACATGTAACTATTTTAACAAATCTCACTTCAGTTATCAATTAATGGTCGGCGCTGGCGCAAGTACCTTTGCATATCATTGAGTTTGCAATAACAACCATATAGAATTTTTTTTATAGCAGGGACTAGGGTGCAAATAATTTCTTGTAATGAATGGACATGCAAGAATTTAAAGTTTTAAATTCAAAGTATTTGTTCTTGAACGTTTAAGATTCAGCTCTACTTCCACTAAGTGAATAGCATGTTGGTATTCAAGTTGATTTCTTGTTTAAGTGTTGATTAATACTTGTTGAAATATTTTTTTTAATTCTCACAAGTATCCTATGTTGGATGCAATATCTTGCTTTGAGGCAACAAGAATGCATGGAAATTCGAACGGTAGATTGCCGGGTACTAGGTGCTCCAACTATAACCAACCCGTTGATAATAGTTTCATCTTTCTTTATAAATTACCTAAACGATCATTACCGTTAATTAAATCGCACTAACAAAATTAATATCTCTTTTTCTCATATGGTCACACGTAAGTCCGCAATTACAACTGATGTTAATTGTTTATTATGATGGTAATGATAATGACCACCACAATGACTCATGGTAAAGAAAAATAAAAAGTAGTGAAAACTGTTAAAAAAAAGAAGAAGAAGAAGTCATAAATTAAATATTCTATCAACTCTTCCTACCAAACACAGCACTGAGTACTAGCGCAGGAAGGAAGGAAGGGAACAGCAGTGGAATTCCAAGAACGCATCATCCTCGTGGCACACAGCACCCTAAACGGCTTCGTATAAACGGTCGAGAGCCGCAATACGAAGAAAGCGTACGATCCTTTGCGGCCCCACAACGTCAGAATTATACTTTGTACGTCTCATGTTTTTTTTTTTTGTTTAAGATTATTTATAATACATTGACAATAATATATTTATTTATTTTTTTAATTTATGTATAATTAAGGGATATTGAATAAATTACACTAAATAAGAATAAATATAATTTTTTTAATAAAACCTTAGAAGTCTAAAAAGATAAGGGATCGGAGGGAGTGCTTATTACATTATATTACGACTTTCCACAGTTTCAGATTGTCCTCCCCAAAATTTAGCGGCTCGTTCCCTTCACACTGATCCCGTACCCATCTGTTTTCCATGACGTAAACCTTTTGGAAGACTATGATGCCGCAGCGACCGCGAGAGGGTCAACGATATCAAATCAAGTCATCGCTTTTTCGTTTTTTCTTTTCATTTTATTTTTTCAACTTTTTTTTTCCCCACCAATGTTATCCCCATTTTACAGCTAAAAAATAATCTCTTTTGAGAAGATTATAGTCCCCATTTTTGTCAATTATATGGATGAGCTGTTAATTTACAACAAAAGCTCAAGACTTTCTGTAGATGTATGACTTTAAGTACTAAAAGAAATAAAGGAATTTAATGAATACTTAATCTCAATTTTAATTATCCTCTTAAAAAATACGTCATTCGCGTCGAGAGTAAGATTTCTCCATGTCTCTACAAAATATTTCATTACATTTTTATTTTCAGATTAATTTAATAAGCATATTATAAAATCTATTTATAAGGACTGCAAAAAATCATCCAAATTTCAATGCTATAGAATGTATGTATGAATGAATAAACACCAAGTATGTCAGCATATATAGTAAAGTTTGAAAATTGTAATAGAAGCCGTAAATTAAGGTATATGGTTTTGTTATGTTATCTTTCTTAAAAAGAAATACATCACCTTCTAGAATATTACATTACATCAGAAAAAACTTCCTTTTTACCTCAATAGATGTAATATGAGTGTGAAATTATTAGTTCAATACCATATAGTCTTTTAGGATTTTCAATGGAACCAGTCGAGCTTAATTAGTGAATTAAGTAAAATTCAAATTATAGTAATTATTATTTTAAATATTAAGATATATATATAACGATACCCTCTTTTGGAAATGTATAGTATCTGTAGCAATACAAATAAACATTATATCACATTTCTAGACATGGATATTAAGAAATAACAAATGAAGAATGTATATAGTACATGTACTCGTTAACACCCCTATACAAAATACTCTCATCATTTTTTTTTTTAATTTTTCGTTTAAAATTATTGTATAAAAATTAAGAAATATAATTAATACATAAAAATATTTTTAAAATTTTTAATATATTAATTTATTATAAATAAGAAAAATTTTATTGATAAAAAAATATATAAATAAAAACAAAAATTTTGTTCCAACATAACAGATAAAAATCAACAGAAGGAGTGGAGTATCATGTTTGATGTTCCAATATTCATTGGGGCACACATTTAATCTAACGCGGTTCAACGCAACAAATTATCAAATATGTCCCTTGACTTCCTATAAGGGTAAGACCATAGATCCTTGATGCTGAAATTAATCATGCATGCCCTGCTCCTCTTTGCCAATCACCCGACAGTATACGTCAAACATTATTTTTAACATTTATTAAAATTCACAAAATTTTATTAAAAAAAAGTAGTAAGCAATAATTTCAATCACGGATTTTTTTTAAAAAAAATGCAATAAGGTTAAATTTAAAAGCTTAAATTAACTGTGACCTACTTAATTTTTTTCTTATTGACTTGCCTGTAAAGATTCACTTTTGAGGAGGCCCAAGGCAATAACCAGGCCATTGAGAGAGTACGGTGCACCCGTCACACCATAACAGTCTCCAGCTGGTGTCATTAAGCGGCCCTATGGACCACGCCTTGGTTGGATGGCTTAGATCTTTCTAGGAAAGAGAGATTCAAAGGCGTACAACATAGCTATCCACGCACGTGAGAAAATTAATCGACAGATCTATCCCATCCCCTTCCACTGACCATAGCACCAATAATATAATTCCCAGACTCTCCCCCTCTCGCACCATTATATAAACTCCCACCCACGGAGAAAAATAGACCTTCACTCTAAGAAAGCATCTTATTCCCTCACTCACATTCTCTCTCTACTCTCCGTCATCTCTCTCTCCGAGAGCGTTTGTCTCCTCAAGCACAACAACCATGGAAGACATTGGTGAGGAGTACAAGCATTACTGGGAGACCAATATGTATTTTCAAAGAGAAGAGCTTAACAGGTGATTAATCAACACTGCATTTCTTTCTTCTATTTATCCATAATTAAGAGAAATCTATGTCATATTATACATATGAATCTTAATTAATCTGGCGTTGGCAGTAGTTGGGGATTGGAAGAGGCTTTCTCCGGCGGCTACTACGATTCCAGCTCGCCGGATGGGGCGGCAACATCCGGGGCTTCTAAGAACATTGTCTCCGAGAGGAACAGGAGGAAGAAGCTGAACGAGAGGCTCTTCGCACTCAGAGCCGTGGTCCCCAACATTAGCAAGGTGAGACACCAAAAAAAAAGCATTAGATGCTTAATCAATTAATTAATGATGATTTGAAATATATTAAGGAGTAGTGGTTGGTGATGTAATGGACAGTTATTGTTTTTGCTGTTGTGGATATTTTAAGCTTAGAGTATATATATATATATATATATATAATTGAGTTGCTGATTTTTTTCAATGGCGCCGTTGACATGATATGTGATTGTGATTCAACAGATGGATAAGGCTTCTATAATAAAAGATTCAATTGAATACATCCAACACTTGCACGAGCAAGAGAAGAGCATTCAAGCGGAGATAATGGAACTTGAATCTGGGAAGCTGAATAAGAATCCAAGGTATGAATTTGAGCAGGAGCTCCCCGTCTTGCTGAGGTCTAAGAAAAAGAAAACAGAACAGCAGCAGCTATATGATTCTGTCAGCTCGAGAAATTCACCTATTGAAGTCCTCGAGGTAAATATATATATAATAACAATTTAATTATAATATAATCCCTCCTTAATTTCTTTTCTTGCTTCTTACTTCTCTTCTCTCTCTCTCTCTCTTGTATGATTGAGATTATTAAATTGATTGAGATAATCAATTATTAATTTATGTGGCTGGCCTGGTTTTGATCCGATGGAGAGCAGCTCAGGGTAACTTACATGGGAGAGAAAACCGTTGTGGTGAGCTTGACGTGCAGTAAAAGGACTGACACTATGGTGAAGCTATGCGAAGTGTTCGAATCTTTGAAGTTAAAGATCATCACTGCCAACATAACTACTTTCTCGGGCAGGCTTTTGAAGACCGTCTTCGTTGAGGTCCGTTTCTAATTTTCTCCTCTATATATATAAGTTCGTTTTCATTTTATTACATGAAGTGAAATACTTTCATTCTTTTTTTTTCACCGGAAATTTCTTAAAATTTATATAATTTTATACGCTTTAGATTTTAATTAAATTAGAAAGATTCATCGTATAAAATATGAATTGTTTTTTTTTTCTTTAAAAAAAAAAGAAGATATAAAGGGGCCTTCGTGGTTGGAAACTGCTAGACTACTTTAACTAAAGCCAAACATATCCGTCCCGCTCTCAACATAGACATATATATATATATATATATATATATATAGGGCTGGTTGAAACCAGAGTGTCCGAATAATAGCAGTCCATTAGCTAGCTAAAGCAAGGAAAGGACCCCATTTAGAGTATAATGACTTTAAACAAAGATGAATAATCTAGCTACCACCCCTTTTTCTTGGAGCTATTAGGCATCTCCCTCCAGCGATCACTTGGTTAATTAGTCGTTATTTTGTCTGTTTGGGTCATTTCCTAGTCCTTTCGTCATCAATACCAGACCAACAAGATTACCCCGTGTGTTTAATCCTCGTATTAATTTATATTATCTTAGATTTGCACTCCATCGTATCTTTTTTTCAATATCAAAATTTGCACCATAAAACTTAATAAATAAAGTATATATGGAGAAGTCCTAAAAAAAAACAAAATTATTCCCAAATAATTAGCTTTTGACTTGTTGAGATGTTAAAGTTTATGCTATTGAGAAATGCAATTAAGTTTATGGGATAAGAGTATAGTATTGTATAAGTAGTATAGAAGGAGCAAAAGACAAAATTATTATTATACATAGATGAAATGATGGAACTTGATTCGATACAACCAATTTCGGTGCGAAATCAATTGTATTTTGACAACCTAGCTAGCTTATATTTGGCAATAGAAATCATATTTTGCTCGTGCGAGAGTGCACCAAGTTTCTGAATTAATTCTCACACGAGGTCAAATGAAAATACTGCAATTTTGATTGACAACTTCTTTATGATGATTGTTTCTATTTAGCTCGTGCTGGTGAAACGTGAGAATTGAAAACGTGTGTCTGATTGTGAATGAATTGCTTATGGGCCGCTGACGTCGTTGCACGCGTTGTGCTCGATGACTCAGCCGCTGCAATCCAACAATCCAATGAACCTTCCCCGGTAGAGACCCCCTCCTCGGGCCCACACTGAAAATCATTTTCCTAACCGACATGTCGTTTGTGTTAAAACGAGTAGTCGTGCAAATGATCCAAATTAGAAAACTTTTTTTTTTTTCCTTTTTTGTCCTTGTTCACTATTTCTTTTTTTATGCAGTGACGTGGTTCATAGGTCTTGGGAGTTGATTAGTTAGACTGTTATGTTTTAGGCTTAATCATGGCGAAGGAAATCTTTTAAAATTTCAATTGTTATTTTATTCTAAGCCTATAACGTGTGTCAATATGTAATTGAGGCTTTCATTCTTATTTATATATTAGTATATTATAAGTACAATAACGTGTTTTAATATTTAATTGAGGGTCAGTTTCCATTGATTTTTCTTCCGAAAAACAAAAGATTCTGACGAATTTTAGGAACTTGGTTAATAATAGTTTTTTTTTTTTTCTTTTTTATGGATGTGTATGCTTGCTTTTCTTAAATTTAATTCGCAAGTTGTGGTGTTCCACTTTGGTTCTTTTTATTTAAACTTGTCTTTGGCGTTATGTAGAGAAAAATAGTTCTTTTTATTTAGAAGAATAAAATTCTAATATATTTACTTCCTTTAAAATTTGAGTTTTGTGTTTAAAAAGAAAACAAAAATTCCAGTAATTAACACTTCTTTTTTTATTATTAATTTGTGTTGTGTAGTTTTATTGAATTGAAAAAAACCAAAAAACAACTTTTTTCCCATAAATTAAATATTGGCATTCATTAAAGACTAAGATAATTTATTATTTGTTTTGAGTGATTCAGCACACATCCACGTATAGCTTAAATGATGAGTTAATAATGGAGTCGTAGCTAGGGAGGTAAGATGAAAGACAAAAACAGAAGTTAAAGCTGCTTCGAGAAGGCCTAGGTGGTGTACAAATAGTTAAGTTTAATGATTTTTTTAAAGTTCTTTATTATATTTGTTACGAGTGTTGATTTTCTTCACTGAAGCCGAAAGAAACTTTGTTTTGAAGTGGATCAATAATTGAATCAAATGCTGAGTGACAGTGATAGAGATATGGATCTAGAAGGAATTGAATTATATGACGTACATATATGCTTTATTATATTTTTTGAAATATGGTTTTTTCAGGCAGAAGAAGACGAGAAAGATCTTTTGCAAATAAAAATTCAGACAGCGATTGCAGCTCTTAATGATCCTCAAAGCCCTATGAGCATCTGAAGGAGACATGTCGATTAAAGGCACCAAAGCTATCTGGTTCTAAATAGGAATTTCTCTTTTATCTCAAAAATATCAATGTTGTCCATGTAGAGTCTTTTAGTTTTGTTTCCTGAGAAAAAGTTTCTGAATCTTGTCCTTCTTTGTTCTGGTAATCCATCCGCACAAGAAGAAGAAGAAGGTGTAAACTTGATCTTTAATTCCTGGAATCAATAAAGTTGCTTTTCCTATTCTCATCTCTTTCTTTCTCATATATATATATCTACCTTCTTTTAATTAAGATTAGTTATTTTATTGTCAAGGTGAAATCACAAGAACACCACTTTAGATTTTACAATCGTTGTACACTTTAGATATGACTTTCTTTGCAGAAAAATAGAACATAAATATAGGACGACAAGAAAGAGTTTACAAAAAAAAAAAACTTGTATTGACAGCAATGATTTAATGTTAATTTTTTTTTTTTAAAAAATAAGAATTATTTTATAAGTTTTGAAAATATAAAAACTAAAATTTAATTTTAAAAAAATTATAAAAACTAAAAGAATAATTTAATTAACAAAGATTTAATGAACATTAACAATAAAGATGAAAATTTAAATTTTAAAAAATTATAATGATTATTTTATAAGTTTTGAAAGCATAAGAATTAAAATTTAACTTTCAAAATAACTATAAGAACCAAAAGAATAATTTTTTTAACAAAAATTTCGTTCAATTAATAAAATAGAAACTACATTCTACAACTAGGTAGATTCAAATCTTAATGTAAAAACTTTATTAATAAATAAAGTATAAGTATTTTTCTATAAACATTGAGTCTTGAGAAGTGCTTTTGGTTGTAAACAATTCTCTAAATCCAACTCACTCAAATTTTTATGTACTAAAAGATACTTCTTTTTTTCTTTTTTTTTTTAATAATGTTTGTCATTTTTTTTCCAATCAGTGGCTATTAAAATGATATACTTTGGCATATTTAAAAGCAGACAGATAAAGGTAACATTTTTGTGGGGTTTTTCTTTTAATAGGATACTTTTGTTGATTATTGAAAATAAGAAAATCTCATAACATACGTAAATTTTTAATGAAATATAATAAATTTCATGTTAATATGATAACAGGCTTGCCAAGGCCCTAAACTACTACTGGACCCAAAACAAGCCCACTGGTTAGTTGGCTGTAGATAGGCCCGAACTCAAGCCCAGGACTGTTGTCTAGTTTTTCCTGCATCCTTCTCCTTGCTCCGAATCGCGGCTTAGAGCGCTATCTCCCTCTCCTTCGCATGGAGTCCCTGCTAGCGAACTACGCCTCTTCTGACGAAGAAGAACAAGAGCATGAGCAGAAACCAATTCCTGCTAATCCATCTAAATCCATTTCTGAACATGGCGAGCCCACATCTTCCATAGTATCATCGCTTTTCTCGTCTCTTCCTCAACCTAAATCTTATTCTCTCTTTCAATCCCTTCCTCAACCTAAGCAAGCTACTGAAATCACAAATTCTCTTGGCGGTGACGACAACGATGAAGATGGGGACGTAAAACCTGGCCCCAAATCGAAGGACAGCGGCAGCATCGCTAAATCCTCATCGATTTTCTGTTCTCTTCCTCGCCCCAAAGGAAGCTCAATTGGCCTTTCGCCGGCAGCGGCAGCATCTCCAACTGGTAGGGATGATACTGATGGTTATGGTGGAAATTCGAAGGAAGCTTCAAGTAGTTCCCTTTTCTCTTCCCTCCCTAGACCCAAATCCGAAATCCCGGAGCAACCCGTCACGAACGTGTCGTCGTCCGGCCGTAGCACCAAAAGAGTTGTTCAATTCAGGCCCCCCATTTTCTCTTCAATAAAACCTGGCCAGCTTGACGATGAAGATGACGATGATGACGGAGAAAAAGAAGAATCCAGTAGAAAAAAGTTGGGGTCTTTGAATGAAACTTCATCGGTGAAATCATTCCTGTCAAGTATTCCAGCGCCCAGGAATACGGCCACATTGGGCGTCCCAGCAAGTTCTGGTTCAGGGCGGAGGTCGATTGTTGAAACGGAAGCACCGACATCGAATGCTGACAGTTCTAGTGTGGAGAATAATTCTCAGGTTGATCATAATGCTGGGGACCATGTAAATTACGACTATAACTATAATTATCAATATGATACTGACCAGGGGAATCTTATGAACAATGATACTTATGAAAATTATATTTCAGCAATTGATCAAAGCACGAGTATTCAGCCAGAGGCTGGGATTTCTGGCGCAGCTACTTCGTATTATGGAAATAATGATACTTATGCAAGCTACAGTACCTACGGTGACAATGCACAGTATGGTAATTACTGGGTTGATGGGTCGGCCGCGACAGCACCAGAGGTTTCTGGGATAAATGACATTGTGGCGAGAGCGTCTGGGAAGAGAGGGAGGAATGAGATTCCCTCTGAAATTATTGAGGTAAACCAGGAAGAGTTAGTTAAGAACAGGCCGAGAGAGGACCAGGTCAAGCTAACCGGAATTGCTTTTGGTCCTGCTTATCAGGTACGGTTTAGTGTGCTTTCACTCTTTTATCATTTCATGGCATTGCGTGTGCAAGTTTTTTTTTTTTTCCCCATTTATTGCGAATTGTATGAAAGTTGATTGTATTGGTCTTGCAAATTACCAGCATCCATGCATGCTAATCTCTGTTTTAGCTTTAGTTCAAACATTCACTTGGTTGAGGTCAACAACTTTGAATGAACAAAAAGCTGTTTGAAATAACTTCCCGCTTCATGTGAAAAACTGTTTTGAGATCTTCGTCAATAAACATAGACTTGAAGCTTCTCAATATAAAAGTACGGACAATTTGGAGGGGCGCTTGTGTTTACTTCTTGTTTGGTTAGGTACCATTTCGCGTTGAAAGTCTGTGGGTTTGTGTCTTTGGCATGCACGTTAAAGTTAAATTATCTCTGGCAGATGGTGAAGGGATTGCTTGGTCTATATATCACATTATTCATTGCATAGTTGGTAACTTGGTACTGCTTATGCATTTTATCATAGTATTTATTTTTGTGCTTTCTTATCACAGTTGTTTTTTGGATAAACTTCTCACCTTACCGTATTCTATTTTTCTTCGTATGAGTTTCATGCTCGAAAAAACCTATAAAACTAACTAGAGGTCCACAAAAGAACAGACCTAACTGTCACAAAAAAATATTACTTTTATCTATTATGTATTATATTATGTTTCAGTACTAACTGAAAATTTCTTTTGTAGCCTGTTTCTGCAAAGGGGAAGCCTTCGAAGCTTCATAAGAGGAAGCATCAAATAAGCTCTTTGTATTATGATATGAAACAAAAGGAAATGGAACTTTCTGAGAGGCGTGCAAAGGGGATGCTCACTAAAGCTGAAACACAGGCCAAGTATGGTTGGTGATTTTGGGATGATTTCCTTTCTGTTGTAATTTTATCAACTGCTCTTGAAACAGTAGACATCACACGATCACAAAATATAAGCTGAATGCAGAAAAGTGTATATGCTTCTTTTTCTTGACATTATGTATTTTTGCTTAGTTCTTAAAGTGAAGTTTAAGACTGTGTATGCTCTAAACACAGGCTTATGCTTTTGGTCATCATTCAATCATGTCAATTTCAGGAACCGTTTTTCATGTTCGATGTCCTTCAAAGTTCAACCCCACTTGCTTAATCGCATTGCCTCCTTCTGATGATTCAGAACCTTATGATATTTCAGTCTCTAGGACTTCTAGACGTTTTTGGGTTAATAAAGACGGTTCAAAGTTCCTTCTCGTGTCAATCTCCCCATCTTCTTGGGAACAACTTTCATCTATTTCAGATTCACATATTTTTAGTAGGCCTTTTCCCAATTCGTGAACCAAAAGAATAATATGAATATGCAAACGAAGGTGGGAAGAAGAGGACGACTGGGGCAGAGTTCCCGGCATTGGCGCAGGTTTTTGCACTACCTTTGCCCCAACCAATTGGCTGAAAATTCTAACACATCATAATTAGTGAAGAGTTCACAAGAAGGTTAAGGTTTTATGTCCCAACTAAAACTTCTAATTCTACATGAAACAGCTACGAGTGCTTTCTAATTAGGAAGTTAACAATATTTGTGCTCGTGGGTGGTTAATAATATTGCGTTTGGTGAGATCCTAACAAAGTAACAAGCACGAGGGAGGTGTAATGGGCATTCTGTCTGCGTAAGGCACATTGTTCAAGAATCAAACCAGGTTCTGTTTATGGTTTAGAAATTTCAGATTAAAATGCCAGCAACAGCAGTAAATTACTTCGGAAATACAAGAAAAATGGGGTGAATTAGACTTGGGAAGACATCATTTCTCAATTTAATAATCACTTGCATGTTTCTTTTGTTACAATCAAGCTTCCCATAATCTACAGAAAGATGAACCAGCAATGCTTTGTTCCCATGAGAATTCTGAGCCCGTGATTAGAAGAAACAGAACAGAATCAAAAGGTTGAGCCATTGAACCCGAAGAATGAACGCTGGGCCAAAAGTAAAAATAGATCAAGTTAGTAACAAGAACAAACACAGAAAAGAGACCATGGCATTCTATATCATGTACAAACATGCTCTTTGAGTGATTGTTACATAATCACCGTGTTAAACGCTGTGATTATCTTTCAGCAAATACTAATTTAGAAAAAAGAAAAAAAGGATTTCTCTCCATGTGACAGACCACTTTTTCTATCAGAGCAACATGAATCATAAACATTCAGCAACAATAAAAGGTAAAGCTAGAGTATGTTTTCTTTGTTCTTCCAGATGAGCTGCCACTAAACAACGCCATAAATCAATCTGCTAGAGCAACGCATATTATTATAAACCATGCTTTTACAGAAAAACAGGATTCATCTACAACCTATTTTAGCCATCTCCAGCTTACATTGTAAGAAAAAGGTCATAATTTGGATCGATATATACAAGGCCAAAAAATTATGAATATCCATATATACATACACAAAGACACACACATATAAAGTATTCAAAGAAGACCAGACTGTGGTGTATATTATGACAATAGCACATCAAATTACTTAACATAAAAAAAAAAAAAGAAAAAGATTCCATCAAAGAAGCTGAATTGTGGTGACTGGTGAGCAATTAAAAACAATGAGATATTCTCAAAACTTCGAATTATTTTACCCATATACCATTAAAAAAGATAGTGTGAACAACCATAATTGAGAAATAATTAGTGTTCTTTCTATCTCCCATTATACGGCTATACTAGTAACTAGCAAGGATGCAAGGATATGTTAGAAAACCCACACAAAAGCTATCACAAATGTCAAAACAAAGTCACAAATACCTGAACATCGTAAAATTTTATATAAAAACGGGAGCTGTCAATGGATAACTTCGTCTGAAGAATCTCTGCTATAGTTGAACTCAATTTTCCATTAACACTTGATCCAAGGCCCCCAATGGATATCAGTTCCCCATAAGCAGCAGGTTCTTCAGTGCCACAAAATGCAATAGGCACTCCCGCATTGATCAAAATCATAACATACTGAAAACCAATTAAGAAAAGAAACAAATTGTTATGTCAAACCACATCATCTTACAGATTGCTAAAATATCAGAAGAATTAGTCAAGATTTTCATCAGGGAGAAGAAGTGCCAACTTCAGTGAGTAGTTTCATCGAACAGCAGGTAGTCAATACACAATATACATTAGAATCAGACTACATAGTAGGAGAAAAAATATGAAATTGAAAGAAGAGATATGAGGTGACTAAACTGATTCAGGTTTGCCAATGATTTTCGCAACAGCTTTGTTAGCGTCCCTGAGAATATCAGAAGCTACGACTGCATCCACGGGGATATTTGTGAAGAGGTTCAAAGTCGGCATTGCTCTCTTGTTGTTGGCGCCCTGCAGCTGTTTAGGAAACTAGGCGAGTGACCTTCCGTTAAAAACTTGAGGATAATGGTCTTCAATCAGTAGGAACTCTCCGCCAAATTATGAAGGTTCATTTGCTAATTCATGGATAAGGTCAATACACAGGCACTTGATATATATATATTTAAAAAAAAATCTAGCTTTATTTTTTCGATTATTTTTAATACTTAAAAAAGACTAAAATGATTTCAAATGTAAATATTTTTTTAAGTAAGTGCCTACAATTGTTTCTTTTAAAATGATTAAAATACCCCTCCAGCATTGTGCATTTAACCTAATTCTTTAAAAGATGAGAAAAAAAATTAAGACTACTCTTAGCTTAATTAGTTAAGACAAACTAATTACTTTTCTTGAGATTTATATCATCCTTTGTTTCTGAATCTAGAAATACTTAAAATAAATAATTGATCAATTTAAGATTAAAAATGAATGGAATAGATAAAAAAAAAAAAATTATATTAGATAAGTACTTATGTAATTATGTTTTCATTTTCAATTAAAGGTAACTGGCATTATTTTATTTTAATAACCATGCATTTTTTATGAGACTGGAGGGATAAGTGTATACAAATATTCGTCGCCTAATAATGTCGGCTGGGACCAGATTACCACATGGAGAGAAGCGAGGCATATATAAATTTCGTATGTAAGACAAACATTAAATTATCAGAATCATATACAGAAGAAAGCAAACAACATGAAAATGGCTGATATTTGTCGACATTTCTCAACTCGTTGGCCACGTTGGAAATTAGACAAGAAAACCATACAAGATATCAGGTAAGAGGAGCGTGGCTTCATAGAGCATTAATTGGAAAAGAACCAACACAGGTGGAGCCTATTAAGTTAAGGCGAAATATTTAAAGCCTGAAAGAACTGTATGATCCTAAACCAGATGATCCATATCCTGTGTAGGGTTGTGAGGATAATGAAGATGAGGAGTAAGATGTACTGCCCAACTGAGGGTAAGCAGATCTCAGACCCACATCTAACCTGCTGCTGTAACTGCTCGGGACAGGCTCCTTACCATTGTTGATAACTTCCTGCGACATTGAAGCTTTTTCTATTAGCAAAACCAAACCAAACCAAGTATGAATTACTGGGAAAGTGTGCTAGTCAAAAGTCTGCATTGCATGCATGCCAACACAATCAAGCAATAAGTAAGATATATTCAAGTCTCCTCTCCTCACCTGAATCAACTGTTGCGCCAATTGAACCTGAGAAGACGTGCCTTTAATCTCCACAATAATTTCATCAGGTACCCGGCTCTCCTGCACAGTTAATATGGCCCCACTAGTACGACGAATGTAAGCAATATTGGTCCCTTGAATCCCAATGATGTCCTCGGCATAGGAAAGTGGTATTTGCATTGTTTGAATTACCTGATAAGTAAAGAACGAAATTAGGAAATTGACAAACCTTGAGTTTCCAAGAACATATCAAAAGTTGAATGGTTAAGCATGCCGAGCATAAGAAATTGGCGTACATTATAGGGTATCACATACTTGGGATGTCATAGGCATTTACTTCAGTTAAAATTAACTTCACCGCCATATCATTATGTTAAATTATTATGTTGCCCTTCGATAGGTACAATTTTGACAAAATAAAGCCAACCAACGATATTGGTTTCATTTTGAAGGAACTTTCCATATCAAGCTGCGGGTAAATAAAATATGTATGAGTTCATTTTAAAGAGACAAACCGTTGTAACAATAGGAGCACTGCGACTAAGTAATGAAGAACGACCAGAAAGTGAGGAATCTTGTCCATAGAGTGACATCCCAGAGGGATTGAGTTGTGAATCCAATTGATTTTCACGCTCAGTGAAGAGAGAATCCCTTTTTGTTGATAAGAGGCTATCAGTACTGATGCTAGTTTGAGAAGCATTATGCCGCAATGTCTTGTCAGCCCAGGAATCTGATTGGCGGTCTTGTGAGATCGCTGCACTATACTGAAAACAAAAAAGGAAATATGATAAATTACCAACCATTAACCAAGATAATAAAAATAAAAATTTAGTTTGAAAGACTTCAAGCTTACAGTTTTCTCGAAAAGGGGAAGAACACTGTGATCAACAAGAAACTTCCTGAGGTGACCGACTACTGCTTCCAAAGCCTTGAGTACCTTCAAGGCTTCCCCCTGCATTTCTATAATCCTCTCATCCGAACCAACATAAAATGGTACCTCATCTATCATTAAAATAAATTGGTAAACTATGTTAGAGATACACCATAGCGGACTCATTTGAATATCATCATGCTTTGATGGAAGGAGGGAATTAATTATGTATTCAGAAACATTAGCACCATTGCGTTAGATTTAGCAAAAGAAATGTGAAAATGTAAGAGACTGCTAGTTACCCTAGAAGCACTTGAATTTCCCCAATTTTGGAAGATATCTATTATTATCTCATAACTGTAATATTATTTTTTAATGTAAATGGATTGTGCACCATGAACCCTTCTAGCAGCAACTAGAAGAACACATACAAGCAGATTCTAATGGAAAATACACAAGGGACATACCAATTAACTAATGTCAATCAATAAACATCTATGATTAATTGCAAGCATACCAAGAAATTTAACTATTTGGATAACAACTCAAACTAGACTAAAAAAAAAAACAATAACAGAAATGATACCTCTAAGTGACAAATACATACTCCAATGTAACAGTAGGAGGGTTTCCCCCTTAATTGCAATTTCCCTGATTAGTAGTTATTTCTTTTGTAGGCGCAAGAAATGTGTAGAAACATTTTATCAAAGGGTATAAAATCATAAAGTAGTTCTGATGGTGTGCATGAGTGACTTATCAATAATGTGACTAACACACAAACTAAATGATAGACAGATCAAATGAAAAACAACCTATGTCATTTCATCTGATTTGGATGAAATGATTTCACTAGACTATTAACACCCCCCCCCCCCCCCCCCCCCTTCCTTCCCCAGCTCATTATCAAGAAGGAAAAGGTCCATAAATAATCAAGCAATAGAAAAATTGAACTAAAATACATGACCACCTTATGTACACAACTGATTATATTATAGACAAAAATAGCACAAACACAATTCGGTTATATCTGAAATTATGAAGAAATTGTCAAACATTTTCAGTATGCTAAAGCACAGTCTTTGTTTGATAAACCCTAAGAGTAACTATAAAATTGTGTTCACCAACATCTAGAAGAAAATGATCTGCTAAAGACATATGACTTGGTCATTTTTCAAACAGTTTGGCTGACTGATTGCTTTTGCTTCAAAACCACTAGAACCTAACATTTTCACGGACCAAAGCATACTCATCTAATTTAATCTGGATCAGTAAGTCAGACAGCTCTAATACAAACTCAATTTCGTTTCACAGTCTGTAGGTGATAAGATAATACTCAATTCACATCCTCATCGTATTAATATGGACCAGAAAACCAAACAAACATAATAACAGTCTCAAGTCATATAATTCAACAGGCATCATATAACTATTACAAAATAAGACAGAATTATCATAAAGGCATTATTCAATTGTATATATTACAGTGGCAGGAAACGTACCTCCTGACAACACTCGAACAAGAGCACCAGTGTTCTCTTGTATAGATTTAATTAGTGACCCCTGCTTCCCAATCAAATTGATAGCCTGTGTTGATGCTACCAATAATCGAACAGAACAAAAGGCAACTGCAGCAGCTCCTGATGCTTTGTTCTCACTGTCACTTTCAGATAATCCAGAAACACGTTTGAATATCCTTATTACAGCATCCATAGCAGGGGAAAGTGGTGCCTCTGGCTCTTCCTTTCCTGATATGAGCACCTAAATGAAAATATTAAACCATATTACAGGGAAAAAAAGAAACAGCTATGCAAGTAAGCAAAATTCTCCTTGAAGAAAGAGATTCAAAATGGCAGTTGATGAGCATTTTTTGATGCATAGAATTGAAGTGTTTATCAACTGTATCATTTTTTGGAAAGTTTAAAAGCAACTAAATGTTTATTCACTTCTGCAAATTACCACTTTCATTAAAAAGCAGCAGGCTACAGGTTGCAAGGAATCACAATTACATTATACGCAAAATACTAAATGCAAAACGGCTGATTACATTCAAATGAAATTAGAGCCTTAAAGCAAGATGCACACGCACACCAATAGTGAAGTGCTGGTAAAATTGAATTAAGTTATAAAATTTAAGCAATGAAAAATAGACGAGAACATTAGATGAAGTGAAATGAATTCCAATTTGGAGCTAACTATAAAAGTAGTTTAAGATGGAGAATTTTTTTTTTAAGAAATAAAAAAAAAAAGCATAGAAGTTCAAATTTTCAGCTGCATAAATTGCTTGTGCTATTTCCAGAAACCGAAGAGCGATAATTTCAGATTATAAAATGCAATATCTAAGGACAAAAAACAAATGAAGATAGAAAACCCTAGAGAGATGCATCTAGACTCACGATTCGATCAGGAGTGCCCACAGCACCGTCAAGAACGCGAATGCGCGCTCGGGTCTCCTCGCACATCTTCTTAATGAGCTCTCCCTTCCGGCCAATAATACTACCTACCTTAAGGACCGGCACAATGAGCCGAAACACGCAGTACCCAGGCCATCCCGGCCATCTCTTCTCGGGTGGAGTGACAGAGGCAGTGCCGGTGGTGGAAGTGGCCAAAAAGGAAGAATCTTCTGCCGCCGGAGAAGACTCAGCCTCGGGTTCCTGAGCTGATGTGTCGGCCTGCGTGGCGTTTATAGTAGTTGCGTCTGTGGTGGATGCTGGTTCGGCGGGGTTTACTGCGGAGGCATCATTCGATATGACTGCTTGCTGCTCCGGTTCTGATGCCTTGGCTGTGCCATTCTCGGTGGTTCCCGTGGTGGCCATGCCCGAGGTCCGGAGAGAAGTCAAAGCTAAGGTGTTGTCTTGGAGCGTGAGGAAGAAAAGGGTTTACAGTGGTTGAGCTTCGTTACGCTTTCTTTATGCAACAGGGTCTAGAACCAGTGAAAAAAAAAAAAAGGGCGCACGTGGTCAGCACGTGATTTATATTGTTCTTTCTTTTTTTTTTTAATCACGGTTTGTATAGTTCTTTCTTATGTGAATAAAGGACAAATTTTTTTTTTTTTTGATTAAAGATATAATAATGCCGAATAAACTATGAACCTCAAGAAAATGATTGTAATTTGTAAATCAACTCTTATTTATTCATTTATTTTTTTAATCAAAATGGATGGAATGGGTCTTTCCTATGTCCTAACTATGTCTTATAAAAAAAAAACTCCTAGCTATGAACCCTCAATCAAATAAAGAAAAAATAATTTCTCAAAGAATCCATCTAAAAGACAGGTTAAAAAAAAAAAAAAAAAAGCAGCTAAGTAATTTGTTTCTCAAAAGGCAATTGTGGTATAATTCCTATTTGGGTTGGGTTAGCTAACCGCCAAGTCCAACATTCGTATAACAAATTGGGCCTGGCCCTATTCGTATACCCCCTCCCCCAGTCCCCATTTCTCTGCCAGCCTTCCTCTCTTCCACACAAACGAACAATGAATCCTCTAAAAGTATTTTGATTTTTTTCACCGCCTTAACAAATTGCAGGTAAATGTATTAAAATATCTGTTAGCATTACTGCCGTGGCTTTTTTATTTTTTTTCATACTTACATGAAAATCACAAATACTAGGAAGAAACATAAATTCTAAAAACTATATTATGAAAATACTTAAAATATATGTGGTTACCTATAAATATTCATGAACATGTTAAAAAAATATATCATGGTGAAGAAACTAGAATCCATATGGAATGTTTTAAATAAAAAAATTCATTAGAAAAATCATAGCAAAAATAAAATTTTGGAAAATATATGATTTCAACTTAAAAATCCTTGAAAAAACATTATACTTACCAAATGTTGTTAACTTTTTATAAAAACTTGTGACATATCGTTAGCTTTAATAAGATTAGGATTCTCTTATGTTTAAGGGATAACATGATTCATTTTTGCTTCATCAAGACTATAAGAATTTATGTAATAGTCAATTATTAATGGTTAGAATAGGCTCTTATTAAAGCATCCAAATCCAAACACAAACAAGAAAAGCAATAGTTTGATTTATTTTATCGTTGGTAGATGATTAGTTTGTGTTTCTTGTTTGATGGATGATATTAGATGATTGTAATATTGTGAAGGAGAGAAGAGATAAGAGTGAATATGATGTCGAACACGGCTGCCAATGCCATGCTTAAAAAGAGTGGAAGCTCCAAATGGTCCCCAGATGCGTTTTTGTAAGCAAGTGCTTGTTGATGAACTAGATTGCTCTACTGGATAGTGATGTGAAGCTCATTTCAAAGCATGGCCTTCTCTGCTTACTCAGACGCATTACCAAATCATTGTTTCCGTTTAAATTTGTAAACTGGAAAGCCCTTTCCCAGACAATACATACTTGGATAGATATTTGAAACAACGGCTCTCTTTTGGAGAGAATTCAAAAACTATATATATAGCATCATAATCAATATATATAGGTCAACTAGTTATTTGTAATTTGTATATATATCTAACTCTTCCAATTGTCTCAAATTAATTGAGAATATTTTGGCAAATGAAAAGAGTTTAAAAAATAGCTAAGCCCACATTTTCATCTTTGATTTGCCAGTCATGATATAGTTTGTGGTGTATAGAATTACTCACGTATCATTTACTTGTTGGAAACCTTGAATAGGGTTTTTTGCATTGGTGCAGCTATTATAGCGACAATGAAAAAGTCTATTGTCTTTATTACCTTAAAAAAAAAAAAAAGACGAGAGAAACTACAAATGGAGATAATTTTATTAACCCACAAAAAACGTCCACGTAGCTAGAGGATTCTTGTAGAGTTCTGATAGAATCCAGTCCTTAAAAATGCTTTGAAGAATTTTGAAGATAACTTTAGGGTACACAAAAAATCTAGTAGGGTTTTAATTTCAAATGAAAAATCACAAGAGGTTTA
Source organism: Bauhinia variegata (assembly GCA_022379115.2). Taxonomy (NCBI): domain Eukaryota; kingdom Viridiplantae; phylum Streptophyta; class Magnoliopsida; order Fabales; family Fabaceae; genus Bauhinia; species Bauhinia variegata. The sequence goes on along the minus strand of CM039430.1, from coordinate 5,083,180 downwards.
TCTAATTTGGATGGCTGTTAACACTCCGAACTGACAGTTGTAGTTGTTAAGATAAGGTTCTGTCAAAATCAACAAATAAGATCTCACTTCAAATTGCCCTAAACTAATTAACAACATAAGTGTCGTACTAGATTTATTCCATCAATTGACCAAATAAATCGTTGTTTTTTATGGTTTAAAACGTCATTCTATCTGACAAATAACGATGATATCAGTGGTTCGGGGAATGCTATATGTAGAAATTATATAGAGCTTAACTATACATGCCAAGCTGAATATGATTATTTTTGAATACTTAAGGTAATAAATTATGATTATTTATGTTTTAAAGTGGATAAAAATAAGTTTCATTTACATTTATTGACAATTATATGGTATTACTGGTATTTTGTAGTTATTATAAAATATTTTATGAAATAACATAGAAAAATAAATATCTCTTCATGAATAGTTGAAGCGAAAGATACAGTTGGATATTTTAGGAAACCATCTTAATTTGAAAAGGACATTCGGCTCTCTGCCTATGCCTCTCGTCTGAAGGACCGAAATGCAAACGGATACTGCAGTCTCATTTATCTCGACAATTCTCTATAAAAGTGGAAAGCTGGATTATTATTTTTTAAAATTAAAATTATACTTGCAAATCTAAGCTACAATACTAATAAGTTTTATTTTATTCTGTGTGATGGATTATATGAATTAAATAATATTATCGTGTTTTATTAAAATAATATTTTTTAAAATATTATTAATTATAAAGTTTTTTTTTATAATTTTTTAAAGTATTATTATTATTTTTTTATATTTTTCTCAATTAAATATTATAAAATCAATTGTTCTCGCTTGCAAAACCGAACTGTTATAATATTTATCTTTTCTACCTTTTAAGTTTATGAATATGTGATTATAAATAGGAATGTATATAAATATCTTTCTGTTTTGGATTTATACAATAACAAATTGCATGAACCAAAAACTCTCATAAATTGTTGAGTGAAACAAAAAAAGAAAAACATTGACACGAAACTGATAAATGATGCTCCATTCTTTCGTTTTTGAATATCAAAGCAGTGTTTAATAAGGGTGTATAATGAAAAACAATATTACTTTTAGGGTTAAACCACATATACTAGAAGCACGGGGGAAGATGTGCAAAACTCAAAAGATTTTGAAATCCTAATCAAGAGTCATTGAACGTACTAAGCCCAACGTATGATGATCGACTGCCACAGATAAAAGGCGAAAGCCACCAAAAAGGTCCAAATCATTGTTGTTCATTCTCAGATCCACAAGCTTACTTGTTTCCTTGATACACGTGAAAACTGAGAAATAGCTAGCCCATAAGGGTTTCCCACGTAAGCCCTAAAATCTAAGGCATCCAATGGGATTTCGCCACATCAGCAGATAAGGAACCTTTTCTATAAACCCAAACAAGACTTTTGCAGGTGGTATGGATGGCACATTTGGAATAATCTAACAGGTACATCCATACTTGGCCATGCTTAGGATTTGGAGGATAAAATAGCCAAAGTACCCTTCACTAAGTCGTTCCTAATTACAAATATGCCATTATTTATGGTAGCCACTAACCTTCCGTTCGGATTTATTAATTTCAGATTTCTTTTGACGTAACTTCCATAAATAATATGATGAATGCAAAAATTGGCTGGTTCAAGGCTTGAATTGCATAATTTTCCTTGCAATTTTCATCATTCTTCCAAATAATTTTGGGAGCTAAATTAATTAGCTTTTTTGTGAAGTCCAGCTTCAATTTTCTTAATTTTCATAAGAAAAAATCTAATTTGTTAATTAGGGGAGGAGGACATTTTAGTAAAACGGCAGTGGAAAATAATTGAACAGGTAAAAGAGAGAGAAACAGAGAACGCTAATACTGCTTAATGTGATTGGTCCCACAGTAGGAACAGCGGCAACCAAGCATTGTCTCTTCCTTCGTTCTCATCTCCACCGTTCCTGCTCTTGCTTCAGCAAGTGAGTGATTTGCCCTTCTCTATCTCTCTTCCCCATCTTGAATGAATCAGCTTGTGTTGTGGGTTTAAGCGTCTCTGCCACTTGCCTATATGTACAGAGCCTTCAACGGGTCTTTGCCTTTTATCTGCTCGGCCCCGTGACCTACTACTCTGCTTCGAAGCCATTCCCTCCTATCCCTTATCCCCTGGCTTTATGTTCTGTCCTTGTATCAGTTACTGACTTTAAAAGTGCTCAGTACTTAGAGTCTTCCATGCCCAATAGGGTAACTTTCTTTTCCCAAACCCAATTACAGGGCTTTGATATCTGGGTTGGTTTGTTTTATGGGGCTCTGGAATGCCCTTGAGAATTTTTAATGAAATTTTGATTCCTGGTTCAGAAGGGAATTGATGATTTTTTTATGTGGTTCTGGGCTGTTCTTCCATCTATTGTATTCCTAAGGTTCTTGGCTTTTTCTTCTTTTATATTGGTTCTCTTTTTAAAATAAATATAAGTCAACTACCTTTGATGCTTGTACCTTTTGGGTTTAGGGTTTTGTACCTTTTTCCCAAGGTTTTTTCTTTCTCGCCAATTCCCAGTTTGGAAAAATGAAGCATGTTTTGAGATTTTTCCTTTAACTGATTTTAGAGGTAGAAAGTTCGGGCTCTCTTTCTTGCTCTTAGTTTCTGCTTTCTACTAAAACTCCAGGCCTTGAGCTTTTAAAGCTTAAATCCATCCACGAATGTCTTCGTGTTTAACCGGAGCTGGTGGGAGAACCTATGGGTTTGATTTCGATTTTGTCAAATCTCCATCTATATCGACTCTAACTTCACACACTTCTTCTCCTTCTTCAACTATCTCTGAATCTAGTAATTCCCCAATTGCAATCTCTGCCCGAAAACATCGAACCCCTCGAAAACGTCCGAACCAAACTTACAACGAAGCTGCTGTTCTTCTTTCCACAGCATACCCAAATCTCTTCTCCACCAAAGACCTTAAAAAGCCGGGAAAATTCACTAAACCCAGTGATACCTTTTTGGATGAATCTTCGGAATTGTTATTGCCTTTCCGTGTATTTGACAATTCATCTTTCCTTCTTCACCAGCCAATCCAACACAAACCCAGTTTTCTAATTGAGCCCAAAGTAGTTAATCTGCAAGAAAAACCATGCCAGAGTCCCGGGGAAATCAGCTCGCGAGTGAATTCGTTGGAATTGGACGATGATTATGAAGAGGACTTGGATGCGGAATCGATTCTCGATGAGGAAATTGAAGAGGGAATTGATAGCATCATGGGCAGCAGAGCCGATGACTCCAATGGCGCTTCCTGTCAGAGCGCCCAAATGAATCCATGGAGTGGGATGGATTTCCGACTGGGATTGAGAAATGCAGGAGTGAGAGCTCTCCGGCATGCCGATGAAGGGAATTGGTGGAATTTCCCTACGGTTGATATACTTCAAATCTCACCAAAAATCAGCAAGTCCCCGACTTTGGTTTCAGCGGATAAGAAAAAGAAGAAGAAGAAGAAGGTGGAGAAGCCGCCGGTGGAATCGAAGAGTTCAGAATTGCCGAAAGAGAATTCAATTCCCAAATTGAATCCTGGGCTGCAGTTGAAATTGAATTACGACGACATTTTGAATTCGTGGTCTAATAAAGGGTCACCATTTGCCGAAGACAGTCCAGGCTCCGATGCACCGGGAAATGATGTCGCAGTACGTTTCTCATCTCCCGCCGGCAAAACAAAATCCATAAAAAGTTTGAGAAATTGTTGAAAATTCTTGAATCCCAAATCCATGTCAATTTCTATGTTTTCTTATTGAACTGTCTTTGGGTGAACAAAACTCATTTTTAGCAGTGAACGCACTGCATAACCCATCTTTTCTTCCCTCTCCCCTGTTCCCACAATCTGCAAGCCACACTACATTCCTTTCAGGTTGCCAAATCATTTATATGACACGTGGCGTCACTCGGTCGATGCACTTTATGACCATTCTCGATCGTATTTATTATTTTATTTTATTTTTTAAAACTTCCAAAGTTTTCAAAATTCCATTTTTAGCCTGGTATTTTAGCCAAATATGGCAAAGAGGAAAACCCTTTGTGATCTGACATTTTCTGATTTTTTTTTTCCTTGGGTCTCTAGATTGCTTAATATTAGACAACTCCTTTTTTAATCCCCCAAAACGTGTTATAATGTAATATTTATTTTTCCACATTTAAAGTCGATGTGAACTAATTTATAAATTTAAGATGAAATTAGAATTTCAAGGTATTATTTTTGGGTAGGGTCACATCCTGAAAACATAATATAAGTTACTAGATTCAGTCAGAGTTATGATTACTTAATGCATTTGTTGATAATATAAAGTCGACGGTAATGAGCGTGTGCTGCAGAGGCACTGAATAATTTACCTTTCGGTTTGGTGGACAGGCGCGGCTGGCCCAGATTGATCTGTTTACGGACAAGGACAACGTAGGGGTGAGGGAAGCTAGTGTGTTGCGGTACAAGGAAAAACGCCGTACTCGGCTCTTCTCGAAGAAGATCAGGTATCAGGTCAGAAAAGTCAACGCAGATCGACGGCCCAGGATGAAGGTATGATATGAGTAAGTCGAGGACTAGAAGAAAAACTGATTTTTTTTATTTTTTTCCAGAATCAGAAAGAGAAAATCTGGTTTATGATAATATATAATTGGACAATAGGGAGCGTCTGCAATCATATTTTCCTTGTGATGTGATGGGGAGTGGACCCCACTGCGGTGGTTGGTCCAATTTTTTAAGGATCTATCATTCAATCTTTACTTACTTTCTTTATCTTGTTCGAATCACATGATAGATTCCTATGGCTATTATTACACTTTTTTTTCTTTTATTTGTTGGCGGGTTATTATTCGACTTTTTGTTTTTGGTTTTTTCGTCTGGTAATTTTCCTAATTATAAATTCATAATACTATAAAAAAAATGGATTTTTTTTTGCAATGACTACAAATATAAATTTGTTTTTGGTCAAAGCTTTATTTAGAACATATTATTCTTGTAATTATTAATTTAAATAATTACAAAAAAAAAACTCTTGAACAATTTTCACAAGTTAGTTTTTGAGCAATAAACTCTACGACATTTACGATACATCATTAATTCTTGCGTATTTATATAATGAAGATCTAATAGATATTATGCCATGGCTGCTAAATCATTATCATTCTCTAAGAACTGCAAATGTAAGTGACAATAGGGTCTCCAAAGAAAAGAGGAAGAATAATTTTGAAAGAAGTATCCAACTAAAATAACATAATAAAAGTCGAAATGGGTGGAAACACATTTAACAACATGCATAAACTAGATTTTGCTTTTATGGTTGGAACAAAAGTAGAGGGAATCTAAGATTATAATTAGGTAAAGATCGATCAAGTTATGAGCTTAATTATTGAGTATTAATTTGTGACAATTGAGGTAACAGGGCTGCATTGTGTTGTGTTGTGTTGTGGTTGTGGCATGCAGGGTCGATTTGTTAGGAGGGGAAATTCTAGCTCTAGCTCAAAATGCAGTGGACGCAGATCATGACTCGCAAAGAATCTACTTTGTGATATATATGCCCATTCATTTGGTTGTTCTACCTTTATTTTCTTTTTCTTTTTTATCCTTTTGACTTTGACTTTTATTATTTTTTATTTTTTTAATGATGTTGGTTAATTTTAGAAGAAGAGAGAGTGCGTGGGGCTGGATTAGACGAGAAGCGACAGAGTTGAATATAATAGATTTGGGGTAATTAAGATTCTAGTAGTCTGGCCTCCTCCGGGAGATTCTACGTTTGTTCCAAAGTGGTCAATACCTTTTTGTAGGTAAAGATATATTGTTGGAATCAATAGTAGCCAAAGAATAATAATGCATTATATATTTTATTTGAGGTATTTGTCGAGAAGCTAGAAGTGGTTGTTGCTGAGCACATGAAACTTGACGGCAAAGAATCCAGCCCTTCTGCCTAAGGCACTTGTCCATTTCTGGAACACTCATCCGTCTTCCTGTTTTCCATTGTCATTTGCGCCAAAACGCACAAGACCTAAAAAGATTGAGCTTACCTTTCGTCCAAGTCGGGGAAGCTTGAAATTGCAATTCTAAATTCAAACAATTCATCGTGTAATCTCCATAATTAATATTGTATAATTCAGCGTAAACATTGAAACCCAAGAAAAAAAAATCTCCAAGATTTGCTTTCTTTTACACTTTTGCTCTTCAACTTTTTAAGCTCAAACACACTACACAACACACGAGAATAACAAAACAGCTCACTCTTCGTCACTTTTCGTCGCCACCATTCCCAACCAATATTCTGATCAGTGTCAAAGGGAGAAAGAGAGGGGGAGAGGAATTGGGGTGTGCAAAGAGTGAGGGAGTGTATTATTTGTAAGTTGCAAAAGACTTTTCATGAGGTGTGTCAAAAGAAATGTCCGAGTCTAGTATCCAAACACAGGACCCAGTCACCCCTTTGTTACTTCCCTCACTGCAGACAAGATCCGGCCGTCGAAGGCAAAGCCGGAATCACCATCCAAGCGTCACCGTCCTCCTTTTCTCTTGTTTGTTTTTTGTGACCTTTACAAACTCTTTCAAGATGACCTCTTAGGGTGAAGAATGCTCTGCAGACCATTCGGCAGGTAATGAAGAAAGTGAAACGCCTCTGTATGTAAAGAATCATATAATTCACTTACACATTTGTGCATGAATATGAGCGCTATCTATATGTTCATCTTATATTTCCAGGAAATTAATTTTACTGGTTTAATATTATAGATAGATATTCAACCCTTCGACGTACCAAAAAGCTACATTTATGTTTCTGTTTGACGTTGAACAAGATGGAGTTGCTTTGCCTGTTAACAGAACACCACCACAAGAATAAGGTACATTGCACATTAATCCAATGCTCTGATCCATCGTTTGCACCTCATACTCCCGTTTTCTTGTTTCTTATTTTCTGCTACTTAGTATACATCCCATGTGCATGATGATGATGCACTGGTCTCTTGAATTTTGCAGTGCTGCAGTGTTCTGCATGCCGTTACAAGAAGCAGCTCTTTGATGTTTGCAACGCCAAGCCTTCCCGAAACGAAATTTCAAGTCAGAATTGCATAGCTCTGTCTTCTTCTTTGCATGAATAACCAGGAGGCTGACATTGATAGGCCCTCAAAGAAACCGCTGTAGTAAATTATGTATCAAATTCTCTCAAGAAGATACTAACTCAAAAACATGCATTATTACTCAGCTATGGAAAAATGTTAAAATATTTTTTATTATCAGACTTTTTCCCTTAGTTCTGCTACCGGTACATACATTATTGTTGGTTCTTTCATATGGGACTCATCTGAACCCTTTCCTCTATTTTGAATTCCAATTAATTTTTGCTTCATGCTATCTAATTTAATCTTCACTTCGCTAAGTCTTGAAATTCCAACTCTGCTGCCTGAGAGTCTCCCTCAAACATAAACTTTACCTTCCTCTTTCTGGCTTTCAAGAGTTTCTTCAAGCTCACGTCATCACCGAACTCCATTAAGTCCTAAAAGAGATAAGTAATTGCCAAATGAAAGAATTAGAAATGCAGCAAACTTTTACGAGAAATGTCATGGGCCATCTCTTTTCATATCAGATTGGTTAGAAGGATAGCTGGTTGCCATTTTCTGTTGACTGAGGTGGGGATTTTTTTGGTTTCCTTTTCGTTTGCTCTCCATGGGAAACATCTTTAGCATCCTTTGGGGAATCAGTCAGATTTATTATTCTTAAGGCCTCGTTTGAGGTCAACATCTCAGTATTCTCCAGATTATTTAATCTAGAGTTCTCTGAGGTTCTCGACATGAAACTTTCTACTTGCTGCTGGACAGCAATCACTTGTGTCAGTTTTTCACTTATGTCTAGACACATGATTTATTTTTCTTTTTAAAGAAAAGGAGATAGTAAAATATAGCAGCAAACCTTACCTTTCTTTTTTTAAGTGCTAAGTAACGTGCATTTTTGAACCATTTGCTAACCTGAATAGAACTTATATTAATAACCGGATGCTTGACCAGAAAAAATAGCTATCAGACATGAATACCAAAGCAGTGAAAACATTATAACTTCAGCGAGCTGGATCTTTAAATACTGCTTTTAGTGAAATATGTAATGTACACAAAAAAGTGAATGCAGCTTTCTAGATAAACTCAGACGAAGATAATGTAATAAGAATAAACTGGATAGTGCAAGTGGTAACCTTCTCGGGATCAAGTCCCAACTCCTTCGAAAGACCCTCCTTTACAGATCTTGGAGGAAGTTCGTTCTCTGCAAAGGCTTGGCGAAGTTTCTGGCCAATCCATAAGAAAGTAAAAAGATGAAAGTTAGTACATATAGAACCTCTCTTTGTCTCTCTCTCTCTCTATACATATATGTATATATATTAGTCATAAAAATTGTCGTCAAACTATGATAACAAGAACAAGAAGGTCTATTATTACTACCTGAACTGCATCATGTGGAATCCTGAAACAAGGCCTTTTAATTTGCATGCCCGAAGGAACTTCCTTCATCATGTCTTCGCTTTCAGTATTGGGATGCTTATTCTCACTTTCATGTAGAGTCATAAGAGTATTAACAGCATCAGACTCCTTTTCTCTACGCCTTCTTCTTCCAGGACCCCAGTCTTCATCTTCACTAACTTGTTCACAAGCAGGAGCATCCTTCCCAAACATTTCCTAAGAAAACACATACCCATTTACATGTCAATTATCCTTCATGCTCAGTTAAAGAAGAAAAGACAGAGCTCCTTTCACTTATACTTTCATGCATTGTATATTTAAGAAATATCCATCTACATTATAACAAAGGAGCAACTAATACATATAATTGTTAATTTTTCTTTAAATCAGTAAGGATACAAAAGTGCAAGTCAAGGATAAAATTTTGGGAAATGTCTGGTTGTCTGGGAGACAACATATACCAATTTCCAGACCCATTTCATTAGGGAACATCAGTATTATCCTCCGCTCTTAGGAGTTTTTTTTAATGGATTTCCTTTTGATAAAAAGAAAAGGGAAAAATAACATTGTTATCCTCTCAATGACAACGGCCCCTTTGTGCTGGCAAAGTGCCTGGCATAATAATGGCCTTGAACTATTAGCTATCAACCATCGAAGGAGTCAGTGACTTCTATACTACTAAAGTGAAAACTCGAAATTTTCATACTTTGAGAACACTCACATCATAAAGTTTCTTGTAGTCAACTGCTTTACGGCCACATGCTATTTCACCAGATTCGTCAGAATCTATGCAGCTATTGACAGATTCATGGCCAGTGCCTTCCTTTCCTGCAGAATATTCACCCTCTAGAGACCACGAACAAGGAGAATTGCTTAAATCATCAGACGCAGCATCATCATCAGTATCTTCTGTGCTGGTGCTATGGTTGTCGTCTCTCTTCTCTGGATTATAGTCATCATCTTCAGAGTCATCTGATGGCCATTCTTCTTCTGGATTTAGTAATGCTGTATCACCATCAGGGAAAGCAGCTTCTTCCTTAAATACATCCTTAATAATGGGAGAAAGGAATCATTACTTAGAACAGTAGGCATATATGTATATGTGTGTGAAAAGGGAAATAAGATACTAAGGAAAAAAGTGGTGTAAGACATTATAAGGGTAACTCACCAGCCAGTTACTGTCCATGGAGAAGCGAGTCCCAAGATGCGCATTCACTACGTCCAGTATGTTCATCTTACATTCACAAAACTTGCAAAACCTTCCCTCATCTTCAGGAGGAACTAAAACGAATAATTGAGATGGTTAGTTTCTTAATGAAGTTACCAACTTACTACACCTTAGGTTACAAACCAAATTGACAAGCATGGAACAGAACTCACTATTTTTGGTGTCCATAGGAGGATCAAGACATTTTTGGTGAAAAGCACGGTTGCATGTGATATCACAGAGTATGATGTCATTATCTGGGAAAGCTTCAGGCAACTTGCGCTTTGCACAGAATATCTAGCCGTAGAGAAAAAAAAAAAAAAGAAACATAAATACACATGTGTAAACCATGAGAATAATGCATGATCAGTGACTTCAATTTTGCTTACATGTTCATGGTAAACAGACCCATCTGGGGCGATGACAGAATCTTCAATGCTACCTACTGAACTAAGAGAATCCAACTGGCGAATGGCATCACGAATACTAAGTTTACACTTTAAAATCCTGCTTCTGTGCTCTCTATAGTTCCTTTCTGGCCTAATCTTTTCTCGACTGTCGTAGGAATTTCATCCAAACATAAAAGAATAACAATTAGCCATAAAATAGAGGAAAAAGAAAGTTGCTATCGCGCTGCAACATTATGATCTATATTTTCTTTGGATGTTACGAGTGAAACGTAAGCTGCTGACGTGGTTGTCAATTAGTTAAGGCAGTTATAGTGAGAGTGTAATTAGTTGTTATCAGTAGAGGAACTAGTATAAATAAGGGTTAGTAGGGGGCATTGTAATCAATCTATCAATTGTTCATTGTTCGTGATTTTGGGAATGAAGAGAGAGTTCTCCATTGTTGAGACTCTTATTCTTCAGTTTCCTGTGTGTTTTGTGTTCTGTACCCATGTTTGTGAAAATAATCATAACATCATATATAAGTGAAAATTTTCAAGAATTCATTAAGAACTTATTTTCTAACCTAAAACATAATTCAAATAATTATAAAAATTCTATCACAGATTTTTCTGAGAAGATTCCCATTGAAGTAGGGAGAGCACTATATCCTAACCAATTTTGAAGGTAAACCCCACACATTTACCAAAATTTTGAAAATATAAAAAGTAAAAGAAAAGCTTTCTCATACCTCTGACCTTTCCAACCTTCCCCTGAGTAAGCATCAATAAGGTTCTGCTCCAGTTTCATTTTAATTAATAGGTACCTTGTTCTTCTCTGCAGGCGTAAAGCTTCATCAAGCTCTGTGTTATCCCTTTGCCTTTTCTTCTTTCTCCTTTTCTTCTTTTGTTTTTGAATTTTAACCTCCCCATAATCAATTTTTACCTGGAAAATTTTCACCTTGTAACTTTGATGAAGACAGCTTCTGTGACAATTTTCCATCAGTTGATTTATGTAGATTTTGTCTAATAATAATTTCCTTGTTTGAAGAATCCTTGCTCAGCCTCTTATTGGAAGAGTCAGTGATGGTCCTCCTTGACAAGCTTGCACCAGTTCTGTGTGTGAAAGTTTTTGAGTTCAGCTTCTGCTTCTTCCCTTGGGATTTTGTACTGCCTTTTTTGAATTTCAATGAGAAGCGTAGCTTTGGCTCAGTTTGTGCCTCTAAATGACTAGCTTTTCTGGATCGTCCGTGATTCAACTTGTCACTATCCCCGCATATTGATTCTTGCTATACCTCCTCTCCAAGAGTTTGGGCATAGAATGAATAAATAGTGACTTCAAAAGCTGTAGTACACTAATTAGTCGAGATGAACTATTCCTGCATAATCAATCACAAAGGAAGACAAGCTTCTTTGTAGAGTTTTATACTACATAATTATAATTATGCTTCAATATCATTAACTTGAAGTAAGCATCAATGCACTGGAAGGAAATTAAAATTGGAAATGCAGACAAATGTCACTCCTTATTCACAGGTTCGCACATGAAACCTTGTATGCGCTAAAGAAATATCTGAACTGATTCACCAGAGACCTTATGGAGGAACCAGTCATCTCTGTCCCATCAGAAGGCAGATAAATTCTTCTTCAAGGTTTGGAAAAATTTTATATCACTACGAGGCAAGGATTTGTAGTGATTATATAATCACATATTATCATTTTGCACTTATCATATTTGGAAAGGAATCCTACTGCTTATCTGTAAATGCAATCTTGGTTTCTCAGGAAAAAAAAAAAAAAAATCTTAAACAATCATTCGACTAATGCAAATCCACCAAAATGACACAATAAAGGAGAGAAAGAACGAACCAACACAAGAATGACCGAACTGGATGATGTAGATTCACCCATCAATCAATTCAGATATACACGTCGTGCCTAGGCTAGTAAAGGCAAAAAGACTATGAAACGTATAGGGAAAGGGAAGAAATTGACTCACGGACATGATCACTCATGATCCCCCGAGAAATCTACAATCATAGTTGATAGCAAAAACTGAGATTTTATGTGAATAGGGACCGAAGAAGACTCGCAGTATATATAGGAAGAGTTTATTCAAAGCCAGAAGCACAATGCTAACTGTAACCGAGCAAGTTGAATTTGCAACAGAAGAAGCATTACATGTTCAGTATTCCTAGAAAGGCTAAGAAGAACATTGAATTGACAGTTACTCGATAAATTTAGTAAAGAATAAAACTTTAGATATCATGTTTAGGACTATGATCACTTTATAGGCCAGAAAAAAGGAAGTAAAAAACCATGATTCAATCTAGAAAACAAACACTTGCGGTTAAGAGGCAATATACTAGATACCCGAGTGATTATTATGCCAAATTGCTCACGAAAGCCAAACCAAGACCTTGAATCCAAACGTTAAACCGCATAAGTACTAAGTTTAAAAAAAAAATAAACTTGAAGAGAAACCAACAAAGTACAGAGAAAATTTAAGAAAACTAAGTACTGTAATGGGAAAAGAATACCGAGAAAGATCTAAACTTCAGGAGCTCTGAAGTTACACACATGGGAAAGAATATTTTGAGACTGTGTGTGTGTAGAATTATAGAAAGAATTAAATATGAGGCCTTAGATTGAATGATTGATTTGAATTTGAAACTGGGGCTCAGATTCCCAATGTTGCTTAAAGAGTCGCCGGCAACGGTGTGCCTGTCTCCGAAGCACCACCAACAGTCAGCTCCATCATCATCATCTTCTTCCTCTCTGTTTAACTCTTGGTATTTTCTCGCTTACACACTCATAAAAATTGACCTTTGTCTCTCTCAAATTTTAACCATAGTTGCAGCTTTATTACCAAGAAAAAAAAAAAAGTCTTTTGCTCTTTGGGAAAATCAAATTCCCTCTGAATATAATGGGCAGTGCAACAGATGGAGAGTGCCAGCCTAAGTGTCTATACTGATTTGATTCTTCTTCCTATTTAAAAGGAAATAAGTTATTTTTGTTTAGCACACAAGAGAAAATGGTAATTAGAAGAAGAAAATTTACGCACAAATCCTCGTACATCTACTAATCTTGTAGAAACACAAGGGAGAACAAATTGGAGAAGAATAGACTCAGAAGGAAGGGATATGTGTGTGTGTGTGTGTGTGTGTGTGTGTGTTTGATATATGGTTCAAAATATGATAAAGAAAGAAAATAATATACTCTTAAGAGAGTTTATTTAAGTAACAATGCTTGGATCGGATGTGCTAAATTAATTTTTATGAAAGAATGTCTCATTAGTCGTGTCCACATTGTGTTGGATAGATTTAAGGAATAAATTATTTCAGACATACGCACACAAAAAAGATTCAGACAGCCTCACTTTTTTTCTTATGAAATCACTTTTATTTCTTTTTCATAAGAATGATTCCTCGAACGAGTTAGATATTATATGAGTACAGAAACAACCCCTATTCGCTCCCAAGTTATATATTTTGTTTCTTAGTATTTTCCTTAGTCATAAAAGGCTAATATCTCAAATTTAAATTCTTATTATCCTATATTTTAGTAAAAATTTATAAATCCATTTATCCAATGATAAAAAAATAATTACAAAGATTTATGGAAAAAAATAACAACTCTATTCGATGGTCATCAGCTCGGGTGACGTGTTGTTTCCCATGGCTATTATGCCTTTACTTCGAGGGAATTAATTTTAAAACTCTCCTTTTTGAATATTCTCACTGCTCTCACCATATTTTTAATGAAATTACTAAATTAACCCTTCATTTTACTAAATAATTTCAAAGTCGTCTCTTAACAGTGGAAATTAAATTTCAAAATTGTATAAGTTTAAACTTTGCAAAATTTCAAAATATGAGAATGCATAATTTTCGAAACAAATGATTTAAATATTGCGGAAATTAAGTTTATGAAACACATTACTCCTCCAGAAATGATTGTTTTAGATACGAGGGAAGTCGCAAGCCCAATACTTCGGCAGAAGGCTGATGATGCCATCTCGGTAACACAAACTCGGGCAATAGAACCAAACTGAAACGAGAGTTCTTCTCCCATCATTCATTTAATTAACAATGAAATCCGATGAATTGGAGCATTGTATCAAACAGATCTTATTTTATCATCTAAACATTCCCATACATCGAAGGTGACTGTCTTTCTGCCTTGATTTTCTAAAATAAATTTTGAAACGAAAAAGAACATGAAGCAAGTCCAACCATCTCCAATTCAACAACAAAGTACCTGCAAACATGAGGGGGAAACAAATAATTTATCAACCACTAAATATAGAAAAGCATAAACTAAAGTATAAAACAACAGAGGATTATAACTAGCTATTGGATGATGATGCCAATCACAACTTTCCCCAATCATTATAACTAGCAGACTTGCTCAAAACTACCTTACTCAGAAAAACGAAGATTCATTATATGTGCTCAAAACAACCCGCCTTCATCCGATTCCTCTTGAACAAAAAGCCCCTCCAAAACTCACAAAATAACTATTTTTGCCCTGAATTTCCTTTACACATCCCATAATTTACCACGGTGGCTAATCTCTGAAGTTCCTTTTCCACCTTCTCCCAACAATTTGGAGAAAAATCCACCTTAACATCCATATCTGATGGGCTAGCTAGCTTCAATCCCAGAGATACATGACATGACAACATTTTGGAGCATCCCATGGAAATTTATGTCCAGAAGAAATTCAAAAACATCTCTAAATGTCTATCTCTGAAAACTAACAATTCCACAAGATCTTCCAATCATTTTCAGGTTAAATACAGTTAAGCAGCAAGAAACCAAAAAAAGCAAAAGACATTGGAATTTGGATGTTAGAAATTGCAAGAACTCGTTCTTTTAAGCAGATGCTAAACTGAAGGTGACATTGGGGTTATAAATGCCATAACAAATGTTGGAAGCTGCCACAGAAAAAGGCATCAGGATCTTTTTTATTGGTCAAACATGGCCTTTAGAAGCAATTTAATGTTAAGATTAGCTTCTCCGGCATGTAAAAAGAAGTAAAGAACACATTGAAAGAATGAAGAAATGTTGAAAAGCCCTTCATTTCCATGAATGTAATAAACAAATAAACATCGGTAACAAGGGGAACACTTCTAGAAAGCAAATTTTAAAAGCTGGCACCCCTTGATTCAAAGAACACCCACAAAGCCACAAACATTCACTTGTTACCAAGTCAACAATTGTCATGACAACCTGCATTAATGCCTAATATCGATATTACACCATATTAAGATGCCCAAGATGACTTAAAGCCCTTCTCAGCCATGTCTTCCCTAAAATAGTTACCCAAAACAGTATGTCAAAGAAAAATCATAAAGTCCATCTCTTTTCAACGGAACAAACCCAAAGAGTATATATTTAGGCATGAGATCTCAGAAAAATATATCCTGTTTGATAATTCTAAGGTTTCAAAAACCCAGATATATGCGCGGGTCAGCAATTATTCTAAATCGAATGCGTTACACACCTGAAATAATCGATCACCGATAAATCAGTGGCCGCCATGCTCCTTGGCGTGTTGCTGATGCTCAAGATGGCGGCGTTCGTGGGGAAGCGCAACGAGGTAGGAAAAAATCATGCCACCAAAGCAGATATGATAGATGGGATCAACGGAGTTGGTCTCAATGTACTTGGCGTGATAGTTGTCCAATCCTTCCTTAAACGAGCTCTTCAAGTAGCTACGGGAAAGCATAGGCTTCACGATGTCGGGCACCTCCGTTACCTTCTTAGTTTTGATCTGGTTGTAGAAGTTCCTCATCGCCATGGTAGACCAATTGCGGAGATTTCCGTATTCGATTTGCAGATGAAGAAACCCTATCCCTAGAAATGGAGGATCTGAGTGGAGCTTGGAATATAACTATTGACAAAAGTAGCGCTTTGTGAAATAATAGTAAATTAATTTATTTTCTTAAAACTATATTCATTTATTGTTTAACGGTTTAGTTTAATTTTGAGGGAAAAAAAAATCCTAGGTTCTAAAAATGGAGGACTCCTTTCTGTTTAAAATAAATAAATAAATAAATAAATTCGGATACAAAATAAATAAAAAGAAGGGTCACGGAAGAGTAGCATTGTCAAAACCAACTGGCCCAGCATAAATGGGTACTGTTTTAATCGGGTCGGCATCCAATCTTCTGTGTTTCATACGAAATACATCTCTTTTTTATTTGGAGAATATATTAAAATAAAATATTATAAAAATAAAAAAATACGTTAAGTATTTTTATTATTAGATATTAGATGCTAGAAAAAAAAAAAGACAGACATAAATTTTAACCTATTATCATAAAAACTGATCATTTTTTTTGTTATTATAAGTTTTAGCTGAGTAAAAAAATATGACTCTAATAAACATGAAATCTCGCCCAGGAAAAAAGCATGAAAATGCAATACTGAATAATTTCTATCCCTGCTAAATTCACTTAAAGAATGATTTATTTTAACTACTTCCCTAAAAAATAGAGATCAAATAAATAAATAAATAAATCCGTATTTCTAAGTTTGTATTCCCATTTAGACCGAAAAGAAAAAGTTGGATCCCGCTACATCTGCACTCAATGACCGAAGTAACCTTCCCTGTTAAAGCTGAAATTTATCATGGGCGTTATGGTAATTTAGCAAGAAACCAAACTAAACCCGCCTTTTTCTGCAGAAACGCTCTTCCGATAACCCAATTCTCTCGTCAAATTTCATAAATTAGTTAAGCGTTAAGCTTCAACCTGAAAGTACCAAAATAACCCTTTTAGAATCTGTCCCTCGTCGTTGCACCTGCGCACATTTTGGGTGAGAAAGGGAGAGAGTGTGTCTCTGGTTTGTTTTTGTCATAGAAACATACAACGTTGCAGAGATTCAACAACAACGAGGAGAGGAAGAAGAAGAAGCACATTATTCCTTCTTCTCTGTTCCTTAATTTAATGGGAACTTTTAATAGCTTTAGAAAGGCTTATGGAGCTCTAAAGGACACCACCAAGGTTCACCTTGCCAAGGTCAATAGCGAATACAAGGTGATTTCATTTCCCATTTTTATCATTCACCTTTCAATCTGTCTTTTTTTTTTTTTTTGGGAAAAATTAGCTCATTCAATGCTCAAATGTTTGTTTTTTCTTCCTACACTTTGATTCTATTCCATTTTCTTGTTGAAGGATTTGGACATAGCAATTGTAAAGGCTACCAATCACGTAGAATATCCTCCAAAGGAACGCCATGTTAGAAGTGAGTTTAAATATTGTACCTTGTTTCTTTTTCCTGGGACATGTCAAATACCATTTTATGTTTTTAATTGTGATATAATCATATAAATCATTTTGAATGTTGTCCGATTAAAAAGCCTTTGAGAATTTTTCAAAAGCTACGTTTGATCAATAAATACACACGGTGGCAATCCTTCGTAATAAATTGTTTTCTTCTAGAAGAAAACCATTGGTTCATTCCCATGATCATGGTATCAAATTGTCAATGTAGGATATACATCGGATTTGCTTTTCCTTTGCATGATTGCATTCTCATTATTTGGTCACTTTTTCTTTTTCCTTATGCCCCTTTGTTCTCCCTTAACCTCTGCAGAAATATTCTATGCGACCTCAGCACAACAACCACGGGCAGACGTGGCATACTGCATTCATGCACTTTCAAAGAGATTGTCCAAGACGCGAAATTGGATCGTAAATCCTTTTCTTACTTAGTGATTTTTTTACATGTCGTGGCTTCAAAACACTATGAGCCTAAGTTTTGGTAGTATCTGCTCCAACTTGCATCGTATCTGTATGGTGAGATGACAGGTTGCTATAAAGACATTGATCGTACTTCATAGGACTTTGAGAGAGGGTGATCCAACCTTCAGAGAAGAGCTTCAAAACTACTCACGCAGGGGACACGTCCTTCAAATATCCAATTTCAAAGACGACTCAAGCCCCCAAGGTAAGTAATTCATCCTGCCAAATATTTGCTATAACATAATAACATTAGGCTAATGAAGACCATTTTTTCTTTTTTTTTGGTATCTGAATATTGTTGTACTTTGTACTTAACCAGATTTCTCTATGCAGCTTGGGATTGTTCTGCGTGGGTCAGGACATATGCACTATTTCTAGAAGAAAGACTAGAATGTTTTAGAGCCCTCAGATATGATATTGAGTCTGATCGCCAAACAAGAGCTTCAACAGCTGCAAATAAGGTGTTTGCTTTGCCTTACACAGAACCAGACTAAGTTTTTCATGCATGTTATCTCATGTCCAGAATATCAGGATCTTTTAGCTTTGACTTCTACAGGGTTACGCCAGAACACGGAATTTGGATGCCGAAGAACTGTTAGAGCAGCTACCTGCACTTCAGCAACTTCTTTACCGCCTCATTGGTTGTCAGGTTACAATTTGATTGTGGAAAGGGAATACCCAGCTTTGACATCTGACTGATCCTAACTGATAGTGTCATATTATTTGTCCTTAAAGTATCTGCATTTTTTATTTTTTTTCATTGGCATGACTTATTAATTTGCTTCAATATCCTGCAGCCTGAAGGACAAGCTTATAACAATCATCTTATACAGTATGCACTGGCCCTGGTATACATTCCTTGTACCTCGAGTTTTCACATGATAGTTGTCTTCTGTAATCTTGGTTAATGTTCAGTGAGAAATCTAATGACTTGAGAAGATTATTATATATAAAACAAGATAATAGTGGGTGCATATCTTTGCTCATGCAGTTGTATACACAGTGAAACCGATATGCTTGGAAAAGGATCTTTCAGACTTATATCTATACAATTCTTGCTAGTACATAGTGATGCACTTTAGTAGATCTCATTGAAGAAGTAGCTTGTTCTGCAAATGGAAAATTTCATTAACTTAGTGAATCCGACTATGGCATTGCTACATTTTATGGGCTTTATTTCCTGCAATGCAAAATACATGCAGCCTAATTCATCCCACCTATTTTACTTGATTGAGAAAATATGAATTTCCATTACATTTCTGATATAATGGTATCTCTAGTCTTGTGTCTCTTTCTCTCAATAATCTTGTTTTTTTTTTTTTGGTGGTTCACTCCTAAATTTGTTTTTGTGACATATGGGTTTCGGCAATGTCATTTAGGTATTGAAAGAGAGCTTCAAAATTTACTGTTCAATCAATGATGGAATCATAAATCTTGTGGACATGGTAGTTTCTATCTCAGTTTAATGTGCTATTTGTAAAATCGGACTTTAAAATTGTACTTACCAATCTATTCACACTTCCCTGCAGTTCTTTGATATGTCAAGACATGACGCAGTTAAGGCTCTGAATATATATAAAAGAGCAGGCCAACAGGTTTACAATGATGCTTTTCTCATAAAACACTGTTATTGCCCAATATAGATATCCTCAAATCTCTTGCACGGAATGATGATTTTCAAGAGTCATGCCGATGATCTAAATTTTCTCATGTGACAGGCTGAAAATCTTTCTAATTTCTATGAATACTGCAAGGGATTGGACCTTGCTAGGAATTTCCAGTTTCCAACACTGAGACAGGTTTTCTTTTTTGCTTCTTACTGAAATATTGCATTTAGTGCCAATAATTGGTTTCTAATGAAGCTCTTTCCTGCGATAAGCAGCCACCTCCATCTTTTCTATCTACAATGGAAGAATACATCAAAGAAGCACCCCAGACAGGATCTGTCAATAAGAGATTGGTGAGAAAAAATGATATTTAAATACTCAGCGAAGCTTATGCTTTATTATTTTATTTATTTATTTATTTGCATTTGAACTTCGATTTGAACTACTTTGCATCTCATTCTATATTGTTAGAATGGAAAGCTTTCAAATTCAATCCAAATCTAACTCACTAAGAGTACGAACTAGAGGGCTCACAGCATATAATATGGTAGATTAGGCTTAAGCCAATTCCTTAGGGAGAGGAAGAGCTACAAGGCTCTTAAAGTGAGTCATGAGATTCTGAAATTGGTCATTTATTCTTGTGTGTTTGTGGTACTGATATTCTAATCTGAGGCTCCATGCCTACATTGAAATACTAGCATTGAAGCTCTTTCTTGTTGGAGTTAGGCATGCATTCATGATATTTTGTTCTTTATGTAAGTTCTGTGGAAGAAAATAGGTATAAGGGATGTCAAATATTCAAATTTTTGGTTGAATTCTTACTTTGTTCAAACTCACTCAAGATGAACTCTAGATGCCCTATCATATAGAACCATTGTGTGTTTGCAAAATATGGTTCATTAACAAGTATCATTTAACATCAGGAGTATCAAGAAAATGATCAATCTCCTCGGAAAGAAGAACTAGAAGAACCCAAGGAACCTGAGAAAAGTGAAGAACAAGCTGAAGAAGTTGTTGAGGATAAACCAGTAGATGCAGGGGAAGAAGCAAAACCCAAGAAAGAGGAGGCTGAGCCACCTCCTCTAATATCAACTGATGGAACCGACGATTTGCTGGTATATTTTGGTAATCTGATGTGCACATGTTTATGATTCTATTTTGACAAAAATGTAATAACTTTGTCTGTCTCTGTAGGGGCTGAATGAAGTATATCCAAAGGCATTACAGTTGGAAGAAAGCAATGCTTTAGCTCTTGCAATTGTTCAACCTGGTGGTATGGTATACAGTAGTTGATATTTTATTTTAAGAAATATATACCTTATGGTGCATGTCCTTCTAGACGTTACACTTCAATAATGCATAGTGAGTTGAGGTTTTCTGAGACTTATTAGAACACCACTGCACCACTGTATACATTGTCATATGCACTATAAACTGTTTGTCTTTTCTGCTTTGCAGCACAAACCTCATAGGATAATATATATACAAGGGAAAGACATTGTAATAGCTTGCAATCACTTTATTATCATGATATCTGCAGCATTGCTCATCCTTGTTCGCATACACCATTATTAGAACTTGATCCCAAGTTACTTGTATCAGTTCCAATTTTTCTTAATAGTGTCACTCAATCATGCCATTTAATTAACCACACTCGCTCTTTGATGCTTAATACAATCCTTATAATATACTATTTTATGCAGGAAATAATCCAGCCAACAATGGTTTGAATGACATTGGTGGGACTTCCGGTTGGGAACTTGCGCTGGTTACAACCCCCAGTAACCATACTAGTCAACCAGCACAGCAGAAAATGGTTTGTTCTCCGCATCAGAAACTATCATCCTTTGGTTTTCAGCTCATCTATTTAAAAGAAATTATCTTTCTACACAATACAACCAAGATAGCATAGGCTAACTTTAATTTTTTATTTTTTTTTACTCCTTGTAGTGAGATTATATGCACAATTTTACACTGGCCAACATTAGAGGCCTTATTGATTTTATGTGCACATACCATATGGCCACCAATGCAGATAATAGTTTAGATTATAGTGTTGATTATGGCTGCATTCTTTTCATATTTAGCTGAACGAGATTATGGCTCAATCCCCTTTCTGTTTCTTTCTTTTATGGGTGTATACAGGCTGGTGGGTTTGACAATCTATTACTAGACAGTTTGTATCAAGATGAAAATGCAAGGAGACAACTTCAACTCCAAAATGCAGGTTATGGACCTGGAGGAATGGAAATGGGAATGGGCATGCAGAATCCATTTGATCATAATCAATACAATCAACAGCGTGATCCATTTGCAATGTCAAACACCATAGCACCTCCGACCAGCGTGCAAATGGCATTACTGGTTCAGCAACAGCAACAGCAGCAGCAGCAGCAACAAATGATGTATCAACAACAGCAACAAGAACACAATATGGTGATGGCCCCTCACCATTATCAACAAGGTCAATACCCTCAACAGATGCAATATATGGCTTCTAATCCATTTGGAGATCCATTACCGGTAGCCAGCTATCCTCGCAATTCAATACCCCAAAATGGGAATTATAACCTAACTTGAATTCAGCTTCTTTCTCACTTAACCCTCTCCTCCCCGTACCTCCAAAAGGAATGTGTTCATTGACTCTTGTAGAGTAATTTTCTTTTTTTTCCTCTTAATTGAAATTTGATAATTCATTGCTAGCCATTGAATTAAAGATTTTTCTTTTTTATTATCTTTGACCATTGATGGTTGATTTTAAACAAATTATTTGGTTAACTAGCTAAAAGAAAGCTGCAAGGTTCCTATTCAGCTTTGCTCATATTTTCTAGGAGGAGAAAAGGAAGAAATTTTTGGCCTATAGATACAAGTTAGCCAATTGCTGGAGGAAATTGACAAAAACCTTGATTTCCGAATTCTCCCCATATTTTCTGTAGTGTTTTTTTTTTTTTTTTTCCCTCAATGAATCGGCTAACTTTCACCTTGTAGTAATTATGTAATGTCCCAAAGTAGCTGAACTGACAAAAATGAGCGGACTCATTGTTAGATTACTCAAATTAGATTTATCATGTTTTTGGCCAAGAACCAGAAAACATTTTCAGTTTGATATTCTTATCCTAATTGATAGAAACACAGAACATCGTACCAAAAACAAACTGACATTTTTTTTCCTGAAAAAATCTACCACGCCACTTGTTTTCCTTTATCCATCTAACAAGCATGACGCATAATCAAATTTCACTCCAAGTAACCTCATAACGTATATATGCAATATCTCTTGGGCGTTGATTTTCGTGAATTAGAAAGATCCTTTCTAATCAAGTTTGAATTTGTCCGTTTGGAATCTGAACCCCTCCTGATTTTTATATTTTGGGCCATATTTTCTCACTGTTCAGATCACTCTAATCCTTAAAGATAAGAATAGAATAGAAGCAAATACTAAAACACGCGCTTTGTCGTGCAGAGGAACGCTCAAAGAAATACTTTTTTTTATTGCTTGCATGAATATACATTGACCCTATGTAAAGGGTCGTTTAGTATAAACATAACATTGAGGCCCAGCAGACTGAGAAGGGTTAATCCCGAACTATCAGGTACTGCATCGTGGGAAATCCCATTTGCTTGCATTGCCCTTCTAAGCAAGCTTCTCTATCCAAAGAAATTGCCCACTAAAGCAACTATAGTTCATCTAAATTACGGCTCATCCTTCCTCATCTTCTGAATGAGCTACATCGTTTGAAACTTTCAGAACCTTCACTTCTACTTTCACCTCCATCTTTTCTGGATCATTTACCTCTACATCAGCATCCACAAGATCTGAAGTCATGAAAACACAAGTATATGTGACTGTCTAAGCGTATAACTATACCAAAGTCACCACTTTTCAACACAAATGCGCACAATACATAACACTAAATTTTTGTATCTGTCCCGAAAAAAGTGGGATAAAATTAAATAGCATCTACAAATACAAATGCTCAACTCCCATCACTTCACATGCTCCAAAGAGATAATTGATTTCAGTATTCATATAAACAATAAGGCAAGAGACCAGTTAAGTGCATATAAAAAAAATGCTGTGCTTATGTACATTAAGTGGTCAGGAAATTGTCTCTACAGTTTACATAGCATAGACAGATTCGATGTCATCATGAGAAGAGAACATAATTCAGGGTGGCTCCCACCAAAATGCATTTTACATGAGAAGTTTGAATTTACAAGCTTCAACATCCAAACCAATTAAAAATGAAAACATGAAATGATTTCAAAACAGTGTACAATAAGTGTTCTCTAACATCTGACTTTCACAAAATGCATATATAGGTTTTTAGTCCATGAAATCCTTCAATTCAATTCACTCATTCTATGTATCATAATTTTAATGATCAGAATATGAAAAGCCCCCTGGATAGCTAATTTTAATTAAGTAAAGAAATCCAATGCAAGAAGGAAGAGCGAAACCAACGACAGCTTACCTATGTCTTTAAAAAAAGACATCTTCTTACAACTCCTTTCCCTGGTTCTAGGAAAAGACTCTGTAAATAATGACATGCCGTCCGGTTATCTAATTGTTTTAAAAGGTCGTATCCGGATTTCCGGAATCTCAACAAGGGTTCCAGCATTCTAAAGGGAAGGGGGAATGAACAAAGCTTGCATCACTTCTACAAGCCTTATGGATGCGATATAGGTTCCCATTTTCTTCATTCGGTTCACTTTGCTGGACAAACCAAAGAAAAGGCCCAAATTTGTGCTCATCCATTAATTCCAATGAGATGTTAATGAAGCACAGAAAAATAAAAAAGAAGATACAGCCAATATCATCACATGGAAATATCAGTTCGTCCATGAAATCCCACATTAATCTAAATAGGCATACCTTTGAGGAAAAAGTTAGAACAAGGCCAACCCCGGAAGTTGGAGCCGGAGAGGGACTCCTCATCACTGAGTTCATTCGACAATTTCTCGGCCAAATCGATGACTTCTGACGGGGTAGGTAGAGGTGGGACCCAAAATGAGGAGCCGGGAGAGAAGGGAAGCCAATCGGGTGTGGCTTTCTGGACGAGAATCCGTCGGAGGAGGTCGTCGAACTTCTTCAGAGCTAGCTCGTGTCCATCGTCTTCCAAAGCGGCCGAAGGTGAGGAAGATGAGGTGAGATCGATCTCAAGGAATTGGGGTTTGCTAGGTTGAGAGGATCGATGGCGATGAGCTATAGTAACGCAGGAAGGAACCGTACCCTTGGATTTGAGAAGTGAATGCAAGGAGGAGGAGGAGGAGGTGGCAGAGTAGTGGAGGGTCTGAGAGAGGAGCCGAGCCATGAGATAGAGATGGAGCCACAGTTACCGTCCTCTACCTGGGAAAAACGGAGCGGGTATGCGCCTATTTGAGGGGGCGGGAGAGAGGGACTAGATGATAGCACGTGGCGCGGAGGGTGACATCGGTTTATATATCTGGTTCGACCGGGTCCGGTTCAAAGTAACTTCTTCCACATTTCCGAGTTATTGTCGGGTTGGAGAAATTCCATTCGAAAACACGGACAAATCTTACGTGTTGAATACTGATTGGGCCCACAGGCAAATCCACGTAATAATTTCTATTTGTAAGAGTAAAATCCACGGATTTTTTTTTTTTTTTTTTTTATCGTGTCTTTACTTTCATGAATCAAAGATTTATATTTTCAGATTCCCAGTTCGTATTTCAATCCGAAAGACTTGAACGAGAATCCGATCCCTGTCCTATAGTGCTCTCGGATTTCTCTAATGGCGGAAAACTCCTCCGAAACGGCGTCGTCGACTTCACAACCATCTTCTCATAAATCGGGCCCGGAGTCCCTCGAACAATCCCAGGTGTTTCTTCTAATTTCAATTCCAGCTCCATTCCAAGTTTAAGTTCTTTGTGCGTCCTTCATTTGATTGCATGAATACATAAAGTAGAAAATGTGAAAAATAAAAATTTTGGTAGGATTAGATGTGAAAGTGGTTCTCTCTCTTTAAGTTTTTGAGCCAAAGCTCAAAGTTTTTTCCATTTAAAAAAAAAATCTGATTTCCTAGAAGTATTCATGGTTTTTTAGCTTTAATGCATATATGTGTAATTAGATCATGATTTTGGGGGAGTTCTGTATCTCAGGTTCCAGCATTTTCCAGTTTTCCACCTTTTCCAGATGGGTATAATCAAATGTTTCCGGTCATGTACCCTGCACTAGTTCCAGGGTTAACACCTTCACAAACACAAAATCAGGAGCAGACGAACCGTGGAGCTGGAATATATGCTGTTCCTATTTATCCTTTTATGGGGCATGTTACTGGACTTCCGCCTAACACTCTGATTCCTCTTACCTACAGTACACCAACGTAAGTCATTATCAGGAGCTTATATTAATTGGCTAATTATTTGATTTTTATGATATCTGCATAACTCAAGGGAAATACATATATGGTGGTGCTTTTTCTGATGTTCAATGATATGTAGAAAGAGGGATATGTCAGAAATTCCCTGGTACTGTTACATCTTGAATTATAATATCTCTAGTTGAAATTACCAATTAAGTCATCAGTGACAGCGAGTGCTGCTTAGGAACAGCCTTTGAAGAATGCCAAAATAAACGGTAAACAAAAAAATGCCCAAATTACATTCATCATTAAGGCAATGAGAACGGTGCAACTGCCAGCAATACAAGGCAGGAGTTTGCCATGTAGTTTTGGTTGAGGTTCCCCTGACTTGCGATTGGTGCTAGTAAGATGTTGATGATATTGTTTAGGTATCGGGGGAATTTGTTTGTTATTATAGTTGTAACATGCTTTCACCTGGATGATGATTTTAGCTTGATGCATCCTTTGCTGCTTTTCCCTAATAAGTTTCCCATGTAAAATCAGTGCTTCATGCATGTTATTAACTGAAATTTTCGTGACAAAAACCTAATTAAAGGTCATACACAAGGTTGCTTAACCATATATATCGAGCTAAATCTATGTTTTATAAGGCGTTCAAGTTAAATTGCAGAAACGAGACATATGGCATTCCCCTCGATGAATGCCAGCACTTTTGACATCATGGATATCTAATTGATTGAAAAACAAGGAACATACTTAACCGTCAGTCTGTGATGTGTTTTTCTTGTATTGTCATTGTCACAATTGTCCATAAACGATATGGTTTGGTTTATCTGACAATTAACAATTTTGAAATACATATGATGTCAGGTCTAATTTTGTCAGTCATAGGAAGTTT
Source organism: Bauhinia variegata (assembly GCA_022379115.2). Classification (NCBI taxonomy): domain Eukaryota; kingdom Viridiplantae; phylum Streptophyta; class Magnoliopsida; order Fabales; family Fabaceae; genus Bauhinia; species Bauhinia variegata. Next base: position 5,056,539 of record CM039430.1, on the reverse strand, counting down.
CTTAGCCTGATCATTTTTGGCACTGATCATTCCAGTAGTCCAATGTGCTTGTAGCATTTTCTTTTTACTCATTTTTACTTAGTGCTATGCCGTAAATATGAACTTACAGAGGAAATTTAACGGAAAATGGAATTAAGATAATGATGATATATTGGTGATAATGCTAATGATGGTTGATAATTAATGTGTATATTGATTGATATCAATATTTTCTTTCACTGTTTGGGCGCCATCACAGTAGGCCAAGTTCTGAGGCTGGTACTATTGACGAGAATGAGGGGCAAGCAGCACAACAACAGCAACAGCAGCAGCAGCCTGCACCTCAAAGACAAGTAGTTAGGAGATTTCAAATTGCATTTCAAATTGATTTGTTGCTTATGGTAAAGCTGGCAGCTGTGATATTTTTGTTCAACCAAGACGGTTCAAGACAGAGGCTTGTTGTCCTTGTGTTATCTGCTGCTATTGTATATTTGTAAGTATTTAATTTTCTGGTTGATTTGTTTTAAGATGTTCTCTGCTTGCAAGTTCTGCTGTCTTCCGATCAACTCAAACACAGGAAATTATAAATTATGGTTATAGATGATGCTTTCCTTATCTTTGTTTTTTCCTCGTTGTTAATATACCATAATTTTTTCCATGGGTGCATTTGTTTGTGTAAATTGCTTTGTTGTGTGCCCAATGAATTTACTAGCGGGCTAGTTTGCCAAAATTTTATCATAGTAAGATGTGTTGCAGATACCAAACTGGAGCTTTGACACCTATGATAAGATGGCTTTCCCAAGGCATGCAAAGAGCAGCTGCACCTCCTCAACCACCAAGACCTGCAGTCAGGGCTGAAAATGTTCCTGCTGCCAGGCTGGGAATTAACGATGCTGCTCCAGCAGGTATGATTCCCCGCCTCGTCTCCCCACTCCCCCGGCTTTTCCCCTTTCCACATGTACATATTATGGGCAAGTTTTTATGATTAAGATGATGATATTTATGATGTGATTTCGGAGGTATTTGTTTTTGAGGAGCTTCGTAGTAATTTTTCCCCCTCCTAGATGAAACGATTCTGTATGAAAAATTTAAAGGAATTCAAGTTTGGATCACTCATTGATATTACTTATTGCTTTATTTTGCTTATTGTCAACTAACGGCAGAGGGTCATCCTGAAGCTGAGATTGGGAACCAACCCACTAATGATGGAGACCAGGCAGTTCAGAATGAAAATGTGGCAGAACCTGGGGATGGCAATGGTGGCAACCAATGGTGGGGCATTGTGAAGGAGATTCAGATGATTGTTTTTGGATTTATGACTTCCCTTCTCCCAGGATTCCACAACCATATGGATTGAATTATATTTTGCAGCTAACCGGCCGATGATGCTTTTTTGGAGTATGCCAAAAACAATAGGAGGGCGACATGTTTTCTAAAATAAATGTATAGTGTAATTCCGATCGTTGTAACTGAATACTGTTAGTATGGTGCAATTAGTGTGCCATTTTTGTATGGTCACCAATTTTTCCCCCTTTCTCGTGGATTGTAGATACAAAATAGATTCTATGGCCTATAAGGAATATTTCTCTGGATATTTTATGGTTGAAAGTAATTTACAACTTATGTCTCTCATGAATTCTTTACTATTTTGAATGATCTACTTACCAGCGTTCCCCTTCTCTTTTCCGTTTTTTGATTAATATATTCGTCGGTCTATTGCCTAGTTTGCAAATTAATATAGTATAGAGAGGTCAGATAACTAGCAGACGCAATTGATCTCAGAATATGAGCCTCTGGACTTTTTTTGCCCCCCCACAGTTATAAGGGATGAAGACAATGATGAGGTGGCAATTCCTGGTGACACATCACTTCTTTTATTGACACATGTTTTCCACATCAGCACTAATCTAACTGGCGAAACTGTGAGAATTCAATTAAAAAAATTAAAACTATAAAAACCCCCGGGGAGGAATGAATTTGCAGTATATTTAAACTTATATATAATAAATGGATAATATAGATAACCAGAAACTGATATTTACATAATTTATCTCTCCAAATGTGGAGAAAACTTGGAAGTTGCATTCAACAGCTATGAAAGACCTTAGCAGAACACATTTTATTGCCACTACAGAATAGTAACTACAAAATTTCTATACAGTCAATATAGACTCCGCCTCACATCTCAGATAGAAGATTGCTGATTTTCCGAAGCTCTTTAAGAGCTGTCATGGCAGTAACCTGCCCTTTGCCTACCAGAACATTCTTAGAGAAGTTTTCTAACGAGGTCCCTTGTCCCCGTTCTTGCTGGAAAACAGACTCAATTACCTGTCATACAAAATCCAGTACTTTTAATCAGTCACTTTTTTCCCAACCAATCTTAAGTTTTCTAACCATAAAAATGGAAAAACCAGCCATCAAGTTACAAGAACATTACCTGAATGTGCTCAAGCATAGACTGCCCAATATTCCTCAAAGTGCCCATCACATTCTGGTCCACAGAATCCCCTTTGCAACTAACAGAACTACAACGCCCATCAGCAGTAGAAGAAGCTGTTGTAGTACTTTGATTACTAGAACTGTCGGTGGATTTTGTAGCCTCAGAAGCACCTACTCTTTTCTCAGCTATACCCTCACTAGCATTCTTACCAAACTTCCAAAACCACGGGAACTTACTCGGAAGAACCTTTCTCTCCTTGGAACCTACAGCTGAATTTTCTGTGGGGTCATTATTGCATACTGATGTAGGAGTTGTGTTCCCAGGAGGATCAGAAATTGGAGGAGGTGAATCATTGGCAGCGGCAAGTGCATTTTCATTGCATTCATCAACGGATAAATTTGATGCAACGCTACTTTTCTCCGAGGCATTTTCATGATCAATGGCCTCGTTAGGAGGACTATTTGAGTCAGAAAAAATAGACAAGTTTTCTTCACTGCCAGTATTTCCACTCAGGCTTGTATCTTCAGCAGTATAATGGTCGTCTTTACAATCACCACCATCTTGTCCCTCCACTTTACCTTCTACAGAAACATTATCCTGCTGGTTTAAGATTTCATGACAGTGCATTGTACCTATATCTTCTTCTGAGCCAAGTTTCCCAGAAAGATCTTCTAGCAAACTGCGTCTAACAGATGCCTTACATTCCTTCTTGCCATTATGAACCTTTGGTGGAGATGGATCAGATTCTGCCCTTTTCAGAGTGAATTTTACCTTTTCCATCCATCCCTTTTTTCGAGTAGGAATGTGTTTTTCTGCACCATCTTTCTTCTTAAGTTCTTCAGCATTATGAAGAACTCTCCACTTTTCTTCCCAATAGCTATCAGTTACCAGATTCAGAGGAGTTTTGGGAGAAACTGATTCAGATGGAAGGGTCACAGATTTTGTCATCACTGATTTACTTGGGTTATAAACCCCAATAAATATAGGTGATGAGGATGAAATGTCAGTACTTAATGCAAGAGCCCACAAGGATTTAGCCTTCTCCAGTAGCTTATTAATATTAGCGTTCTCAGGGAAGTTTAATAATCTCTGGAGACAGATTGTAGGATTTTCAGTCGCAAGTAGTGAAGATCTTAACTGAAGTAATATTGCTACAGCCATAGCAATGATAAATGTCCCTCGAGGTGAATGTAAAATCCTAAAGCCAGAGTCTGTCTCATCATCAACTTTTTTTGCCACTTTTCTATTATCCGATGCAAATATCTCATCCCAGATGATCAAGAGGTGGCCAAGTGAAAACTCTCGTCCAAATAAAACTCGCAACCAGCGGAGAGCAAAATACTGGGGTTCAACCCCAAGATCAACAAGATGGCTGTGCAGGGATGAATCCACAAGGGAAAGTAACTGATACATGGCAGTAGAAGCTTCAATTACGGGTGGTAAGCCAGTATGAGACCCAACTGCAGGGGAGGATAAGAAGAAATCTGCCATTGCAACTGAACCACGGGACCCATTCATTAAAGCATCAAACATACAGTAAGCATCATGTTCCAAAAATTTCTCCGATAAAACAATACCCAGTTCACCTTCAGCCCCATAAGCATCACTTAGCAGTACAATAGTCTGAATCTCAGGATCAAGCTCATCAAGACGCTTCGTTTTCATTGCATTTCCATGGGAGTCAATTTCATCCTCCATCAAATCTGGAGATTTGCTAAAGTCAAAGTTGTAAGAAAGATCATTCTCTTGGCATAAAATGCCATCAAATCTGTCTGTGAAGTGATCTTCATAAAGCTTACGAACTTCTGAAAGACGCTCCAAATCAACTTGGAGAACATACAGCAGTGGAGCCAGTAATTCATGCATCCCTACAGTTAAACCCAGAAGAAAAACAATTCTAAATTATCAAGGAAAGTACTTTAGGAGTATAAGTGGATGAAACAAACACAATAATTACAATAATTTAAAGTGAACTATTAGTATAACATCTAATAAAATACCCATCCCAATAACGGAAAGCATACTGAAAAAAAAAAATAAAAGTTGATGGTGTGTCTTGTGTCTATTTGACAAGGAAGATGATAACACTTTGGACTATGTGCAACTCATAACTGGGTAAATAAGGGTAATAATAATAAGACTAAAAGCACTAAGGGCTGCATCCTGAAGAGCAGTTTGTCTGTGTGTCTGCGCGCGGGGGCACATTAATGTGCCACCGGCATACAGATCATAGAAATTTCAATTAGTTAAATGGTAAGAAGCTTAGCATTGCATTAATTTAAACACGCGAGAAATGATAACTTTATAAGAGAAATAACAACAGCATATATAAGCAAACATCATTTGGCCAAGCAATTTACCTTGTCTATAACCACACTCTGGATGCCTAAGACACCAGAGCAGTAAAATTCGTCTCAACATGCCTTGGCATCCAGCTGTCTGGAAATAGTTTCCATGTTCTGGGTATAGACGAGACAAATCCTGATCAACCATTCTCTCCAGCTCCGCATTACGGAAAAAACGACTCCATGTACTATCTGCATATTAAGGCCATATTATATTCACCATAAACAAGATTGCATTGCAAAGAGGAGATAACGGAGTAAGGCTGACTAGCTAGCTATAAATATACTTGAAGGTGTTGCAGGAATATTTGGGATCAACATCATTAAAACACATCCAAGAGTTACTTTCCTTTATATACACTCGTTTCTTTACTTCAACCATTTCAATTGGTTACCTCTAAAGCTTTACTTAATCTTCTGATAGATTGAGATGTTATTAAATAAGACGAGAGCACAACTATCTTCTTCCAGAGCAAATTGAATTTTCACATATCGGACCTTGAAAAATAGTAAATGTCATATACTCTTACTACTAAGAGAATACTGTGGGTAAAACCAAACTCTGGAAAAGTTGAAGGAACAGAGTGCATTAGCATCACAGGTATGCAAAATGTTTGCTAGTTCTACAGGATTCTACAACCAGCTCAGTAGGTTCAACCGCAAAAGCATCGGAAAGGAGTGGGAGAAAAAGAAAAATATTTACCTGGATTTTGTGAGAGTGGATTGTCCATTGTAAGATAGGGTGAATTACTTCCGTCCTTTGGAATATGTGGATCAACTAAGAGACGTCTTCTCAAACTAGCATACCTGACAATATATAATACAATCTTTGTTCACTATGCAAACATGTACAAACTCAACACTAAAAGTGCAATTAGCCGTACAAATATGCGGTAGTTTTGATAGATCTATGATCACGAGATTAATGAAGAAACACCTATACCGAAAAACTCATTTTCCAATATGGCAACACTATAGTAGGACAAGCACTGAATTTTATGAATAACATATGCAACCCTCAATCCGAAAAGAAAAACTAACCATGTAGTATAAGCAAAATCAGAATGCTAGTATGCTTACATCAATACCTTGGAAATAATACCGGACTATAAATATTATTCAAATGCAATATTTTGAAAGGTGGGAAAAGAAAGCAGGGGACAAAAACAGACAAGGAAAAGCCACTTGATTATCGGTCAATAAGCTTTGGACTTTGTATCGAATTTAAGCAATACAAAGTCTATAGAGTACTATGAAAGTCCAAAAGAGGTGGAAATTTAAGCATATAAGGCCTGCAAAAGAGAGAGGTGTGATGATGGAGCTGAACTACCTCCTTCGAGAGTCAGCTGCGGCCCTACGAAGATCATCAATGGAAGCTGAAGATGAAGATGGCAAAACCCCAAGATTTATTCGCCAAAGCAAACCTCTTAGACCTCCGAAACGTCGATTCTCCAGAGCGGGTCCTTGAGAAACAGATTCAGGGCTGGGAGAAGGCACCGACGATGGTTCTGGCAATAGCGGATTCATCAGAGCTGGCGGCATGATTATCCAGCAATTCCTCACAAACCCAGGTCCTCGCAGGCAATGAAAATCAAGACAAAACACGAGTTTTGCAGAAAACCAACAAAATTTGTTTGGAAATCTGAAGAACCGCAACGAAAAAACAAATTACTTAAATTTTTCCTAACTGGGAAAACAATAAGATTGACGCAGAGAAGCTCAAATTCTGGGAGAACAGCAAAGATATTTAAGGGGACACAGAAAGGAGAAAAATCGGGAGAAAACAACAACAGGAATCAGATAAACAGCGAATGAAGAGCGAAAGCTGAATTAGAGGGAAGAATTGCGGTGGTCAAAATGGGCTGACATTGTGGAGGAAAAGAGAGAGAGTCACGTCCCAGTTTGAGAGATGACAGTCTCCTCCCCAGAGAAATGAATAATTCTCCAAAACCACACTCGCATACTTTTCATTCTCTTCTCTTCTCTTCTCTTCTCTTGTCTCGCTTTTGAGAGCCGGAGAGATTAGATAAGGAGAGAAAGAGAATAGCAAGTTTGTTTCTGCACAGGAAAGGAAAGTAGGATAAGCAATTCGCGAGCTGTCTTCTTCAGCAAATTTCTGTTTATGCGTCAGTTTTTCTAGGCCTTCTGCTACTCTTAATAATTAATATAATAAATTAAAATGTTAGTTATTTTGTGAAATTTATAATCATGATATTTTATATTTTATTAATTTCATTTTCCATTTCAATAATATATGCCAAGCTTCTGACAGGAACTATTCTCTATCATGTATTGGTGCAATGAAAATACCAATTTGATAGATTTGCTATCTTGCAAATTATGGTAAATATTTTTTTTTGTTATTATATAATTAGGGAAATCTATCATGTTTTTTCTTTACAATAGCATATCTTTTTTTAAAATCTAGATATAATTTTTTTTTATAATTAAATCATTATAATCTTCCTTCCAATGCGGAGGGCTGACTATTAGGTCAAAAGAAGTTTTTACCATATTATATAATTTTTTTTATAAAAAGTAAAATTAGTATGAGGAAGTTATGAAGAATGTTTTTCTCAATTATCCAGATCCTTCTAATGTTTATTCCAAGATGTGGAAGGGAGTGTGGAAAATACTAGCCCCAAGTAAGATCAAAATATTTATGTGGAGAGCCCTGCATGATGCTTTACCAACAAGAGCAGCTATTGCTCATCGCCTAAATCACGAGGATAGCTGTTGCAAATCTTGTAGAGAAAAGGATGAGTCTACCCTCCATATGGCTGCACTCTGCCCTAAAGAACAAGAGGTATGGTTCATATCAAAGCTAAGTCTTAGACTAACATATTTCAATGCTACATCATTTCGAGAACGGTGGTTGTTGGTTTGGGACCTACTCAAGAGGGAGACTAATAGCAGGAATTTTATTTCTTTGGCTCTTTTTACCCTTTGGAGAATTTGGAAAAAGAGAAATGATCTAATCTTCAATGACATCAGTTGGACTAGTGAGGAAGTAGCCAATAAGGCAGAGAAAGACCACTAAGAGTTTATAGTTTTCGTGTAAACATTACTAATCTTTTTGTAAACTAATGTTCTGTATAGGAGTAGTCTTTGGCTTTAATTAATAGTCAATTCTTTTAAGAGATCCCGTAAAATTCTTTTATATTATGAGAGTACTGATTAAATTTTATAAAGTCTCTTATTTCATTCAATAAATTTATATTTTTGAAAAAAGAAAAGAGAAAGAATGGTAGGCAATGGATAAAGACTAAAATAGGCCCACCATATTCAACTAGGTGCCCCAGCCACCAGTACAATAAAAAGTATAGTGGCGCGGGCATATTCTCTTTCGTTGCCCTTCAATGCTACTAGCCGTTGGACACTTTCTTTGGATTTAAGTGGAAATTGCTTAGAAATTTTATCGCACTAGCTAGTGGGCAGGAGTCAACCATTTTTTTTTTTTAAGATTTTTTAAAGTAAATGCCAAAAAAAATGAAAATTTTATTTGCATCATCAGAGTAAAGGAGCAGTTAAATAAATAAATATAAGGGGCCAACTTTAAAAGAAATATAAAAGTTGTGTCAAAATTTTTATGGTTACGAGAGATGGAATATTAGAGATGACGTGGAGAATACGGATACGTGTCTATCTTTATCCAATCTTTTGTTTACAAATATAAAAGTAATGGACACGATTCATCGTTACTTTTTGATGATTTGGTACAAGAATGTTACGTGTTACTTATAGCTCAATCCTACCCGTCCAATTCTGCTAATGATATTAATGAACGGCTTCGATCATCAACTATACAAAGTTCTCAAGGTAGTCTTCTTTAATGAGAGTCACATTTTTTATTTATTTATTTAAATAAGCTACGTTAATTACTGGATTGATCCTTTTCTTTCTTGTGTCAACTGAGTTTTAATATCTCAACTAAAAAAAAAGGAAATTTTTGTGTTAATTAATTAATTAACATGATCAAATAAGAAAAATTATTTGAAGTCTTAATTAACATTAGAGTAAGTAGTTGGTTTGGTTATCATGATAATTTTATTAATGTTTCCTTAATTTGTTTGCATTCAATCAAGTGGACGGTGCCTCCTCTAATTAAATTCAATCAAGGTTGTCTTAATTTGTTTTGTTTAATCACCAAACATATTCAATTGCGTATAATTGTGTTAATTTGATACTGACATATATATACATATAAATACATAAACAATAATTTATTATATAGTATAATATAGAATATAGTCAAGCCATATATATATGTACAAAAAGAAGATATCAAATAATTTTTGTGGTGTGATCGATCGAACTGAGTGCTTAATTAATTAAATGTTGGTATGCCCAGTTGTCCTTCCTCATCTGTTATCTTTTGTTAATACTGATTGATATCAGAACTTTTGACGGCCTATATTCACAGAGAAAGACAAAATTAATTCAGACTTCATCACAAGTTGAATTGATCAGAATGAACGAAGTGACTTCAATTGATGATGATCAGATTTACCATGAAGAAAGTTTCAAGATCTTTTTTTTTTTTATTATTATTATTATTTTGCATGCATGTGTGATGTTTCACACACACACACACATATATATATATATGATTGCATTTATAGAAATTTAAAATATTAAGCCACATTAAAAATAATAAAAATTTTAAGTTATTAATTACCCTTTCAAATTATTTTTTTATACATGAATATTTTCACCTTACATTAATTAATATTGTTAGAGTTTCAAATTAATTATTGCATGCATATAAATTGGAAACAATACGGTATAATTTTGCTTTTTGCATGTGTGGCTTTTGTGCTTCAATTTTGGCCCACCACATCTGTGCTTGCTTGAAAAGTGCTTCCATCGGATTGAACACTAAGCTCAATCTATCATTAATATAGGTCGTGTTTATTAAGATTTTTCACAAGTAGCTTTCAGTTATTTAATATCATTATGCCATTTTGTTCATTGGTCCCTCCCTCTAATCAATGTGTCTTTCTATTAATGCGATATAAACAATTTTTTTAAGGAAGAAACTGTACTCACAAGATGGAAATCTGTGGGACAATGTTATTCATGGCCAAAAATAAATAAATAAATTATGGCTTCGAAATGGTGAATTTTTCAATGGCCAAAAAAAAATTAGAGATGGCCCATTGCCAACTTTTTTTTTTTTTTTTTCTCTCTCTCTCTCTCTCTTTTCTGTCGTATCATGATAAACAAAACATAGAAGAAGCCCGATGTATATACATCAAAGAGCATAAGACCCTTATAGAGCACTCGGCATTAGCATTATTCTTTGTCTTGATGTGATTTCAAGTGCACTTTATGCTGTCTTTTGTCTAAACATTCTAAATATGATTCATGAGATATACGTATATGCATGTTCAATCTCAAAAGACATCATTTTCTTTTGGTTTTTACTATAATTATCATTTGCTTTGCAAATTGAAGTGTTGTTCATTCTTCAAATAAAAACCTAGATAAGTTCATCATTATTTTCAATTTTAAACATCTTATTTAACAAATACAGTTCATAATCATCGTTTTCAATTGATGTCATGCACGTTCTGAATGTTTTTTAGTTCTAAAACAGTTTATAAAATAAAGAAAACTTTATTATTTGTTCTTGCATCGTCTCCATATGCAGCTGTGAGAATTACCTATATAGATCAATCCATATGTGTGTATTTTGTTGAAATGAAAATGAAAGTACCATTGAAAATACACAATAATTACTGATCATTTCTATTGTTATTATTTATTTCTAAAATACATATTATTGAAATTTGTCCAGTATTTTTCTCTCTGTTTAATTATGTCGGGGTCCAAGTATCTTGTTGAACAAATCATATGCCTGGCAGGAGCGGGACAAACCGACTATTGATTTTGTAAACACCGAAAACAAGTGAAGGCCCAATATGGTAATGGCATGGGTCCTCGTCACTCTCCTCAATAAGAGAAAACAAAAGAACATAGCTCGTGTCGAACTAGCTGGTGTTGGGACCCGAAGCTTCCCCAACTTGAAAGCTTCATTATAATCCTTAAATCGAAGATGGCAGATCCCAAAGTCCTAAGTGCATGTTCCATTTCCAGTTTCTTCAGTCATATATACAAAGTGTTCACAACTTCATAAGAAAGGACTAGGTCATATCATCAAAGCAAATGTAAACTGCACCGACAGCCCGATTCAATGTACCAAGTACAACCTTAATCTCTTCAATCCTTAAATTGGAAAAATCCCCTATTCTGAATTTTTCATAATTTCCTCTCACTTCTACCAAACTATATCCTGGCTCTTTCCTTAATCCACTACCCTTCAACATCTTCCTCGCATTTGCAACATCATTCCACATATCATCCGAAGCATACAAGTTTGATAATAATACATAAGGCGAAGTAGTGACAGGATGAACTTGAAGAAGCTGTCTAGCTACACGTTCCCCTATGATAATATTTCCATGCAGTCGACAAGCTGAAAGTAAACTCCCTAAAATGACAGGATCATTCCCATAATTAAATTTCTTGATGTACTCTTCTGCCCAAGATAACCCTCCAGCCCGCCCAAGCATGTCAATAAGGCATGAGAAATGCTCAACATTGGGGGAAATTCCATAAGCTTCTTCCATAGAGTCGAAGTAAAATTCGCCCTTGCCCACCAACCCTGCATGGTTACAAGCAACTAATAGTCCAACAAATGTAACTGAATCGGGTTTTACCCCCATTACTTGCATCATCTCAAAAATTTCTATTGCTCTCTCACCAAGCCCATGATTTGCAAACCCAGCAATCATAGTATTCCACGAGATAAGACTTCGATGGGACATTCTACTGAAAACATCATGTGCGTATTGAATGGAACCACATTTAGCGTACATGGACACTAGCGCATTACCAACCCCTACATCTCGATGTGGTCTTGTTCTAATTAAATAAGCATGAATTTGCTTTCCACAGCAAATAGAAGCCTGCTCTGCACAGACAGCAATGATACTAGCATATGTGAAGTCATCAGGCCGTATGGTGCATTCATGCATCATCTCTCGGAAAATTCTCATACCTCTAGCTTGATCATCACAACGAGAGTAGGCAGTGATTAGAGTGTTCCAAGAAATGACATCCTTATCTTTGATCAATCTGAACGCCCTTTCCACTTCTTCTATGGAATTAGACTTTGAATATATTGTCATTATCACATTGCCAATAAGAGAGGATGAGTCCAGTTCAAGTTTAATTGTTTGGCAATGCAATGACATCCCCGTTCTCAAATCACCTGATTCAGCGCAAAACCCCAACAATCCCACAAAAGTAAAACGATCTGGAACAACACCTTGTTGCAGCATAAGTTTGAACATTTGAAACCCTTTTTCAGGTTTATGGTTCTCTATAAACCCAGTAATCAGAGCATTATAGGAAATAGAATTTGGTTCTAATACATTAGCATAGACTGATAAAGCATCACTACACCGACCACACTTCATATACAAAGAAATGAGAGAGTTGGAAACAAAGGAGATGGATGCATGCCCACACTTTAGCGACTGAGCATGAATCTCCCGTCCAAGTTGAAATGCCGCAAGGCTCGCACATGAGCTGACAACACTAGCAAATATGTATTCGTTTGGAACAACCCGCAATTGAGAAAACAATTCGAGTGCCATCCAATACTCCCCAAACTGGTCATAACCAGATATCATAGCGGACCATGATACAAGATTACGTCGAGGCATTTCATCAAACACCTGGCGGGCATGGGAAATGTAGCCACACTTGGCATAAAGATTAAGGACATGATTAGAGATGAAAACATCAGATTGCAAACCTTTCCTGAAAACAGCGGCATGAAGGGATAGACCTTGCCGAACTGCCTTGGATTTGGAGCATTGATGCAAAAGCGAAGCAATGGCTTCTGGTACCATTAAGGAATCTATAAAGGTCACAGACTACATACATTAAGGAGAAGGACCAAAACTGCTTAGAAGAAACTCCACGATACACCTCCACCGTTGACAAGTACATACAGAGCTCTGTAACCAAGTACAAGGAAACTGCAGAGTATAGAATTATAGAAATTAGTAGATTAAATATGCCTAACTAACTAACTGATAAGTTATAATCAACTTGTTGTAATTGTAATACAGAATTCTTATTCAAGTTCAAATGATGAAAGCTCGGTAACCGTTAACTAAGTAAGAAAAGCACACGAATCTCTTGACCCTCGTTCGAATCCATGGGCTAGGCTCATTTTTGGATTTGAGGCCCAACTCAAATCGAGAAATTGGGCTGACGCCATGTTTTGTTTTTCATTATGAAAAACTATTCTTAACAATATTAAATTTTAAATTTTATTTTATTTATATTCAATATTTAATAAGCAAGTCATATTCCATAAAAATTAAATCAGATGTAGAAAGAGAAAAGAAGTTATGCAAATAAACAATAAACAAAAGAGAATATTAAAAATCCCCAACTTTGGCAATATTTTGATGCTTTGAATATTACAAATCGGGAGTCACTATTACTTAATGAGAGATCTTTAAGTGTAATTACGATTTGACCTAGGCAAGGCAATAAAAAATCTCCACGATTGGAGAATGACGCCAAATGATAGAAATTAATAGTATTTTGTCTTTCACTTTTCCCGTGATTCTTTCAATTATAATAATGAAATTCAGAGCCCACCTCACATGTTGGGTTCAATCACTCTATTCCCTAAGCAATAGCACAACTATAAAAAAGGTTACTATTCATAATAGGGATTAAGGACTATGTTTGGATGAAACTAAGAAATACCAAGCATTATCTCCAAAGCTAGAGAAAGTGACACGAATGCGTTTGATTTAGTGGCAAATAGACTATGAGTGTGTTTGACAACTTCAATAAATTAGACTAGTTTATAAGCTCATTCAACTAAATTAAACATATTTAATAAACGAACTTATTTGATTAGCTTATGCCATTTTTTCAAACACTATTTGAAGTAATGTATGAGATTACCGCGTATAATTTCTTATTATTTTACTTTTTATTTTTTCCCATTTTACAGAAAACAATAGTGAAGGGTTTTTTTTTTTTTTTTTGTTCTTTTCAATGTACAGATGGTTTTTAAAGTGATTTTTTTTTTCTATTTTTCTTAAAATAAAATCTGAAACTTTTTTAATTTTTGTATATTGTTTAATCGGTTGATAACAATTTTTTGTTCACAAAAAATTGATAAAATCATTATTTTGTATAAATATATAAATATCATCATTATGTTATATATATGTGTGTGATTTTTCCTGATTATACAAGTGAGCATCGTATATTTTATTTAATATTTTTTAAATTAACTTTTGTTAACAAAACAAAACTATAATTTACATAAAAAATTAGATAGAGACATCCTTTTATATCATTTTACATTTAACAACTAGTTCAACAATTAATTTTATCAAACAATTATAATTTAATATATTAAGTTTTTAACTAATTTATTAGTTAATTTTGTCAAACAAAGCTTAAATTTAATTTAAATGTTTAAAGTTTAAAATTTTAAAATTATAGAAATTTATTAATTATTATTTTTTATTTCAAAACAATATTAAATTCACGCACACTTTTTTACCGTTTCCCAATTATATCAAAACTCTCTTATTGATATAATTAATTGAATTGAATTAACATCTAAACTATACAATATTAGTTTAAAGAAATTCAATAAGATGTAAACTATATTAAATGCAAGATACTTCATTTAGAATCAAAACAATGTGCATGCATAAATCTTGAGATATGACTTTGATGGAGCTCCACCACCACCTTAAAAGGTGTATTTATTTATTTTACCCCTTGCAACTTTTTTTTCACTCTAAAGTCCATTATCTTTTGTCACATTGACAACCACTTTTGTCCCCATTTAGAAGAAGAAATGAGTGCATTGCCTGTCATTTTCAACAAAATCCATCAAACAATGGGCTATGACACATGGGGTCGAGAAGAAAGGTCAGCAAACATATCAATTAGTAACAGTAAACAATACCAAATCTTGCATGCAAATTTGTTAATCATACCACTTTGAATTCTAATCCCCCATAATAGTCTTCTTTATCAGACAGCCATCATAAAATGCCACTTACAAATATCTCTTTTCACATATTTACTCCCCTTTTCTCTTTCTGGATGACTTAGTTCACTCAAAATTAATTGAGTATTAAAATCTTCAACATGAATTAGAACATAATTAGATTAATTTTAAAAAATATATATTTTTGAGTTATAAAAATATAAATATAAGTCAAAAATTACATTAAGCTTTTAATTTTTTTTTATTGCTATCGCTTGTTAAAAAAAAAAAAAATAGAAATACAATTCAATTGACTTTTTTATTGACTTTAAACAGAAGCACTGTTGATGTTCAGAAATAGAAGCTCAAACCCAATTTTTTAAAAACTTATTTTAGTTAAAACACTTAAAAGTTGTATTTTTTTTTTTGCTAAAAATGTTTTAGTAAAAAAAAAAATTCAAACAAACTCTTAGTCTTATATTAACAGAGTATTAAATTGATCGAACGAAAGAGGATAAGAAAAAAAAAAGAGAAGAAGAAAATACGTATGATGAACAAGAGTCTTTATTTATTTAATCCCATGAAAGAAACTCGAGGCATGCATGATTGTGTGATGAAGTATACATTTGGAATCTTGCGGAGTGCAGTTGAGATAGGAGTATCACGAGATCACATGTGGCGCATAAGCATAAGGACGAATAGTGGTGGGTCTGCCTCATGTGCACTTGAGTAGAAATGCAACTATCGGAAAACACCATTTCTTCCTTCTCATTTCTCTTAATCCAAACAAGGCCTTGTCTCAACATCGCCCCAATCATCATCAACATTTTGGAAGAATGGAAGTCCTATGTGTACATACATTTCAGGACCATACTTACTCAATAACTCACATTCGATAGCCATTTTGCTTGAAAATGACTTTGCACTAGGGTCTTTTCCGAAAACGGATTACAGTGCAGTACAGTGCAATCGATTTATTGGCTGTCTGATACATTTGAAGCTGCACAATCAACACAATTTTAAACAGATCAAATGACTAACAGTTGACTGTAAGTAATCTAAATCCGATCTTATCTTTATCCTCGAGGTCATTGTTCACGACCAACATAGCTTCTCATCATACCATTTTATTGCGCTATGTTTGGCTACCTCTCAGGATCAATTTTTACAGGAAAAAAAGAAAAATAACAATGCAATTTATATTTTTTGGTCACTCAAAAATAATGGCTTAATAACACTCTTTAGATGGAGCAATAGCCGTAGATATTTTTTGGTGACTCATTCTTTATTTGATGATATGATAATTATTTTCTTTAATTGGTCATGTGTTCATGACTATATATTATAAACGCAACATTTAATTATCCTAATAGATGCCAAAATTTTGTGTGCAGTCTTTTCTTGCCCTCTTCGATTTTGAGACTTGAAGCAATGCATGTTAGGGGCAGGCTATATGACATACAAAGACAAAATGGTGGGTGCACAAGCTGATAAAGAGACATATTTGGACACTAGACATACTAACAATTACCAACTCCTTATCTATACTAATTAATTCTCAAGACAAATATCAAAAAATTAACTAACTCTCAAAACAAAACACCTTCACTTTCCTCACACATTTTAGGTATTAAATCAATTACTATTAAGATGAGAATTTTTATATAATAATTTCTCTTAATAATTATGATTCAATTTTTTTTGAATATTAACAAGAGAAAAATCATCAACTTTGATAAAAAAAAAAAAATGCTTGAATATATTAATTCCTCTAGCTCTAACTCCATTTTTATTTGAAATAAATTTTCATGAAACGTGGGGAGGTTTAGCGATATCCCCAAAAGCTAGAGGAAAATTATTACCTATAGCACCATAATCATTACAAAGTTCATTGGTCATTTTCTAAATCCACAAAATCTAATTCGAGATTTGTAATTGAATATCTGAAATTCTAATTTTTAGGTTGCTAATGAGTACTTGACCTTCACTTTTAATTTAATTAGAGTGTAGTAGTGCATCGACGCGGAAATAGATATAATTACATGGTACCCCATCTGGTCCAATCATCAATTTCCAATAATTAATTTCTCTCCTTTGATTTCGGGATGGTCAGGTCGCAGTGAATCAGGTTCAGGTGTAGGACGAGAGTGAGATGACTTCTATCAAACCATAAGGTCATCTTCGTCTTTTCACATCAACTGTCCGACAGCTTGCGCGCCAATGTCCTCTTCCCCTTTTATTTTTCCCTCCCTCCCCATGACTCGTCCTAGAACCAAAAAAGATTCAGAAAATAATTTAAAACTCGCATTAATTTAATTAAAAAGATGATAAAATTAGTTAATTAATTTTGAAAGCTTATGATTTTAATAATTATTTCCCTATATGACTCCCTCCACCATCTTCGGTTTCTTGTCTGTACAATCTTCAAAACCCTAACAACCATACACTCTCACTCTCTTACTCTGTCACTGGGATCTCGTTCTCGTTATTTGCGGGAATGGTGTTCTACGGTGACCATTAGATCTCCGATCACGGCAATGTAAGTGAGCTATATGCATCTGATCCCGTTTCTCAGTGATCGTGCTTACTCATTGGCGTGTATGTGAATCAACCTTGGTCAGCGTCTCCGGTTCGATTCGTTTTGCTTCTGTGAGTGATTGCATTTGCCTTTTCCTTTTAATACGATCACTTCTGCTTTACTTGCCGACTATTCTTTGCTTGGTCTAGTAAAAGTGCTTTATTCTGCGTTATTTTTTTTTAAATTTTTTTTTTTGGTGGTTTTAACTAATGAATGCTGAGTTAGTTACAGCTTCACGTGCTTTTTTGGAGTAGATGTGAGCAAGAGCTTCCGGGATCAAGAGTGGCATTGGTAATTTTCTTTTTTTGCATCAACTAAGTTCTGCAAACTTACAAATGGGTGTCTCAGATATTCAACCAGCTGTTTTGAGTGATTTCTTTGTCAGAGATGTAAAAATAGAGCTTCTATTTGCCCCTTATTTTATTTTTTGTGTACGTTTAACTTCTGTTTTCACTATGAATCCTACTCTTTTGCTTTCTGGATTCTATACTTCTGTCTCCACTCTGCTGATCGGGGCTTCAATCTCGTGCTGATTTTACTCTGGAACGCCCACATTTAGTTTCTGTTCACCCTTTCTTTGGTCAACGTCCTTCATCAATCTGGTCATTTTCAGAGACAATTCTATTGTTTGTTTCTTTTTAACTTATATATATTCTATAAATTATATTTAACATGTATTCAATTTTCTTTTTGGTAATGTTGATTTGAATTCCAAAATTAGGAACAGTAGCCTCATTACTATTGCTGTTATTTTCTGTAACTCAAGTGTTTTACAACTGTCATGGTCCGATTCCAGATAGAAAAGAAACAGTATCTTGTACTGTCCAACTTTTCACTCTCGAGCAAGCGTTCTTACGTGTTTTCTTTTAAGCCTTTTATGTTATATAGATATTAGCTAAGATTTTTGTCAGTGTCAGTAATATTGTCACCTGTTTTGCTATTTTGGAACTGAATTACCATTTTATTGATGGATTCTTATGCTTTGCCGTTTTATTGGTTGGATGATTAAACAGATTCCATAAACTATTGAAATTGGCACTTGATTACTGAAAATGAGGTTCGCAGACTTCTGGTGTCAATTTGTTATTCTATTTGCCCTTCTGCTTTCTGGGAAGGCAGAGATTTACATAGCAACTGTTGAAGGGGAGCCTATCATAAGTTATACAGGAGGTATTGAAGGGTTTGAAGCCACTGCTGTGGAATCCGAAGAGAAGATTGATTCCACAAGGTATTTGCAAATGTTTCTCCTAATTTTTCTTACTAAAAAGCATAGGAACTGTATCCCTTTGCAACCCTCACACAAATTTTATTGCATTGAGCTTAGGTATATGCCAAAACTTAATTCCGGCCATGACTTTTGTACCAAAGCTAACCGAGAGTTTACTTAGAGCTAGTTCTGTCTCTGTCTCTGCCTATCTGTTCCGCCCCCCTTTTTTTGAAAAAAAATAAAAAAATAAAAAATTCTACATTGTTTCTTACAGAATATTATTGATCTTTCTTTTGATAGTATTTCTGGGGTTACTTTTTCTTCTACTGAGCACTGAACCAAGAACTAGAAATTGATAGATATGGTAGCTTTCTCAATAATTTTGAACTTTTTTCCAGTGAATTGGTTACTTCGTATGCTCGTCACCTTGAGAATAAACATGACATGCTTCTTGGAATGCTCTTTGAGCGTGGGACTTACAAGAAACTCTACAGCTTTCGACATCTTATCAATGGGTTTGCAGTTCACATTTCCCCTGATCAGGTGGAGTCTTTTATTCTCTTTTTTCTTTACGATTCTATTTTAACAATTTCTTTTGAATTTCTCCTGTCTAATTTCATGATGTTATCCTCTAATATTAGTAGGCAGAAATCCTCAGACGTGCTCCTGGAGTAAAATCTGTTGAGAGGGACTGGAAAGTGAGGAGACTTACAACACACACCCCACAATTTTTGGGGCTTCCAACTGGGGTATGGCCAACAGGAGGTGGCTTTGATCGTGCTGGAGAGGACATTGTGATTGGATTTGTGGACTCGGGGATCTATCCACACCACCCAAGCTTTGCAATACATAATACTGACCCATATGAGCCAGTTTCAACGTACCGAGGAAAATGTGAAATTGACCCAGACACTAAGAGGGACTTCTGTAATGGGAAGATTATCGGAGCTCAACATTTTGCTCAAGCCGCAATAGCTGCTGGTGCATTCAACCCTTCAATTGATTTTGCTTCTCCTTTAGATGGGGACGGACATGGAAGGTTAGGCCCTGTATCCTGCTTCATTAATTTTCTCACTTGGACTCCTTCAAATATCTACTTTTAAGTACTGTCAGACTCACCATAGGGAAAGTATTCAATTCTTTTTCCCGTTATAGAAGATGCTGCGAGTTATCTCTAGTAAGCTCCGTGAATGCTATATTACCCGAGAATATTATGTATCATTTCCTGCTTATCTAAAAATTATGAAAACTAGTTGAAGTTCCACCTTAATCTGATATATGAACTGTAGTTCTCTGTTCTAGATTCTTTTATGTTTTTGAAGTCGATGGTATTAGGACTAGTTCTTAAAGACACATCTTCTAATTCAATCTTTTTGTATTGTTTTTTGTTGACATTTCCCGTTTTCTTTGCTTCACTATCTGGCAGTCACACAGCTGCAATTGCAGCTGGAAATAATGGAATTCCTGTGAGGATGTATGGTCATGAATTTGGTAAAGCAAGTGGAATGGCTCCCCGTGCTAGGTGAGGAATCTAACAGTAACCGCTCATTGCTTGAGCTAAACCAGGAGCTATAGTCCTAATGTTGCATTTGACACTTGGCATATTTGTGTTCAGGATTGCTGTGTATAAGGCACTATATAGACTTTTTGGGGGATTTGTTTCAGACGTAGTAGCTGCAATTGACCAGGTATGTATGTTTATTGACATAACATAGATATAAAAGCCTTTCCCCCTTTCCATGAAAATATTTTCTTTCTTTATCCTTATTTGTGTTTTTTTTTTCACATACTTGTTTTGTTACCTTGTTAATGTCGTGGGAATTTGCTGAAAAGTAAATCATCCATATGCCATAACTCATTTTTGTGAAGCATTGGTGTTGACTCATTGTCTCTTGGTTAAAATGTCTAATCTATTACCTTTTCCTTCTTGGATCTCCACAAAACCGTTCATGCTGGATTGTTTATGTTGTCATGTAGAGATGCAATCTCAAAAGCTAACATGAAATTGAATAATTCATCTAACCAATTTGTTGTACATTCTCCTCTTTTGTAACTGTTGGTTGTATCATTTGAAAATATCTAATTTATTGAATTTGGGAATGAACAGGCTGTACATGACGGGGTGGATATCCTCAGCCTTTCAGTGGGACCAAACAGTCCACCAGCAACCAC
This sequence comes from Bauhinia variegata, assembly GCA_022379115.2. Classification (NCBI taxonomy): domain Eukaryota; kingdom Viridiplantae; phylum Streptophyta; class Magnoliopsida; order Fabales; family Fabaceae; genus Bauhinia; species Bauhinia variegata. The sequence goes on along the minus strand of CM039430.1, from coordinate 5,035,770 downwards.
CAAAACCACTTATTTGAACCCTTTTGATGCTACCCTTCTTGGAGCTGTGAAAGCAGGTGTATTTGTTGCACAGGCAGCTGGCAATGGTGGTCCTTTTCCAAAGACCCTTGTTTCATACAGCCCATGGATAGTATCTGTAGCAGCTGCAATTGATGATCGTAGATATAAAAACCATCTGGTCCTTGGAAATGGAAAATTCTTACCTGGAATTGACTTGTCACGTGAGTTTTCCAACTTCTTACTATAGTCCTTCAGATATAAAAATGACTGCATGTAAAATATCTTTTGTTGGAGTAGGTGAAATTATGACACTAGGTCTCCCAGCCAAAAGAAAGAAACATTAAGTGAACAGAAATTCATCTGTCAGATATATGAGGCCTCTTCTCAATTGCTACTTCTTTTAATATATTACTTTCACCTCTGTTTTCTCGTGTGGCAAATAAAGGGAAAAGTAAGGAAGAAAGATATGAGAACTGTTATGGTTTTTGTCTTATTTGATGGCTTCAATTGCTGTCTGTATCCTATTTGCTATCTACTAGTTTGCCATTATACTTGTTCTTTTTGCCTTAAAGCATGCCTGATAACTTTGTACAGCTTCTACACCTCCAAACCAAACATACACATTAGTCGCTGCAAACGATGCGCTTCTAGATTCTTCAGTTATGAAGTACAGTCCCACGGATTGCCAAAGACCAGAAATGTTAAACAAGAAGTTGGTAGAAGGGAATATTCTTCTTTGTGGCTATTCTTTCAACTTTGTTGTTGGTTCTGCATCAATAAAAAAAGTTGCAGAAACAGCCAAGGCCCTTGGTGCAGTTGGATTTGTTCTTTGTGTGGAAAATGTTTCTCCTGGAACAAAATTTGATCCAGTCCCTGTTAGTATACCTGGGATTCTCATAACAGACGTTAGTAAGTCACAGGTACTTGACCCATCTTTACAGGCATATCTTTGTCAAGGTGGATATGTGATAACTGCTATCCATTGCCGTTTATTTCATTTCTTAGTTCGTAACTGATTACACATTTGGTCACTTATCTAATAATTTTTTCAAAAAAGAAAAAAAAAATGTCTCTTGTTCAACTTTATGATCAAAATAATGCCCTTTTGACCATGCTATTGGGTGCTTGCATGTTACTACTGTTCAGGATCTTATAGATTATTATAATATCTCTACACCAAGAGACTGGACTGGACGAGTGAAGAGTTTCAATGGAATAGGTAGAATTGAGGAGGGAATGGTGCCTATTCTCCATAAATCAGCACCACAGGTGGCGTTGTTCTCTGCACGAGGGCCGAATATAAAAGATTTCAGCTTCCAAGAAGCAGATCTTCTTAAACCAGATATACTAGCTCCTGGTTCATTGATTTGGGCTGCATGGTCTCCAAATGGAACAGATGAGCCTAATTATGTTGGTGAGTAAGTAGTGGTCTGACGATGTTGTGTCTTTGGGAAGTCCCTGATTGGATGTCATTCTACAGTAAACAGATCCCCCCTCCCCCAAAAAAAAAATAAATTCCTGATTGATAATAGAATAAACGCATTTAAAGAATGAAAAAAGCGAAGATTACGTCAGGGAATTCTTAATATTTTTTGGATTACATTTCTTAATATTGCATAATCAAGGAGGGGCGGGTCGAAGGAAAGCAAAATATGTATTATACAACTGATTATTTAAGCGGTCATTTACTTGAGCAGGAGAGGGGTTTGCGATGATGTCTGGAACTAGCATGGCTGCACCACATATAGCTGGGATTGCTGCTCTTATAAAGCAAAAACATCCACGTTGGAGCCCTGCTGCCATAAAGTCAGCCTTGATGACAACATCAACAACTCTAGACCGAGGAGGAAGGCCTCTTCTAGCACAGCAATATTCTGAAATAGAAGATGTGAAGCTGGTCCCAGCTACTCCTTTTGATTATGGAAGCGGACACGTTAACCCTACTGCTGCCTTGGAACCTGGGCTCATCTTTGATGCAGGTTTATTTTCTTCTTCTCTTGTTCTTCTAATAGAGAAAAAACAACATGGAAATATGGCTGCAAAAAATCTAATAAAATTGGCCACTGGCCAGTCTTACATTGGTGTACAAGCATTGGGACTAAAGATGTAGGTAAAATGAGTTTTAGACCTAACGAAAAATGCGTAGTTTCATTTTCCAATTTTCTCAATTGCTTTCTCTTATACTGGAACAAGGTGTGCAATAGTAAATTTTAGTATTAATACGAAAGAGGGGAAATGAAAAAAAATGAACTGCTTCATTCATTTTTTAATCATGTTGTAGGATACGAGGATTACTTGGGGTTTTTGTGCACAACACCCGGCATTGATGTTCATGAGATAAAGAACTACACCAACTCACCATGTAACATTTCCATGGGTCACCCGTCAAACTTAAACACTCCATCAATCACACTTTCTCATCTTGTGGGAACTCAAGTTGTCACCCGCACTGTTACAAACGTTGCCGAGGAAGAAACCTATGTGCTCACAGCCAGGATGGCTCCTGCCATTGCCATTGAAGTAAATCCTCCAGCAATGACCATCAAAGAAGGTGCATCACATAAGTTTTCGGTGACACTTACAGTTCGCTCAGTGACAGGAACCTACAGTTTTGGAGAGATTTTGATGAAAGGCAGCAGAAGACACAAGGTGAGGATCCCTGTCCTTGCCATGGGATACCCAAGAAGATAGTTTGGTCTGGTCAGGGAAGCAGGGTTATGTTGGTAATATTCTTTGTAACTTGTATGGAATAAGTCTAGAATATCGTATTGAATAGGGTGTAAAGGTAAAATGGTGTAATGGGGAGACTCCTAGTTTCTTCCACTAGTGAAGTTTTGCTAATATGTTCAGTTATTTTCTCATAATGCTTCGGCGTTTAAACCTTTGATGTTCTTTCCCCGATATCCTTGTTTACTGCCCTTGTAATACATCAAAAGAGCAAAGATTATTGGAATATGACAATGATGATACCTGGGATTAATGTTCAAACCAAGTTGGTTCACGAGTTAAGAAAGGAAAATTTTCAACGCACTCCCAGGGTACAACTCAACTAGACTCTACCGGTGGAGGGCATGGGGCCCTTCGTATATTTACTGGGTAGATCTTTGATGGTTGTCAAAGGTCAAAGGCGGAAGCTTAATGTTAAAATTTTAAAGATTCTGTCTTGTTGCGTGGGTTTGTTATACTGATCATCTTCTCTCCATAGTGTCTTTCCTCTTTCACGTGATTTCCTCGCTCTTTCACTCGCAATAGAATTTTTGAAGTGTTTGTTTTGTATTTATTAGGTGTATGCATTTGATTTTGAACAATTTTCTCTCCCATATGATGACAAAACGACTGTAGATGCATGTTCATTCATGAATCTCTCAAGTTTGTAAGTGTTCATACAATTCCCCTAAGATGTCTGACTAAAAGACATTAAATGGAGCATATCTAGACAAGTTATGCCCTCTGTTCCTAGCCTCTCTATAAGGGACCAATTAATAATGTTTAGCCAAAAGGGTCCTTGGATTCCTCAGTCTCAGTGTTGTAGTATGTGAAGACCATAACATAAAACTTTGGATAGTGCGTTGTTTTATTATTTACTCACATAAATAATCTCTGGTACAACCGTGCTAGGGAGAATTGCCTGATCATATCCGAAAGCCTATAATGTGTTCCGTGGACATTCACTAAATGGCGAACTGTATTCAAATGGTAGATACCCTTTTCTATCCCATACTTATTTAGGGGTGCATACATGACATGAAGATATCATAACTCACATTTTGAACTTGACTTTGCTTCCATGGAACTCCTTAGGTTATGCACATAGAGCGGTGCATATATACATGATTTATATGTGTTTGGATTCAGAAGAAGCAAACCAAACAAAACAGATAAAGGAGTTCCTATCGTTGACCCACAATATCATGCATTTATGGCCTAATTATCTAGTCCGCCCACTAAAATCATTGACTGAAATTTATGTTTTATATGATCTCTTTTATTCACGATCCCACATTTATCTTGAAAGTGAATTTGGTGTAATTATTCTCTTTTATTTATTGTTGGTATAATTACTGATGTAATAAATTATAAATTATTAAATAATTGTTCATTACTCATATATCACAATTTATATAATTTATTATGAAAAAATGACCGCACTGTAAATCTGGATTCATCTATCTCTTAAACCCATACTCAAGTTGAAGCACCTAAATTGCAGCTCAATCATAAGTGACAAGTCAAATAAATCCCATCACCGTCTCCGTAGAGCAGAGATAATTGTTTGTATCTTTCAAAATGAAAACCTACGTACATTACTATAAATTGGATCAGTATGACTGACTGTTATGTACTCTTCTGTACCATATTAATTGGTCAAACAATCCAAAACATCCCAGAGTCCAAATCCAATTGAAAGCAATCGAAGACAACAAGCAAATAGTATAGGTAGAATCTGTGTACAATACATCAATTGAGTTTTCTTTTTCCCCTTCTCTTTCTGGCTATACATATGTATATTCAGGTTCATTTCTCCTTGATTACAATGACCAACTAGTGGAGGTCAAGAAAATAACGTACTCTTCGTAGTGGACCCCTTTGTTGTTCCTTTTTTTCATTATTTGAGATGGTTTAGTGACAATTTTTAAGTCACATTATTGAGAAGAATTTGTTAATTACTGTTTGTCATCCTCAATAAAACTAGTATTATATTCAAAAATGATACAAAAATACCCTAAATATAAACCAAAGAGAATAAATATGACATAGAAAATAGTTCAACTGTGAACTGTCTCCTATAACAATATAACGATGAAACAAATTCATTGCCTCCCAAGTCATACATAAGACGCTATATTTCTTGTAAAATATAAAAGGGATCCTCTTTCAAGTTTTTTTTGAAAGGAACAACTCAAATTTATACAAACGAAAAAGAAGTTAGCTTATTAAAAAAAAAAAAAGTTGAATAATTATGTTATCTAGGCTTTGTGCGAACAATTTTGATCTATTGTTGCAATTTATGATTTATTCCCCTTTTTTTTTCTACTTGATCAATTTTTTTTTTCAGGTTTTGCTTGCATTTATTTTCTTTATGAATTTAAAAAATAAATGCTGAAAAAAAAAGAAAAGAAAAAGGATAAAGTTAAGCAACCCATCGCCATATATAGATAGTTATAGAACTATATATATGTGGCGTTGTCTGTACTTCTGGCTGTCTTAAGCCATAAATCCAATACTTTATATAATTGAAGAAAACCATTCATTCATTCAAACACCAAAACCCAAGCTTCACATATAAAAGCTATATATATATAAACACACTCTTTCTCACAGCCTCATCTTATATTCACCAACGCTGGTTAGCTCCACTTCTCCTTCCCTCTCAATTTTGCTGGCACAGCGTTCTCTCTCTCTCGATCTCTCTCTCGATCTCTTCAACTTTCACAATGGTACGTGCTCTTTTCGCCCTCTGTTTCTGGGTTTAAGTTTTTGATCTCTCTTCTGTTTTCTTTCTGGGATGCCGGCTGTTTTCCGGCACGTAAAAAGGTGGCTTTAAGCCTTTGGACGGCTGACAAAAGCGGTATTCCGGCGACCTTAATTTAGATTCTCTTTTTTTCTGGGCATGTTAGCTGATTGGTGCTGGCAGCATTATAATATTCTTTTTTTATTTATGTGTACATACATGCATGTGAAAGCGAAATGAAAAAAGTCGATGAATTCACGGTAGGCAATGCCTTTGCTTTACTGCGTTTCCAAACTTGATTGTGTTCATTGGCTTTTGCTCCTATTTTTCCTCATTTCCAATCTTTAACGCCAAGTTACACATACTATTATTGTTGCAAAGTCAATGCAGGTTCTCAATTTTTTCAGGAAAAAAAAAAGAAAACTATTTACTGAAAATCTCAGTAAACTTATTTATAGTTTTCTGAGATCATCAAATTTAGTGTTCTCCGTTTGACCTTGTATATATATATATATATATATATATATATATATATATATATATTTTTTTTTTTTCCTTATTTTCTCATACTAGATTGTCTCTATTTTGTGTTTTTCTTTTTGTTGGGTACATTTACATTTTCTTTTTTAAAAAAATAAATTGAATTTCGATCCGCAAATTTTGTGCCTTGGTGGGAATCTACTTTTGTTTGTAGCCAACTAGCAAACTTGCCTTTAAAGAATAATTGATCTCCATTATTATTATCTTGAGATTAATTAAAATTTTATTTTAAAACAAAAAGGTTAAGTTTAGTATAGCCTAATTGAGTTTAAATTTAATAATTGTTCAGATGGGTGGCGATTATTTTTATGCTACACAATAGTGCCAATGTAAAGTATTGGCACCTGTGTAGAATTTATTTATATATTCTATTCTATTTGGCATTGTATTTAACTATTTGTCCGTAAGCGTAAGTGGGTGAGCTTACGTCGTCGTTACGGTGCAGCAGGTAACTGAAGACAAGGAAAAGGAGGAGGAAACCAAGGTTGTTCTTACAACCCCGTTCTCAATAGGAGAATCAGATGACGTTTATAGAGCTCCAAATCTTCTCCAACGCATCTTAAGTCTACTTAAGAATGTACGGCCAGGATCCGATCTCACCCGCTTCCAGGCAAGTTCTCCTGAAATTTGGGCTGGGCCCAATCTTTCTTTGATCTATCGGGCCCATGAGGCCCAATAAGATAGTATGCGTGTTTCGTAGACCCAATGACATGTCTGTCTGTCTGTACACGCAGTTGCCACCTCTGTTTAACTTTCCAAAGTCACAACTTCAGTGCTACGGCGAGTCTGTGTATTCCACGTCTTCAGACTTGTTAAGCAAATGCAACAATGGGCAGAACCCTTTGGATAGGTTCACATCTGTAGTAGCATGGAGCATATCCACTACAAGGCCTGCTGTTTTTGGAGTTGCTCCTTATAATCCCATCCTTGGAGAAACTCATCATGTTTCAAAGGGCACTCTCAATGTATTACTTGAGCAGGTACTTGGTTTTAAGGGCACTTTCATTAGCTATCTGCCTATAAAATGAATTATTTTCACTAACTTGTTGTTCCAGGTTTCGCACCACCCTCCAGTAGCTGCTCTCCATGCAACGGATAAGGAGCAAAATATAGAGATGATTTGGTGCCAGCATCCTAATCCAAAGTTCAATGGTATTTTAAACTTTAATCAAGATTCACCGTTATTGTACTTTTATCATCTTCGTTCCAATTTCAATGCTAGTTTTATGACAAAATCAAAATCTCAAGGTACTTCGGTGGAAGCTCAAGTGCATGGTAAAAGGGAGTTGAAGCTGCTGAATCATGGAGAAAGCTATGAAATGAATTCCCCTAGTCTGTTTATTAGAGTTCTTCCAGTACCTGGGATTGAGTGGATTGGTAACGTTAATATAAGCTGCCAAGAAAGTGGCCTGGTAGCAGAGTTATGCTATAGAAGCTCTTTCTTGGGCATTGGTGGAAAGCAAAGATTGATCAAAGGCAAGATCTTTGACTCATCCTCATTGAAGGTTCTCTACGAAGTTGATGGTCAGTGGGATAGGTATATAACATGCATTAATTTGCTTAATGATTCATTTTAATTGTAATATTTTACATGCTTCTTATTAATTTATGCAGTACAGTAACTGTTAAGGATAAAAATACTGGGAAAGTTAGAGTTATATATGATGCAAAAGAAGTTATTTCAGGGCTTCAAACTCCTATTCTCAAGGATGCAGAGGTAAAACTTGTCTTCCTTCATTTATTCTGCTTAATTGCTTATTTTAACTCCCTTTTATATTTGTTCTGAGATTATTCTTGTGTGGTTTAACTTATCAGAGTGTGAGAGCAACTGAATCAGCTCTTGTTTGGGGTAAGTTGAGCCAAGCCATTATGAACAAAGACTGGGAAAAAGCAAGAGTAGCAAAGCAAATTATAGAGGAAAGACAGAGACAGCTTTCGAAAGAAAGAGAATCAAAGGGGGAAACTTGGATTTCTAAACATTTTGTGGTGTCTCATAGTAAGGAAAAAGGGTGGGAATGCTCACCTATTCAAAGGTGGGTCCCTGCTGCCCCCGTCATAGCCTTCTAACTATTTTGACTTCATATGTAAATTAAGTATGTCTCTATTATATGACTAGATCAAAAAAAAAATGTAAGGAGAAAGTAACATAAACGGCTCTTCTGTGTTCCTTCCCCTTTATTTGCTTTCTGAATGTTCAAGAAGGAAAAAAGACTACTATGGGGCTTTTAGAATCCACAAGAATCATATTCAGTCGATCAAAGGGCATTTTAAGCTCAGAAAACTTGAAGCAATTGATTCAAAATTCAATTTTTTTCATCAATATATACAGCATCTTACATTATGCTAAGAATTGCAGAAAGAAAACACTAGGCAAATAGCATCAATAGACAAGAACCCTTTTCTGGTTACATCAGTCCAAGGTTTTTGTTTGCAAAAACATCAATCTCTTTCTTGCAAATCCGATTCGCTTCTTCGAGTAAAAGACTTCTCTCTGATTGTGTCCAAGATGGGTTTCCATGGCTGTGCTCTATACGAGTTTCGTCCCCCATAAGTTATGGTAGTACCATTTTGCTCTGGCACTCCCAATCTGCCGGGACTCGTAGAGGGTGAAGCCCAAACAGGGCCCATCCCTTGTTGAGTTGACAAAGCACCTCTGCTGGTTTTGGCAATTGTAGTGAGCCTCTTTGCCAGGGAAGCCAAGTCCACAGGAGAAACATCAGCTTGAAAAATTGAGTATGGCAGCAAGAAATAGACATGCCCAGGTTGGAGTTGGGTATCTCCCATCAATGGTTTTGAGACACAGGAAAGAAGCTGAAGTGAGGTGCAAACAAAGTGCTTTGAGGGATAGCCTGTAACTTGGTTCACTGAAATGGGTGCCTCAAAGTCCTCTACATAACCACTAAGGTGAACCACACGGACATTCTTCAATTTGGAAGATGATCTACAAGATAAACACCCTCCCATTTTCTGCTCTTGCTGATGCAGATTGCACAACTAACCCAATACAAAGAGATAAGAGAGAGAGAAGCTTAATGCTTATTATATATACAGATATAACTGCAAGAAACAAGTGGGATAGAGACGCTTATATTACATTATTATATTATATATTCAAATACAACAACTAGGATGACTTTTGATGGATAAATAGATAAGTAAGTGTTTTTCTATAAGCAACCTTTTCGTGAAGAAATTGATGTTTATATGACCAATTCGTTATGCTCATCTCCCTTCAGAGCTTGCGGGCAACGGGCAACATCAGTGGTTCAATTAAGAAACAAATTGAATTTGCCACAATCCAACAGAGCAAAAGCTACTTATGGTGGATCTTAAAAGCTTTCATCTGTTCTTCTCAGACCAAAAATAGCTATCTAACCGTATGAAATGGGCACTGACCAGTGGCCAGTGGCTGTTGGCTGTGGCTGGCAATTAGTATTTTTGGAGTGCGCTTTTCCTTCGTAAAGCTGATGTAAGCTTGAAACTTTGAAATAGTCATTCCAATGACTAAGTCCAAGTCCGCATGAACAAACAAAACTTTCATCAATCTTGTTCTCTGTTTTCTTTTCTTTTTCTGCGGTGTGATTTCTCTCCATATCAAGTGCTGTGACTCTTTTAGTTTAGTCTAGCCGTGAAACTTGAGTTGGCAACCATCGGGCTTGCCTATGGCTAGACTGAGATGTAAATCGAGAGTGGAAAATTGACAGAGGAGAGCAGGACTTAATTAAGACGCAAATATGTTGCTTTCTCTACAGTGTCATAATAATTCAAGTTTGAAACTTTGAACATGAAGATACCCTTTCCTTTCGTTTTTCTGTAGCAATAGTCATAGTATAGACCATTTGATGATCCAATGCTTTGGTTGGGCTTTATGGGCCATCAATGTTTTCTTGGGCTTAGTACGGAGAACTGGCCCAATTCTCTGTATTATCGGTTGGCGGGTTTCCGGTGAGAAAATTTTCTCTGCTCCGTCCAATTGTCAGAACGTTGGGCGGCGAAAGAGACAGTGGTAGCGAGAATGTAGTTCAGTTCTAGTCTCTGCAAATAGCAACTATTTTAGCGACAACAACATTTCAAAACGAGGTGTTTCCTATGTTTTTCCACAGTAGATGGTTTTGTTCGTTCTCCTCTTCGACCATTTCTTCTTCTTCCGATTACAAAGCCTCTTCTCTCCAGACAATACTCAAAAGCGGCTTCACATCCACTCTCAAATCGGTTAATCGATTCTTTCTCTTCCTCTTCCGGGTTCAGAAGTTCGATTTAATCATTCACTTCTTCTCCCAGTTAAACTCTAACAGAATCGATGGCAATCATCGAACTCACTCATTCTTTGCATGGGCACTCCTCAAATCTCAGAAATTTGGAGAAGCAGGGTTGTTCATGAAGACTCACGTCGTTAAGTCTTCCGTTTTTCCCGTAAATCGTATGTTGGACACTCTAATTCAGGGCCTTTGCAACACTCGAGAAGGCCTAGAAAAGGCACTCTCCTTACTATGGGATTGTTTCGGAAACCGCTATGCGTTGCCTTCTTCTTTCACTTTTTGTTCGATAATTCGTAAGTTTAGCTCTCAGGGTAACATGTGCAAGGCAATTGAAGTGCTGGAGTTGATGGCAGATGATCAAGTGAAGTACCCGTTTGACAATTTCGTTTGTAGTTCGGTGATATCTGGGTTTTGTAGGATTGGAAAACCGGAACTTGCATTCGGTTTTTTCCAGAATGCTCCAAGTTCTGGAGCTTTGCGGCCTAATGTCGAGACTTATACGGCTCTTGTAGGTGCTCTTTGTAAGTTGGGAAGAGTAAATGAGGTATGTAACTTGTTCAGTAAGATGGAAAAGGAAGGGTTGGTTTTTGACGTTATTTTTCTATAGCAGCTGGGTTTGTGGATATATTGAAGAGAAGGTTCCGTTGGAGGTGCCGAGGAAGATGAGAGAAATGGTGGAAAAGGGTATAGATCACGATACCATCAACTATACTATACTCATAGATGGCTTTTCCAAGATAGGAGATGTGGAAAAGGCAATTGGCTTCTTAGCCAGGATGTTTAAAGAAGGGAAGAGACCTAATACGGTGACATATACTGCAATTATGTCAGCATATTGTAAGAAGGGAAAACTGGAGGAGGCTTTGGCTATTTTCCAGAGCGTCAAAGACATGGGAAATGAAGTGGATGAAATTATGTTTGCAACTTTAATTGATAGATTTTGCCAGAGAGGAGATATCAAAATTGTGTTTCATCTGTTTGATGAAATGGAGCAAATGGGGATTAGCCTAGTATTGTTACTTATAATACTGTAATAAATGGATTGTGCGAGTTTGGGAGGACCTCTGAGGCAGATGATTTCTCAAAATATGCTGCTACAGATATGATTACATATAGTACCTTGTTGCATGGTTATATGAAGGAAGAGAACATCCCAGGGATTTTGCAAACTAAAAGGCGTCTAGAAGAAGCTAGAATCTCTATGGATATTATAATGTTTAATGTGCTAATCAAAGCACTGTTTATGGTTGGGGCATATGAAGATGTTTATGCTCTGTACAAAGCAATGCCAGAGATGGATCTGGTTGCTGATTCGGTTACGTATTGTACAATGATTGATGGATATTGCAAGGTATGTAGAATAGATGAGGCACTTGGGATATTTGATGATCTCCGTAAGGCATCAATATCTTCGTCTGCATGCTACAATAGTATTGTTAATGGGCTCTCAAGAAGGGTATGGTGGAAACGGCCACTGAGGCGTTTATTGAACTCAATGATAAGGGTCTGGAGTTGGATATAGGCATATTCAAGATGTTAATGAAGGCAACTTGCAAAGAAAAAGGTGCAAAAGAGGTTCTGGACTTAGTTTACGAAATGGAAGCTCTGGGGCCCGACTAGTACAGTAAAGGGTGTAATGATTCTATCTTGTTATTTTGTAAAAGAGCACTAATTGAAGAGGCAAATCAGTTGTGCTTGATGATGAGGAAGAAAGGCTTAACTGTCACAAGCAAGTCTTATTATTTACTGGTAAGAAGGCCTATTCATGATGGAAAATGGAAGCAAAGTCTTCTCATCTTAAATATCTTTCTGAAAGAATATGGCCTAGTTGAAGTAAGGGTGCAAAAGATATTTGCGCAGTACCTTTGCCTGAGAGACCCTTCAATTTCTTAGAAAAGCATGGGATAGCTCTTCAACATTCAATTTTCCAGTGTCTATTTTCAAGGTTCTCTTAAAGGAGGGTAGAGCTCTAGATGTATATAAGCTTGCCATGGAGGCTCAACATACTTTACCAGTCATGGGTGTTGTTGATTACTCAATTGTGATTGCTGGCTTATGCAAGGGAGGTTATGTCAATAAAGCATTGGATCTTGTGCCTAAGTTGGAAAGAAGGGGATCACCTTGAACATAGTCTCTTATAATTCAATTATGAATGGTCTGTTGCACCAGGGATGTCTTATTGAAGCATTTCGGCTATTTGATTCGTTAGAGAAAATTGGTTTGGTACCTTCAGAAGTCACTTATGCTACTTTTATTTATGCTCTATCTAGAGATGGATTTTTGCTAGATGCAAAGCATGTTTTTGGGAAAATGGTCCTCAAAGGCTTTCAACCAAATATTCAAGTTAACAATTCATTACTTGATGGTTTTTCTAAGTTTGGTCAATTAGAGGAGGCCTTCAAGCTTTTAAATGATACGAAGGTCACAAAATTTATTGAGCCTGACAGTTTTACTGTCAGTACTGTTATAAATTGCTATTGCCAGAAGGAGGAAATTGAAGGAGCTTTTGCATTCTTTTCTGAATTCAAGAGGAAAGGTATATCACCTGATTTTTTGGGTTTCTTATATTTGATTAGAGGTCTATGTGTCAGAGGAAGGATGGAAGGAGCCAGGAATGTCTTGAGGGAAATGCTCCAGAGCAAGCCTGTCATGTACTTGATTAACATAGTCAACGCGGAGGTTGAGACAGAGTCAAGAGGAGATTTTCTTGTCTTTTTGTGTGAGCAAGGAAGCATTCAAGAAGCTGTTAATGAAATTGCATCTTTGCTTTTTCCTGTTCGAAGGTTGTCCGCTTCCAATCAAGGATTCCATATACGTCAGAATATTAATGAACGGAATGATTTTGCTACAGTTTCTTCACACAAAACTGATATATGGATTTGGAATCTTGTGATTCAAGGGACACTGGGAATGTTTTGACTAATGATGGTAGTTATGTGCAAAGATCTCAGTCTCACAACTTTGACTTCTAATATTCTGAAATTGCTGCACTCAGTTCCAGAGGAGAGTTGCAGAAAGCTGGTCAATTAACAAAAGAAATGCTTTCTAACCTGACGAATCTATGAACTGAACAAAAGGAGAAATACACTCTTCTTTAATGCGGGAGTTTCTTTCTCTCTAGTTCACGCCAACATATAATGTGACAGGTACATATTTTTTTCCTTCCAATTGTAATTTGATAATTTACATTTATCCTCACTACAGTGCTTTGTGTATGCCACTGGTGAAATGCATTGCCATGGCAGAGTTCTTTAGATTGCTACATGCACTTGAGGTTGTGTACTACTTTTGCAGGTTTGGGTGCTTTTCCTTTTAAGCATTCAGTTTGATTTGGTTATCTTGGAGTGGCTATGCTCACCTGCCATGTTGTAGATTAGACAGTTCTGAAAACTGCATTAAAATATTTAAGCATACTAGCATATATTTGATTCCTAACTCTACTTTATTGTCACTCTTGTCCACTGAACTGATAATGGAAAAACATCTTGACCCGGGAAATTAGCCTAAAGTATCAAACATATTGTATAATTTGTCATGATTCATGATATTTGACCATTTTCTGATGAAAATTTATTTCAGGCAGGAAACACCGAAAATGTGATTTTCTCAAACATTCTTTTGTTCGTTGAGGTCCATATTCTAATCATTTGTGATACGTTTGAATTACGAATGCAAATAAGGGTTCTTAAAACTGGGGCTTCCATAATGGCGAATTCAAGTGTTTAGCAAAAATCAATTAAATAGTGCAGTTAGAGCAAAGTCAAATTAACTATTAGAATGTGAAGACAAATGACAATGATTAACAAGCATAGAGCAATTGGCACATGGAGACCAAGTTGTATTACTGGCACTGGTGACCCACCTTTCATGGTCATTGAAGTGCTTGGTTATTCTTTAGAAGTCTACGACATTTGTTAATTGACTAGTTGATCGTGCCTTGCCTGCCTTCGAGACAAGTCGTCGTCAAACTCAAAAGAGAAGAATTAAAAGAAAGAAAAATAAAGTCCTTTTTTTTAACAGATTTTAAGTCAGCTTAACTAATAAAGTCCTGTTTCCCTTGTGTAGTCTAATCTGAAAACGAAACGAAAGCGGCCATTTAAAAGCGCAACGATAAACCGCGGTTTTAGAGGCCGATGGGGTCAACGACGCTAATGGCTGTTTGTGTTCGGTGACTTGACTATCGTTGAGCCAATTGCCAATTGCCAATTGCCAACTGTCTAGGGAACTTCGTGTGGGTCCCATCCCAATTATGAAAATCTGATAATTCCAATTTCTAAAATTTATTCAACACAGATTAGGGTGGGGGTGTTGTTCTGTTCAACTCCTTCGTAGTTTTCGTGGAGAGAAGAGACCATTCAGAGCACGAAAACCATTCCAAGTCTAAGACAGGACCTTTCAAAAGACAAACAATGGTCCTCATCATTTATGATTATTGATTATTGATGTTATCTTTTCTTGTCATTATTCTGCGTTTACAACTTCAATCTAGCCTAGATTTATGACAGACGGCACCTATGACTTCTCCACTTTCAACCATGTATGGATTCATTTTCTTCTATTTATTTTTTATTAACATAATCTAATTACAAATCTTTTAAATATTATTTAGATCCCTCACTATTGATATTATTAGTGAAATTAAGGAGAAATATGAATAATCATACACTACAAAATATTTAGGAAGATATAATTCTGAATTTTTGTGAAAATATTAATATTTAATTATTATTTTTTAAAAAATAAGGTAAGAATAGGCTACCTATGTATTATTTTCAGATTTGAAGTTTAGTAAATGCCTAATATAAATTATTTTGATATGTAATATGAAATTTTGAAAGAAGAAAAGTCCTTAGTTTGTATATTTATATATACATTTTGCAGGTGTAGGCCAAAGCCAAACTAATGAAAAAGGCAAGGCGGTTGTGATTCGTGAGACGAAAAATGGAAAAAGAAAAAATAAATAATTGAGTCATATTATGTATTTATGTGTTTTGAACTTTTGAAGGTGGAAGCCTCACTCAAGCACAGGCGCGTGCAAAACACCTTTCCATTTTATTGGTTACAATATAGGACTTTGTCATCCCATCCTGGTCATAATTTTGAATTTTCACTTAAATCATTAAAATAAACAATTATTTTTTTTATCTGAATTTAAACAATTGTTTGATGCTATTAATTTTAAATTGTTAAAACAGGGGTTTATAAAAAAGACAAAGTACTATATGTACAAAGCTTTTTATCAACTAGTAAATAACTTAAATTTAGCCATTGTAATACGAAAGGTTTAAGTTTATAAAAATATATATTAATAAAAATAATTATAATTATTTTGATTAAGATGGTAATACTTGAAAAAAAAAAAAACTGTGGTCCTTTTGAGGTATACATAATGAAAATCTCTAAAATAGTGTTACAAGCTAAGGGTTTTGCCAAACTTGTGTTTCTGTCATTCAAATAAACAATCACAAACTTTGGAACATTCTAACTTTAGCCTATCTCCTCTAGTCTAGTCAAGGTGGTAGATATAAATAAAATCATTACTTGTCGTATAAACTATGTATATGACTTTAGGTGATCATATTATTATTTTTAAAATATTTTTAATCAAATTTGATGTATTATATTATTAATATAAAACACTATGAATAAATAAAGCAATCTCAATTGGCTTAATTCCTTTTTTAGCCCATGATTAAGGTTGCCAAGTAAACCAAACTCTCTTTCCCTGTAGATTCCAGTTTGGGTGTAAATTCTAAAGTAAAACGACATCTTTATTTCACCAATTTGTGACAATTAACTGACTCATAACATAAGACGAAAACCTTTTAGGACATGACTTATGAGATAGGCGCAGAGGGTTTGGTGTCCTTTGGTTACCTCGGAAGTGTAGATCACTTTGCTCCCCTCTTTATTTTTGGGAAAAGAGAAAAAAAATACGTAGAAACGAAGAAAAAGTTTTATCCGGGACCAGACGGGTCCTTTTGGGTCAACCCAAGCTTGGGACCATCATTGGAGGCGTCGTTGTGGATGACGTGTACCAATACTATCTATTTGAAGAATAACACGCGCTAGGAAACCGCGCTTGGTCCAACTCTGAATCTTTTAATTATTTTAATTATATTTAATTAAAATTCACCAATCGCCGGCCTTATTGTATTTTGGCTGGCACGGAGCCAAACCAAACCAAAACGACTGCTTCCTCGTCCGCGTCTGTGACTTCGTTCTAGAGAGAGAAAGCCCGAAGAGAAAGAAAGAGGAGAGAACACACCAGAAAAACGAATCGTGTTAAGAAATCAAAATTTTGATTCATAAACCCAAAACAACAACCACTCTCACATATATATTGCTACTTTCTATCTGTTTCTCTCGCCCCTCTCTGTGTTTATCTGCATGTTTTGCTCTGATTTGCCATTTGCCCTAGATCTTTCCGAGCATTCGCTTCTGAGGGATCTTTTAATTGAAGCTTAAGATTTTCATGAATTTGTGATCTTCCTGAGGTTTGGTTCAGCTGAAGTGTATAGGTACTACTGCTCATCTTTCATTTCTTTTAGTGTCTATGTGCCGATGGAGAGAGGGAGTGCGGGAAAGAGGGAAATTTTGGTTTAAAACTGCTGTCTGGTTGGTGGAGAAGAGTTGGAAAGGAAGAGGAAGCAGAGAAGTGAATAATTTTGTATGCATTAGGTGGATTTTTTTCTCCACTTTCTCTGTAACCAAACAGGGCATGTAGTAGCTTGATTACCTGTGGGAATTTGACCGGTTGGTGTGATGAAGTGTGCATTTTGGATTTGAATTTTTGATTAGTCTTTTTGGTATGGGTAGATTAAATTTGTGGGAGGTTGGTACGGCTTTCAATCTGAAGCTTCAAACTTCTATATGTATCGTTAGAAAAATTGAGTTAAGTTGGTTTTAGCTGTTGGGCTACTATTGAATTGATCGGTGGTATTATTAAGATAGATACCCTTTAGAATAGATCATAATATCCTTTATTTTTGCATGTGTCGTGAAGTTTATCTTATTTTCTCCTGAAGTTTGTGCCCTGATTCCTGAGTGTTGTCGTTTTTGGTTAAACTAGAAAAATTAGGTAGAGAAAGGACTGTTCGTGCCTACTTTGTTGTACTATGATAATAGTATTCTTTCTGTCTGTCTTCCTTCTTCCGTTGACATAATTAACATGGCGTGGTTTTCATTATAGTTTCTGATGTATAAAGTGTGACTTCAAGGGCTCAAATTATAATTCAAGATTAATTATTTTCCTGCTTTTAATATGGTATAAATCTGGACCTTGCATCTGTTGTTAAATTTGTTCATGCTGCCCTTTGTCTTCTCTTCACTCCTTAAATAGCTAGTTAAGTTAGGATTGCCTAATTGGGGGTTAGATATATGTTACTTGAGATCTCAAATGAACAATTCAATTGGACATTCATATGATCATTATGTGGGCCTGCATACTGTAACATAAGATTGTTTTTGTGAATATATAGAGTTCTCACTGTCAACAGTTAGATTTCTTCCCCCTTACATGTAACATGAATATATATATGTCTTGGCGAGTATGTAAGTGTATATAACTGAGTGGTTTTGAATAGCTTTGTTGGTTACTGATGCATTCATGTTATATGTTTGATTTCAGATTTTCTGCATCAATCTATTGGAGGTTCATTATAGGTCATTCATTTTGATTTCTTGTATATTTGAGGATGGTGAAAATCAATGGAATGGAGATCCACTGGACGTGAAAGCATCATATTCAGATGAAGACAGCAAAAGTTTGGCGTTTAAGCATGGGCGATATGCAAATCTTGCCTGGGTCTCGTCATCGTACTCCCCTGAAGAAGCCGATGTGGATTATGGTCTTGGTTTTGTTCGTTTGCGTGTTTCTAATTTGTGCTTATATCTATCCACCCAAAAGCAGTTCTGCCTGTTACGTCTTTTCTTCTAGAGGGTGCCAGGCAATTACTGATTGGCTTCCACCTGTCCCAGCGAGGGAATACACAGATGAAGAGATTGCATCGCGTGTTGTGATTAGAGATATTTTGAATGCACCATCTACTCTTTCAAAAAGTCCAAAAATCGCCTTCATGTTTTTAACACCTGGTTCTCTCCCATTTGAAAAATTGTGGGACAAGTTTTTCCAAGTAAGGGATTATTATTCTCTTTTACGAGTTAACATTATTTTCTCTTTCATGCTTTTAAGTAATTTATTTCTGCCACTAAACAGAAGACGATTGATGGCTAACTTGTTTTACTCGTGAATTGGGTCGTATTTTCTCTCATCCCCTTTCAGAAAATTGTATTCTAAGGAGCGGTAGTGAGAGTGATGTCAAATATTACTTGTAGTCTTATATGAAAGTGCTATTTCAAGTGTTTGTTTAGATATATAAGTTATGACAGAAGATATGAAGTAGTTTTACTCGTGAACCCTTGATAATCTTATGATAAAATTAACGATATAGTTTCTATTCTTAACTTTGTTGATTCAATTTGGTGCCTGTTAAAACTTTATTGTATATTTTCCGAGATGAATGATTGTCTCCTTTTTGACAGGGTCATGAAGGGAAATTCTCTGTTTATGTGCATGCATCTAAGACTAAGCCAGTTCATGCGAGCCGTTACTTTGTGAATAGGGATATACACAGTGACCAGGTTCTTAAATTGTCTTATAATTGTTCAGTTTACTTTAATTTGTGACCTACTACTTTTGAATATGTGTTCTTTAATTCAAATCTTTTGTTAAAAAATGTAGGCAATTTTATTGTTTTTCCCTCTGTTAATATCTGATCTCTCTTGAAAGGAACATTGAGCTGCTATGCGGTTGTAATAATGCCTCTGTTAAAGATGAATTAATCTAAACTGATTAAGGACATGCCTTCAATCTTGTTGTCATTGGGGATACAAGTATGACGTGACAAAGTGTACCATTATAGTTGCTACCTCAATTAGTGATCATTGTTCAAACCAATGTTGTATCTTTATGGACTTAAACTGAGTATGATTGAATGTAACATATTTTCTGATCCTTCAGATTCAGAGGTGGAGGGTTGACTTTAGACAGTAAAGGGCACCTCATAAATTATTCATAGAAAACAAATAATAGTTTGAATTTTCACAATGTAAATAATGGCAGCAAGAGCAATCATCAGTTGTTTTGCGGTGGTCCATGGTTGTTTATTAAGCATCTTTATTAAATTGAAAATTGTCCCGTTGCAGGTTGTTTGGGGGAAGATTTCTATGGTTGATGCAGAGAGACGGCTATTAGCACGTGGTCTCAAAGATCCTGACAATCAGCAATTTGTTTTACTCTCTGATAGGTAGATAGGCTGTGAGAAAGTTTTCAATCCTGTTTTTGTAACTGTGTAATTAGCAATACTAATAGTATTAATTTCTGATTGATATTGGTTTTGCAGTTGTGTGCCACTGTATAGTTTTGATTACATCTACAGCTATCTGATGTATACAAATATCAGCTTTGTAGACTGGTATGTTGAGCATTATTAGATGGTTTATCCCTCTCTCAGCTTTTTGTTTTGCTCGTAGTTCTTCTAGTTTGTACTTTCTGTTATCAACTTGGTGTCCTTTACTAATGCACCCTTATTTCCTTTTTTCAGCTTTAAGGATCCTGGTCCGCATGGCAATGGCAGGTACTCAGAGCACATGTTACCTGAAATTGAAGTGAAGGACTTTAGAAAGGGTGCACAGGTATATTTTTGCTGGAATGGTGCTGGAGATGGAAGTGGAATATTTGAAATTTATAGAAACTTCATTTACTTTTAGTACAAGAAATGTGAAAATTTGAACGAAGCAGTTGGGCTTGTTTCTGTTGAATTACCTTGTAATGGATGCTGATTGCATAACATAGTTGGTCATCTTTTCATACCCTTTTTGTGTTTTTCATGTCAATAGGATTTTCTAGCACATAATTCTAGCAGTTACCAGTAGTTGAGCCCTTTTTTAAAATGTTGCATGATTAGGTTGCTTAAGGTAAGGTGGTAATAGATTTGTGATAGCTCAGTATCCTGCTGTCTTTAATTATCACCTCAGACCCCATTTTCTTCTAGTGGTCGCCTACTTGCCTTTCTGTTCTAGTTCTTGGTGCAGAAAGTTCATTAGTTATGTTGTTGGAATGTACCTCAAAATACATTTCACTCATTTTAATATGTCTCCTCCTCACAGTTTAGCTTTTTCTGCAGTGGTTCTCCATGAAGCGACAGCATGCTGTTATAGTTATGGCTGACCATCTTTATTACTCAAAATTCCGGGAATACTGCAAGGTAAAGTTGTTTGAAATGTTCTAGACTTTTATAATTTAAAGCGGCTTTTTGTTTATCATTTCTAAGTTTTCTATTTATTATTTAATTATCTCAAATGTTCGTTTTAAACCATAGTAAGTTCTGCCTTTTAATATGCTTACTCATAAGCAGAGGTTTATAATTCATTTTGCGAGGTTCAAGACGTGGGGCTTTTGATTATTTGCCTTTTGCATGGTCTCTCTCGTGTCATGTTATTAGGTCCTCAAGTTGTCAACATATGTTCTTATTGTCGTTTTTATAACTCTCCAGCTACTTGTCTTGTTAGTTAACTTGTTTCTAGAAACAGTTAATGCTTCTCTTCCTCATTTTGGTTTGCTTCTTTAAATTGGACCTCTTTTAGTAAAACTAGAAGAATGGTAAAAGTAAAATTCAAACAATATAATGACTAACCTGGTCTCCTTTAGTGTGAGTGATACTTACTATACTAGAATTTCTCTACTTTTTGACCTCTGATCAACAATTGATGCTTGTCTAGTAATAAATATTCAAGGCATGTACAAAGTTTCCTATCAGACATTTGCAACGTGAATTTACCAATTATATCAATCTGTTCCTCCTGCTTTTGTATTATGTAATGGTATTGCCAAAAGTTAAAGACTGTACTATCCCTGTTATATGGGTAAGGTTGATTGCACCATCTACTCCTTTGTGATGATACTGCACAGTGCACAGTAAACCTCTGACAATATATGTGCTGCCTTCTGAACTAGGAAAGAAGCCCCTCATTGTTTTTAGCAACATAGAGTAGATATTCCAATTATCTATGTCTAGGCTTATTATGCCTATGAAATTTTTAATTCAATGGAGTTAATATTTTGAAAATAGTTAAACTGTTCAATCATTGATGTGAGTTCTCGATAATTACAGCCTGGTCTGGAGGGGAAAAACTGCATTGCTGATGAACATTACTTGCCGACCTTCTTCAATGTGAGAATTTATGTACAACATAATTCTTGTGTTATAGCAGTTTTCAACCTTTGGTTTGGCTGATGTGTACCTCTGTTTTAGATTGTTGATCCTGGTGGAATTGCCAACTGGTCGATAACTCATGTTGACTGGTCCGAGAGAAAATGGCACCCAAAATCATATAGGGCTCAAGATGTCACATATGAACTTCTGAAAAATATTACGGTATTGTTCTGTTATTCTTGCAACTTCTACAAAAATAATTGCACTTTCTTGAAACTTGTTTTGCTGGTGTATATTTTATTTCGAAAGTTTGCTTATCTTAGTTCCTTTCGTACTATGTCCCAATCTATTTGTCTCGTCTTTGTTGTTTGCTTTATGAAGTTATTTGAGCAACTTCTTGAAGCTTCCCCTATCTGCTCTCTGTGATATAAGACGGATGAATGTCTTTTCTACTTATTCTGTTTTCAGCTTTTGAGTTACATGGATATTCACGATAATTCTTTTCTATATTTGCAGTCCATCGATGTTAGTGTGCATGTCACAAGTGATGAGAAGGTATGTAATCTAAGATCTTCTCTGTTCTAGTTCATTCAAGACTCATCAGGTAACTAACTAAAGAATTTTCTTGTGATTGTACAGAAAGAAGTGCAAAGATGGCCGTGCTTATGGAATGGGATTCAGAAGCCATGTTACCTTTTTGCTAGGAAATTTACTCCTGAGACACTGGACAATCTATTGCATCTTTTTGCCAATTATTCAACACCTTGAGGCAGCTATTTTTGACTCCATTCTTTGGTCGGATAGTTGTTGCTTTCGGCCCTTATGCCCCCATCTTGGTTCCTCATATAGCAGATGAGGATTGTACATTGCAGCATTGTTGAGCCTAGCTTGCCTGCCAACTGCAGATATTGGGTACAAGGGAAACTGGCATTGCAAGAAACCTAATTGGGAGGCTAACCAGTTAGTGTTGGATGTCTTCACTTAAATTTTCCTTCCATTTGGGTGGGTTATCAAATTTTTGGGGGAATCATATCAACTCATTTTATGGTTGTTGATCGTTGTAAAACTTGGAAATTGTTCAGTTGAAAATACAACAGGATGCTGCCCTTTTCATAAATTCATGCTTCAATCCTTGTCTGTAACTTGAATACATCCTTTTTTGTCAAGGTTGATTCAATATAGACGAAAATTTTGCAACTTTATCAACAATCCAACTGAATCCATATAGATGTATAATGAATTTCCTCAGCAAAAGAGAAAAAAATAAAAAATAAAATTAGTGTATTAATAAATTTTCACGTTTGGAACAAATTTTATGATCTAAGAAATTCGATTGAGTTCTTTTGTTTGGGTTGTGTACCAAATTAATGGAACTTAATTCAAGTTAAAATCTTTAATCTTAATTGAGGATAATATTGTTGCTTTTAATAAAAAGGAAGAGAATTTCAATTTTATTTTTCATATTGTATGAATTTTTTTGAAAAAAGTAGTTATTCAATAATCTTTGAAACTGTTGATCAAATAAACAAACACACCCTTACCGCAATCTTTTATTGTACCAAAAAAAAAAAAAAACAACGGTTAGGAGGTTTCTTAATCATATTCATGCTGTCCCTCCAACGTTGTATTCCTATCTTAATGCACTTCATCAGCAATTCATTCTTTGCTTTGACATCACCATCCAGACATTTCGGAGAATGAATGAACTTGTCAAACAGTGGTCTGTTCTGGACGCAGCGGTGGTTCGTCGGGTCTTGGTCAGCCCGAAATGAGAAGAGTGGTACCGGCGGACTTGGCCTCAATGCAAGAGTGCTAGCCGATTCAATCAAAACCAAAACACTAATATTTTGTCGACGAGTTGGGTCAAGAAAAAAGCTACACGGAGGGCTAGATTGACAATTTCTTTTTGGTGAGGATTTATATATTTTTGAAGGATTGGATCTTGTAATGTAAATGACAGAATTAATAGTTAAGATTTTGATAAAATGCAGCAGCATCCACTCAATAAAATCCACATCAAAGCCTCCCACGCAACTAGAAAAGAAGCAAATATCTCATCCATCCAAAATAAATGTATGTGTCCCCATTGAAAAACTATAAAGATTCTTCCTTCTGTTCGCTGAAGCTATGTCCACGCAAGAAAAATAGGGGCAAAAGTTGAATCTGCACAGACAAGAAGATTGTAACTCAGTTTCTCATGGCAAAAAATGAGAAAAAAAAAAACGGGTAAACTACGAATGTGATTGTCTGACTGACCAAAACATGAATTACCTCATGGCATTTGATAATCAGGATAGGGCCATTTTCTCCTGCGACGAGCCTGATGTGTGTGACAATCATGTCTAGATTTCCTTGCCTTTTTCCTGCAAGAATCAAACATTTACATTGTTTCTTAATTCCAATGATGAAGCAGGTGAGATTTTAATAATAAAGATGACACAAATCAAAGACAGTTGATCGCTGAATAACAACAAATTTTAATGACACCAACCTGAAAATAGCTGATCGCAATCTACAAATGAAGACAAGAGGCAGTAACAGTAAAAGAGTGGCCTACATTAAAATAGAATATTAGAATACACTGCATATAAACCCCTTTATAATAAATTGATTAAAATTAAAAGTATTAGTGAATCAGGCAAAGTTATGCTGCTCCTCTCAAAAACACATACCGCAAACCAAGCTAGATCCATGGTAACAAGTGATCTCGTTAACTCGTTGGTTTTCAGCAATTGTTGTATCTTAACAATCAACAAAATGAAAACTTGTTAAAGTTCATGCTGCCAATTCAAATCATTCCACAAACTTACACTAATTTCATGAGAGAAAAAAATAAATAAAAATACAAAACCTGCTCATGGCATGAAACTACACATAAGACAATTTTCCTGCAAGTGTAAACTGCATTTTTGGAATAAGGCTGCAAGGAAGTAAGTGCCTTGTCAAGGTAAGGCTTTGACACAGTCTTTAGCTGATACATGTATGACTCCGCAAATTTGTGTGCCTCCTGTCAATATGAGCCGATGATATAGAAGGAATTGCAAGCACATGATTACAAAGAAAAAAGATTTGTACTAAGTTCATCTATACCTTGACAGTTTGCGAGTTCATGCATGCATGATAGACCTCAATAGTTTTAACTTTTTGAGATTCAACATATGGCTTAACATAGGATATGAAAGCCAACCATTGGTCCTTCATGACTGGAATCCATTCCTACGAATAAAACAAGCAATTATTTTCTGAGATTTAATCATGGAATCCAAAGTAGTTGGATTTTGAAATCATTCACTGAAACATCAGATGTATAACATACTTAATTTTATATATCAGAATCTTGAAAAATGGAAGTGTAGAAAAAAGAAGTCTCTCTTTTAGACAAAAAGGAAGAAATTTATCCCTAGTCCGGTGGAAAATGGGCCTTTACTTTAATCTCCCTCACCATGTATAGGCCTTCCCATAGTGAAGTATATAGGGTTTCATGTTAGAGGTTATTTTATGAGGCACACCACCTTATTCCAAACTTGTCGAATAGAAGTTTCACCTACTGTTAGTGATACATCATCGTAGCAGAACATATGATAAGCAAATGACTTACTATCTTAATGGTTTCAATACACGTTACAGCATCTGTTTGAATGTGGGACAACTTCACCAGGATCTGTAAAGAAGACTAAGGAGAATAAGAAAGAAAATTAAATAAGTAATTTCTGACATCAGTTTCCTTCGATCATTTCTGTTGCAACATATGAAGTTTTGCCAAAAACTTAGCTCTAATTAGCAAAACGAAAAGAACCTTTTGAAATGATTCCTCCAAGGCAGGCCTCCAACAATAGTTCCAACGAGCCACTATGAAGGACTGCAAGTCACAACCAGTCACGAAAAGAGTACAATATTCTATGTGGCTATGCAACTAATTAAGCTGTAAAACTACCTGGAAATCACGTAAACGAATTACCAGCCAATAAGGGAGCCACCCTTGATAGTCCTGATTACAATGCATATTCCATTACCCACCAAAAGTTTCACACAAGGCACTAAAAAGTTAAAAGCCCATTGACTTCCTTACCTCCACCAATTCCATAAAAGTGACTTCCAACTTTGATTTCACCATTTCTTCCTATAGCCCCACAAAAAAAATTACTTTCATTAAGCAGAAAAAGCACATCAACAACGGTTAGAAAACTAATGTAATAATAATTAACGAGCCTCTGCTACTTGAAGAAGGGAGAACGCGTGAGCGTTAGAGCGTCCCCATTGGTGAATAAGACGAGGAATTGAAAAGAGCATACATTAATACATCAACTTAAGATAAGGTGTAAGAACCAAGGTCGACAAGAAGACACTTGAGGCGCGATTTTTTTTTTTCCCTATAAAATATCAGTGACCAGATATTGTTATATGATTCTATCCAACCGGCTATAAATTACAATTACATTCTAAGCTACTACAAAGAATTCTTCCTGAGTCCACAATAGATATGTTTAACCCTTGACTTTTACAAAAGTGGGGCAAAGCATAATTTTGTGAGGCGATGACTTCTTAAGTGGTCATGCAGGTCCATTCAGCATGGTGATAGGGAAATGGTTTTTACTTTGAAATCCATAAACCGAAAATAAATTCAGTTGTGACTAGAACTTGGGGGCAGATGTCATAACAGATTATACAAAGATTAACAAATTGAAAAACTTATAAAGAATCAAAGATAGATGATAAATTAAAAGGGTCGAAAACTAATGCTGATCAAGAAAGGAACGGATCCTAGTATGAAAGAAAACGGGGAAAAAAAATCAAATTAAACAAAAAAGTTGGAAAAGGAATATTGTAGAATATGGATCAAGATTACTTTCAAGGGAAATAATTGGGGGAAATCGTAGAAGTGATTCTCTAATCCTGAAGTAAGTACTTACGTTTACTAATTTAAAATGAAGTTCTTGAATCTTCTTATCAGCCACATTTGCCCGGACTTGCAATTCTACTTTCTTCTTATCTAGCATTTCTATATCTCTTTTTATTTTGTCCACCTGAGAATAAGAATTGCATGTCAAGCATGAAAGAAGAAGTGATCACGAAAGGCACCACAATCACGACAAACCTGCTTCTCAAGCTCGACAACATGGGCATGTGGTTCATTCATCTGCCGTTTAGCATCTAGAGGCTCTTCTTGCTATTAATGAATAGAGCTTGTCAGAATCAAATGCGAACTACCTTCTCAATAATCTATATAACATAAACTATAGCCTAGCTTAAACTAGTCTTGCAAAAATCAACTAAGAAGAAAGTAGCTTATGGTTCATTGAACTGTCAATGCTCCAATGAAATATTAACTGAGCTTATCATTTCAAGCTGCTAGGCTTGTGGTTGACTTAATTCAGCTGGTGTACATGTGAGAAGTTTCGCTGTTAATTTTTAGGAGCTTCGTAGACATTAACTGTTTGCATATATCCTAGTAGCTTAAGCTTTTCTGACATTCTACAGCAAATAAAATTAAGTATCCATCTCAAAATAATAATAAAAAAAATACAAAACTCACCTGAAGAGAGTCAATATTATTCTGTAGCGATGAAATACTTTCTTCTTTTTCTAGAATAATCTTTTCCATCTGCTCAATGCTTTCATCCTTACTTTTCAACTTTCGGTTGGTCTTCTCAATGTTGGTTTCTTCCACAACGTATATGAATAAGAAATATCAAACATGCAAGCAAAAGTAAATAATCACAACAGAAAAAGTGGGAACAAAAAAAAAAAAGAAATTGAATTGACTGAGCTGATCATTTGCGGTACTAGCGTTAATATTACAATATAGAAGGGAAGACCAAGAAATCAGTCAAACAATACAATCGGGTAATCAAAGTTTTAAGCTTTTCGCAACGAAGTAAATATTTTTGCTAGTTTGAGCCTTCCCTCAACCAAACAAAGCCTTATAGAACTACCTAATTGCCAACCAAGTCACACACTTTCCTACCAAAAGTAGAATCAAATACCTCATTCAACAATCGCTTTACTCTATTTCAGACAAGCTCAGAGGAAACAAATAGCCAATTTGCGATTCAGACAATCGAAGAAACAAAAATTTACGAGCACGCATTACAAAGAGCGTGTTGCTGGTATGGAAGCTACCTAAAACTGAAACCTTGTACTTGAGTTGGACAAACTCAAACCTCAGACGTGAAATCGCGTCCTCTGGTTCCTGATGATATGGTGCAATAACGATTATTAGTGAGGCAAAGATGAACATGAAGAGCTTTGAAGTCCCCATTGGCGGACTCAAAGGACAAGTTCGACGATCTGCGTCAGCTTTGAATCAGCG
Source organism: Bauhinia variegata (assembly GCA_022379115.2). Classification (NCBI taxonomy): domain Eukaryota; kingdom Viridiplantae; phylum Streptophyta; class Magnoliopsida; order Fabales; family Fabaceae; genus Bauhinia; species Bauhinia variegata. The sequence continues at coordinate 5,007,993 of CM039430.1, read as the reverse complement.
GAGGAGAGGGAGAGCTACACAGAACCAACGTTACCGTACTTCTTAAATAGTGTTTGAGCCAACGTTGTCGTTGTGTCAAGCGTTGCGCCTTATGCACAATGCATTTGATACGCTGAATAAAAATATGAAATGAGGAATAAAATAAATTTTTAAGCTATTTTATAATACAATATATAATAATATAATTAGAATTAATTAAAAAAAAAAAGAATATACAAATTTTATTAGAAACCAAAATTAACAAGAATATGTTGGAAAACAAAAACATATTATAGAATTACCGTTAGTGTTTTTCCTACCTCTGTGAATAAGGTTGGAATAGAAAAAATACCAATTTAATGCTGTCTTTTTTTTTTTTTTTTTCCTAAGAAACATGGAAATGACCGTTTCTAATTTGTATGAGATAAAATCATGATTCAGTGTACAGAATATGGTCAAAGATATTATTTTATTTGAATTTTCTTTCAAGTTTCAACAACCCCGTTGAATTAAAGAAAGAAATTTTCATTAGTTTTTGGAAAATGATGCTTCTTTCATTCTTCTCTTTATTTTCATCTTTCAGTTTATATGGATTTATCAATTAAAACCTATGATATTACAAAAACTCATGAACTGTTGAGTTTAAATTATTTATCAATTCATCTACAGTTTTTTAGTAAATAAATACTATTTCCATTTCGGTGGAATATAGATAGATATACACTAGTACCACCCGTTGAAAAGTTGAGTAGATGGTTCCCTATTTTTGTCTACTAGCTAGGGTCTGCATGAAGTCATTTTCACGCTGGTGGCAAAAGGAGATAGTTAGTCTGCTATTTTCGCCTTCAGAGCCGGAATTCTAATTGGAATCATTTTCATGAATAACCTATATATATATATATATATATATATCTTTCAATGATATATTTTATTATTATAGATTTTTATTTTTTTTTTCAATCATATATCCATTTTCTCTCAAAATATAATGATATACCCGTTATCCGATCCATGAGCAGTTGAGCACTATATATGAAATAATAATTCCTTAAAAGCAATGCAAAGAAAAACATTTTCACCCAATAAAAGAATATTTTGCAGGCGTTGCCTTCTTTGGATGCAGCAGTAGAAGCAGTCGCCATCTCATTATGCCTTGCCAGTCACTGCAAGTGACATGGAATCCTAGTTTCATTTTTGCCAAGTCTCTGCAGAAACACATGGGTTAGAGAAGACAAATAATGGTTGATTATGATATTGCACATTCTATCACAAAAGTTTTATGCTCAAACCATATTAAGATTACCCACAAAGCTCAATAGTTGTATCCCTCATCTTACTAAAAAAATGACATTGGACTCATTTTGGTATGCTTGAAATTTTCAAGCCGTTTTGTTTTTCCACAAGGTAATAGGAGAAAAACGAGAAAAGGGTAGAACGCATGAACAAAATGTGGAAGAGTAGAAGAATGTAAAGAAAGGGATTATGGGAATCTAATGTGAACCCAAAAGGAAGTTCAAGCTTTTTGCCCAAGTAACTTAAGGTATGTGCATATCACATTAGAAGGGTCATCGAAGTCTCACATGAGAAGAAGAAAGCCAAATGTAGCCGAAGGACGTCTTGCCGGGAAAACTCAGCAAAAGAAGCATGGATGCATATATGTGCTAGCTGAGCTAGCTTTGCAGTAAATTAGTGTCGGCAAGTCATCCTTGGCTCCATTCCACTTTCCACCTCTTCATGAGAGACTCTTGGACCATAAAACTAAAGAAATACTTGGTAATTGTTTTCTCCTCCCACATACATTTTATGTTAGTTCTCCGACCCATGCCCTGTCTTGCTATGTTGCTGCCATTTTATAGGCAGAGGTTGATGGCAAATGGTGATGATGTGTGTAGAGTGTTCGATATTCTTAATTTGACTCTATTCGTAACCCAATTGATGCAAGCGACTGTTACTGCTCTGAAAGGACGATATTGCATTCTATCTGTTTGATAAAAAGCATCCTTTTTTGATGTATTCGTATTTCTTCTGAAAGCTTCCTCAATATTTGTGTTGGCAACTTTAGCACATGCAGGATTCTGGGGTGCCCACATGCCATTCACTCAGTTGGCCACAGTGTTGGATTCCCTTTTGTGGGAATAGAATCTTACAAAAGATGGAGAGCGGAATTTTGAAGTTGTACCTTGGAATGGCCATCCTTTTTAGTTAGGAGTATGTCAAAGGCTTAGAGGATTTTGGTCATGGCTGACGCTCTGTGCTGGTAAAGTAGACTGAATGGTCATTAAGATTTTTTTTTTTTGCATTTGCAAGTGGCAATGGATACCAATGACATACTTTGAGAAGCACTGAACATCATTTGTCCATGATATCTTTGATGGGGATTGATATATTAAATGCAAGAGGAATATCACTATTTAAAATAAGCTGTGGAAAAAGGGTAAGAATAACTGAGGTACACCTTTTACTTTCACGCACTGAAATATGAACTTTGGATTTTGCAGTCAAAAATGAGATGCTGGAACAGAATAACTTCAGCCAGAAAATAATTTCCACAGAAGTTTAAGAGATATTGAAGTCAATGCATGTTAGAGAGCAATCTGATAGAATATTGTGTCAACTTGTGATCAAAAATGAGTAATATAATACGTGTATTTACTGTATGCATAAAATGGTACTATTTCACGAATAACTAGCTAGCTTGACTATATTTCAAACAACAAAAGTATACTATTTAATGTTATCATGTTAAAATTCGGTATAATTAACACAATTTCCTACCATAACTTTTAGTAGTGCTTGAGCCTTCATGTTGGCACAAAAAATTAATAAAAAAAAAAAGCCTCAATTCACCAATGTTACCAGAAAAAAAGATAAGTACAAACTTCATATCTTCCTGGTTCCATGAGTTAAGGCTAATTACACGTCAATTTCTGAGTCTCAAAGGAGATGCATTGTAGTCTGTTTCAAGACTGTCATAAAACTCATTTATAGTTTAAGATTTCGATTGAATATATTCATATGACTAAATGAAAGGCTTATTGATTGATTGTGTATGTCCACTTGCAATTGTTGTTCTGCTCTCTCAAACTAAAGGAGCAAGCAGTATCCTGACATCTAGAAGGAAATGAAGCTTTTCTAATACCAATCGTTCAGGTCAGAAATGCAGAGGATTAAATCTGCAAACTTTGTCAACATTAATTTGAGGCTTACATACAAAATGCATCATATTTATGCATACACTTAGTTATAATGAGTAAGCCCTTCAGCAAAGAGGGATTTTTGCTCAGGTATTTGAGCAAACAACATTTGAGCTTCAGCCATATTTTTCGTAGGCGTTCATGTTTCAGTTCCCTGCATGCATTTGAGCGTTATTGTAACGACAGAGAACGTCAATGGATGGAATCCCATATCTCACAATTGACATATCAGAAAAGGTAATTCCCTGAAGAATTCCTTAAACTACAGAAGACTCCCCTGTTAGCATTTACTGCACTTTCATCCCCATGGCTATGAACTTCTTCATACTTCTTCGTCTCCAGAACCTTTTTTAAGGGAATCAATTTCCTTTTTTTTGGCATGTATGGCTTTAAGAACTAGGAACGAACAGAAGTTGACTTCGGAAAAACTGAGATCCTGTATTAATATAGTTATAGCTAAAATACAAATTCAGCAAAAGGTTAAAGATATGGATGTTATACTGAAATCTGTCTCACAAAATTAAATTGAAAGTTTGGGTTAAAGTAGGCTGTAATGTATTGAATGTGTGCTAAAAATGGTTCTACTGTACAAATAGATAAATACTATGATTGTACCATTTCGTGTCAGATATTCAAACTGAAATCATAAAATTTGCGTTGGTTTTTCCCCTTTGTTAAACAATGGTCACTACTATTAGACTTACATCATTTGCAGAATTCTTTGTTTCTTCAGGATTTTCAATACATTGCTCTTGAAGTTAGAGTATGTTGGGCAATAGAGTTCATGATGGCACAATAGATGGATCTTTTTTTTTTTATAATTTTGAGTTGGATAATATGAATAATAAATGACATTTTAGAATTAAAATGCAGCAAGCATATATAAAATTGAAATTGTATTGGATGCATTTTACCTCCTCCACAGCTAACAGTAAAATAAACAAGATTGATCCAACCGCAGTGTAAGCAGGAATAGCCGCTGTCTGATTCTTTTGCATTCTCTTATCTATTTTATTTTCCTTTAAGAGGTATGACTTTGAGGAAAGTATGAGGACATCATCAACTTAATATACTGCTTGCTTGTAACTCGTTTAACAAAGTAGTAACGTAACATTAAGTTCTGTTTACTATACCATTAGGTGGAAACACAGTGCATGGCTTCCTATATTGAGAGGCTATTATTAATTATTAATTGCTCTATATATGTTTTGTATTATTTGCAGAAAGCTCCAGGTTTGAATTTGGATGCTGTGATAAAAAGAATAGAAAAACAGATACAACATCTGAGAATGAACTATGACAATGATGGTTCAAGCTCTTTGAGAGTCTGATGTGCGAGGTAAGGGAGCAAGCTTGGGCCAGGATGACTCCCAGCAACACCCAGAGACGGGAACTTGCTTTTCAGCAATGCCGGCAAGTCATCCTTGGCTCAAATCTGCTGTCTACCTCTTTTCTTTCATGCAAGCCACTTGATCAAAACACTTTACATTGATTGAGCTCCAAGCCTCAATCACACACTCAAAATTAGAACACTCACATTTATTTTACTTCACTAGCTGTGCCTATAATCTTGACATTCTTGCAGCCTATTTATAAGCAGACAAGTCAAAGGGTTGGGTAATACTTTACCTCAAAGTAGAAGAAAAGTTAATCAGTTCCGTAAAGATTTCTTTCAGATTACGCGTTGCTCCCACATTGCCATGAACTTTTGACCTACTGCTCCTTAACCAAAACCATGCATCTTTATTTGGAATCAATTTCCATTTCTTGGAACTTAAGCATTTAGAAAGAAGCAAAAATTGAGCGGTTGATTGGCCCTTTCCCTTGTTATAACTGTTTAATGATTGATCCAGTAAGTGTTATGGGAATAGAATAGCATATAAACAGGGAAAGCAGTACAGGGAGACAGATTGTGGTTACCCATTTTTGGGATGTGATCGAAAATGTCAATAAAGAATTTGTTCTTGGAAATTCAACTGATGAGATTTTGACTTTGCATGATTCCTCATTAAGCAATATGGACACTCAGGGACAGATAAAAGCTAGCTGTTTATCTTTGTTCCTGGAATGTGTACGTGTCATATCCTCACTCTAGCTTTGCCCTCTTGAATTTCCACCGCTACCATCGCCTTGTCCTTATCCCATAGAATGCGAATAAATCTTTGCATCTCCAAACACACTAGTCTTTGTTATTTCATATTAAAGTTAAAGAAAAAGGTTGTTAATTAGTGAGAGTATTAGACAGCAGTTTCTTTTTCCTTCTACCCACAAGTTTTCTATTTCAATTTCGTATTGATGATAAAATTAATTTTCTTAAAGAATGAAGTAATAATCACTTCCTCTATTGTCATGTATTTTCTTGAGTTAAACAATAGTATATAGATAAAACATGCATGCTCTATCATCTTATGCAAGTTTTAGTACTTCAATGTGTTCAAGACTATTTACATGCATTTTGAATTCTCATTTTCATATGTTCTTGTTTCAACGAAATTCTTGTAGTAAATCAAAAAAGAAACTCTACTTAATTATGTATTACCGGGTTGGGAAATAATGTCTAAATTTACGTTAGTTGAAGAAAAATAGGGACATTTGTATATTCTATAAGTGGAGACACGTGGGTAATTAATTAACCACCCTCTTTCTTTAATAATCATCATCCCCCATTTAAAAAAAAATAAAAATTACTCAAAATATTCTTAGAGCTATTTGGACTATCAAACAATTCTATAGATCCGTTTGATACTTCAAATAGTTTTATAAAGTCAAGTCATCTCCCACATAAGAAGAACCATCATCACATATTTTATTTTCATTCACTTATGAACAGAATTTCAATATTAATTATTATAATTGAACATACATAAGAATATTCAACAGTTAGTCTAACATTAAAGTTTTAACATATTTTGTCAACTAAATTTATATTTATTGTTAAATCCATATCATCAAATGAGGTGTATTCATAATTCAAGTATGAATCTTTGCGCATTCTGTAAGTATAATTGATTGTCTTTTATTGCATTTATAGAAATAAAATATTAAAATCAACGAATACAATCTTTATAAATAGTATGAAAATAGAAAAATAAGACAATATGTACAAAAAAAAAATAAAAATAGAGTTTAAACGACTTTACAAAATTGTCTAAGCATTAAAACGACTTTACAAAACTATTTTTCGTAAGAATGAGATGGGGGATAGTCTTTTTTAATCGCAATTATTTTAATAATTTTATAGGGATGAGGATAGTTTAATTAAAAATGAGGTGGATATAATTAATTCCCAAGACATAGACATATTTTAGTATATGTGTATAACTTTTTTTTTTTATAGGAAGTATATATTTAACTTATTAAAGATATAGTTAGATGCAAATCAATAAAATGCTACATTGAGTGGTGAATGTAATTATTTCGTCATTGAAAGTAGTGTTAGAAAGCCAACTGAAAATCTTTTATTAATTTAAATTGACAAAAAGTTGTCGTGATAATTTTCTATTTCTTCGTACATTTTCTTTAGAAAATCAGCTAAAAAATTTTAACAGAGTATTTTCTTCAATGGTTGGATGATATTTAGCGAATAAATGTAACACACGTGTGTGTGTATATATATATTATTTTCTCATTGTTAATATTATTATTCTTTTTTATTTCTTAATTATCAGCTTAATTATAGTACAAATAAATTGTGATTAACCTTTTTTTAGAACATTCGATAGCAGGATGAAAGAAATTAAAGAATGAAATTCGCACGGAATTAATAGTAAGCAAAATTAACGCCATAATTCATTATAATTAATAACTAGATACACATCGAAGGACATGCAATTCATCTATAAAATCTCTTGTTCTATAAATTCTAAAACCCATAAGATTCATTATACGACATAAATACAATCAAATGAGGTAAAAAAAATAAATAATATAGTGGATAAAGGTTTCATTTTTTTTTTCTCTTTCTCCTAATTAAGGATTATGGTAGTGTATATACTAAGTATATGCAGGATGCATGCTTTCTCGGATTTTTCATCCAACCTAATACATCCAACGATGTTTGTCGGTGAGAATTAGCTCTCTCGATCTTTCATCTTTGAGCGAATGCCCTGCATGCGCAGTGACGACAAAGAACAAGAAATTAATAATATCAACTGATCAACAATATCCCCTCTTCTCTCTCTCTCTCTCTATATATATATATATATGAGAGGTATAGGAGAAAGCTTGAGCAAGGATGCTCGCCGACAATGCCCAGAGACGGGAACTTAATTGCTTAATTATCAGCAATGCCGGCAAGTCATCCTTGGCTCGAACTTGCTCTCTACCTCGAGATCCTTCATGCAAGCCACTTGAGCTAGCTTCAAGCCTTGAATCACACCCTCAAATCAAAAAACACTCTCTTTTAACTCTTCACTAGCTAGCTAGCTGTGTATGCATAATCTTGAGCCTAATGTACCTACTTATATATATATATATATAAGCAAAGAATGTCAAAGGGTTCTTATCTCATAATAGAAAAAGCTAATTCTTTTAAGCTACTCATTGGTCCCATGCATATTGCCATGCACTTTTGCATACTTCTCTTTACCCCATTATCATATCTTTATTTGGAATCAATTTTCCATTTCTTCCTTTCCATGGATGATTGACTTTAGCATCAGAGGAGTAAAAAGTTGAGTGATTAGCCCAAACGCTTTTTGGTACTGTTTGTTTGATTGATCAAGTTTTGTGGGAATATAGTAGAATCGAATAGACCGGGAACCACAGAGAGACAAATAAATTGTGGTTATCCATATATACACTTGCGATATGATAATGTCAACGATCATAGGGAATTTGTTCCTAAGAAATTCAACTGACGATAAGGTTTTGACTTTGGCCCTTAATTATTAGCGATATGGGCATACATGAGAGACAGCTCACAATATTGTTTTTCTTTGTTCTTATTCCACAATTCACAGTTCCTTCAATGTGTACGTACGTGCCATTGACTCATTCTCAAATCTTAACTTCTTACACTATATGAGTATATATATATATATATATATATATATTGCAGTCTGATAGGATCGATATAATTAATATGATAGTTAGAATAATGAGTAAATTCTATGACGACATCTTAAATTTCTACATAGGAAGAGCTATTGTAGTTTCTGTTTAGATATCACTCGATCAAAATAAATAAGGTTATCTTAATTTGTTCAATTAATCCCTCAATTTTTCTTGTTCTTAGTTTGATAATTAATATGATATATAGGATCAGAGACAGCAATTTTTGATGGTATGACCTTGTACACACAAAGTTCCCAATGATATGACCTTGTATACACTAAAATCTGACATGTTACATATATCTTCTGTGTAAGCTATTTATTAATTAGTAACGTTGGCGGTTCCATCAGTATTTGGAATTAATGCATGCATGCAATAAAGGGTACGGATAATTTGTTTGTGGAAATAGAATCTGAGAGATTGATTCTTTGCATAATTTCATATATAATGCATCGACAGGAATTTGGTCTTAGATTATAAGGGGCGCCAGATTTGTAGATATGACACGCACACCATGCATGGATCATGATTTGACTAATTAAGCTAAATCTTAAATTTATTCTTCTTGTACAATTCTCTGCGTCTCATATTATCATGTTACAAAACCTGTAACATATATCCCTTACTTCCTCAATTCGGAATTCCCATAAGAAAATGAATGATCTATCATATTTTCATTTATACAGAATATATAATAACAGAAATATGACAGATATTAACTTGTAAATACCCTAGTTGCAGTCTGCAGAAACCAAGAAGACTTCGTTAATTCCACACTTCTGCTTTTTTCTTCTTTTTTTTTTTCGTTAATGTGTTTTTCATTGCTTAATCCAATATCAAATTCTAAGTTAGAAATAACTTAGGGATGGTTTATACTCAAATTAATTCTTGCAACGATTCAATTACATATATAAAAAAGAATAGATCAGAATGATGCAGCAGAATATGTCTTTGAAAACGAATTGATATTACATGTAATAACTTTAATTCTTAATTAGAAAGGTAAGAATATTGACATTCGATCTAAAGCGGCTCTGCTTTAAAACTTACTATATTCCTTCAAAGTCAAGTCAAGAGGGTGAGGTTCTCAAAGGAAAACGACGAAGATAAAAAGTCAATTTGGGTATCTCACCACAGCTAATGATAACGGCAAAACTTACTATATTCATTCGAAATCACAATCAGCTTCCCGATTTCAATTTTCAAGGATCTCCTTTGGAAATTCATTGTTCGCAGTACTCTGTTAGTATTTGAGAGAATTATTAGTATGGTTTTAAGTAATTAATTCAGTACTGTTTTGCCCACGATATAAATCTTACCATTATATCGTAACATATTACTATTATTTAATATAAGGAATTTAAATGGTCTATTTGAAATCAAGGGTTAAAACTTCTTTATCACGAGCTAATTAAAATTCCATCACATATATTTATTAGAAAATGTGTGTCTTATTTTAATGATTTTTTCATCTGAAAAGAGATATAGTCGACAGAATATAAAATTCGTTTTTTTCCGGCAACTCATCCTTAACTGGCTCACGTCTACTCTTCCCCTCTTGATGCAATGCAAGCCAATTTAGATAATCAAATTAATACCATCACTAAGTAGCTTTACATCAACATCCCTCTTCTCTTATTTTCTCAAACCTACAAATTACCTGACCAAAAAACACTCACATTTCACTGTTAATTACTTTCTCTCTCTCTTCCTAGAATTATACTGAATTTATATGACATGTATAAAGTAAAATAACGCTACATTTTAAGAGCACTGCTGGCCTACATGTTATATATATATATATATATATATATAGTAATAAAAAATTTGAGTAATTTAGAAAAAGTTTTGGTTTGGATGCATCATATATATATATATATATATATATATTGAAAAAATGAAAAAAAAAAAAAAAAGATACTATAAATTTGAGAGCGTAGAATGAGTACATGGGAGGTATAGGAGAAAGCTTGAGCAAGGATGCTCGCCGGCAACGCCCAGAGATGGGAAGTTGCTTAATTATCAGCAATGCCGGCAAGTCATCCTTGGCTCGAACTTGCTCTCTACCTCGATCCATCCTTCGTCCAAGCCAATTGAGCTTCAAGCTGCGTATGCATAATCCTGAGCCTTAATATTGTAGCCTATTTATAAGGAAATTATGTCAAAGGGTAATTTATCTCAATAGAAAAATCTAATTCTTTCAAACCTTTCATTGGTCCCGCAATGCCTTGCACTTTTTAACATATATATATATATATATACACACACACACACACTAATCCTTATCCAATATCTCTTTATTTCTTGATTGAACAAGTTTTGTGGGAATAGAATATAAACAGGGGACCACAGAAAGAGTGACAAATAATTAGTGGTTACCCATGCTTGAAATATGATAATGTCAATGATCGATCAGGAATTTGTTCTTGAGAAATAATTCAACTGATGATAAGATTTTGACTTAATTTGGTTCCTTATTAGCGATATGGGCAGAGACAGCTGCTAGCTCAAATATGACATTGTTTTTCTTTTTTCTTATTCCACAATTCCCAGTTCTATATACACTGTATAATCTACTACAAACAGATTCCCTGCTCTTTTTAATTTTTCACTACTGTTCTTGTTCTTTTTCTTCTTAGCTTTATGTTGTCTATCACCTGTATAACTGGAATATATCGGGGTTCACTCTGCTGATATGATATAATATGATGGTTAGATTAATTATGAGTGAATTCTTTGACGGCATCTTGAATTTCTACCACCTAAGTCAATTTACCTCTCCTTCTCCTTGACAGGAAAATAAATATTTGATCCAAGAGGAGTTGTTGTGATTTCCTTTTTGATAATTGAGTAAAAAAAGAGAAGCTCATTTTTGTTCAACTTCTCAATTTTTCTTGATCTTAATTTGGTAATTGACGATGTTTATGTACAGATATTTACAAGATCTTAAGAAATATATATCAATATGTATCAAATCTGTAAATATTTATCAGGATGTACAATTTGTTCAGAAATTGTAGCATTAATGCAACGAAATCTGTATTTTTTATTTTTTGACATATTCAGAACCTGATAAATAACTAATCGATGATAGGATCAGACAACAATTTTTAATAGATGCAATGTGCTCTATGACCTTGTATGCACAAATAAAGTTGCCGAACATAACACTACGAATGTGCTTTTAAGATCGAAGTTATTGTTTCTTTTCAGACGAAATCTGACATGTTTATTCTGTGTAACGTTGGTGGTTCCATCAATGTTTGGAATCAATGCATGCTTGCAATGAATGGCCAGATTAATTTGTTTGTGGAAATAGAATATGATCACACATTGATTCTTTGCACAATATTATGTATAATGCATCAACAGAAATTTGTTCTTATATTATAATCAAGGGCCAGATTCGTATGAGAGTAAGCTAAAGAGCTAGTTATACAGAACATATAATAAAAGAAAGACGACAGATATTAACTTAATTGTAAGCACCCTAATTTTCTACAGAATAATCAGACGAAGGGGACTTAATTTTCACACTTTTTTTTTTTCTTCTGTTTGTTTCATTGCTTAATTAATCCAATATCAAATTATAAGTTAGAAATAACTTATAATTAAGGCTCGAGTTTTATGTTCAAATTAATTCATGCAATCTGCGATTGAATCACATTTGATTTATCAAAAAGAATAGAAGAATGAAATCCCACTTAATGATGCAGCAGCATATATGGCTTTGAAAACGAATTGACACCAAATGATAAAACTTGTAATTCTTAGAAACATAAGAAAATTGACATAATTCTAAAGTCAAGGAAGGGTGAGGTTCTGTGTTATTTGAGACTTGAGAGAATTATATTTCTTATTAGTATGGCTTGAAGTAATTAAATCAGTGATGTTTAATTTCCTCAAAATAGATGATATCATGTAATCATTAAACTATATGATATGATTTGGTGGCAAGTAATTTAAATAGTCTATTAGAAATTAAGAGTTTAAACTTTTTATCATGATTTAATTAAAATAATTTTTTCATTATTTGGTGATTTAATTAAAACTTTTTATCATGATTTAATTAAAATAAGTCTTCTTTGAGCATTAAACTCTCGTTTAGTGAGCTTTGAACTTAACCCATTTAACAGTAGATTGATTAACTTCAATATGTTTTTAACAGTAATCACAATTATCCACTCCCACCAAGGTTGGCTATCATAAAAAAGGAATTTTTCTTTTTCACAAATTCCTTCTTAAAACTTTCACTTTTATTTTCTCATCAACTTTTTCCCAACCATGCTTTCTAAAATTAAACAGGATGTTTAAGACTGACATGATTCCATAGGTCTGATAAATATTAGGTTCTCACAAAAAGATATTGGATTCCATCAAAATATATATATATATATATATATATATATATATATATATATATATATATATATATATATATATATATATTAATTATCAAAAGTGATCAAAAAATTATTTTTCTTCCAAGGCGATGAACAGTTCAAGTAATTTCTGCAACAAAGAAAGAGAGAGAGATTGGGCCATACACTTTTTTTCTTTTTCGTTTTTCCTTTTCAAAAATAGTGGAACAAATTAAATGGATGAACTCTTGTTGTTTATTGGGATTTAAAATCAAAGCATTAAATAAAATACATATATAGTATATCCTCAATGATTGGAGTGTATACTTTATGGCAACAGCTATGATATTGCAGCAGCAACAAGATGAGAGCCAGAAGTCATTTATAGAGAAGGAGAAAGAATCACAAAAGAGAATGAGCAAAGAAATTCAAGAACACAATGAGAGAAAGAAATCTTCGCATTCAGAATTTTATTTACACACTCAAGGACACACATTAATTAGTCGTGTATGTTATACAGGAATAACACCTCACTATAACTTACAGTGAACCCTTCCACATATAATTCTAACAATCAGAAGGTATAACTGCAACTAATCTTGTTAATTTACAGGTCAGCTGAACTATATATAACTGAAAGTCAACTAACTTAAGCCTTTCTAACTGCTATACTGACTAAGCCTAGACACTCAGGTGCTCACAACGTAATTCATATAACGTTGTCTATGCATGTAACATAATTCATATGTGGTAAAAGATCATAGGAAGATTAATTATAGTGATCCTTAGAGCTTTACATGAGAGGAAGAGAGGCAAACGTAGCCAAGAACAACTCGCCGGGTTATACTCAACCCGAACAAACCCATGCATGCATTTGCCTTCGATATATTTATATATGAAGCAATTAAATGCCGGCAAGTCATTCTTGGCTGCATTTCACTCTCGACCCTCTTCGTGTAAAGACTGAGGATTTCACTCTCTGAAGCTGATCCAAGCCTGCAATGCTTCCAACAGAGGCAATCTTGGCTCTTTATATAGCCAAAATTTGATCCTGGGGGCTTAAGTGGGTGCATGCATGCCTTATCCCTTTGCATTTTTAATTCAAGTTATCTCATAATTGACTTTCCGAAAGTGGAACTTTCCGAAAGAGGAAAGCATCAATTGCATGTGCCCATACCTACAAAGAAAGATCTACAAGCAACCCCCCAGGGCCGTCCACAATTGTCCACTTTTATTAAAATTTTCCTTTATTGTTGGTTAGATTCTACTTGGAGTTGGAGGGGTGCACAAAAAATTGTCCTTGAAATATATAAATTAAAATGCAGTTATCGGTTCTTCTCTTTAGATATTTAATCAAATTGGCATGGAATCTTATTTTGTTATGTCTGTGGTGTCTGCAAGTCCTGAAACCATCGAATTGAATAACGCACTTATGAGATAGTCAAATATATGTGAGTAACTTCTTTTCTGTTGTTCTTCTCCAGATTTCCCCTCATTCTTCTCAACTAATAACTAAACATGGTCTTAATGAGATGGGACGTTGATGCTCTTTTCCGAAAGTCCTTCCATATCTTGGGTTATAAGTTATCTCACGCGCCTCTGGATCAACCATATTAATTTTTAACTTCGTTGCAATTATCAGCTTCATACGTTATACGGTACTGTTAGCTATCAAATAGATGAAGAAAATTCTAAAACATAATAAAACCAACACTGATGGTTTATATACTTATAGAGTCTCATCCATCTACAGTACCCCACAATTAATAAAGGGTACCTAGGTTAAGTAGCCGTGTTCTTTTTACGTATTTTAGATCTTGTCATGATTGAAAAATAAAAGTTTGTTATTTACGCTTTTGCAGTACGTAATAATGTAGAGGGGTTTGGTTATTCCACCCCTTTTTATTTTGTTTACTCTCCCACTCTAATTTTTATCTTAAAATTATTTAAAATGTTTTAACTTAAATTACTCGCATATTTTTAATTTTTATCAAACGGTTTTATAGAATTATTTAATAATAGATTACACTGTATATCCTCTCTAAATAGTTCTAGAGTCATTCTATACATAATGACTTAATAGATTAAATATTTCTATTAATAAAATATTTTATTTAAAATATATAATATAACTCTATAATTAATTATTAATTAATAAAAATAAAAAAAATTAAATTTTAACCAAATGGCTCTAGTCATTTTGGATACAAAATAGATCTATAAAGAGTAAAAATTAACGAGGTTGTCACATTTTTAATAAAGAACATTTAAGTAAATTTAAAGGTATGAAAATATTTTTACTAAAATTAGGAAGTGTATTAACCAAGTCCCTAACATAGACTGCATGAATATTTCAAACATCTCCCCTTCTCTTTCTCTAATCCAAGGAACAATTGCATGAATTAGTTCCTTTACCTTTAACATTTGCAAATATATAATAATATGTTTCATGTATATGAAAAAAATACTTTATTAGGAGAAGTAAACTCATTTTAGTAATCTCTATAGTTTATATTTTAAAAAGGATTAATTTTCGACTATCAATTAAAAGATAGTTTTATCTTTGATGCAAACTAAAAATATATAATACTATATTAACTCTTTTTCTTTATGATTTATAAATCCTGAGAGAGATGATATTCTATTGATTGTAACAGTATATATATACACGATGCTGTACAACAGTAGAGACGTAATCCTGACAGTCTCTGGAGTTCGAACTATAAGAGGATATATAGATGCATTAGATGAGGATAAGATACATGATGAAGATAAGGATAAACAGGTGGTTAAGATAATCATGACTCAATATATGTGGCATATCAATGTTTTATCGAGCGTCTTGCATGAGAGGAAAGACAGTGAATTAGAGCCAGAAGGCCGAGAAATTTACCTCCATATACCACAAAAAAAAACTATTTATCAATATATATCATTTTTTTTTAAATATCGTATTATGGTACTGCGATATTCGAATATAATAAAAAATTAATTAAATTTTTTATTTTTTACAAATAAAATATTTAAAAAATTAAAATTTTTTAAATACATATACACAATCTCAAAAATTATTATAAATACATACGACATCTTGTACAATAAAATCTCTAGTTATAAAGTGGTTTTGCCTAAATAAATTTAATATTATCATATTTCAAAATCAAATACATTTTTTATATATATATTTGAGTTAATTAATTTTGAAAAATTCACTTAATGTATTATAATTTTTTATAAAAATAAACATATGAAAAAAGGGATACAATAGATAAGGGAGAAAAAAAATTAAAAAAAAAATTCCAAACAACCAATTATCTGTCTAAAAAAATAAATATTTTCCTTTCCTTCAAATGAGGTATCCAAGAAAAAGAAACACATCATCATCTTGCAGAAACATTTCAACACTAATTTATGAACCTTGTGTTATCTTTTAATTAAATTATAAAATAAAATAAATTTAAATTAAATAAAATAAATTTTTAAGAGGGTAATGTAATTTTTTTAAAGGTAATATATATTAGTAAATATTTATAAAAATAGTATGTATTGGTAATAATTTTTGGAATGATGTATATGTGTTTAAAAAAATTTATAAATTTTTTTTAATATTTTATTTGTAAAAAATAAAAAATTTAATTAATTTTTTATTCGAATATCGCAGTACGGTAATGCGATATCTAAAAAAAATGGTATATATTGATAAATATTTTTAAAAATGGTATATATTAGTAAATATTTTTTTTTTTTTGGTATATGAAAGTAAATTTCTCCGGAAGGACTTGGCCGGAAGCATGTACCTAAATGTCCGGCAAGTCATTCTTGGCTCAAATCCACTGCCTCTCTCTTCATGTGAGACACTTCGATAGCAAAATGTATGTATATAGCACTTAATTATATCTTGCACAAACCATTTCAGATGGATAAATATTTATAGGCTGCAATTAGACAACTGCTAGCTATAACTAAATGAATCACGTGTGATTTACCAATTAATGGAATTAAGGCAATGGAAAATGGAGGGATTCCATTGGTTTTGTGGGAATAGAATCTGACTGTAGAGATATTGATTGTTCTTATAAAGAATAGGAGACGAGATGAAGAGGAATTGATGCATTCTTGACCTAACAGTACCACTGATATAAATATCGTTACCTATCTAAGTATTTCAAAAAAAAAAAAATGTTTCCTTTTGGTAATTATATATATGGTCCCTCCCTCCATATCTGGTCCTTCCTCACTTTACTGACATGATCAAAATCTCTCTCACTCAAGAATCGTTTGATGAAGTGGAAACAAACAATAAAGTCCACAGGTTCATTCGTGATTCCCCTTAATTTTACAGGTTTATTCTGTGTTAAGGAAACTTAATATAATAATAAAATTTCTTTTTTACTTGGGCAGCATTTAGCTAAGAAAGCTTCTTATCATGTCATTTGTTTATCCCTCCAAGTTACTAAGGCATAACATTTCTTTATTTTAATGAAACTAAAGCATAAACTTATAGTTAATAGGTATCTTATTGTAGAGGACCTAGAGGTCTTATTTTAAATTTCATTAAAATTAAACAAAAATAATTAAGAAATTGTTGGATGATGTTTAAATTTTACTTAATAATTCTTAACAGAATAAAATCTTTTATATATGTAAGAAAAATGACTGATTTTAATTAAGTTTGGAGCATATTTTAAGAATATTGGAGAAACACAGATTTTAGAGGCTTATGGAAGTAGAGAATCGAATGTTTATGTAGCCAACTAGAACAACTTGCCGGCTGGAAGTGCATGTAACTCCGGCAAGTTAATTATTCTTGGCTGCACTCCACACTCTAAAAACCAAATCCCCACATTTGTGTGTATTGTCCCATGGAACTCGTCATCTTCTAAACAAATACCATGACTGTGTATTGAATTTGGACATTCATCTTCTGTATTCACAATCAGACTGTGAGGGCCTGAAGAACCCTGGTTCTCCATATTGTGCGACTGAACACCATATGTATTGAACAAAGAAATAGAAAGAAATAATTCTCTTTGTTGATTATTCACAAAATATTCATGTACAATATATAGGCTGAACCTACCCTAATTTCTTGGAAATAAAATAGGGAAGATTGAGAAAAATATTCCTAATCTACAAAAGCGAATCAAAACTGACATGTATCCTTGAAACATCTCCCATCATGACAATGCTTTGGTTCATGGAATTCATCACTGCCCTTGCATTTATCATGAGCAGCATTAGTGTGGTTGGTGTTTTCACCTATGCTTGCATTTGTAGGGCTAGACCAGCACTTTGAGGCACACTTGGAGGATGCACATTCCTCAGGCTGAGATACCTTCTTTATCTCATTTGAGCAACAATGCTGATGATTATGATGTTGATGCTGATGGAATTCATCACTGCCCTTACATTTACCATGAGCCTCAGTAGTATTAGTATGCTTTGTGTTTCCACCTAAGCTTGCACTTGTAGGGCTAGACTGACACTTTGAGGCACACTCGTGGGATGAACACCTCTTAGGCTGAGATATCTTCTTCAACTTGTCTGAGCAACAATGCTGATGTTGATGAGAGGGCTTGCTATTAGTGGCATCACATCCATTTTTATGGAAGTGCTGTTGAGTGGAAGATCTACAACATTTCCCACCACGTTTGTTTCTTCCGTGCAAAAGCAGCATGCTGTTTAAGATGACCAACAAGCATGTTCCAACGTCAGCAAGAACTGCTGCCCAAACAAGTGGATAGCCAGCAAAAGCCAAGCCAAGAATCACAGCCTTGGTAGAGACTGATAAAATAACATTCTCTATTACTTTCTTATGAGATTTTCTTGCAAGTTTGATGGCTTGCGGTATCTTTCTAATGTCGTTTGACATAAGAATTATATTGCCCGTCTCGCTTGCTAGTGCAGAACCAGAAATGCCCATCGAGATACCAATATCAGCTGTAGCTAAAGCAGGTGCGTCATTTAAACCATCTCCAACCATGGCTGTGGGCCCTTCCTTTTTAAATTCCGTGATGATTTTTACTTTGTCTTCTGGTAAAAGTTCTGCATGGACTAGCTCCAGAGCATAACCTAACTGTAGATGAAATTACTGTTTCCATTATTATTTATCTCAGTTTCTATGACTGACATTTTATTCATAAGCAGTAACTGCTAAGATTAGAGCATATTCAGACATTTGATATAAAAGAATATAAAGAGGCCACTACATTCAGAAAGAGTACAATTCATGTTTGAAAGAATTTAATTGATTTCATTTCATTATTTAATATAGCGCGAATCAATGTCATTCTACTGGAGATGGCTTGATAGGAGTTAGCCAAACAAAATTCTTAAAAGACTGATGTTGATAGCTCCAGTTCATCGACTTGCACCTCAAAATGAAGGATTTGCAGCTATGATTGGTGGCTACCCTAACCTAAGATAGAGTAAGAAAACCATCAAAGAGGGGAAAACAAAATGCATGCAACCAACATATCATGGAGATGAATTCAGAACTATATAGTTTGATCACTAGCAACCACATAAAACATTATGCTCCAAAGATTACCTCAACTTAATACACAAATCACTAGACAACCAATCACAACATATGCTCCAAACATAACGCATTATGTAGAAAAGCTTCATCCAAAAAAATTATACATTTAGTTACAAACCTGCTCTTGCGCTTGCATGGCAGCTGCTTGACTATCTCCTGTGAGCATAGCAGTTTTTATTCCCATTAATTTCAACTGCCCTACCGCCTCCTGAACCCCCGACCGGCAAGCATCCGCAAGAGAAAAGAACCCAATGAGGGTTGCTCCAGAGTATATGTAGCCAGCAGTCTTTCCCTCCTGACTATTGCCTCGTAAGGTTGGAACTGCAAATTTAAGCAATTTCATAGTAAGTACTTGGTCCCTACAGAACGCGGGGGGGAGAAAGAAATGCAAGACCTCAAGCATCCACAAGCTATGCACAAATTGGTTAAAACTGCAATTTCCAAGCAAATTCGACAAGGTATTCACCTGTTTCAGACCCAGCTCTCACGGAAATTCTTTTATTTCCAATATAAACATCTCTCCCGTCAATTATACCACGGATGCCTTCTCCAGGAAAACTTTCAAATACGGTCACCTTTTCTGGCTTTGGTTCAATAGAGAATGACCTTCCATAGTCAAGAATAGCCGCTGCCATTGGATGACTAGATTTGCTCTCAATGCTCGAGACCCTGAAAAGTTCAATTGGTTGATCTCAGATACCAATGATCTAAAGAAGCCATTTATTAACAGTATATGTCATGGGAGGGGGCCAAAAAAAAGAAAAACCACCAAAAATAATCCATTTACAAATAGTATATTTCGTCCTTTCTCATGAGATTTCAGAGTGCACAGAGATTTTTTCATTTAGTTTATCACTGTATAGTTTTTTGTTCAACAAAAAGAACGCTTTTTTTTTTGGTAAAGTACTTGTTTATAGAAGGCTAGAGACAGACAGAGGGTAAAGAAGAGAAGTTCTCACCAATAGACCAATGTGTTCAAATCAACATCGTCACAAAGAGATTGGAAATCTGTCACCACAAATTCACCCTTTGTTATAGTACCGGTTTTGTCAAAAGCCATGATCTTGATTTTCCCAAGGGTTTCAAGATATTCACCCCCTTTGATGAGAAGGCCAGAAGTTGCTGCTTTCGTATAAGCACAGAAAGTTGCAACAGGCGTAGAAAGGATAAGTGCACATGGACAGCCACTCACTAAAACAACCAGTGCAAAGTGGAACCAATGTCTCAGATTATGTACCCTTAGAAAAGCTGGAATCACAGCTACAAGGGTTGATATAACTACAACAGCTGCAAAATTTACCCACAGAAATTTAGGCCTATGAAACTGAATGCCGAAACGAAAAGATGGAAAAATACGACATTACTAAAGCAGTGAAAACAAGAGATAGCATACATTTAGGAAAGATAAGTAAGTAGTATACCGCTTTCTGGAAAGTTAAAAACCAAATAGGCATAAATTGTTTTCTAATTACTCTAAAGAGTCTAAAACTCCTCACTTATAATGCATGGACACAGGATAGGCCCGTTAAAAAATTGCTTTCAAATTTAAATTATAATATAATACACCATTGAAAATTACGAAGGAAATTATGACTAACCTGGGGTGTAAAACTTGGCAAACTTGTCAATCAATCTCTGCGTACTGGTTGTGCTGTTTTGAGCTTCTTCCACTAGCTTTGCCATTTTAGCCACCATAGAGTCCTCAGCTAGTGCTGTAGTTTTCACGCTTATATAACCTACAAGTACAACCAAACAATCAAACACATGCCCAAATGGTAAAAGGAAGAAAAAAAAAAATCTTGCTTCTATGTTTCTCCCATTCTACTCTGGATTGAGACTTCAATACAGAAAGGTTGCAAATTTACCATTCAAATTGATGGTGCCAGCCCACACAGTGGAGTCCTTGTGTTTGGGTACTGGGAATGATTCACCAGTCAATGTCTTCTCATCGACTTCGCAGTCTCCTTCAACAACGATTCCATCAATGGGTATCGCCTCGCCTGCTTTAACAGCGAGGATGGTATTCATTTTCACCTCATCAGCGTCCACAACTTCCCCTGTTTCTGCTATCACAGCTTTCTGAGGAGTTAAGTTCATCAACGAAGACATGACTGCACTTGCCTGAATCCATAAACTTTGCGAGTTAGAGTGTTTATGAGCAAGAATTCGTTAGCTTCAATTCAGACAACTTATGGAGAGGATTCTACTGCTCTATTTTCAGTTCAAACTGGAAGGCGAAAGCATAAGCAAGAGAAACAAATGGGCCTGAAAGTAATGGGCCTAAGTAGATGGGCTTAGTTTAGAAGGTCCAGCTTAAATAAATTTTAGTTTTAGCCCATTAAGAAATCAGCTGGAGTTGGGCCCAGAAAAAGCTAGGTAACCCCTCTCTCTCTCTCTTTCTCTTCGGCCAAAATCTATGAGCTGATATTTGCGGCTGTCCTAAACTCAAAAGAAAAAAGGAAAAAAGATATTTTCCACTTTCTAAAACTCTTTGACCTTGCTCAAAAAAAAAAAAAAAAAAAAAAAAACTCTTTGACTAAATAAAATTCACATACTGTTAAAGCATATTTACAAAAAACATTGGTTATAGAAGCTAATGAACAGCGAAGCTCAAATAACTGTAAACATTTAATTTGATAGCTTTTTGGTGTTAATCATTATTTATAGATAACGAACTTATTATTATTATTAAGTTTTTTAATCCATAATTAATTTATTAAAAGTGGTTTAATAAGCTCTTCCTTCCTATTATTGACTTGTGTTTCTTAAAAAAACCAAAAAATATTACAACGATATTATACCATTTATTTTATGTGATCAGCAAATGGCATATGACACTCGGTGGAAAATGGAATTATACCATTGAGGCTCAAAATTAACAATGAGTCTTGAAAATCAAATTTATTCCAAATGTTAAATCAAGTTTTAAGAATATATATTTATTTTCATATGATAAAGAATCTTATAAATAGTAATAATTGTTTCATGATTATTTGGTGTGATATATACATACTAGCCAATAGAAGGTCTTCCTTTCCGATTATATATATGTTAGTCTCAAGAAATTAATTGTTGATTTTGAACATTAAAGAGGAATTACGTACTACCTTGTGGCTTGCCCTTGACTCTAGCCATTCTGCAATTGAGAAGAGAAAAACAACTGTGCCAGCTTCCAAATAATCTCCCATGGCAATTGTCCCGACAACTGTCAAAATAAATAAATAAAATTAATTACATTTTATCAGAAAAATTTGACCAAAATTATTTTAATAGATAGATGTGAAATTTAATAATGAGTTGGTGTACAATGATTAAAAGAAAGACAAGATTGCATGGAAAATGAGATTACCTGCAATGATCATGAGAATGTTGATATCAATCCTGCGGTTCCAAGCAGAGGTAATGGCTTTCAACATCATTGGAAAGAAGCCAGCTGCAACTGCTCCCAGTGCCAGATATTGGAGTGGAAGGTACACGTACTTTAATAAAGAAGCTAAAAGGAAAAGACCCGAAGCCATTGCGTACGGGCTTGGCCATTTCTTTTTCTGCTTTTCATCTCCATGCACTCTGATGTTTGCTTCCAACCTTGCTTGATTCAGAGCTTTAACTGTCACCAAAACCACCCAAACTTATTGTTATCATCATTTAGATATAATTTTACCAATGCATGCAGCCAAGAAAATAATTAATTACCTGCTACTATATGCTTTGTTAAATCATGAAATTATTCATTAATTATTTGTCATTTTCTTTTGATTACGCATGCATGCATTACGAAGAGCAGCTAGCTTACCAATAGACCACAAAAAGAAAACCTTATCATTAAAGCATTTAGTCAATTCAAGCAAAAAGGAAGCTCTATATGAAAAGATAAAGAGCTTGCATATTGTAATGGACAATAAGAAAAAGCTACCTTTATGCACCATTCGATAGACATTAAGGGTCCACCAAAAATTAATGACCAAAAAAATCTCCTAAGATTGTATATGTATATTAATTGCCCCCCTATATATATATATATGTCCTAAAAGGCAATTAATAATTACCAAAACGCATGTCAATCCAATGCATGATAATTGTGTTAGAGAACACAGAAAGAGGGTAAGAAGAATTTGGAAGGTATACCGATTTGAGTTTGTGAAATGAGCTCACTGTCATGGATTACAATGACAGTTCTTGACGGAACTATGACCGAAACCTCTTTGATTCCGTCGAGAGGTTTCATTATGTTTTCAATGAGAGGAACCTCGGAGGAGCAGCACAAACCCACCACATCAAAGTAGCTTTTCTGCAACTTCTTCTCCTTCACGGCCATGTTTTTTTCCGTAACTGGACAGCCTTTACCAAATATCTGATTATTGAGATCACCACCTACCCATAATTAATTACATTTAAAATAAACTCATTTTGGGTTCAAGAGGCAAATTCTGAACACAATATCAGGAACAAAGAACAGAAAGATGTTGGATATGAAGTTGACGAAGAAGATGATGTTATCTAGGAAAACAAAAAATTGACGAAACGAGAGAGAGAGAGAGAGAGAAGGAAGAGAGGTTATGGAGACAGTTATAGGCCAACACAGCAACCTCATTTCTATCAACCTGGACGCCTGGCAATCCAACTCAAGCGTCGATGGTTTCTATTCTAATTTTCTTGCCAAACAATGCATGTGTTTGGATAAGATTATTTGAACACTTCAGAGCCGACGTCGTTTATTCTAAGAACTAACAAGGAAAAGAAAACTCGATCTTGACAAAAACGTTAAATGAAACCGCAAAACACGCATGATATATATATATATATATGTTTCTTTCCTGAGTAATATTAATAAATAAACAGAATTGAAGAGAGAAGAGGCTGAGAGGAAGTGAGAAATTAAGCACCTTAGAGAAAGAAAGATAAGAACTTGTTGGTTTGCAGAAAATGGGTTTGAGGAATTTGGAAGAGGAGCTGCGAGCTTAAGTAGACAAGTTCAGTGGGGACGTTTCAGAAAGATAAAAAAAAAGATGCAGCAGTGCGATTGAAAGGACGTCATCCAATAATAATAATAAGTTAGCATGAATTTGTTCCCAAACTTTGGTCTTTTTCTTTCCCTTTTAATTTTTTTTCTAATGGGGTAATTTGTTCTGTTATGCCTTCCTACTGTGGACGAGACAATTAAACGTAGTGGAGGATCGACACAGCAACAAATGGAAGACGACTGTGATTCCACAATAATTTTTTTTTGTTATTTTCTGCATTAATTCAAGCATGCATGCATGCACTTGTTTTCAATCTTAATGTGAGTAATTAACTTTTGCGAAACAACCACTTCATGAGATAAATATCATTAGTTCAAAACAGAAAGAATGGTTTTACACCCAAGACTTTTTCAAGGGGAAAATAAAACCAATATGGAAAAACACTATATATATATATATATATATATATATATATATATATATATATATATATATATATATTAAAACTATTTTGTGTTGGCATATATTGTAGTATAAGAAAAGAATCATCAATTAATTTGTGTTATCCCTAATAGTAAAAAAACAGCTGAGCTGGCCAACAATTTGGACAGTTAAACTCGATTTGATTTCAATAGAATGAAATTAAGGATTAAGAATACTATTATACATATATACTAGATTTAAAAACATGACTGAAATTATATGAATTGTAAAAATCTACTAACTTTGGGATAAATAGTTAATTACTTATTTAAAAAACATTTAAAAAAATATATAAAATAACTAGTTAATTTATCTATTCTAATTCATCAAATGAAGATATTTAAAGAATTTTTGTTTCATGAATATACACGTACTATCTTAAAATCCACATCTCCATGAATATTCTTTTGTAGCAATATATCTATATAAACTAAAACTGGAAACAAAATACCATAGGAATGAAATAATATGGTTTGTTAAAAGGGAGATATCAAATGTTATTTATATATAAATTCAAACTCTTTTACATTTAACTACTATCTAAAGAAAAATGTATATCATTTGAGTTATAAGACAGATATACCTAAGATAATCGTCTCTTTTTTTTCTTTTTTCTTTTTTCTCTCCTTGATGCAACAAGAATATCCAAATAGAAAATAAGTGATTCTCGTAAAACAAAAGCTTGTAATAAAACAACAAAAGTCACGTCAACTTACACAGTTTTCTATTTATAGGAAATAAATATGGATATAGAAACTGAATAATGAATTGCAGCATGCAAAAAGAAATAACATCTATTAAATAAAAATAATATATGTAATAATATCACTAAATTTATTACCAATTATAGATTTATAGAAGAACTCAAACGCATGATATTAAATATTATCAATAATATCTATTACTAATAAATATATTAAATAGGAGATCTCAATAATATCTATTACCAATACATATATTAAATAAGAGATCTCAAATGTTTGACGGTTAAATATTATCAATAATATCTTAAATGCATATATTATAGTTATTATACTATAATAATTTAATTAATATTAAATTAATTAATTAATTACATAAAAACATTTTCTAAATATTTACTGATCTGCCCTTCTAATTTTTTTTAAGAATTGAGTACTTGTTTAATATATAGATATAGAAATCAAGCCAATTAATTAATTGTTTTCTCAAACAAATAATATCCAAAAGAGAAATGTAATATCCTCCTATTATTTCTGTTTATAAATTTTCCTATTCACTTAAAAGATAACATATGCCAATTGTTAATATTTATTATTCAATCATTTTTTCTTTCTTTTTAAATCTACTTTTAAAGGTATACGTAAAGACACACTAATCTTAAATTTAAAAATCTAAACCCAAAAACTTAAAATTCTAAAGTTTAATAATTTTAGAATTTTAAGATTTAAGGTTTAAAGTCCAATATCTTTCTATTTATTATAAGAGTAAATTTTAAAAAAATTAAAATACTTAAATAATAAATATTAATAATTAACATATATTATCTTTTAAGTGAATAAAAAAATTTATAAACATAAATGGTAGAATGTCTGAGCTCTGGAAATGACGTTCTTTTCTGCCATTGGATCGGTATTATTACAAGAATGTGTTCCAATGCCTTTATAATTCAATGAAATATTGGAGTGTGATGCTCCATTTAATTTTTCAATGGGTTTGTATAATATAATATAATAATAATAATAATATAAACATAATTCTAAATCCTCCTACAGCGGATATACCTCCATACTCGAAATCCGAAACCCGATCACCTCTTTAATTTGCCATCAACTTAATTAATCACAATTTCACTGCCTGCCGTAGTCTTAAGCATCTAAGAAATTAAATAAACGTGTTTTGTTTGTTTGCATGGCCATGCACGCCGGCGGCTTTCCTCTCACGTATGTGTTCTTTTCCTATTCCTACTGTGTTAATGTCTATTCTTTTATTTTTACTAGAGGCAAAGTCAATTTTAAAAGAATTATTTTTAATTTTAATAAAATTTTAAAAAATTGACATATGCCAAATAATTAAATGAAATATATGATTCATTATAAATGAATAGGGTATAAAAAAATCTTGACCAAAATTATAAATTTTTATATATAGAAAAATTTGATCTTTAACTTTTTTTAATATAAGATACATACATTTTAGAGAATAAAATAAAATATTTTTAATAATCAAAATTTTAAACGGTAATAAGTAACGGTTTCAGTTACTCTACGGCGTGACCTACTCGCCCTTCACATTTTAAATGGGGTCCGTCCGTGCGCTTGCACGTTATTGAGACGGGTTCTTCTAACCGCCCAAATACCTTTCCGTTCCATCAACAAAGTATGGTGGGCACTCCAATAACGTGGGCCCCTAGCAGGCCGACCACCACTAAACCCGGATTGATGGATACCCATCTGAATTTGACTACTTGCCTTTTTTAACAAACAACAAAAAGAACAAGATTGAAAATTAGTGGTTCATAGGTTCGCTTCCACCGTCCACCTATCAAAATCTGTCCAAATACCTATAAAAATTGAGTTTATGATTAAAAAAATGTAATCGTTCCAATTTACAACAGTTGTATTATATATATATATATATATAGGACTATTTTGGATAGGATAAAATAACATTATCAATTGAATTACTAACCAAAGTCAACTATATGTTGTTGTTGAGTATACTTCTAATTTTATATTTATTTTTTATATATTTTATTTTATTTATAATTTTATTATTTTAAAATATTTATTTTAATATATTTTAAACTATATTACTAGAAAAATAGAGTTTTATGGCTGGACAAGGTGTATGTAATGATATTCTAACAGGTTGGAGATATATCAAGCTCATCATTTGATACTCTTCTAATGAAATGTATGTTTGTAGAGACCTTTTCTTTTCTTTTTCTTTTTTTCTTATCATTTTTAATATTATTATGCAATATTCCAGAGGAAATGCAAGCTATTAGTATTTTAAATCTCAGGAGATGTTTCTGGAAATAACCTCAAGAAACAGGTTGGTTAACTAGAAAAGGAGAATAGAGGACTCAATGAAAGGATGCAAAGGTTCGAGGAATCTCATAAAGTTCAGAATGATAAAACAACAAAGTCTCTTGCTGTTACATCTTTAGTTCATACTAATCTATTTCACTTAAGACATATCACATGATAATTTTAAATTGTAATATTACGATATGATTTTGTGGGAATATATCTATTTTGATAGTTTTTACTGTGTGTTTAAGAAGGCATTGAAATATGAACAAATTTACGTGTTATTCTATAAATTCATACATACACAGTTTTTATAAATCTTTTGTACTATAAATTACAAGATAAACATAAGGGTCAATAACAACGTAAGAATTTTTCAGCATGAATTTAAAAAAGATATAATAATAATAAAAATATTTACTGTTAACACATAAACTCAACATGTATAGATATAGATTTTATACTAACTAATCAACTGCTTTATTTTTTTCCTGCATTAATAAATAGATGAATCTATAATACAGTCTTCTCAAGAACAAACGTACAAGAAAAATCAACCAACCAGTAAGCATAAACACATGATTAATTTAAGAATAAATATTTATTTTGGTCCCTCACACTTAAAATTTTTATTAATTTGGTCACTCACACTTTTAAATTTATCAATTTGGTCTTTCACATTTCAAGTTTATCAATTTGGTTACTCACACTTAAAATCTTAATTAATTTAATCCCTTAAACTTGTAAAATTTATTAATTTAATCCCTCACATTTCAAAAATATTAATAAATTTAAGAGACGAAATTAATAAAAAATTTGAAGTGTGAAGAACTAAATTAATAAATTTGAAATGTGAGGGACCAAATTAATTATGGTTTCAAATGTAAATGACCAAATTGATAAATTTAAAGTGTGAGAGACCAAATTGATAAGAGTTTTAAGTGTGAGGGACCAAAATAGTAATAAAAGACAATTCTTCTTTGATAATTTTATACACTCCCGTAGTTCATTAATTATTTGAAGATATATCATATATTAGTACATTTTTAAAGGGTGGTCCAGATTGTGAACATAAATAAATCGTCATTATTATTACCAAAAGAAAAAAAAAATTGTCATAATTTGTGAAGATGGTCATAAATCAATGTATGATTTATGCACTTGATATATATGCAACATGACTCACATCACACCACATTGTTCCTGGGAATGCTGCTGAATGATTGATAACGACGCATGGATTTGATCAACAAGTGGCAATAAGCATCTATATTCTATAAAATATATTTATATTCTTTTTTCTCTCTACTCAAAAAAGAGAAGAGATTTAAAAGAGTAAAATTAGTTTAGTGATTATTATTTTTTAAAAAAATCTTTATTAATTTCCTTATCTATATTTCAAATTCTTCTGCAATGGTGTTACATATGCTGAATGTTTACTAGCAATTCTTATTTGATCCCCTGCCTGCATGAAGGAAACAAACTGACTTCATGCAATTGCTTTATTTATTTTTTTATTTAATTATTGTCATTATTATTTATTTTTTCTCGGGACAAATACATAAAATATCATTTTTTAAGTTATTGGTGCTACTTTAATCATTCAATAGAATAAAAACGCACGCCTGCATGTGAATAAAGGAAAGATGAATAGAGATGCCTAACTAAAGTAGTATACCATATATATAGAATAATAGAAATGTTCAAGTTAAGCACAAGATAATGTACCAAAATGATAATGCATTCGCACTTTTTCTAGTGAAGAGAAAGTTAACAAATAATGTATATTATCTAAGTAAGCTCATCCCCGAATAGAACAAAAGGAGCATTAAGGTGGAGGATCCATTTCAAATTTTAAAGTTAAACTCAAACTATACTTGTTGTGAAGGTAATCGTATAGTTATTAGGTTGTATCCCCTCTCAATGAATGAGCCCTATTGTGCCTTATAGAAAGGATGAGGGACAGGCCTTTAGACCTACTTGGGCCCTAAGATTTGGTTCATAACAATACTAATACAAAGTTTGTTTATATAATATTTATTTTAATAAGATATAAAAGGTAATGTAATTGAGCATTTTGCTAGTCACACATTAATATCAAATAGATTGTCATCTTAAATAATATTCTAGACTTAATTCACTTTAACCATTTTGTTAAAAAAATATCAAAATCATTTGTAAATTAAGTAAACAAACATGAAAGCGTTGTTACATATGAGCAATGTTTCATGGTGTCTCTTAATATCCAACATTGAAGAATGTAAGTTTTATATCAATGTTTACTATAGGGATTCTTATTTGCTCCCCTGCCTGCACGAAGGAAACAATCATACTTGATGTACTTTACCCATTTTATTTTTTCTTTGCAGGTCCCACTACCTTTACATAACAAATTATTTATAAGCTGTAGGTGGCACTTCAACTATTCAATGGAATAAAGAGTTAAAGACGCATGCTCATGAATACTACTTTGAATCGCTTTGTAGCGACTAAAATTAGTGCTACAAATCATGTCCTAGCACCAAAAGCATTGAATAATTGGTAAAAAATGGGTAGTGGTCATGTGTACAACCCACAATCCTGTGTGTAAATTTGTGCCCTTCTGACTCATGAAAATGATTGGGCAACATAGTCAAGAGTCCAAGATCAAATTCAGCAGTTTTAGGATTCCTGCTCAGACAATATTTGCACTCGGTGGTTCAAGCTTTCTTGCAGTGGCCCCTGCCATCCTAACTCTGTCGTTTTATGTTCAGATGAAGATTGTGGAAGCAAAGATAATGGGCCAGTGTGCGTTTTGAGACACTAAAAGAAAGTGATGAGTAGGGAGATTCATGCCACATTGTATGGTGGATTATGCTGGATCACCTTTCCAATTTGGTAGAATTTGTTGCTTCGAAATTTCAAACGACATAGTCATTTTACTCCCAATGCATAATGATCCCATCAAAATACCCAAGAAGGGCACTGATACCAATCATTTCAGAGAGGGATCAGTTGACCTTCTGGCTCTGTTCCTTCTTTCATAAATACCCGGAATGAAAATGGCTTATCTTATCATGATTGTAGATGTAACTTTATTCCATCAAAACTGAGAGCATTAGCTGGCCATTATGCATGATAAGATCTCTTCTTTGATGCTATTTAAAATGGAAGGCCACAACACCAAGGAAGTTTTATCCATAATTGGTGGGAATCCAATGGTTTTGTTTTGGAATAATTCTGTCATTACATTGCATGAAAATGAAATGAGAGCACGAATTGTTTTATTCTACTCCTACGGTCCATAGTTCCATACCTTCCTTGAGCTTTGGCTGAGATCAAGTACTCCTATCATCTCTCATGATCTTGTCAAATCGAGCATTTCCCAACAATAAACATTCGATTCTGCGTTGATTGCCTTAGTCAAATCTCCATTTGTAAAACTTTCCAGACACGTCTTGCTGCTGTGGTTAATAAGAAAGTTAAAAGTTATTTTCCACAGAGCCAGATCACCTTGGCCAACCCCGTCGCCCTTGGTTGTTTCAGCTGATAGCTTAATCCAAACTTAATCTTAAAGAATACAAGGTCAGCAAAAAAAAATAAAAATTGCCTTCTATTTTACTAGTATATTAAGGTGTATTCAGATTACTCTAATGGATAACCTGAGGGAAATCCACCAATCATACTTAAATGAGCTGACTGCTACGTGACCCAAAATTTCCAATGAAAAAAAAAAAAACCACCTCTTCAGCTCTTCATGCAGCTATTCATCAGTCTTTGGAACGTATCCCTCCCTCTTCAGTTCCTCGTAGAGCAAATCAAGCACTTCATAAATAGGGATAGAGTGGCGTTGTAAGGCATCACCTGCATGCAATTGATTCTCAATATCAATCCAGCTAGAACCAGTAGTTTTAGCGACGCCCCTCTGTTTCATCAACATTCTCATTCCTGCTGATTCAAATTTCCATGTAGTTTTTGAAATAAAATAGTTCCCAGAATTTGAAGGATCCAATTCCAGAAGCAGCTGCATAACTCTTTCACCTATATCTATGGCTTTTAGCCTTCGACATGCACCAAGTAACGAACGAAATATAACCTTATGATCTGGTTTTTCTGGCATCTTTCCAATCAGATCCCAGGCTTCATGTAGCTGACCAGGACGTACCAAAAGATCAACCATGCAATTTTTGGAACCAATCCGAATAATGTGCTCATCATATCAAACAACCTATATCCTTCATCAACCAATCCTGCTGCACCCAAGCAGAAAGCATTCCTACAAATGTTATATCATTAGGGCAGCAGCCTTCACCTTCCTTTGGCATGCGCTCAAATAGTGATAGGGCTTCCTTGGCTTGACCATGTGAAGCAAGCTGAGATCATTGCATTCCAAGAGGCCTCATTTTTCCTGGGCATACTTTCAAAAACTCTCCGTGCATTGTCCAAACTCCCACACTTAGCATACATATCTATCAGTGCAGTACCCGGAAAAATATCATGTTGCCATCCTCTTTGTAATGCATTTCATCAAGCTGTTTTCCTAAATCCAGAGCCCTAGGCTATGGAGGCACATGCAGAAAGCACTCCTGTCAATATGTCATTTTGTTTGGATTATCATCTTCCTCTCATGCTGTGCTATAGCATGATTGCTTCATCCGCCGTTCCATTTTGAGCATATCTGTAAGTTATAACTTGCAGAATTTAGATCTAAAGTAAAACTGAGATTGTAACAAAATAAATAAATTTGTTGAAGGGATTTGATGGATGATCATATTTTCACAAGAGATAGCAATTTTTCTAAACTCAGATGGCGGGAAATCAAGTGTGAAGGAGCTATAGTTTGGACTCTTCTCAGCATATTATCATTTCTTATTTCTTTCAAGTAATTTCTGTGTTTAGCAATTAGCCAATTAGCAGCTGAAGAAAAAAGGGTATATGACGGAAAATAAAAGATGAAGTGTGGGTAGTAATCTTACCAGTTAAACCCAATTCTCATTACAAACCAACACTCTTAGGCCCAACAGAAATCGTGAATTTTTTTTTTTTATTAGGAAATAAAATGAGGAGAGAAAAAAATCTAATATCTATATATATATATATATATATATATTCAATATTAATAACACTTCTACCAAAATTAGATATATTTTTAGAAACGTCAGTAAAATAGACTATTATCGATATTAGCAATACTCCTATCAGCATTGTAAAAATATTACTTCTACGAACATTAAAAACGTTAAAAGTATTATCAAAGTTGGTAGTAGCACTTCTAATTAAAACTAGATTATTTTATAATTTTCATTAAAACTAGATTATTCCGAGAGGAAAAGCATCTTTTTAAAAATTTCATTCTATGATTAACTTTAAAATACTGAGTTATTATACGATTAATCTAAGTTTTAAACAGAAATTTTATTAAGTACTCTAATATGTTAACTATTCAAATTGGAATAGATGATTCATGTAATTTGTACAATAGTTTGGAATCAGAAGTGTATGCTAGTGAAAGAGTAAGAGAAAGGCCATAGGTATACTTTTAAAAGATTACTATGAATGTAATGTTCCAAAGTAACGTTGTTAAGAAATCAATTAGAAAGTTATTGTGTAAACAGCATCAGCAACAGAGTTAACTTCCCAAAACATAAGTTACTGAGATTAAGAATAACAGTATATAATTAATAATAATTTCGCATGTCTGTGTATTAATATTTGCCCAAATATATGGGTTAACCGGACAAAAGGTTAACTTTGCCAAATATTTAAGGGAGTGCAAGTATTAGATGAAGAGACACTTGAGAGTGGCATGTCATCCAACTTGTTTCCAAACACATGCTTCTTTCTTCTCACAAAAGTCCGTGACCTATACTTCCTTGGCCACTCTTCACCTTCACCATGGTTGTAGTGAGAATAATCGTGATAGGTTCATGCAAACTGCCAAAAGTTTAAGACTAATACGGGTAAGCAGAACAAAAGAACCAGAAGAATTCTCCACAAGAGACTACAAGGAGAAAATTGGTGCCCCTGATGGACAGCAGTAAGCTTGTAATTTTCAAAACCAAGCACATTAGAAAGTAAGACTTAACTGGTGAACTGTATCGTGGAAAATGGCATTTAACAATATAGCATGGTATAGGCCAAATAGAAATCACAATGCTTTTCAGAACTAAGTCAAACCTTTTCAATAGATAAAGTAAAAGTACCATGTAACACCCAATCAACAGGAATAGTCATCTCTCAAATTCTAAATTAAGTCTCACGGTACAGTAGCCCTTGTAAATTCACAGGAAGAGTAACATACGAAGCCATAAAAGGAATTATTGGCAATACAGAAAGTAAAATTTATCATCTAAGCTCCCTTAATCTTACAGTTAAAAATCAGGACACTTGGTTCCTGGGATAATTTCAGCATGTCTTTTATGAAGAAAGTTCACCCTATCCCATAATGGATCCTCCAAAATTGTTCGTTCCTACTCCATACAGATTATCAAGTAACCTCCAGGAGTATTAAGTCATCTTTTCATCACGAAGATTGTTCTCACATAACCTCACATCCTCTTCATTGGTCAACAAATAAATAAATAAATAAATAATTTTTTCCACTCTTCCTTCAGTACCATGCAACAGCCAACAAAACACAATTAAGAATACATAAAAATAATGCACCAAAAATGCAATAAAAATATGAAAAATTACCAGCCAGTAACTCAGAAATACAACAGACTTCATATGACAACTTATGCAGCTAAATGTTTGTTAATCATTTACTGAAACCGACTCCACTGTAGTTAAATTCAAACTAACATGAATTCTATACACAATTTACTCAACCTTCATCAGAATTACCGAGAACATATCATGACAACTTATGTTGCATGTAGCATGGTTGAAACTTTTCATAAGGAATTATAATATAAGGGATCACATACCTCTTTTTGTTCCAAACCATATGAACACCAAAAAACGCCATACAGTTTAGCTCCTGTGGAGTTCAAACGCCTTGCTAAAGAGATAGAAAAAGGGCTTATGGAGTTGTAATCTCAGTCTCATAATAGGGTAGGTCAATGAAGCTGTTGAATTAGTAGATGTAAAATAAGAATTAGAAAATTTAAACTCAATCTAAACTCAAACATAAAAGAAATCACATACTTTTACACGTATGATGGTACGAAAGGACAAATCAGTTATTTCAACCATAGAAGAGGTGTTGAATGATAAGTAATGCGCAAATAGTCAGCTCAAACAATCAAGTAGAGTTCACATGCATTATATTGTCAATTTTTGAACTTTAAAGTAATATCTGTACGAATACAAGAGTGGAAATCAACCCCTACAAACTAATAAAAGAAAACAGTGAAATAGAATGGAGTTGTAAAATTCAACAGAAAGCATAAGGTTGCTCCCCTTCGTTAATGGCGAGGCCAACAGGGGCTAGGAGGTCTATCTTCCTCTTTGCAGATAGAGTTAAAAGTGCCAATCCACCGTGGATAAGTGTTTTTATTTAAACGTTTCCCATATCTGAATCGTATTCACAACTAAAAGTGGTACGACATAGATCTGACATTAAACTCCCAAATCCTGATAGGAATTGTGAGTGATGTCTCACATTAGATAAAGTAAAAAGAGGTGAATGATATATATATAAAGGAGAAACTCACGCACCTGACAGCTTAAGTTTTTGAGTTGAAAGGTGATGTCAAACTGAGAAACTCGTCCGCTGCCGTTTCGTCTTAGTGATGATCCGGACTGCTGCCGAATTCGTGAGTTTGAAGGAGAAACCCATTTGCCGACACGCTGATCCAAGGTTCAAGGTTGAAGGATCCTTCTATTTTGTTGAGAATGGCGTATGGAAGGGCAAAGAAATTATAACCATTTGAAGACGCCCACAAAAGCCACAAGGACCAAACTGAGAAACTCGTCCGCTGCCGTTTCGTCTTAGTGATGATCCGGACTGCTGCCGAGTTCGTGAGTTTGAAGGAGAAACCCATTTGCCGACACGCTGCTCCAAGGTTCAAGGTTGAAGGATCCTTCTATTTTGTTGAGAATGGCGTATGGAAGGGCAAAGAAATTATAAGCTTCTGATGAAGATTTTGAGAACGCATTGGACAATTCAGATCGACGTCATAATCACACATGAATACTAGCGCCTTGGGAAGAATAAACAGTCGACCTAGCCGACATAGGGAATATGCAACAATCCAAATAGGCTTGGGAGAGATTAAATGCACTGACGGCAAAAACATTCAATTAAGCGTTAAAAATGCCAGAATATTTACTAAAAATAAAATAAAAGATATAAAATAAGAGGGACAGATGGTGTAATGAGAGAAAATGTTAGCTGATTTGACTAACCTATTGAGATTTATAATATTTATATAGATATAGATATAGATTATTTAATAATATTATTTTCTAATTTTAGCAGGGCATTTCTCTTGAAGTAGCACAGTGGCAGTCAAGAAAATTTGAGTACCACATATGAAGTCAATTAAACGGTGCCGTATTCTGGTTACCTCCCCGTGTTCTCCTTTATTGGCCCCCCAACCTGTAACTTTAAAATTTGTTTTTTGAATAATAATTTTTCAATTTTTGTTCCTGTTTGTGTTTTGACCGTTACTCTTCTCAACGTCTTTCTCAGTGTCTTTCTCTGTCTATCTGTTCCGTTCCTTACTCTCACTGATTCCCTCTACGTGATCAAAGCTCCGTCCGCTTCCCGCCCGCAATTCCCATGTATGCTTCCCCACTCTTAAGCGTCACTGTTCACCTTGTTAATTTTTTTCCCACTTCCAACAGCAGGTGCTTCTCAATTTTCCTTTCTGCATTTTCTTCTTCTTCTTCGTTTACTTTAGAAAATATCTGAAAGTTTTCATCATTCTGAAATATAAAATCATGGTTTTACTCCGTTCATTTTCAAATGGGTAATCTGTTTTATGTTTATAAGAATTTTCTTTTTATTTCTTCATCATAATTTCCCCCATTTGCGCTTCTCTCTCTTGTTTCAAGCCTCCATCTTCTGTTTAGTTGGGTTGTTCAGTGAAATCTCCTGTTTAAACTTCTTCAAACTTCTGCTCCTAGCATTTTCTTCTTCAACTTTGATGACTTAAAATGTCCCTTTCCGGGCATGTTATACCCCGAAATGCCTCATATTTTTTTCTGCCTATTATAGTCTGTTTTTTGGGTGGTTTTTGAATGTTGGACTTCGTCTACTTCAGCTGGTTTAGCTGAATGTCGACGTTTTTAATGTTTACCATTTTCAATACCTTAAATCCAAGCAACTTTACTTATATTCTATTTTAAAATGGATTTTGGGACTTTAGGTGGTTGTTTGTTTTTGACCTCTAACGGAAAATAATTTCCCAGTTCAAAAGTTCTAAGCTTTCTTAATATATTGCGATAGAGCATGGTTTGATCTTCTGGAAAATGCATAGGAAGCCCAGAATCTCCATTTCTTGCTTCTCCTGTGCAAGTCTGAATGCTCATTTCCCTTCTATTGGCTTTGAAAATGAAGAAAAGCATCCAACTTTATTAAACTCATGGGTTTCTTTCTTTTAAAAATAACAAAAGTTTTCACCTTTGATGAGTTTTTTCTTTTTGTTTATTTTTTAGTTTTAAGATTTGGCCTCAGGAATTATTTTCTTGTTCATGCTTCTTCTTTTTTTCTTTTTTTCTTTTTAAACTTATGTTGAATCGTTTTCCCAGTTTTATTGAACTTGTGTGTTTCTGGCATACAGATTGGTGAATTGGTTCATGTGTCTGGTGAGATATAAAGAAAGATTCTTTTTTGATTCCCATTTCAATGCAAGCCTGAGATAATATCCATTGGGAAGAGTTAAAGAGAAGGCCAGAATAAGAGATGGGATGTTCTACATCAAAGCTGGATGATGTAGAGGCAGTTCAGCTTTGTAAAGATAGAAAAAATTTCATCAAACAAGCTGTTGAGCAAAGAACTCGTTTTGCTTCTGGACATATAGCCTATGTCCAGTCCATGAAAAGAGTTTCAGCTGCTCTTCGTGATTATATTGAAGGAGATGAGAGCTGCGAGTTCTCACTAGATTCATTCATAACCCCGCCTGTCAAAACGAGTCCTGCATTCATTCCCATTTCATCAAAATCCTTCACACCAACAAAAATTGAGTTTGATCCTAGCCCAATTTTGAAAGTGAATTACCTGAGATCAGGTGGTAATCCAGCAATTTCAGTTGAGGAGAGACCTCAGTCACCGGAAATGGTCCGGGTTGAAGCATATTCTCCTATGCACAAGTATGGCATTGATGGGTTTTTTGCAATGCAATCTTCACCGATAAATTCTTCTTCAGTCTTTTCTTATTCTCCCAATAATAGACCCACTATCCCTCCCCCTTCACCTCAAACTTCTCAATGGGATTTCTTTTGGAACCCCTTTTCATCATTGGACAACTATGGCTACACCACCAGAAGTAACCTTGATCAGACAATCATGGATGATGAAGCAAGAGGAGTGAGGCCGGTCAGAGAAGAAGAGGGGATACCAGACTTCGAAGAAGATAAAACAGAACAAGAAGACTTCGTTGGAAGGGGAAATGAAGCACACGATAGGAATAAAATTGGTCCTAATTCCTCCAATGAAGAAGTGGTGGTTGAAGATATTGATGATGAGGAAGAGGAAAAAGATAAAAATGAAAATGAGAATGAAACTGAAACTAAGCATGAAGCCAAAGACTCACAACGAGCACATGCTACTGCAAACTTTGAAGTATCCAAAGCTCAAACCGCGGGCCATGTTGAATCCAGTCACCGGGAAATGGCAGTTGGGAATCAAGAAACTAAGGAAGAAACACCAGGTTTTACTGTTTATGCAGACCGAAGGCCAACAAGCATGGCAGAAGTTATCAGGGATCTTGAAGCTCAATTCACAATCGTCTGCAATGCAGCCAATGATGTATCAGCTTTGTTAGAGGCAAGGAAAGCTCAGTACTTGTCCACATCTAAAGAACTATCAGGTTTGATTAGACATATCCTGTTTATATTGCCAATTTGTTGAAAGTGTCAGAGTCTTGATTTTCATGTTGATAATCTTCTTCTGCAGCAACGAAATTGTTGAACCCAGTGGCTCTGTTCTGCTCAGATTCGCACTCTACCTCATCAAGATTTTTAATGAATACTTCAAGCGCAAGAGATGAAGTCCATGATAACACTACTGATCTCTCAGAGGAACCCTGTTTGTTTTCTGGTAGTCATCAGTCAACATTGGACAGACTCTTTATCTGGGAGAAGAAACTCTACGAGGAAGTAAAGGTATATTGGATTATTACTGCTACAGGCCATCATGCTATAATTACATCCTGAATTTTAATAATGGGGAACTTATCGCTATGTCCATCTCCTTCTTCAAGCAGTCTGGAGAACGTGCTCGAATTGCATATGAGAAGAAATCTTTGCAACTTAGGAACCTAGATGTAAAAGGACAGGACCCCTCTTCTCTGGATAAAACAAGGGCAATCATTAGAGACTTACATACGCAGATAACAGTTTCAATGCACACAATCGAATCTATTTCTGGGAGAATTCAAAGTTTAAGGGATGAGGAATTGCATCCTCAACTCCTTGAATTGGTGCAAGGGTAAGTGTGAAAATAATTATTTTCTCCTAATATTTCTATGCACAATATATCAAGTTTGCTGATTCTTCGATCAAAAAAACTACAGGTTGGCAAGGATGTGGAAAGTGATGGCAGAATGTCATCAAATACAAAAGAGAACCTTAGATGAAGCCAAGATTCTTCTAGCAGGCACCGCTTCTAATTCAGATACCAGAAAACAGTCTTCCATGTCAATAACTGATCCACAAAGGCTTGCCCGTTCAGCCTCTAACCTTGAAACTGAGTTGAGGAATTGGAGAGCTAGCTTTGGATCATGGATCACTTCTCAAAGATCCTACATTCATGCGCTAACCGGTTGGCTTCTCCGGTGCATGAGATCGGAGCCTGATGCATCAAAGTTACCATACACCCCTTGCCGGTCCGGTAGCAGTACGCATCCATTGTTTGGACTGTGTGTTCAATGGTCAAAGCGTCTGGATGCCATCCATGAATCAGCAGTGCTTGATGGTCTAGACTTTTTTGCATCTGGTTTGGGGTCCCTCTATGCACAACTGCTTAGGGAGGATTCTCGAAGAAACGCAGTTGGGTCAAAAGATTTCAGTGGGAATATGGACGTGGTGGAAGCTGATCAGGTAGAAGAGGTAATGACACCTGAAAAAATGGCTGGTGTTGCTGTTAAGGTACTTTGTGCTGGAATGTCAGTTGCTATGTCCTCACTGACAGAGTTCGCTATTGATTCTGCCGAGGGATACGATGAACTTGTCAAGCAAAGGGAGAATGTCAAGTGGAATTATAGTTTTTGTAGGATTGAAACATAATTTAGCAGAGTTTGTGGGTTTAGTTTAGCACTTAGTGTCAGTCTAACTACATTTCTTTATCTAATAAAATACAAGGAAGAATAGTTAGCCTATCTCCAGTTACTTATTTAATTTGTCTTTGTTTAACATATAATGAAGAAAGAATTAACCTATTTATACCCGGAATCTACACCTTTATTATAATTCTTT
This sequence comes from Bauhinia variegata, assembly GCA_022379115.2. Classification (NCBI taxonomy): domain Eukaryota; kingdom Viridiplantae; phylum Streptophyta; class Magnoliopsida; order Fabales; family Fabaceae; genus Bauhinia; species Bauhinia variegata. The sequence continues at coordinate 4,967,841 of CM039430.1, read as the reverse complement.
AGTAATTTTTTTTTTTTTAAAAAGCAGAGGCTTCACTTTTACATCATGAATGCTTTGGCAGTATAAAGAGCTCGATTTTGTAAGACAAATTAAAATTTAGCTCTTCTCAGTGGAATTTATCGGATATAGACTTTTTAAGGATTGAGATTGACTATGGTACGATTCAGGAAAATAATGCAGACCAGTGACTGAGCAAATGCTACATTATTAAGAGTACTCTATCTTATTGAAGAAAAAGAGTCATAATCTTGTCTTTACAAAGAGACTGCCATATCTGGCCTCCATCTCAGTTTACGTACAACACAAGAAAATGTCTCAGCCAAACTGTCATGTTTAAGCTAACAAAGCCAAGAATACTCTCAAAATCATCGCTTATTTCGTTCAACTCATTAAACTGTAGCAATTATTATGAAAAAACATGGAAATTACCCTGAAAGTTAATGATCAATGTACCCAAATCGATAGGATGTATATATAAAATGGATCCTATATGGGTATGGATATTATTTCCCAAAATTTTTCAATTTGCATCCCAAATTCAGTATGTGCGCCTTCACCGGCACCCGGCCCTGGTTTACAACTGAGTAACATAAATGAATGCATTTTACTCATCAGAACCATAGCCTTCATTGTCATCATCTATCTTCACTTCAGCATCATGATATCGGGCTACAAAAGTAAGGAATAGAAAAATTGAAATCAGTTGTGCTACCACAAAACACTTGGCCCTTTGTCTAAAGGTTTTTCCTTCCTTTGTTCCCTCTCTTTTCGGCTTGCTCTTGGGCTTGGAACCTAACAAATAAAAATGACAAACATATTCAGGAAGCACGCAACTTAAAACTTAGAAGCTTGAAGTACCAAATAGATATTAATTATGGTTAGGAGATCCTAATAACAGATGAAGTAGAAACTACTTCGTCATGAACTGACCAAACCTGAAACCTCATGTTTTTCTATATTTCCAATTGCTCAGAAGTAAGGCTGTATGATTTCTATTAATAAAGTCTCTAAGAAATGTTGACGCTCAGAAGGCAACTTTTGCAATCACTTGTGTCTAGTTTTACGATGCAACGTAGAAGATCCAGTAACAAGATGACAATTCTAAGCTCAGGAACCATTGCTCAAGGTCACAGCTAGATCATTCCTCAAGTGTACTAACTAATAAAACAAGAACTTCCACTCTAAGTTTAACAAATAAGTTTAATTTCTTGGTCACATTATGCCTAGTTCATTAATTAACGGGATATATTACACACATATCATCATAACCCTAAGCCATTGAAATCCTACACATTTTTCAGAATATCAATACACACATTCAGAGAGAGAAAGAGCTGATCATGCTTGTTAAAGGCAAATGCATCAAAAAAAAAAATACCAAGTAAATTTGAAGTACGAAGTTCTAAAATAATGGAAGTATCTTACTCCAACTTGAAGGACCCCTGCTGAGGATGATGCATTCATGTGATGTGGGACAAAAGTTGAGGCGGTACCAGCATCTATGAGGTCTCCCTTATGTTTTTGTACATATCTCAAAATATTATCATGTTGTAAAAGCTTACTCCGCAAGATTGATGTTTCCTGATGATATATAAATGCAGAAATCAAAGTGAAAAATTCCTTGGAAAGATATGCCTCACTTAGTTATCATGGCTACACAGATATGATATTTAGCTTAAGATCTACGAAAAAGCAAAAGATGTAGTCTTTGATATTCATGAGGAAAGGGTATCTATAGAAGAAATGCAAAAACAACTAAGTGCAAAAGATTAGACCTTTGTAATTACCAGAATAGTTAGCATAACTCTATAAGCAATATATACATTTGGAGATGAATCGTTCCACTTGCATAATTTCTTTAAAACCTTTAATTCTGAAAATAAATCTAATCCATTGATGTCAGAGTAATTATGTTTTAGTGTATTTTCAAGGTTAAAGGCAACTTTCTTTCAAACTATTACCATTTATTGGCTTTAATTTTTATAATTGAATAAAAAACCAAAAATATCTTCGTACTTGTTAAATTGTTCAAACCTATTTTGGAGTGAAGTTGCTTGATCTACCATGTATAGGAAACAATCAATTCTAAATTAGTCTTCAAAAATTCTATTGTTTCATCATCAACATTCATTGTCAAATAGACTATTTCCGTGGGAGATCATGTTTTATTTTCAAGTTAAACTCTTTCATTAATATTTTTAAAAAAAATAAGAATAATTGGGGGCCTAAAGCAAGCGTTTCACTTGCCTGCTGTTGAACCGCCCCGGGGTTAACTCCATTAGAACTTGTTCATTTTTCATTTTGCTTACACTTAGACTTAGTGCAATTGTATCAGAACTAAACTAGGCTCCTCAGGTCACTGTACTCCTAGCACCATTGAATTCTGGCTGTTAGATCATCTTTCAGCAGACTCAAATTTACTTGTATGTAGACAGTAGTAAATGCTTAATTTGCTCAACTTTATTATGAGATCTGGACAAAATTTATTCGTGATTCCAAGCATACCAGTTGATCTAATTACTAGTCTTCCCAGCATTGAAGTTATTGGTGAAATTGATGGTCGGTAGCGTTAATAAATTCCTAATCTTACCTCTGTGTAAAGATTCTTCTGTACAATTTTAATTATAACCCAAAGCAGCCTTTAGAAAATTCATACAATATAACTCACAGGTAAGGCTTGGAGAACTATAAGTGCATGTGCAAGAAATGTAGCATCCAAGCTTGATGGCCTACATACACAAAATAATGCATGTAAGCAGATATTAAAATCCATAATTATTCTCAAATTGAAAAAAAGAAAAGAAGTATTCCTAGATAAAAAAGGCATGTCCGCTGACAAGGAAACGCGAAAAGATACCTGTTCTCCAATAAGTAGTTTTGCCCCCCTAATTGAGTTGACAGATATTCATATGCAGAGTTTGCTCTCGAGTAAATCTGTCCATCAAGAATGGCCAAATGTATAAACATCGAATTGAGGCGAAGATCATATACAGACAGCATTAACACTAATATTGGGAGAAGAAAAGGAAGCACTAGAACAAGGATAACTAAAAAGAATTCTAACAAAGGACGTAGAATTAAGCAAAAAGTGCACCATATTAAAAAACTGACCTCTTCTTCCTTAAATTCAGCATTGTCAATAGCAATCCCATGTTTCTGCTTAACCGAGTTAACTTGGTTTAGATATAGTATCTTCCCCATCGGCCGTGGAAGATCAGAGTAGTAAATGTTATAAGCAGAAATACCATCACATCCCACAAAGAGCTCATAGGAAAGTGCATCAGCAAGCCATGCAGTGAGTGCCGCTTTAGTTGACGACCATTCTGGGACTGAAGAAACCTCAGTGTCTAAGTCAGCAAAATCTTTTTTCAAGCGCTCAATGAGCCCATCCTTCTCATTATTATATGCGACATAGTTCCCAGCCTCAAAGTAAGGAATTTGATCTAACCATCATAAGATAGCAAGTGTTAAAACATCTATACAAACAGAAGCATACCCAATACTCAATAAGCGAAAGAAAACACACCCTCACACTAAGGAAGAATCTTCATTAGATTAGTAAGAGAACCCACTAAAGTTAAAAAAAGAAAAAGGCATCAAATTGGCTAATTATAAGATTGCCCAGTTTGTGAAAAAAACTAGAAAAGTAATAAAATCCAGCGTACAAGACATGAGGATCAAGCCTCACCGGAATCAGGGTAGTTCAAGTGGAAGGCCAAGTCAAAGGGAACTTGAGCGAACTTGAGATAGAAATAAGCAGACAAACAATGAGGACAACCAGTTGGGAGGCCATAGCAGGATTTCCTCACCACCAAAGTGTTTCCCACGTTCTCATTCAATTCAGCCATGCATAAAATATACAGAAAATAACTATTTTTACCAAAACGCTAACTATAGTGGGTGAAAGAGGAAGAATCTCAGTTAGAAAACTTTGAATGTAGAATAGGCTTTCTGAAATTGGATGTCTCGCAGCCGGGAATAGAGTCAGAAGACGAAGCCGGAAAACAACGGGCTCTGTATCCTGGTTCCTTGGGAGAGATCATCGGGAAAACGAGTCACGAATTGGATCAGAAATACACATGCGGGTTTGGGCCGATGAAGACAAGTCCATTTCCCCTCCCCACCGAAACATGGTCCCCACTCTTTCCTTCCGGCGTCTTGTACCGAAGTACTACACAAGTACAATTAATCCAATCCAATCCTATCCTCAAATATAGGGATTCGGATGTTTTACAGTTGGGACGTCTGGAGTCGGCTTTTGCAGTTAAAATTTAATAGTTGCCGTTGTGTCTTAGTCTGTCCCTCTCTATCCCAGCCGTCCATCCATCTCGTATGTTCAATGAGCCTTATCTCTTAGTCTTAGCATCGACGGTTGAGATAGAGAGGGACAAGCTGAAGTACGTCGTTTGATTTCGACTGCAGAACATTCGAATTTCAAATATAGCACTATAATAATAATAATAATAAATAAATTTAATATTATCTACTAGACTGCTACTATTTTCTTTAGTAACCAAAAAGTAGTTGAGTTTGGTGCAGACTATTAGGATAGTTTCTTGAAAAATAGCTACTTTAAATCTCAAAAAGTGTTATTATTTATATGTATGTACGTATAATATATAATATAATATGCTCACCGACATAATACACACACACACACACACACACACACACATATATATATATATATATATATATATATGTATATATATATATATATATATATATATATATTTTAGTGTAAATATTTTATATGAATAGAATAGAAGAAATTTTCATTCTTGATGCAATTAAATATTCGGATAAGTGGTTATCTTATTCCATTCATGCCATTTACATTCTCATTTCCTTTCAATTATGAGAAAACCACTGCACCAAACATGTCTAAGCGTACACGTGTAGTATATAGTATTGTGAAGTTGGAAAAGCAATAAAACTAATTAAAGAAGGATGAACATTTTTAATTTTAATTTTTTAAAATAGGAGAAGATAAATAAAGGTGGAAAAAGTAAATTATTATTAAAATAAAGTAAATTAAATGATTATGGGAGGACTTTGCAGCTAAAATTCCAGGAAAGAGGGTTGTATGGTAAAGAGCACGTGTCACTTTTAGGTGTGCGGAGAACTGATTTCCATTTTCTGATTTTTCTACCAACGTATCATTTCGGCGACTTTCTAGGTTTGTCCCATTCTGCCTCTGAGACGCCAAACATGAGCTCATTCACTTCAGCTGTGACTTAGCAAAACTTTATCTGGAAGTAGCGCTTTTCTGTGTATAGAAACGCAGCTTTATAAACTACCCTTACTTGTGTTGAGCCAAATATATCAATTTCAGAGTCATCATCATCCTCTGTCTTTCTCTCTCATAAGTTACTACCTTTCAAAGAATCTAGGGTTTTGGAACAGTGAATCTTTTGCATCAGCATATGGGAAAGTCTAGCTGAGTCTTTCAAGATCAAGGTATCTTTTTATTCATGCTTTAATTACTTCCTTGTTTTGATCAGCATGTTTCTCGTGTCTATGCATAAAATATTTGTGGATTTTTTTTCTTTTATGTGAGCTTGTATTGATGGGTAGTGCTGTGAATTTTGGTCTTTGTTTGTTTGAGTATATGAATTATTAGATATGCTGGGGTTTGCTGTCCTTGGTGATGATGATGTTTAGTTTTGATCGGGGTTCAATTACCTCCCTTTTCGGTTTGATTACTGAGAAAATTGGGGAGAAGAAATGTTGGTGAATTTATGCTGTACTGTATATTTTAACATGTATTTATAACTACTGGGTCATAGTGGTTACTCTTTAAAGAAAATTCTTAATTCTTAAAGCAACCATATAAGCGGCGCGCCCCCCCCCCCAAAAAAAAAAAAAAAATAATCGTACCTTCTTTAGGTGCTGCTACTTAATCCCATTACAGGGTTTGTCTACCTTGGTGCTTGCGCATATACACTTAGCTCTGATCCTTCTGCTGGATATGGTTTATGAGCTGTTCCTTATACGCCCCCTTTTTTATATTTATATGTTTTTCAGTTTCATCTTGTCTTGTCTTTATGTATAATTGGAATCTAGATAGAGTTTCTTTTTGATGTTATGTAGCGAATATATGTGTTAATATTTTTTTTAATATAGTCTTATAATTTATAACTAATTTACTTCGTATGATGGTTTTGTTATGTACAAAAAGCTCCAATTTGCTGTGATGTCATGCCTCTAAATTTCCTTTTAAATCCCTTTTCTGGTAATTTCAGTTCTTATTTGGCATAGCATACTTTTTTTTTTTCCTAATGTATAATTTGATTTCTCACTCGACCCTTTTCACTGATCCAAAATTTGGCTGTACTTTAGGACAAAATGTGATATTGCTTGTTCCATTATAAAAGATGGGAAAGTCAATCCCTTATTAATATGGCAACTGAGAGTCCAATTAGAATCTCAGAAGCTGGGGGAAAGTGGCCCTCCTCAAAAGAAGCTGCAAGTTATGGTTCACCATCTCAAAACATGGCTACAGAGGATTTGGGTATGCTTTTGAAGGGGCATAGGTTCCATGTCAGTGGAAAAGATGTGGTTCCTAACCGGAGTGGCAGCGCACCCCCATGCATGGAAGGTTCATTTTATGCCATAGAAAACCTATTATCCCGGCAGAACACTGTTCAGAATGCAAGTTTGGAAAATCTGAATAGATCTATGAAAAAATGTGAGTCCAAATGTTAATTACACACTAATCCAGCTTATTTAGCATATTATTGTTCTAATGTCTACCTGAACCCTAGAATTATATCGTGAGAAAAGTGTCGTTCGGTACGCTGTTTTTGGTAATTTGAGCAATAATTGGGGATTGTCGTCTGCAGATGATAGTAATAAAGGTTCTCTACAATTGCTGCAAGGGACACTTTCAACACACAAGGAGGAGCCTGAGGATGATCAATCACCCTTGCAACCAGAGTTAGATAAGACAAATGGAATTTGGCATAGACAGGATGTGGATCCACTGGCATCTCAGTACAAAAATGTGGTTGATTTAATTCAGGTGATTATTTTTATTTCAACTTTTCAATTTGTGAAAATTGATTCAATTATTTTATATGCTAATTTATCCCCTTATTTCTTACTTTCTTTGCGCTTGAATGGTTTACCAACCTATCTTAATACTTTTGCCTCTATATTTCTTTAGTTGCTGCAGTGAGTAGCAAACCAATAATTGTAGGATATTTATCTTTTTCATCTTTCTGCGTGAAAAGTTGTTTGGAGTCAAACATAAGATGTTTTCTTACTTCTCTAGTGTAATGCATGATTGCATATGAATAATTCTTGGTTCAAAATTGAAAATTTCAGCAAGATTTTCCACGTACTCCATCACCTGTATATAGTAAGTCTATCACCATAAGTCATGGAATGCCAGAGGAAGCAGTTGATTTAGATGCTGGGTACAGTTCTTCTCATGATCCCCCTGTCACCACACTAGATGCTGCTAAATCTTCTATAACTGCTGGTACCCCAGCCCCTGTTGCAAGCTCATCATCTCTTGGATCCACAAGCAGCATGGGTTTGACGAATTTAGATGTTACAATGGTTGAATCTCAACTGAAGGCTGTTAACATATCTAATGTACCGAGATCAGAAAGCCAGAAATATGAAGAAAAATGGAAGCACAACTCTCAGAATAATTTGATGATGCACCAGATACACCAGCAGCAAATTAATCCATGTGAAGCTCCTAATGCCAATTCCCAAGGACTAAAGTCTGCATATGTTTCTATGGATCAATTTCCTCATAATCCTAGCAAGTTCTCTGATGTTCAGCCACTACTGCAGTCATCTGGGTTTACACCTCCATTATATGCCACAGCAGCAGCTTATATGGCCTCCACAAATCCATTTTACTCTAATTTGCAATGCTCAGGCTTATATTCTCCACAATATGTAGGAGGATACACGTTTAATCCCCCAACTATTCCTCCATATGTTGCTACATATCCTCCTCATGCTGCTGTACCAGTTGTTGATGGAGCTGCTGGGTCTAGTTTTACTGGACAAACACCAGGAGTTTCAACTGCTTCGCATGGAACTAATATGGTGCATGCAAATAAATTAGTTGGACAATTTGGATTTCCATTGCAGCCTTCTTTTGCTGATCCTGTTTACATGCAATATCATCAACAACCTTTTGGGGAAGGATATGGTTTTTCTGGTCATTTTGACCCCTTGGCATCTAGAGCAAGTGCAGGTAGCCAAATTGGTCATTTTGAACCACAGAAAAGGCCCAACAATGGCAGTTATTTGGATGACCAGAAATTTCAACATCAGAGGAGTGAAAGCCGTACTAATATGAACTCAAGAAGGGGTGGGCTAGTGGTTCCTAGCTACTTTGGACACTCACCAAACACGGGTTTTGTAATGCAGTATCCAACTTCCCCACTTCCTAGTCCACTTCTGCCAGGGTATCCAGAAGGTGGAACTGGCCCTGTAGTTGGGAGAAATGAGATGAAGTTTTCCCCAGCTTCTGGTAGAAATGCAGCTCTATTATCTGGATGGCAAGGTCAACGAGTCTTTGATAGTGCTTATGATCCCAAAATTGTTAACTTTCTTGAAGAGTTAAAATCTGGCAAAGGTCGCAGGTTTGAACTATCTGATATTATTGGACATATTGTTGAATTTAGGTAAGCAATCTTCTTTTCAAGTTTTACCCATATAACCTATTAATTTCTTCGCTTTGCAAATTAAGCCAACATAACATGGTTTTCATACTAGTGCTGATCAACATGGGAGTCGGTTTATCCAGCAAAAGCTGGAAAATTGTGGTGTTGAAGAGAAGGCACTTGTGTTCAAAGAGGTTCTTCCACATGCATCCAAATTAATGACTGATGTATTTGGTAACTATGTAATTCAAAAGGTATGTTTTTAAAATGTTGTATCATTTTTGTTAAATTTAATAATAGGAATACTCCTGAATTGGTTCTGATCTAAATTGGCCCACATGCTTAGTTTTTTGAGTATGGAAGTCCGGATCAAAGGAAGGAACTTGCAAATCAACTGACTGGTCAGATATTACCTTTAAGTCTACAGATGTATGGATGTCGGGTAATCCAGAAGGTATGTAATTCATACCTATAACGTATCTTTAATTTCATACATTTACCATTCGTGCAATCTGGCCACTAGTTTCATTTTTCTTTTAAAATGATCAATGTATTCTTGTCAGAATAACTTGTCTTGTAGCTTTAGTGCAATCTGATAATGGCTTATCTTAACCCCTTTTTATTTCTTGGAGAAGAGAGGGGGGGGGGGGGGGTGCGGCGCCGCTTAATGCGGTAATTGGTTCACCGAGCCATAGGATTATTTCTTCATATAGCCAAGCAGTCTCTGAGTGATGACAAATGAGTTTGTATGCAATATAATGAGACCTCAATTGTGTTATCAATGAAAGTAACACCGCTCACTTAGCTCAAGTAATGAGTAAATTTAATTTTGAAACTTAGAGCTCAAGTTGGGTTACTTAATCATTCTATCTAGCTTAAATTTCACAGCTGTATAGGATAATTTTAAAGCAAATTTGTTTAGTCAAAATTTGAAGTTGTTTCCTTGTTTTCTTTTTGGTGTTAAACAATAAGTATTATTTATTAGAGAATATATTATTGTTTTGATTATAATTTTGTGATTGTGCAGGCACTTGACGTTATTGAACTGGAACAGAAAGCTCAACTTGTTCGTGAGCTGGATGATCATGTCATGAGATGCATTCGTGATCAAAATGGGAATCACGTTATACAGAAGTGTATTGAATGCATTCCAACCAAGAAAATTGGGTTTATAATATCTGCTTTTCGTGGTCAAGTTGCTACGTTATCTATGCATCCTTATGGTTGCCGTGTTGTACAGGTAAAATTGGTTCATTACCCTTCCCCTAAAAGACATTACCTTTTTGTTTGGTTGCGCATCTAATTATATGTTAATGTTTCTTGTAGAGAGTATTAGAGCATTGCACAGATGAGGTTCAATGTCAGTTTATTGTGGATGAAATCTTGGAGTCTGTCTGTACTCTTGCTCAGGACCAGTATGGTAATTATGTTACCCAGGTTAGTCTTTCTCTACTTTGATATTAAGCCCGTTGCAGGCCCTGATTCAAAGTCTGTTATAAAATTGAATCAAGTTGGAGGTGAATTTTTCTTGATTTGTTCTTTTCTTCATTGGATTTAATGTGTGTATATATATATATTATATTATATTTTGATGGTTCTCTTGTACAACATAATGTACAATGGGTAATCTTTTCAGAAAAAGTTCTTACAACTGATAAATCTTTCTACGGTTTGAAGTTTAGGATTATAGTTTTTTTTTTTTTTTTTTTTTTTGGGGGGGTTGGGGGTGGTGGAAGAGGGAGGTACTACTGTTACATACCTTGATGAATGACTACCATAAAGCACATAATATTTTTAGATGTCTGATTTAATTTTATCTATTGGGATTTGGCTATGTAATTGAAAGTTTGGGTACATATGTTGAATTGCTGTAACTTAAAATGCGTGCTATTTTATGGACCAGCCCAAGAGGTAGTTAGTTTTATGTGGTTAAGGTCCTCAGAGATGCAAAGTGGTTTCTTATGACGAGTTTGAGCTTTGGGAGAATAAGTTTTTTACTATGAATTTCTAGGAGGGTGTATATCATGACTCCAGATTACTTGTACGAAAATTGGCATTTTGAGCAGAATATCTTAGCATAAAAAAGTTGTCTTTTGAATGATCAGATGACCTGCTTCACCTATTTTGGAGTCTTAATTATATTTTTATTTCTTTTGCATATTTGTTTGTTCACCTTTTCTCTTGGTATCGTTTTCTCAATTGAAATACTTTGTGTTATTACAGCATGTCTTGGAGAGAGGAAGGCCTCATGAAAGGAATCAAATCATTAACAAGTTATCAGGACATATTGTGCAATTGAGCCAGCATAAATTTGCATCAAATGTTATTGAGAAATGTTTGGAGCATGGTGATAGTACTGAACGGGAGTTGTTAATTGCAGAAATTGTTGGGCATGATGAAGAAAATGATAATTTACTGGTAAGTATAAAATAAAATATGATGAACAGACAAGTATCTATTTTTTACTATAATTATGTATGGAAATTATTGAAGCTTCCAAGTTGATTCTGACTAATATTTACCGTTAGGGACTTCCAAATCGCTTTTGAGGGTTCATTTGAAATTCTGAGTGTCTAGTGTGATGTGAATTAAGCTAACTAAATTCTGAGGGTTCATTAGGTGCCGTGCAATTTGTGGCTTACACAGACTAATTTTTTTTTGTTGTAGATAATGATGAAAGACCAATTTGCCAATTATGTGGTCCAGAAGGTTCTTGAGATCTGTTCTGAACATCAACGAGCAGTGTTACTTTCTCGCATAAGAGCTCATGCTCATGCTTTGAAGAAATACACTTACGGGAAACACATTGTGGCTCGTTTAGAACAGCTGTTCGGAGAAGGTGTGTACTCTCTAATTGCATCATGAAAATAGATAATAAGGTGGTCATGCTAAAAAGGCCTTTTCTTCTTTTATGGTGAGTAGAAATGGAACCAATTATTATTGTTAACACTTGGTGGTGTGTAATGAATAGAAAGGAATTCATTATGGGACAAATTGGTCATACAAATTACTCCTTAGTAGTTGATTGAACTTTAGGGTCCTCGAGTTGTATTCCATCTTATTGACATACTTGTTTTTGCATGCAGAGAATCAAACGCCTGGATCATGATGTCATCACATGGGGAACCTGTGAGTCTCTTGCAGTGCTCTGGTGGTATGCAAACGACCAACTAACACATATTCTGCTGATCATAGGAGATAGATCAGATGGTGATTTACGGGGCCCGCTAATACTCGTTGGTTCAATGTGTGCACCTTGTTACTTTGTGCCTTTGAATTCCTTGACCATTTATCAAATGGATGATGGATTCAAAGTGACGTTACGTTCATATGCATATATACCGTTAAACGTTATGTAATTATGTACCATTCCAGTAATTTTTTTAATATTATTAAGTACAATTATTTGGAGGGAAAACCTTCCTGGTGTAAAAAGTTGCTGGATATGTTGTTTTAGGCGTGTCTTCGTGGAGATATAAGCAATCATGGATTCTTGAACACATCCCTTTTCTTTGTCTAGGCATTTCCTAGTCCTTGAGGTTGCCTGATGGGGATATGTCCATCCGCATGATTAACTTGTAAGGTAAGCCGTTGGATATGAAAGTGGCTACTTGATCAAAATTGATCAACGTTCCAACCATTGTATACAAAAACATAAATATTAAAGAGAATGCAAAATCTTCTGCCAAACAGCTGATGATTGTTCAACCTTAGCATGGGGACCCCTTCCATGAAAATAATAACAAATATGAACGAATACAGATCAGAAGCGATCCTTCCGCTTTCTACCAGTGTACTTCGTGTCTGGAGGAACAGCGTTTCCTTTTCTTCTTGACTTTTCCTTATGCCTCAATATCCATTCCCTTCCCTCTCCACTCTTGCTCTTTTTCTGCTTCTTCCTGAGTCTATGCCTGTCTGAGATACAGACCTGACAGCCAATTGAAATTAAAAAAATAATAAAAGAAGTTGCATAGATCTTCATAGAAACATAGTTTATACATGTAGCACGAAGACTCACCGTCGGATTTTCTTCTTCTTCACTGTCATCATCGGAGCCACTCTCCCCATCCTCACCTTTTCCCTTGGAAATGGTTGTGTTTACGGACCGTTGACCACATGTAAGGACAAGAAATTCTTTTCTCCTCTTTGAACTTCATAAGATTTGTCAAGTTAGTAGAACACCATGCTCGTAGAAGAATAACAAATCGAAGAAACAAGAAACACCTTTAGATTCAAATATGATCCTTCTTTATGGTATTTCATGTGCAGTTTAAATAGTCACACATACACTAAAAGTAGTTTGGGCCGGTATAGAAAAAATTAAGAGGAAAGAAAGAAGTGATAATGAGTAATTTATCTAGACATGCATAAGTGGCAGGATCAAAAACACCAAACCACCCAGGCTATCACGGCTTTCTCAATACATCATTCAGGTTTGCTCATCCCCTTCCGATCACAATTCCTATAAAGTGGGCACTAAACTTTTTCTCGGAAAGTATATGGTATAAGAGTTTCCTTTAAGACAAATAGGATCGAGTGAGCACACGATGTTATTTCACCTGTTCATTATTTTCATAAAACTCAGAAAATAGATAATTAATAAGTTTGTCAGCATGATAGAGTAAATGACTCCTACATTTAAGAAAAGGAAAAGAGCAAACCATTCTCGTCTGATTCAAAATTTTTACACTGACCAGAAAATATGATTACTACAACAAAAATTGGAAGAAAGTAGAAATGCAGAAAATTACCCTAGAAAATTGTCTTCCATGGAACAAATGGAGTCAACATAATAGTGCTAGAATGTTTCATACCTGTGTGGGTAATCCACAACTATACCGCCAGCAAATCCAGCGTGCATTGCAGCACTCAAAATCAATTCACGCTGGTTTAGATTTTCCGGATACAATTGAAATACCGCTCTAGCTCCGTTTACTAAGCATCTATATAAAGATGTAAAGAACGCCCTACAAACGAGAAGAATTGAGGAAAAACATCATCGGTGCAACAGACAAACTGTGATAGATTCAATAATTGCCGACAAGAACAGGCAATATACAAAAGTAAGCGGAAGAACAAATGTGTCCTTCCACGTGTTCACAGTCTGAAGTGACTCAAACATACAGTTATTAAATTACAATTACAAAATAGATATATTAGAATAGGAACGTACTTCAATCTTAACAGTGGATTGTGGGAGGATTTATCGGCATTGCATAACCACTGCATCACCAGATTGAAGACCGTAAAAATAACAGAATTATAAACGACACGTAAGCCCTTTCAAGCTTAAAAACATTGGAAGTCCCCAATTCAAGTGGGTGTCAGTGAACATTATTAGCAAATATAATCATGAAACATACAAGAATTATTCATAGGAAAGACAAAGTTACTCTTTATCAATTCTTCCCGAAAGTCTACAGTGCTCTTCTCTAAAAGGCTTAATTCTATCTTCTCATAATTAATGTGGTACTAATTTGTTGACTAGATAGTCCATTTTTTTCTCCATTTCTGATATTATCTTTTTCTCCTATAATGGCACCATGTATACTTCAGCTGCAAACGGTTCACCACCACCCCCCGGAGCTTACCAAAGAAATTTACCATTCATTGAGGGGGGAAAAATGAATAGAGAATCTAATTTCATAGTGTACATCATCTCCAATCACATTATACAGATCCAAGATAAAGCTCCCGCCATTAAGAAATACGGAAAAAACAATGAGAGCAAACCTGAACGGCAGAGATGCTAATGGCCCCATCAATAACACCAGAACGAACACCTAAGCCCTGAATGAAAATTAGATACGTCTTAGATGCCCCAATTAATTCAATTGGAAGATAGCAATAAACAGCAAATTACACAACAAGCATCTTTTTTCTTGGAAAAAGCGATGGCTGCACATTAAGGACTAAAATCAGACATTCACATTTGCAAAGAGTATATAATGGAAAAGGCAAATTCAGAAAATAATAAAGGTAAGCCAGAGACTGCCAGGAAAATAAAATACCCAGACATTAAGATGTTACTAAAAAAAAAAAAAATTGAACATCAATGCCCATTGATACTCAAAGCGAAAGCTAGACGAATTACCTGACCCATGTTACCAAGTAAAAGGTCACCCTCAACCTCTCGCTCCACTGCAATATCTAAATTGTGCAAAGTATAAATAAATAAAAGCGAACAATGGATAAAATAATTATGATGGAAATATAAGGCCCAGCAATGTTAAATCCTGATTAACTTACTAAGCATTGACTGTGAAATGTCTAGACCAATCCAGTGGTGTCCATTCTCTGACAGTGTCTCCCCACAGAGAGTGTCTCCCCACTAAGTCCTGATCCACAGCCTAAAGAAAGCCGTGGAAATAAAATATTCAGGCCAAAGCTATATCCTGATATATACGATTATGAAAACTTGTGGCAGTAAATAAAGTTATTGTATTCTGATTTTTTTTTCAACAATCAAAAGCAGGCGAAACTAATACACTTGTGATTTTTTCAGTGCTTACTCCATTTCTACGTAACAACCAAACTGCATAGTCAAATATTACTTGAAAAATTTATCTCCACAATTATTTCAAGAGCATTGTTATAAATATACATAGGATCTCTCCACATTGATTCTTCTATAATTTTATCCTTAATTTTCTTGTGCATAGTTTACTCTATATACTATCAACGCTTGAAAGAGGGGGTAAAAATTACCAATGTCAAGGAGTAATTTTGGAACGCCGTCATCAGGCAAAGCAAGTAGCTCCAGGGCTCTCTCCGATAACATTGCCTTTTAACATGGATGAAATGAAACCATCATATTTCAGTGCCAGAAACCAATAAGCTAAATTCATCATTCCTGAATTTGATCACTGGAAAAAAAAAAAAAAAAAAGGCTTTTAAGAAAAGCAAGAGCATAGATCATATAATTTGCGAGGGAAGCACCTGAATTTCTATGATGCGCGAAGAAGATGTGTATTTGCGAGCTTCGGTGTCATCATAGAATATCTCAGGCGGTGCTAGCAGCTCTGGCCTCGATGCCATCACTAAAAGCTGGAACTGAACTCTAGTCTACAATTGACAACGATATTAGGCAAGAAAAATAGCCTTGATATTTCAGAACCACGGCTTGCACAATATGCCGAATCGAAAGGAAGAACACATAATATGAAAATCTTAAACCCTAAAGCCAACACAATGTTGCTAACTAGATGAGTGAATAGGAGCCGCCACGCGGGAAGAGCGAGCCCGGACTGTGACCTTAATGCCGGATGGTTTTCTTGTAGGTATGGCGGGCCAGTTTTAATTCGTGCAGTTGGAAACAATACAATTGACATTGGCAAAAAGGATAATATACTTTTAATTTATGAACAATTTATATGGATATTCTTCCTTATCCCGGGGTCACTGCAGTAGAGTATAAACAGGTTAGATTTTGCCTTAAACCTAGCTTAAATGGTAAATTATATAGACTAAAACTTAGGTTGGGTCTTCAGGCATGATAGACCTTATTGCCTCTTTAGACTCCTAAACCTTGTGAGAAAAACAAGTGACTAAATACAAAATCAAATTTTATATATATATATATATATATGTATATATATATATGTTTATTAAAATATAATTATATATAAATAAATAAAATAAACCAACCTGTAAGTCAATACATTAAGCTCTGTTCAATCAAGCCCTTTGACCTATTTCCCCACCTGTGCACTACGGTTAAAACAGTTCACAGTTTTCTTTTTTACTATTTTAAGCAAGTAATTTGTTCGGTGTAATATCAATTTTGACCCTTGGTTTTGCAGGAAGTGCAATTTTGATTCCATAACTTAGTAATTGTAAGAGTAATTAGGTTGTCGTCATCGTAGCATGGCCGGGAATAGCTTCGCTTTTGGATTCAAGGGAACAACAAGCACAGCCACAACAAAGAGAGCTCTGCAACATAGACCAATGGCCTAAATAGGTAGTAAAACAAAAAAGGTCAAGGAATGTAATCCCACTCCTCAACAACAGAGTAAGATACAAGACTTGTGATAAAAGCATCGAGACGTATTCAAGAAAATCCAATATACAAAATTCCTTGTTAGTCTTGACACCAAATTCCACCAGTCTATAATATCACAAACCAATACACAACTTTCCATATTAACAAGTAAATCATTTCCATCGAAACTAAAGCAAAACCCAAATATATATAGATAAGCTCTAATCAAAAAGTGACAATCCCAGATCCTCATCTTCTTCTTCCTCAACCTCCTCTTTCTTCTCTGCTGGGGCAGCTTCAGCAGCTGGTGTTGCATCTGCTGCTGCGGCAGCTACAACACCTCCAGCAATTACAGCACCGCCTACAATCACCTGAGCATAACAAATCACAGAAGGCAATAAGCTGATCATTGATCAATGATAAATGTGATTTGACATCTTATTCCAACAATGTTGAATCCAAAAGTCTGTACTCAACATTACTCATATTTTTCCAGATTTAAGCTGCTAAGAAGCAGAATCATACCAATCGACAAAATGCCTCAACAGAAATTTACACTACCCAAAACAGTGGAATCATACAATCGAGGAAAACAATATCAAGTCCTCCTTAGCCAGAATACACAAAGACCAATAAACTAATATAAGCTTCTTTCTTAGCCAAAACACCTCAGCGTAACTTTACTTTTTGAAAAAAAAAATAATAATAATAATAATATTGATGATAATAACGACAAAATCTCTAAAATTACATTGCCTAGAAATGCTGCAGAATCCAAATTACATTTTCAGAAACTAGATCCCTACGTGTTCAATTCCGATGCAGATATCAGTTGAAGTCAAACAAATCTTAAGCAGTAACCAAAATAGTAACACAAAGATTGGATTTGGATCACTAAACTGGTCCTATCAGACAATAGACTATCTCATACGATCAAAATCCCAAACAGCTCTAAAATTCTTTACATTAAAATTTCATACACTTTAATCTATTAAGGGTAAGTTGCCAATGACAATGATCAGTTGATATTTGAAAAACAAGTGCAAATATGAATGACAGGCAAAGCTAAACCATATATGAAGAAAGGGAAAGTGCAAGGGAATAAAAGCAAATATAGAAGGTACCTGGAAAACAGCAGAGGAAGGGGAGACCAAAGAGAAAGAGGACTGTACGGGACCGGAGTTATCGACGGCGAGAACACAGTTGACAAGCCTCCTTTGGAGATCAAAGGTGCTGGAAGCAGACGCCTCGATGTCACCGGAGAGCTGCTTTGCGCTCCACTCGCCATCAGATTTTCGCAGAACGAATGTGAACACGCCCATTGATACTCTTTCTCTGGTGCAAGCAAAACCTATAAATTTGCAAGATTCAGAGACAGAAATGGCGGTGACGGCTCTTATGTAGGTGCGACTTGGGAACCCAAGAGTGCTCTCTCGCATACCATGGACGCCGCTGGTTGGAAAGTCTATTATTCTACAGTTGCCTCGAGAAGCACCGTTTTGGCCTTTCCATTTTTATTTTTATTTTTAATATCTGATACTTTTTTCTTAATATGATTTGACCTAAATCTTCCTTGAATTCATTTTCTTTTTGTCAATTTTTTTGGTAAAGCTATTAATTATTTTTTTGAAAATATATTACATATTTTTCCATAGTTATTTATCTGTGGTGTGTGTGTGTGTGTGTATATATATATATATTTTTTGATTACTCATTTTTCCACTCGAAATATATAAATAAATAACATTGATTACCCAAAGACATAACATGATCGAGCAATTGTCTTTCTTAATCTTGTTAAGAGGCCTTAAAAAGCCAAATTTAAACTTAATTCCGTATTTCTCTTTATAAATTGGACTTTGTTCCATTTTTCATATCTTGCCACTAACTTCTAGACAAGATGAGAATGAGTTGAACTTTAAGTTTGATCTCGTGTGTACCTCCAATATCGTCTATTCGCATGTTGAAGCCGTGTTATATACAACAGCGTAACAGTCATTAACACAATATTTGAATGAAATAGCACAAAATAACTTAAAACTGGTCAAAACTAGCCAAAATTCAACCCTCACCATGGCGGATGTTTTCCTAAATGGACTTCCTTCTGTGATGTAGGGTAAAAGCAAAACTCTCAAACCATGATTCATCCATGTCAATCTTTTGGTCAAAAATCAACTTTAGAAGGGCTTGGCAGCGACAAAGGCGTATGATTCCAGCATATCATCACACCTCACCTTGGAGTTCTACCCCTGCCAGAAGCCTAATCACAGAAAACAAATACACCTTTCTCTGCACTCACCATCCTTTTTGCTGGGGTTGTTCCAACGATTCTTTCCAGCTGAAAAGATCCCAACATTACAAAAATAGTTCAATTACACTGTTATAATGAACTCCAGTAAAAGAACAGAAAATAATATGATTATAGGACTTCCAGTACACTTCTTTTATTATACGTTTCCTAATAAAAACTTCGAAACCACTTTTATCCAAGGGACACGCTATCACTGCGACCACTACCTCAGTCTACTCATTCAATCACACAATCACCTCAATAGGTCTTCCTTCACAAGAATAACACATGGAGTGACCAACAATCAGATTTACTACCGTTCCAAGAATGAGTCAATTCAATGAGAAAACTAATTAGTAGGCAGATTCACACCAACGAGCTACATCTATGTAATAATTATCTGTTATTAGCCCTAAAAATTCATATGTACTATAACACCTCATGCATGCAGGGGGAGAAAATTAGACCACTTCCATAACATTTACTCTGTAGAAAGCAGGAGCGTATTATGCAGAACCCTGTACATATCATATCATATCATTCAAAAGATATCAGAGATTTAGTATTACCAGGAGCTTGTCAAGGCAAGAAAAAAGAACAGTGCATGTCATATTATTAGATCCATCAAGCATATTGACAATCTGCAACAGGGAAAAAAAAGGGGGTGGAAGAAGGATTAGAAATTATCAATTTAATCAAAAAACTAAAAAACACCAAGTAAATTTACGAAACGCATCCATAATTGCTTCAGGCATACGGAGAGGTAAAAGTAATCCAACTTTAAAAGAATCTCACCTCGGGATAAAACTCTTTTCTCTCTGGGAGTGAATAAATGATTATATCTTGAACACCACGAATCTGCAATTAAAAAATAGACTAGAGAATTTCAATATTGGGCATCAAGAGTAATGTGATAGAGGAGGATAATCCCTCCTCATACCAGTTGAAAGTTGAGTTCTTAAACTAATCCTTATTGCATTATCTGTAATTCTAAACAACCTTGTATCTGTGGTAAAAATGAGATCTCTCAGTGTAAAGCATAATTTTTCTTTTTCCTTCGTAGAACCAAAGACGTGCTCGGGAAATATCACTCTGGGTTGTGTACCTAAATTAACAAAGCTCATTGTCTCAAATCACAATCCAACATAGAAGCTACTTAAAAAGAATTTACAAAAATTCTTTATGAACAATGATAATAACAATGGCACAACAATGAAGATGGCTTCTTACTCTCCAAGCAGACAAAAGAAGGCATCCTGTGACTTCAAAAAATTTCGAATTCGAATAAAGTCAAAGTAAGAACTGATAAATAGCATAATTCCTCCCTGCATCAAAGATTTTATTAAAGGAAAAAAAAATTATTAGAACAAACAAATATTAAACAATCATGGTCACAAGCTTTAATCTTACAAATCAGGAAAAGTTGCAGAGTTTTGAGTATGTAACCTGATCAGAGTCTTTGATTCTTGGGAAAACCTACAAGAAAAATAACAATCAATGTCGTATCTAAATCTGATATAGAAATGCCATAAATTTGTGTTAGAGAAAACACAACTACTTTTTGTACCTTGTGAAGGAAACTTCACTAAGAAATCATGAAATGCTTTTGCTAAATGATATCTAATGTCTATGATAAGAAGTCATCTATAGCATAGCAGAACTACGCAAGTATAATAGATTGCCATTTAAATTTAATTTATTCGATATTATTCAACGAAATAAAAGAAGTAACCCCGAAATCTAAATTGATTCAAAATGATATGACTCCAACAATGGTCTTGCGCAATATCAGGGTCATGAATTCTAGGCAAAATTTTCCCATCTAATCAACTTCAGACAAAAATTGAAATTCATAGCCAAATAATGCACATGTTTAACATCTGACTTGGCCTGGATATCCCAGCAAAGATTAGAAATGGCCAGACATTAACACAAAGGATGACCCATAAAAAATATAAGTGCTTTTATATTGCTTTCAGCATATAATAATCAAATAACCATAATTTCAAAAAATATACCTTCTTAACAAAATAATCAAAACGGGCATCATCAGCATCTACTATAGAGTCTACATTGAATCGTTCAAAAATCTGTCGTGCTTGGGGTAACACTTTATGCAGAACACCTTTGTATTCACATATCAGCTTCACCTGCATATATTATTAATTAATAATATAACATTGGGGATTATAATGTCTGCAATAGATGCATCATTCTTTTCTATCTATGTGATTGATTCATCAATCATATGAAAATTGCTTGGTGTTATCTACTATTCTTAAAGTCTCCTTTTGTCTAAAGTGGGTATAAACCTTGAACCCAGAAAATCATAGACAGTGCGAATAATTATGTAACATACCTTCCCTTTGTAATTAGAACACTTGTGATTGAATGTACCATTTATCTCTGCAAGAAGGAAATGAAGAGGGTATTATACATTTGGCTCATTTTAAAGATGACACCCAAAACACATTATAAAAGGGAAAGCTCCATTCATAAAGCAGGATGCAAACACAAGTGAAATAAGCAAATGTCCCATAGGATAACCAACAATCCTCCTCCAGATATGGTGATGAAATTAAAAATAAAACAAAACTTTAACTATGCTCAATGCATTAGAAACATAAACCATGTCAAATGCCATTACAAAAACAAATGGCTACAACTGTTCCCATAAAGGGTGAATGGATCATGACACGTACACAAAATAAATATTCATTTCCAAAGAATAGAAGGAGATGAATGCAAAGACTACTACCAAACAGATAACATTTGACCTAAAGAACAACAGTGTATACTTTATAAGACAAAGAATCATGCAGATTTTTCTTTGAAGGTCTTGGCTACAAAAAGGAAAGTTCATCACCTGGATTAGAATAAAAGCCAAGGATAATTGTTTGCCTATAAAACCTGGCATAATTGTCAAGATACCTACACAAGAAATGCAGAGTTAAGGATTTAAAAAGGTCTCGTATTGATGCAAAAGAACTGGTCTGAAACAGCCCTAAATGGGATTGAAAGGCAAAAGAAAATCATTATGCAAGATTCCAACTGCCTCCAATATGGTATTTTCTTTCTGATAAGCCTAATGAGGCAACGAAATAGTTTTGCACATGTAGAACAAAAATGGAAGAAAAGAAAACACAGATTGGAGCAAAACCAACATCATTGAAGGAAAGCAAAAAAGGGGTTTACCATGGTCTAATCCGCATAACATCAGTTCCAGGCTGCTTAGAGGGTAAACGGTTCAAGTGTTCAACAATTGTATTCACGTGGGACCAATTCTGGTAGATTTTCAACAATAAATGTGGAAAAGAAATGAAACTTTGCTCTATATCATGGGCCTTCAATATGTTATATTATATAAAATAAATAGCAACAATATACCTGCATGGCTATCACATCTGCATGATCAATAATCAAAACCTGTCCAAAATTAAAAACAATCTTCATCACTTTATGCCATATGATCCACTCAGAATACAGCAACATACATGGTTAGAAATCAAAATCAAAATTATAGACATATTTAAAAAACAAAACGAGGGGCGGGTTACCTCTATGGATGAAAGATAATCCACGTCTTTTTCCTTATTACTCTCAGCCTCTTCAATTTTCTGACATTACAAATAGTTTGGCACCATTAGCATATAATATATTTTGAAGAAAAAGGAAGTTCATAATCTTTTAATGACCATAAGAAGATTATTGAAACATCTAAATCATTTCAAGACATGTTAAGCAACAGACTATAGAAAATTTCAAAAAAAAAAAAAATCAAATAGGAAAAAGTGTGCAACACAGACACATTCCTTTTACAGCTCTCTATCAAAACTCCCAAAAATTCCTTTTTCTACACTTTAATACTAATTGCTCCTCCTCAAAGGAGAAGGGAAAAAAAAAAACAAGTTTAATCCAATAAGAGAGAACCCTATAGACATAGACCAATCACAAGAATCTTACATTGACCAAACAGAGCGGTGAAGCAACAATGATGTCTGAGGTATGGAAGTCACTGTACAACTTCATCGTCTTCCTACACAAAAAAAACAGAACACAACCTACTATTCAGAAATTCTTTACTATTGATTTATGTTACTACAACCACAACAAAATAGAAGCTATGACATAGAATTGAAGCAGTAAAGAGATCAAGAAAAGAGCAAAGAAATCAACTACAAATTGGTTCAGAGGAAGTACGATAAAAAAGAGGCTCTTATATGGAGCAGAGTACTGCAAAAATATAGAATTCATATCCTGGATTTTCTAGGAAAAAAATTTGAGCAACGTTCAACGTTTTTCATAAAAATTCTCTTTATCTACACAAATATAGAAACCTCAAAAGGTGCTTAAAATGCAATAGAAGCACCAACTGATCCATCTTAGATTTGGCCTGAGTGGTCCAGGCTGCATTTTAGAATCTTTAACCCACTCCCCCAACCCAAAAAAAAAAAAAAAATTCATGTTAGGTTTTATTAGGTCTTTCCATGGTATAGATGCCCATATTGGCCCTAACAACCCATCACACCACACAACAGTCATAAAAATAACCACAAGAGCAAGGAGCATTTCAACCGCACAGATAAAAAGCAACTGCCAGAATATTATCATAAATTTATATACAAGAAAACCAGTAAGTTGAAAGGGAAGACTCGTAGTTTTGGTTTTTGAAGTGAAGCTGACAAGGTAATTTCTATTCAAAATTACAGTTATGCTTTTGGAACCTAAATTTTTCAGGTGCAAGTATTAATTCATGGGAAGTTACTCTAAAATATGATATTATACTGACCTGAATTTCAAAATCATCTGCAGCTATTATTGAGTAACAAAAATGCTAATAATAGACAAAAGATGCATAGAAATGAATGGGAATCAACCAGGCTATTAAATATTTAAGAATATTATTTACTTTGTAAATTTGATGCCAATCATAAAGTCATCCTCATTATTGCCCCCAAGAAGTTCTTCAAAGTCAGAAGGTTTTGATGACTTTTGTGGTTTAGCATTTCCAGATTCCTGGCCATTTTCAACAGTCACCTCATTGCCTTCGTGGTCTTGGCTTCCAAATTTAGCAGAAAAACGATCCAAGTGCGCAACATTGACCTAAGAAAATGAATACAAGATTATCAGAAAGAACCCTTCAGCAAGTATGTTTTTAATTGCTTACTTGAGATAAAAACATGAGAAAACTGGGAAAACTTGAACACAAGGAGCCAGAGAGACTGCAAGAACTAAATAAAGATAGACACATTACAAATTCCAGTAGATAGTAACGTGTATAAGCAAAAATTCTTGACATAACCCAACCTCAAGTTTCTTAGAAGTGTACCCAACTGTTTGTACCAAAAAGAAAACCAAAAAAAATCACAACATCAGGAGGGAATGAACGAGGGAGGGGGAGAGAGAGAACACAGTGTAATAAAGCTTTTCAATCCCACTACATTTCAGCCAAGTAAATGCCATTAAAGAAACCATCAGTAGAGCACCAGAAAGAAAGCCACAAAAACAATTTTATCTTATAGCAACAGTAAAGCCAACTAAATATCCTTTAAAAAGACAGAACAATGACTAAACACATAACTGATATTTGTCCAACACAATATAATTGCAAAATTAAAAACTTAAGAGCCTTGAGCCCTCACGGAGGTATGTCTTATGTGTTGATTGCAACTCTTCAGTATCTCTTATTAGTAACTGCTTATTTAGGGAAGTTTTAAAGGAAATTCACCTTCAAATGAAAAGGCAAATTTCACCCTGTAATAGAGGGAAAAAAAAAATAGCAACTTCAAACTAGGGCTAGAATTTCAAGCTTAAAGAAGGGATTAATATCATTCATCATATACTGGACTCAGTATTACAAACTTCTTTCTTTTCAGCCAAAAGGAAGTTGACAAAACCTCGTAAAAGGAAGTTGAAAACCATATCATATCAGCTTTTTTGATCAACAAATACTATTGATAAATTTAACTACAACTATTACAGAAAGACTATTAAAGACATCTCATCAGAAAATGATTAATCAGTATGTCATCCCTAACAACCATCCTATACAAATGCAAAATTCAAACGTTCAAGAACATGGTTATAAATCAGTAAAAATTATAATGAAATTTTGAAAATGACACAGAAATAAAAGCAAACTACCTTGAAGGCTGAAGGTGTAAGTTGTATAAGCCTCCTTACAACACGGAACACGATGCTTGCCAATGGCAATAAAATCAAAACCTGCAGAGGGGGGGGGAAAAAATCTTACTGCCCATTCACAACATAATAAACCAACACAGAGAAGATCTCTGAAGTATGTTTGGCATTGTTTAGATAGAATGCTTTAATCTATTGAAGATTGTGCTATAACAATTTAACAGCATAGCTACTGCAGCAATGACTGCAGTAGTAATAGACTTTTCATGACATACATGCATGCATTTAAATTACAAGTAGGGCCAGAAGCATGTCACTCAAAAGAAATCAATCCAGAAATTTTTACCTTTGGACGAGTAAAGCCTTGATCACGAATATTGCCATCAGCATTCTCTCTATTTTTGGCCACTTTGGCGTCATTTTTTTTCACAAGGTCTCTGGTTCTGAAGACATGATTGAGCTGTGTGACAGATACATGGTTATTGGACAGACACTCCAAAGCTGAAAAAGAACTAGAGCACAGTATACTTACAGAATGCATTATGTAAGTGTCCATTATACTTATGTCCTCCAGGCCTTTGAGATAGAACGGCCTTTTGTTACAATGAAGGATATCCCGGTAGCTGCTGCCTGGAACCAGGTTAACATGAAGTCAATGACCACAAGCTAAAAACATATCATCCCCTCAATTGCAGCCCAATTCAGAATCACCCATGTAATATACCAATAGACAACAAAAGACATAAGTTGTATTTGTAAGCAGTTCATCAATAAATTAAATTAAATGAAATAAGTAACATCAGTTTAACAATCTTGAAAAATAATTGCCTTAATCTTCTTCATTTGCCCAAACTCTTCCAGAAAACTCCTTAAATCCACCATAAAAAAATATCCAAAACAAGAAACCATTTCACAAACCTAAAACAGCCCTTGTTCAAAAGGCTTATAGTTCCTAAATTCACCTATCCAAATATCCCCAGTTCCCCTTTACGTTCAACGTATTTCAATCCGACATGCTGTCAACATTTCCCTAATAAATTCAACACAGAGAACTCAAAATAAACTTGCTAAGCTTGGCAGTTTTTCAATTTCTCTTGTATTTGATAATAACTGTGTCAAGGAGAATGCCAACATTACAATTCTCACAATCTAAAGCAGAAACGTGAACTTATTAGCCTCACTTCTTTAAAGCAAAGGAATCACAAGGCAAATTTCAAGGGAAATCAATCACAAAATTTAAGTTTTTAATGAGTATGACCTGATATAAACCTGAGATAGAAATTAATCTATAATTACGATTAAACTTACAAAGGGAGAAAAATATCTTCTGTTTAGGTGAATTAATATCCTCCTGTCCAGATGTATTGTAGACATCCATCCAGTGCTCGTAGAGCTTAGGCTTCAGACCATGAAGAGAATTCATATCTAGATCCTAAATGAGAGAGCAGGAGAGAAAATTAATATGAACTTTAGCCAATTGCAGAATGAGATTATTTTTAAAATCTAGTTTAAAAATGTGATGCAGAGAAGAAAATATAAAACAAAGCCAAGACATGAAAGATGTCACAACAGAAGGGGGAGAAATTAAAAACAGATAGGAAAACTATCGGTAACAAAAGGTTGTTGATTCCACTAGAAATTTACCATTACCTGTTATTTGAGGGTAAATCATACCATGCATGATTATCCACATCATTAACCCAATTTACAATTATCCACCATGCATGAGTAAATCATACCACATTAAAAAAAAAAAGCAAGCACTCGCATACAGAGGATGCACGAAAAAAATTAACAACTGTTTTGATTTACTTCAAAACCATTCAGGAAAAGAACGTTTAAGTCTATTGCACTCTTGCAATAGTTCAATAAAATAACCTTATATCTCTTCATACTTTCCCCACCTAACAGATATCACTATTTATTTGAGGGTAAGAAAGACAGAACCAAAAAAGAAAAAAAAACAAATGGTAAATGCACTGAAAGGAATTCCATGCCTCTAGCCAATTAAACATTACTAAACTTAGGCACCATTGGAGAAAAGATAATAAGAAATACCAAAAAAATACAATACTATCAATATACCTTCAAAATATTCCGTCCTGTTCCTGTCCACTTGCAATTTGACATTCCAACAGCTGGCTCCTCCCACTTAAATTTACAATTCCTTTGATTGTCAATTTCTGTTTTTGATAAATCATGTTGAAAATGTAAATCAAAAGAGCTACATGGAGGGAAAAAATATGTCAGTGAAAATTCATATCAGAATTGCATAATAATAATGTAAACTGGAAATAATACTTGCTAATAAATACTACTTAGATTCACACAACACATATTATGAAATACACGTATGAGATGTCTTAACATGGACATTAGTTAAACTGCCAACTTAATAACCTTCCATGAAGAAGATCTAAAACAAATTCTCAAGTCAAGCCAGAAATAATCAGACAGACCAGCTTTTTCCGAATTAATCCTCCCCTTTTTGAGTAACTTTTTCTCTTCTCTAGTTGATGTTATTTTCTTAACACAAAAGTATCTTCACATTAAAACAAATTTTATATAAAGCAGGCTGATCTTTGAAGTAAAATAGATTACACAAGAACTATGTATATGCCACTGAGAACCTCTTCATCAAATAAGTACTAAAATTTTACATCAACCAATAGTTGGGTAAAAGCACAAGACAAGGTACAATTCAATTTGAAATGTGATTGAATTAACTAAAATTTGTTTTCCTCTATCACCATTACAGGAACAATAGCATTTCAATTTGAAATCTGTTGAATTAACAAAAATAAATTGAAAACCTTAACCAACCTCAAAAGTTTTGATTCCTGAGAAGTTGATCTTTCTATATCATCTCCATCTGAATAAGAAAGCTCAATCTCATCTTCAGTATCTGAATCTTCACTCAGTGCAGAATCACTATCATTGGGATCCTTCAGCATACTTTCTATAGCAACAACTCTGGGAGATTCATTATCAAATCCTAAGAGAAAACATAAGCAAAAAGATCATCTACAATTCAAAATTTATGACTATAAAAGTTATAATTATGCTTTCTAAAAGGGAAGAGAATGCTGAAGACCAATAATCAGTGACAAAATGTGGCAGAGCCTACAGTAAGGAACACTGATTTAAGAAAAAAAAAAAATTTATATATATGAACCTGATCAGCCTAAAGACCCATAAGCAATAATGCAGAAAGAAAAATAAATGAACAAGATCATAAACCCTAAATAAATTTTTAGGGGAAAGCACGTGAATGAGCGCCTAAGAAAATTAAAATTTGTTAAAATTAATGAAGTTCTTCTTTTTCAGGTATATTTAAAACTATGAAAAGAATTGAAATTATAAATTTCATCTAACCTTCTGCTTCGTCGTCATGGTCATCCTCCAGTGCGCTAAGAGACTTGAGGACATGTGCATCTTTCGTTTTTTCATCATTTTTACCTTCTTGTCTTTTCCTGAAAATAAGGTACAGCAATACAATTTCAAATTTTTGATAATATGAACAGCAGAAAGCATTTAATAATTTAAATTCAGTACTATACTATCGTGAACTAATGTAACTGAAAGCTGACAAACGCACATAAAGCAGAAGCATGATCGGAAACCAATATCATTATTGGGAAGAAATATCATATACGAAATCAAACCAAAAACCAGATTTACAAAACCTGCAAGATCAAATTAGAGTTTTGGAACACAACATATCAAAGGATTAAGTCTTCTTGACACCTAGCTAAAGTATCCTACCATATCAAGTTCTCATTCATTTTGATAAGTTTAGAATTTCTTAGTTACAAGTGAGGAAAACAGCAGAATACCTAAAACAGAACCCGTGACATCAAAATCCGTTCTCAAATGCCAGAAAACAAATAAAGAAAAATTTAAAACGTGCTCAGATATACGACGAATGAACAAGTAAGCATCATTCGAGCTCATATATTAGTTTCCAACTATAACAAAAGTAAATGCCATATATAAACTCGTTCTTGAAACCATTACCTTTTCTTGTTGTGTGGTTGCAGCGTCTTCATAGTCTTAAATGATTTCCCTGCATTGAAAGATGGTAACCAAGTTCACACCATTAACGCAGACCCATAGCAGAGGCATTGTATTGTTGAGCGGGGAAGCTACAGCGTAGAACCTTCCCGGGAAAAAAAAAAAAAAAAACCAAAATTAGAAGAAGAAAAAGAAGTAGAACGATTCGTACCAGCCATGGCGTTGTTTCAGTTTGGTGTTATTGGCACGCAAAGACAGTTGTTGGAGAGACTAGAGTTGAGAGGCGCTTGGAGACAGGTGCTATGTTTTATGTCGATGTGTTTGTGGCTTTACCTCCTTCTGGTTGTACGTCGGAGCCGCTACTCAGTCTTCAGGCAATCCCCGCAAAATCGGGTTTATATCGAGAGAAAACGAAGTAAGGAAAAGGAAAACGTGGTATTTAATATAGGTGATTTCTTTTAACACCCTCAGTATTTCTATTCTAACCCCTAATCACTTTCTTTCATACTAAATTACAAAAGTGCCCTTTCTGATAAAAGCAAAAAATAAAAACTTCTCTCCTGCTTCTCACCCCCGATCAGCTTTCCCCTTCTCTCTATATCTCACCCAGCCTCCCTCTCTCTCTCTCTTCACATCATTGACAACCATCCTTAACCTCATGAAAGTTGAATCCACGAACCAGTGACAAAGGACCACAACTCCATTGCCTCTATCTTTACAACAACTCCTTGATTTAATCACACTCTTCAATTTCTCTTTGAGTATGTGTTTGGTTTATAGTTTGGATTTAAGATGATCGTAGTATAGGTTTGTGATTTACCTAAAATTTTCGATGGGTTATTGTGACTTTCAAAGTGAATTGGGATGGGTTTCAATTATCTTCTATTAATTTGAATTTGTTTTTCATGATTTTGGAGTTAGAGTGAGAAATTGAAATTTATTGTTTGCGTTTCAATTTTCTTGTGTTATAAATTTTGTAAGCTCTATAACAAATTTTTATTTTTGTATTATAAATTTTGTGAAATCTAGAATACAAATTTTTACTTGTGTTCCAAATTTTGTACCATCTGAAACACCAAAAAAATCATAAATTTTTTGTGTTATGAATTTGTAAAATCTATAATATTTTTTTATATTTTAAATTTTATATAATTTGAAAAAAAATAATTTATTATATTGCAAACTTTGTAAAATCCTTTAAATAAATAAAATAGGAGATTGGGGTGAAAGCACCGGAATATTTTAAGAAAATATGAGGATGTGTGTGGAAAGGGTTATTTAGTAGGGTGGTTTAGTTATTTCGTATATTAAAAAAAAAAAAAAAATGGGTTGGGTTGTTACAAACCCTAGGCCCAACCACTTTGGTATTTTTTTACACACCTCCATAAATTTTAATCATACACCCCATCTTATATTTTTGGCATATAAAATTAATAAAACAACCTAATACCTTAAAAAAAACACGCTCTTCTCCTAGGATCCCAACCCTACATTGTCACACTCCCCTCCCCAAAGGTCTCAAAAGTCCTTTCTACAATGGCAATGGCACTTTCAAATGATGAAGATTGTGCCAGGAGAAGTAAATATCAAAGTATAAGTGCATATTTTTGTTATTTCTTTTTTTATATTTTTAGATTTTATAACTTACAGATTTATAAATCTATAAGTCAAAACTAACTATTGAATTTATAAATCCATAAATGATAAAAATCTATAAACTTGCTTTAGGTTGATATGCGTATCCATACTAATATTTTTCACTCTCACTTCTAGATTTGTAAATGATTGGTCCAATCATTGTGTATGAATTTTTAAAATCCGTTGCATGATTTTTACTCCAAGGTTGCAGATTTTAAAATCTGTAAATAGAGGATGGTGTGTAGGAAAAAAATTTCAAAAACCTAGACGGGGTGTGAATAAAAATTAATGGGTGTGCCAAAAATGGCCACCTACTTTGGATCATATTCTTAGAGCCCAACCGAACGGTTCCTACCTAAACTAAATACTAACCCAACCCAACCCAACCCAACCCAGTTAGGCCAGAACGGGTTGACTTGGGTTGGTGAAGTTAGATTAGGCAATCAATGAGAGAGAGTGTATTATAATTGATGCAATTAATGAGCGAGAGAAAGAGAATTAATGAAAAGTAAGAGAAAAAATAAATATGGTAAAGAGAATTAAATGACAGTATTAATTATTTCTTTTATTATCATCATTATCATTATTCATAATTTTTCTTAATTAATATAGTGATTTAATGATCATTAATAGAAAAACCTTAAGTAAGTAAATAAATACCAAAAACCAAATCACAATTTTACAATCACAACACAAGCAGAAACTTGATAGAATCCTGTGAAAATGGCTGGTTTCTTTTTCAACCGCTGCATCTTCCTCCTCATTTTACTTGCTCTCGCATCAGGTATATATATTTACATTTTCTTCAATAACAATGATTCTTTATAATATATATATATATATAGAGAGAGAGAGAGAGAGAGAGAGAGAATATAGCAAAGATAATTTGGGTGAAGGTGATCTTAATCTCTGCAATTCAGGCTGAGCAGCGAAACACGGCGGCGGCGCCGCCAAGGGATATCGTGATTCCTCTTCAACTCCGCCATCAACAAAATCACAGTCAGCTTCTGATAAAACTTGCAGCGTGGACATAGAATTTTGCAGTCGTTCATGCGATGACCAATGTTGTAATTCAACTTGTGCTAACAAATTTCCGGGAGACCAACAAGGTTCGGGGTATTGTAAAATACTACTACCATCGCCACCTTATCTCAGAGAATGTGTTTGCACATATAACTGTTAGAAAAAAAATATATACATATATATCAAAATTTCAGTCAAAATTAAATCAATAAATAAAAAGGAGGCCTTCGATTGCATAGATTATATGTTTTTAATTTTTTTTTAAAATAACATAGATTATATTTATTAAAAATTGTACACACTTAACACACGTACGTTAGTATGTCATGACATTTTTATTTTTTTTTTTATATTATCGTAGAATTTTTCAACTTCGATAACCTACAAAAACATTATCCCTATCTCAATAAAACAAAGTCATAATAAATCATTCTTATTTATTAAATATATTTTTTTTTTAATGAAATGTTTTACCACAGCAAGAAAAGTGGAAAACATTATCCATTTCAAAAAGTAAACAATAACATTCAATAGAGCCAATGCATGGAGAGATTTTGTTATTTGATGAGTTTGGACCTTTTGGAGAAAGCAAATTAATTTGGCTTCGCTAACCAAATAATTTTAAATCCATATTCGCAGGGTGTGAGGGTGTGTGCGGTAAAAGAAGTACTTTAGAAAGAAAATTTACAAAAATGAGGTAGGGTGTGTGTGCCTAAAAATTTATGGGTGTGCCAAAAAAAATGGCCACCTACTTTGGTTCATATTTTTAGGGCCCAACCCAATGGTCCCTGTCTAAACTTAATAAGAACCCAACCCAACCCAGTTAGGTCAGATTAGGTTGACTTGAGTTGGTAAGTTAGATTAGGCAATTATATTCTCAATATTAAATATATTTTTTTAGATTAAAAATATTTCACTTTTTAAATGAAATGTTTTAATCTTTTATATCTTTGACCTCCATAGGAAAATAAATTCCCTTTCAAAGAGTAAACACTAACGTTCAATTAAGTCAATGTATGGAGAGATTTTGTTATTTGAAAAGATTAGGCTTTTTGGGGAAATCCCTTTTAGAGCCCCTTTTTTTAAATTTTTTTAAAGTGTTTTTGGTGTACATAAGTGAAAGTTATTATTGATACCTTTCTTTTTATTAACAGCTATTTTTTTCCTCTCTCTTTAAAGTATTTACTTGCATGTTTTTTGCTTAAAAATCAGTTTTTCAACTTTTAGAACTACTTTTACTTTTTTACAAAATTAATTCAAATACTAAAAATTACACAAAACACTGTTTTTGCTAAAAACGCTTTAATGGAAAAAATCTAAATTAGCTCTTATTCATTTAAAAAGGGCAGGGGAAAGAATATAATATCATATGAATTAGAGTTTTAAACTCATGCACAGATAAATATTTAGGTTAGTCCAACATGAAAAATCATATCATGAATGCACAAACAATTGAGCATGAAAAAAAAAAAAAATCAGCAAAAGTTTAGAAGAATTTAATTTTGACAGATGTATTTACTCCAGCCAAGTGTTAAAATAATAGCCTAAACAGTTGGCGTGACTTGCCAAGAAATGAGAATATGCTTATTTTAGAAAAAGTTCAGTATATGTTTTCATATTGATGACGATAATGAGATTAATATTGATTTTGTCCATCTATCTTTCTAAGTAAATAAATACCAAACTGAATCACAATTTTACATTAATCACAACACAAGCACAAACTTGATAGAATCTTGTGAAAATGGCTGATCTCTTTTGCAACCACTGCATCTTCTTCATCATTTTACTTGCTTTCGCATCTGGTATACATATATTTACATTTTATTCAGTAACAAGGATTCCTTATATACGTGTCTTTTTCTAATTAAGTTTTATCGAGGAGGTTTGTTCTTATTACCAATGGTGAATATATTAACTGTTGCATTTCTTTTTTACAGCCGAAGAATATAGCAAAGATGATTTGGGTGAATGTGATCTTAATCTCTGCAATTCAGGCTTGGCGGCGGCGCCGCCAAGGGATATTGTGATTCCTCTTCAACTCCGCCATCTTGCAAATGTAATTTTGAATCAACAAAATCTCAATCTGCTTCTGATAAAACTTGCAACGTGGGAATAGGACCCTGCAGTCGTGCATGCGATGAACAATGTTGTAATTCAACTTGTGCTGACAAAATTCCGGGAGACCTACAAGGTTGGGGGTATTGTCAGGTGGCAGGACCACCATATTGGAGAGGGTGTGTTTGCACATACAACTGTTAGAAAAAAAAAAATATCGAATTTTTAAATGGATAAAGTAAAAATAAATAAAAGGAAGTCTTCAATTGAGTTATTTCAAATAATTAAGGCCTGAAAAATTTTTAGTATTTATATATTATATTATGTTATACTACCTATGAGAATGGTTTATGGACGAATGATATATGTATAAATTATATGTTTTTAATTTTTATAAAAGAATTATATGGCTTTAATTCTTTTTATAAAAAAATAACATAGATTATATAGTTTATTATTGTGTAATGGGACGGAGACACCAACTTTTAACATAAGAGCTGCAATTGTTGTTTGAATTTATCTATGAAGGATATTCCTCCTTTTCATTTTCCTGAAAATTTTTAAAAATAAAGAAAAATCATCATAATTATTTAATAAATCATTTTATTTTTTAAATAATTATTATTTTTATGAAATGTTTGACCACGACAAAAAAGCTGAAAAACAGTATCCATTTCAAAAAGTAAACAATAACATTCAACCGAGCCAATGCATGGAGAGATTTTGTGATTTGATGAGTTTGGACCTTTTGGGAAAGACAAATTTGACTCTGCCAACCTATATATATATATATATATATATATATTAAAAAAAAAAAACACCAGAAGTTACGTAATTTTGTCATTTGAATTTTGACCATCTTTTTTAGCACATATACTAAAAGGGAAAAAGAGAGAATTCACTCTCAATGAAAAATTTCAATTCAAATACAACTCGAGACTTAATTTATACAATAAAAATGGGCGTATTTATACTATTACAGTAATGGAAAAATATCTAACCTAATTAAAACCCAATTGGGGTTACGAAAATTTTTTATTTGTGCTCTATTTTGATAAATTCTATAACTGATGTAACGCATGAAAAAATAATTCTTATAACCCTACTTATTTACGACACCTTTCTTTATATTGCTCTGGTAACTCATTTGTTTGTTCACGACTTCGTTCCTCGAGGACAATCTCTCTTTAGTCCAAATCACAATTTGATATCACAGCACAAGGAAAAAACTTGATAAAATTCTTGGAAATGGCTGGTCTCTTTCCCAACTGCATCGTCCTCCTCCTCCTCTTACTTGCTTTCGCATCTGGTACGTCTATGTTTTCTTTGTATACGTAATTTATCAAGGCTCGTGAAAATTATGTAGTGTTCAGCACCAACTTAATTTGAATTGTTAATTTCTACATATTATCACAGCCAATGAATATAGCAAAGAGGGTTCGGGTGTATGCGATGATAGTTTTTGCAATTTCGACTGCGCCTTGAAATATTTTGGGGCCGGCAAAGGATATTGCGATCTCTCTTCTTCTCCTCCGTCATGCCAATGCTATCCTCCATCATCATCATTACCTTCTGAGAGAATTTGCAAGGTGGGAATGTTTCCCTGTAGTCAAGATTGCCATGGCAACTGCTGTAATAGATTTTGTGCTCAAAGATTTTCCGGAGGTCAGGGGGAGTGTAAGAGGGCAGGGAGATATCCCAGCGATTGTATCTGCTCATATAAGTGCCAGTAAAATATTATTTAATGAATAAAAAAAATTAAATTAATGAAAATTAAGGAGTTCTTTAAATTTCTGGATATTCCTCGGTTCTGTTATTGTAAAAGATGCTCTAGACTCTCACACCAATGGCAACTCTTGCCCAGTCATATCCTACTTCTATTTTTCTTTTCTACTCTTTGACCTTAACAGGAAAAGTGGAAGACTAAATCCATTCCACTTCAAAAAGTAAACAACAACATTAATAAAAGCCAATGTATGGAGGGATTTTGTTATTTAAAAAATTTGGGACTTTTGGTGAAAGCAAAGTTGACTTTGCTAAAATAACCTGGGCAGGGAAAAAATATAACTCTTGAAGCAATCTGATTTTTCTTTTTGATTTAGACTTTGTGCATCTCTCTCTAGAAGTAAATAAATACCAAACCAAATCACAATATCACAATCACAAACAATCTGAAAACCTTGATATACAGAAGTTTTGTGAAAATGGCTACTCTCTTTCTCAACTGCTGCATCCTCCTCCTCACTTTACTTGCTTTCGCATCAGGTGTATATATATATATATTATACATTTTTTTTATTGCGGTAGATAAATTTTGCATTTTTTTTTTCTTTTTTACAGCCGAAGGATATGCGAGAGATTTAGGTGAATGTGATGGTGGTCTCTGCAATTCAGGCTGTGCCGCCAAAGGATATTGTGATTTTGAATCAACAAAATTACAGCCACCTTCTAATAAAAATTGCACCATGGGAATTGGTCCCTGCAGTAGTTCATGCAATGACCAGTGTTGTAATTCTAAATGCGCTGCTAAATATGCCGGAGCTATCGGGTATTGTCTGAGCGGAGGGCCGGAACGTTGGAGTGCTTGTCTTTGCACGTACCCGTGCTAGAAAAATGTCAAAATCTTCGGTCAAAAAAAGTAAATAAATTAATAAAAGTTCTTTGAATTTCTCTCGTAACAATTTTCAAATAACTGAACAATCATCTGACAATTTGATTTTAAGGTTTTTGAGTTTTCCTAGCACTTCTATCTTTACCTAACACGAAAACATAAAAGATTTGATTGTTATATATGATTAATATTATTTAGTGTTTCAATAAAAACTGAAGCAAGTTTATTTAGAAACAGAAACCGTGCATGCAAGTGCCTTACCCTAAAATTCCGACTTATTTATGGAACTACCAGTCTCATAAGGAATTAATCTCCTCTAACTGATATACAACAATATCTGTGGCAGGTAAAAATGAAACTGTTTTATTTTCTAATCTTTTAATTACCCATAAATTTAACGACTCTCTCTTATATGCCACAGAATTAACTCTACTGCCAAATCATACTCTTCCTATTAATTACTACAGCAAATATGTCAGTAACCTTCAAAGGCTATTGCACAGTGAAGCCTATGTAGAACCAACGTGGAGAGGTTGTTTACCTTTATCAGAATGGGATCATATAGGAACAATATACTCTAGGACTCACTGAACCGAGCCTTGTTGTCGTTTTATCCATTACCTGGTCGTTTGCAGTGGATAGGCAATGGACGACTTGAACTTAATTGCAGCGCAATGAACTTGAAGTTCTGTTGTCGAGTTCTTTTAAGCCGAGTCCGAGTCTAGCTAATTTAGGTGAGTTTGGTGACTCCTCTCCCTAGCCATTGAGAAACCAAGTATGTTATGTAAAAACTGATAAAGGATGTCAAATTTATAATGGATTCGATTTTGATCAACTTTTTATGCCAAAAAAAAAAACACAATCATTGAACCAAGTTACAAGTATTGTTATGTGTAAAAATATATATTATCAAAACCTCGCATGGGAAAAAAAGAATATCGAAAAAATCTTGATTAATATAACGATGTATCATTTTTATCATTTTATATGTTTAGTAACAAGTGAGCAACTAATGGATTACGTTTTAACTGTCAAAGTTATTTCTTTTTTACTGTTAAGATGTAGTATCTTTTCAAACAAT
Source organism: Bauhinia variegata (assembly GCA_022379115.2). Lineage (NCBI taxonomy): Eukaryota > Viridiplantae > Streptophyta > Magnoliopsida > Fabales > Fabaceae > Bauhinia > Bauhinia variegata. Next base: position 4,930,371 of record CM039430.1, on the reverse strand, counting down.
TGTCCATACATGAACTTTTTTTTTTTTTTTTGGTACTTAATTTATGCTTATTCCAAAGGCATAATATATAAAGGCTATGCCTCATGATTATGATATTCTTCTCGAACAGTAAAGGATGGGAATCTAAGAGATTGGAGGTTAAAAGGATATATAGGATTAGTAAAATGAAGATTTTTATCTAAAAGCAATTTGACTTACTATTGTTGTAAAAAAAAACAGTATATATTAATCATTTACTAACTTTGATTTCTTTTTATCCTTCTCTTGGCCCTGCCTCGGATTTCTCTCGTGTTAAAAAAGAACAATTGACTGCTTGCTTTTATGATTAAGAAACTCAAAATCAGATTCTCTTCTACTTTTCACATATATTCGATTGATTCTTCACAAACGACAATTATTAATACAAGAACATTTTTACCATTTACCGTACTATATATATAAAAGAAGGGCATGCATGCATTATCACATGCATTAATAAAAGCACGATGGACTAGGAGATAGCCAAGCTCTCTTCAACTTCAACGTATTGTGCTACCTTTTCCATACTCCTATTAACATCAGGTATGCGCCCTAGCTCGAAAGCCATAACTAATTAAGTAAAGCTCTCAAGCATGCATCTACGTTTGTTATTAATTAGCCCTAGAGACTAATCAATCAACTGTGAGAATTAATTGTGATAGGAATGGTTATGGGTATGGTGGGTGGCGAGATGTGCAATGAAGATATGGGAGAGTATGATGATGATTGTGAAACGAGGTGCGAAGCCGCTTATGCAGGCGGTCAGGCTTATTGCTTTATTGGCAGCGATGGCATTCGAGTGTGTAGGTGTAACTACAAGTGCCCTCAAGGAGGAAAATGCAGGGTAAGTCTGGGCGTATGGGGTTGGGGTGGCTCAGGATGCAGGGACAGTGAATGCAACGATCGATGTGTTTCTTCTCACCCAGGTGGCCATGGATATTGCTACACCATTGAACCTTATACTAGCTGTTTTTGCGACTACCCCTGCTAATTAAATAAATTAAAGGCCAAAAATTAATAATAAAATAATTATCTTCCATTGCATGCATTGATCCTAAAATTTTGAAGGATGATTTGTAGTTTTGTCAGCTGTACCCAGATGCAACTTCTTGCCTGTGGGTAGAGGGCGGTGCCTCCCAAAAAGTCATAAAAAGTAAGGCATAATGCAAAGAAGGGCCTGTTCTGATTAAATAATGACTATTATTATCATTTACGTTAAAGGTCAAAAACTTCGAGATGTAGTATTATTGTTTCTCTTTAAAAGTGAAAAAGATTGAAACTGTGTGATTTGGAAAAAGCAAAAAGGAGACAAATGGTCGTAGACGTACAAACGAAAGTTTTATATATGGTGTTGGTGTGAAATACAAACACTTGGATTTATCAGTGGCATCCGATGACAGCAACCAGGTTGGAGACGGAGGACAAAGGTGGCCAGTATGGGAGTTTGCCAGAGCTCAGTGTTTTGTCCATCCCATTCCATAATGGCTAATGAAACAAAACCCAATTAATGCCAAAATTGACTCCTCCTTTGCTCCAGTACAAAACAATGAACACTCCAAGAAAAAACTACAAATACAACACATTACCTATAGCAAGGAACCAAAGACAATGACATCCCTACTTACTATTGATAAAAAGTATAGGTAAGTAAAGTTTTGAGATTTATCTATAATGATTTAGGTTTAATGTAATTTTCTCGAACTCGTTTTTAATATAAAGTTTTTCTCATTCTGCCAGACAGAAAGAAAAAACATGGAGAATAACAAAAATATAGTACGTGGGAACCGTACAAGTGGCACGTTGGTGTAGTCCAAGGTGAAGTGTCGTTTTCGAAGTATTCGTCGTTCATGTATAAAAAAATAGTACATGTGAAGTTTGATTTAGTCTAAAGTAGAATGATTGAATACGAAAATTCTGATAACACACGATTTTCTGGAAGAAGAAGGCAGCCAACTTCCAATGGCGGCGCCAGGCGGTTGGCCGGTGGGGTGTCCGTGTCTTTCCTCCATCAGACTTTACAGATCATTTGTCTACATCCTCCCAATCAATTAATATAATTTTTTGTATTTAATTTTCTAGCTAGAGAGATAGAGAAAGATAGAGTTAAATGAAGAGATGGGGACTTTAGTTTAGTTACACTTTTTCTCTACTAAAGGTTCCTAGCAAGCAGCCCGGCCCCCACCTTATGCTTTATTATGGCAAGACAGCATTAGCCGGCGACCGACCTTTCCCCATTGCTCTTTTTTTTTACTAATTCAATCCTCACAATGCGGAAGTCAGCTCGCACCATTGCCATCAAGTCTTCCTTTCTTTTCCTTTCTTCTCCTCAAATTTTCTTTCCTTCCAAGCAAAAAAATAATAACATTCAAAGAATACAAATAATTTAGTCAAATTAAGAAATCAAAATAAAATAATAGAAAATATATTTTTTTTTTCCTACAATGCATATGCATACTCCTATTCACCCACTAAATCGGATTCATCTCAGCCAGCACAAACCAACTGGCATGAAATTCTTTTCCTTCTTTCCTGTAGCTGATTGATAAAAAGGCGCTTGCTTGTTAATTTCTTTTACCTTTCCTTTCCGCCTTTATGCTATGGGGTACATCTTCATCTTTTTTACTGCGTTAGATTTACCTTTCAATCCAATCCAAAGCACACAATTCAGTTGGTTCTTAATTAAATTTAAATGCACAACTAAAATGGTACTTCAACACATTAAATTGACCATCTAAACATCACTTGAAAACCAGAAGCACCCAACAAATTTCACCTGACAAAGTATCAACTAAGAAGAGACTGTGAATTGTTGGATAAACCCCTTTTCTAATTCCACATTGGGATGAGATTTTTACCGTTGCTTGAGAAACTGTAATTCTTTTAGGTGTCATGTTTCGTGCGGCAGTGAGAATTTCCTCTAAATAATGTTGATTTGTCAAAAAAGGATCAATTTTTTTTTTTTTTTTTGTGTTACTTAAATTGTTTTTAATTGCAGTTTTACAGTTCATGTGTCTGCTGTGGGGTGGCTTTTGTTGCCGTTAGTGATAAGCACGCCTGGCATTCATCATTCCCTCCAACCCTCTTCCTCTCTCTCTCTATCTCTCACTTTTTCCCTGTAATATTCTTTTCTTCTCTTTCTCTCTCTAGAACACTTATTCTTCTTCTCCAGTCCAGCCTCACTTTACTCTATTTTCTCTGACTTCTTTTTTCCCAACCTCCAAAGCTTTTCCCGTTTTCTGCTACCCGAAAATCGTATTTCGGCGATTCTGTTTCATCAGATTGGATCTGCTGCTGTTTTATTCGGATTCTTCGACGTGGAATTTTCTTCTTCAAATCCAGTTTTATCAGTCCAAGGTCCGCTTTTTGTCCTTGACTTGCTCATTTATTAAATTTTACTAATCCCGATACGACGAATCGATTAGTGGCTCTGCTTCTGTTCAGGTTTGGGACTTGGGATGTGTTTCATTCTATGTTCCGCTGATTAAATGCACAAGCTTTTCAATATTTGTCTGAATTTTGATCTGTTTCCTGATTGGTCTGTTATGATTGAATTCCATTGCCCCAAGCCAAACAGTGTGTTATGTTAGCTAAGTTAAGCATTAAAAATCGTTGTTGCCAACATAATTGAGCTGCCCTTCCACGATTCTGAAATGAGGTTTTGCGAGATTTAATGCTTTTAAAACCAGTAGAGACTGCACTATTAAACTTTGGGAAATGCGACATGTTTTAAATTTAGATTATTATAGGATGTTGTTGAATTTTCGAAATCAGTTGAACTGACATGACTGTACTCGTGCATATACGTCATCTACATTGATATGGGGGTGCGTACATATTTTTGCTCCATTATAGTAGACTCAAACGTGGTACTCTGTGCTAATGAGTGTGCATTCCGTTGCACATGGATGTATTGCTGTGCGTCTTCTAATTAGGAATTTCTTGCCCTATTGGTCTTTGCCTATACAAATGCTTCATGTGTTCTGTTGGGGCAATTTGTTAATCTGAGTCAGCATTTGATGATGAGCTATGAAAGGAGGAGTTGAGAATCACCGTATACGAAGAGTGTATATATTTGTAGACTTTATTTCATTATCTCCCTCGATAGACCGTCTCCCTAAAAGGCTATTATTTGGCTTGCTTCCTAATTTTGCCTCTCCTTGCATGAATGAAATTCTGGGGGTTCTATCTTTGCTGTATGCACCTATGTGCTTGTGCGTGGACCAATCTAAGTCATTTTGTTGAGTTGCTACCATACTTTTGAAGATATTCTAGATGAGAGTAGATAACTCTGATAGTCAAGAGTTCATATGAGTGGTGGTGAAGGATGTGGTGTGAAGCATGTTTGAACACGGAGTGAGTTTTTATTATTGTTAGTATCAGCTGGAGACGTTTATGTGTTGTGTGGTTGAAAGTCATTTAGTAGTTTTAACTGGATATTAGGACATGAGTTCACTTGTTGCATAGTAAGAACCATAGTTTGTCTAGGCTTTCTGTCCTAACTTTTGATCAGTCTACTTCAATTTTTTTAGGATGATCTAATAACGATGTAAAATCTTCTATTTTTAATATCAGTGATATCTAATAATCAGAGGTCTCCTTTAAGATTAATGTTACTGATAAGAAATTTCTGAGCCAAAATTTTCTGGCTGAAGCAGTTCGTGAAAGAATTTGAATTTTCTTTTTTTACCCATTAATTTGTTAGCTTCAGTTATTCAACATTTTACGCTTATCATATGTTTTGTACTTGTATGCAGAGTATTATTTGCTGTTGTCACGCTAGGTTGCAGAAGGCAAATAGTAGAAGAATAGCATGGCCGTTTCCATGAGAGATTTGGATCCGGCTTTCCAGGGAGCTGGACAAAAAGCGTATCCTACATCTAATTAGCATATTTTTGTGTTTACAACTTATCAGATTTTCATCGTGAAATTTCTCCTTTTCCAACCAACTTATATTGCATCTTCAAATAAAAGATTAAATAAGAGGGTCGTGACAGGACCCCATATGGATTTCTGCTTATTTGGCTTCTTCTGTTTTTGTATAATTTGATTACACGCTTTAATCGCTTCATCGTGCTTCAGCATTATTCTCCTTAACCTTGCACAGTGGACTTGAAATATGGCGTATTGAGAATTTTAACCCTGTTGCCATTCCTAAGTCGTCTTATGGGAAGTTTTTCACTGGGGACTCTTATGTGATCTTGAAGGTAAGTCATTTCATTTCTAATAGCTTCTGTATAGTGTTAGCAAGTTCATGCTTTGCCATCTTTATCGTTATCTTTAAATAGCCAGCATTGTTCCAATAATGAAACTCACACATGCATAAGATGGCGGAACTTGAAGGTTTCACTTAGGGACTCACTGTTCAATATTTTTTATTGTCTTTGTGTATTAATAAATGTGGCTATGCAAGAATGGGACATCTATGCTGAATCATAAGAATCCAACATAATGTAAGGAGTTTAGGCGAGCTGTTCCATTAATGGATGCTTCTTTTATCTGTATTTAGAAAATTATTTATTTAAGCATATATTTATTCTTTGCTTCATTCCTTTTGAGTTTCGTTTCCCTTTTGCTTAGGAAGTGAGACTGTTAATTAGAGCTTCACTAAAATTCTTCTTTTGGGGACAAGATTTCATCAACTAGTTTGTATTGCGTTGCTGTATGCTTAACGCTTAATATGAAGTAATGTATTTCATTAATATCAATATTGTTCTTATTTCTTATCTTCTGTGTAGACGACTGCTTCAAAAAGTGGTGCTTTACGTCATGATATCCATTACTGGCTTGGTAAAGACACCAGTCAGGTAAGTTTTGTTTTTCACTTTATTGCTAGTTTTTATGTTATAATTTCCTGTTATGTATCAGTCATCTAGTAACCCTAACTTCAAACAGGATGAAGCTGGCACGGCAGCCATCAAGACAGTTGAACTGGATGCAGCTCTTGGAGGACGTGCTGTTCAATATCGTGAAGTACAGGGTCATGAAACTGAAAAGTTCCTATCTTATTTCAAACCATGTATTATACCTCAAGAAGGTGGAGTTGCCTCTGGTTTTAAACATGCTGAGGCTGAAGAGCATAAGACCCGGTTGTTTGTGTGCAAAGGGAAACATGTTGTACATGTCAAAGAGGCAAGTTTGTGATTACTCCTTTTTGCTGATGTTCTAGTCTTGTATCTTATGATTTTGCAGGCATGAGATGGATACAAAACATGTATATAAACATTATTTTCTTCCCTTTCTACTTGTTCAGTGGCTATTTGTTTTGGTTATAGGTTCCTTTTGCTCGATCCTCACTCAGCCATGATGACATTTTCATTCTGGATACCAGTTCCAAAATCTTCCAATTTAATGGTTCCAATTCATCTATTCAAGAAAGGGCAAAAGCATTGGAAGTTGTACAGTACATTAAGGATACCTATCATGATGGGAAATGTGAGGTAGCTGCTATTGGTAAGTAGACAAGTAAACGGTAAAAGTTTAAAGGTGATTGTTGAGTATTATTAATTAACGGATAAGATTGTCCTTTCATGTAGAGGATGGAAAGTTGATGGCTGACTCTGAAAGTGGAGAATTCTGGGGTTTCTTTGGGGGCTTCGCTCCTCTTCCAAGGAAAACAGTCAGTGACGATGATAAGCCTGTTGATTCTCATCCTCAAAAGCTATTTGGGTAATTTGTTGTCTCTGGTATTTTTATTTATTTTTGCTGTTAAACGCGATTCATTCATCTACATTAGAATGTTATTTGAAAGGCCTTCATTAATATATACATTTCCTTTCATTTTTCCTCTTTTGTGTGTGTCAATTTAAAAATCTTAGAAATTTACTATTCCTTGACTAGAAGTTTTATATGGCAATTGTACTGAGATTTTGAAAATGATATTAATTACTTTGACAATTTACTGATGAACCCATATGTGCTATTGAATCAGTAGACTTTATGCTATTGAGTTAGTAGGTTTTAGTATGCTTTAGTTCTAAAGGAAATGCTATTTCCTTTCCAGCGTTGAGAAGGGGCATGCAGAACCTATTGAGACAGATTCTTTGAGAAGAGAGCTACTAGACACAAATAAGTGCTATATCCTCGATTGTGGGTTGGAAGTATTTATCTGGATGGGAAGAAACACCTCACTTGATGAACGAAAAAGTGCAAGTGGAGCTGCAGATGTAACACCTCTTTCTTTTTCAGAATAGTTCAGTATTTTGTTCTGAAATTTAAATGACTTAAATTGTTATTGGTCAACAAACAGGAGTTACTCAGTGGTCCTGACCGATCAAAATTCCACATAATTCGTGTAATAGAAGGATTTGAAACAGTAATGTTCAAGTCCAAGTTTGATTCTTGGCCTCAGACAGCTAATGTAACTGTATCTGAAGATGGTCGTGGAAAGGTGGCAGGTTGGTATTCAATAATTTGTAATTGTTATTGGCTTGAGTAGACCATTCTATCTTTCAGCCTCGTTGTCAACTTCATTGAACAGAATGTCATTATAATGTGCTAATTTAGTTTCTTGATAACTTATAGCACTTTTAAAACGTCAAGGAGTGAATGTCAAGGGCCTGTTGAAAGCTGATCCGGTAAAAGAAGAACCTCAACCCTACATTGATTGCACAGGAAATCTACAGGTACGCTATCCTTTCTGTAGCAAGTAATTCATCAGAACCATTATCTCATTGTGTGATTTTTTTTTTGTTGAGCCAATGATTGTTCTGCATCCATTATTGATACTTAGGATTCAATAGGAAAACATGTCTAATTTACATAAAAATTGTGGTTGAGACTTGGCAGAGACATCAAAGTGAGAGAAGTGTCCAATTGTTGAGCTTCATGAATCATTACAGTTGAAATGTTTGCTGAAATCTTGTATTAATTCCTAGGAATTTAATAATTAGCTTCCCTTGAGAGTTGAAAATATATTCTCTGTGGTTCTGCCTATTTGGATGGAGTTGGTGTAGTTTAAGTTTCGTAAACCATGTTCTGTTGCTTCTTTTGTTAATGCTAGCTTTATCTTGGGTATACAGGTTTGGCGTGTGAATGGTGAGGAGAAGATTCTTCTTCAAGCTTCTGATCAGTCAAAATTTTATAGTGGAGATTGCTACATCTTTCAGTATACATATCCAGGAGAAGATAAGGAAGAGCATCTTATAGTAACATGGATTGGGAAGAGTAGTGTTGAGGTGAATGATTTAAAAAATTGCATTCTACTTCTACATGCATATACGAGTTCCTGTATCTGTATTAGGATTGATTTCAATAGCCGTTAATAAAGAAAAAAATAATATGGTGTTTTATTTTTTTCATGGAGCTGAAAGTATCGAGCTGATCATTGTATGATGCATGTCAATACCCTGGACCCAGCAGTGGTCACTGTTCAGGGAATTTCATTTCAATCTTGAAATAAATTTGCAATACAGTACTGTGAATATATTGCCTGCCTTGCTTACTTGCTCATTTTGTTTAAATAGGAAGAAAGAGCTTCAGCAATTTCACTAGCAAACAAAATGATTGAGTCATTGAAGTTTCTAGCTTCCCAGGTAATTTTTGTTCAAATGTGTTATTTTCATTCGTTGAGACATTATGTGTGCCCATTCCTTGTATTCTGATATCCTGTGTTATTGATTGCTAGGCTCGAATTTATGAAGGGAATGAACCAATTCAATTTTATTCTATCCTCCAAAGCTTTATTTCTCTCAAGGTTAGTGGGATTATGAGATTAGAAAAACTAACCGAGAAAATTACTCTTGATATACTTGTAATGAATTTTTTCCCCCTTTATACTGACCACTAAACTTGATTGTCTCTCAGGGTGGACTTAGTGATTCATATAAGAATTTCATTGCGGAAAAAGAAATTCCAGATGATACATACAATGAGGGTGGTGTTGCACTATTTCGCATCCAAGGCTCTGGACCAGAGAATATGCAAGCAATACAAGTTCAAACAGTACGTCACTTTTTTCTATTTATATGTTTTTGCTTCTCCATCTCTCTCTCATGTTTTTTGTATATTTTATTATCGGTCCACTCCATTTGCATGGGTAACAAGCCCGTTTTAAATGCACAGAAACTTTTCAAAGGTAATTACATTGTATCTTTTCCATTTCTTCTTCTCAACCAGGTTGCATCCTCCTTGAATTCCTCCTATTGTTACATACTTCATGATGGGGACACTGTCTTTACGTGGTCTGGAAACCTTGCAACCTCAGATGACCAGGAACTAGTCGAGAGAATGCTGGATTTGATAAAGGTCACATACATGTTATAACATACTTGATGTGAGAGAATTTGATGAATGCAAACACACTACGAAGTTTTTCTTTTTTTTTTTTTTTGGGGGGGGGGGGGGCGCATCTGGATAAGCAGCTGAAAGTGGCTAAATGTTTATATTCTTGTGTGTTGAAAACAGTTCAAATATATCACTCCATCTGATAAATTCAATGCATATTTTATTTTTGGGAAAATAGCTCGTCTTTGCATTTGTCATAACAATGTACGTCAGAAGGGCTTGGTTTTTATTTTTTTTTCCTTAAAAGAAAAAAGTTTAACCTCTTAAATGTTTCTGGAGGTTGGAATAAATACCTAGTTATCTTATGGTTTGGACTATTTGTTTTTCAGCTTCTCATATGCTTGACAATTGTCTGCAGCCGAATTTGCAATCTAAGCCACAAAAGGAAGGATCGGAAACTGAACAGTTTTGGGATTTGTTAGGAGGGAAATCTGAATATTCTAGTCAAAAGATTGTAAGGGATACTGAAGGTGATCCTCACCTATTTTCATGTAACTTCTCGAAAGGTAAGGATGTTTTTTTGGCTGGAAAGCCTTATTTAATCTCTTCAGCTCCTACCCCCTCCCCAAACTTTTTATTTGGAAGATAAACAGCTGACTTGTTTATGATGGTCTTGTTGCTGCCTTACGGAACAACCTGCAGGAAACTTGAAGGTGAGTATGTCTTCTGATCTATTATCTTTAATTCCATAACGTGATTCTTGATATATGCAAGTCTGGAACTTCTGGGTTATGGAAGTTATATGGTATGAAGACATGTTAGCGAAGTCATTGTTTATCTTAATATTTCATTTTATCAAATGTTAGATTGCTCCTCGTACAAAAATGCTTGACAATGCAATCCATATTGAGAATAAGTTGAATGTGATTAAAAAAGATTGGAACATGTGATAGTTTGATGAAAGCTGATAATATAGTTAAAACATAGATTACATTCGCCAACAACATAGATGGGAGAGGAAAAACTTCAAAAAGGAAAACATAGTAATAATTTTGGGAAACTCTTTATCTAAGATCACCATTGCTGTATATCAAACCTGAGCCAGCAAAAGAAATATTATCAGGTCTTGATCAAGTTCTTTACAATATAAGCATTAACCATGGGACTAATATAGTCGGGTTAAATAAAAGATGTAAATTAAATAACTAATTTGCAAGTAAAACAGAGCAATACAGCTACACTGATGTGCAACAGGACCAAATAAAGCAAGTAGCAAGCTAGGACATGATTAATCTCTGCATATGGCTATGGCCATATCAACTTCTTCGAACACTGGCTCCAGGTAGAAACTACAGACAGAAAGTCCTGTTCAATGTGCTCTGCGTCGCTTTGTTTAATATTTTAACTTATTTAAAAACATATTTACAGCAGTGATATTCATATGGTTGAATTTACTGCTTTGTGCGATGCAGCTTATGAAGGCGCATTTGTTTTGATTTATTTCTGCAGTAGTGCAATAATTTGAGGTATATCTGCAGGTCACAGAGATATACAACTTCACCCAGGATGATTTGATGACAGAAGATATTTTCATATTGGATTGTCACACGGAAATATTTGTGTGGGTTGGGCAACAGATTGACTCCAAGAGTAAAATGCAGGCTTTAACAATTGGCGAGGTATAACTGGTTCTGCTTTGGCTGGAAGTCATGACCATACTAAATGTTATCGCTAGTACTATGAAGAATTTATTGCATTTTAGTTTTAGCCATGTGATTAAGTGCTTTACCTTTCTTAGCTTTAGTCATGTGATTACGTTATTGTCGTCATGTCTGGAATTCTTAACTTATCCATTTCGATTGAACAGAAATTCCTTGAGCATGATTTTCTTTTAGAGAGATTATCTGGGGAAGCTCCAATTTATATTATCATGGAAGGGAGCGAGCCACCTTTCTTCACCCGATACTTCTCCACATGGGATTCTGCAAAATCAACTGTAAGTTGCTAATGTGATGGATGGCACAGAGATATGACTTTGGGTCATTTTGAAAAATCTGATCAACATTTTTTTTTGGCAGATGCTGGGAAACTCATTTCAAAGGAAGCTTACTATTGTGAAAAATGGGGGTACTCCAATTTTGGATGTAAGAAATCCTTGGTTCTCATTTCTTCCTTTATGATCCAAAGTAGATCTGCTCTTTCTTCTGTTCTATATTCGTTTACATTTTTTTTTTCTTGAAAAAAAAAACATAAAAGAAAAACAAGGTAAATAACTATGTATTGGTACCTTCTATTCTCAAAAGAAGGTAATTAGTTTTCCAAACAATGGAATGGAAAGGTCATCCAATCCCTTGATTTTTATTCGATCTAGACTGATACTGTCCAGTTTTGCCGATTCAGTCAGGATAGGTGTTAGATCAAATACTTAAATTGTAACAATATATACATATGAACTTATTTATTTAGGCCAGAAAATACTTAAATTGTAACATTAACATCTCTTATAATTTCACATTCTTATAGTTTATTAATTTGCTCCACTTCAATCGTTGGAGCCTTTCTGCTTATATTTGTATTTGTTCTGTTTAATTTGTCATGTCAGAAACCCAAACGGAGAACACCTGTGTCTTATGGGGGAAGGTCTAGTAGTGTGCCAGAGAAATCCCAGCGTTCCCGCAGCATGTCTTTTAGTCCTGATCGTGTTCGTGTGAGGGGCAGGTCTCCAGCCTTCAATGCACTAGCAGCCAATTTTGAGAGCCCTAAAGATAGGAACCTCTCAACTCCACCTCCAATGGCTAGAAAGCTATATCCAAAATCTGTGACGCCAGATTCAGTAAAACTGGCACCCAAAGCTGCAGCCATAGCAGCGTTGACTTCTACTTTTGAACAACCCCCTCCTGCGCGAGAAAGTATTATACCTCGATCTATTACTATTAAAGGTATTCGATTTATGAGTTTATTGAAGACCCTTCTATGAATTCTGATATTTGCATGAATGCAAATTCTCATCTTTTTGTTTTGGGTGTTGTCATGGTGTGAAGTGAGTCCAGGGACTGCCAAACCCAAGCCTGAGACAAACGACAAGGAAAATTCTGTGAGCAGCAGGTTAGAATCTCTTACCATTGAAGAAGATGTGAAAGAGGGTGAAGCTGAAGATGACGAAGGTCTCCCAATATACCCATATGAACGCCTTAAAATAAATTCTTCGGATCCTGTACCAGACATTGATGTGACCAAGCGAGAGGTATGGTATAGATTATAGAATGTCTAGATATGGCACCATCTCATCTTCACTAACTGCTTTTCATCTTTCTGGTTTTCTCATTCTCTTGGAAAATTCATATTTGAGCTTTTGATGCATGCAGACATATCTGTCAACTGCCGAGTTCAAAGAGAAATTTGGGATGACAAAGGAAGCTTTCTACAAGTTGCCCAAATGGAAACAGAACAAACTCAAAATGGCCATTCAACTATTCTGAGCCTTTAAGCATCTTGTCATTCGTTTCAGGTTGAAGGTGAATGGAAGTTTTCTTTTTAAATATGACCATTTTGTTTAATTAATTCTTTGAGTGGATTGCTACAGCTCAGGGTCCTTCTGACCATACTACTATCTTTTCTGCAGTGAGGAATCCAACATACTTGAAAGGGACAGCATCAGTGTTATTTTTGTATGGCTGCTTCTGCTCCCAAGAAGCTTTTCATCATGAAGAGAGAAACTACAAAATTTTCAACCTCTCACCCCTTCCCTCCTTTTTTTCTTTTCTTTCAGCGGTTTGAGTGTTTAGCATTCTTTGTTTGTTTTGTTGAGTTAGCTGCTTGGTATTTATTTATTTTATAGGGCACAGGTTGGTTGTGAGCTTGTCTTTTTTGGGGTTATTCATTTTTTTTTATACATAACATAATTATTTTGGTAAAAGCAATTAGGCTTGCCATTGCGGTCTACATAGGTTGTATTGATAATTGAGGATGAAGTGTGTACAGTAGAGTGAAGAACCAGTTGACTCAGTTACTTGTTTTGGCAATAAAAGTGTGACTCTTTTTTTTTTTTTTTAAAAAAAAAATTCATTAAAACTTTCTGTCTTGCTAACCATTTTATTTTCATAAAATTGTTAAGAAATATAATTTTCGGTTTTTTTTAAGAATTTTCATATTTATTTATTGTGACTTATATCATTATTCTTTTTTCTAAGGGTATTTTTTTTTTATTATTATTATTATCATATTTTGAAGCTTCAATTTTCATTTTACTTTTTGCCCATGTTTGAAGCTTCATTTAAAGTGCACTAATACATGTCAATCTATTCGATTCTGAAATACAAGATACATGTAAGGGGATTTCTTTTATAATCCTTAAAAGTTTTATTCACACCCAGCATCATTTTTTTTTTTTTTTCACTTATGAAAATATGGTTATCCTTAACACATTAGTCTCTCGTCTCATTTGCTTTCCATCCCTGAGAGACCTTCACTCCCAAACCCCTTAGTTAATCTCTCTCACCAAACACATTTTCTAACAGATTTAAACACCCACCACCTCCTCTCTCTTTCCCACCTAACAGTGACCCACCCTAATCTTGTTTTACTATCTCAACATTCCTTAAACATGCATTTTATCAGGGAATTCAAAAGTGCAGCACACACCACAAATACATTTTACCATTAGTATGAAAATCTATCAACAAAAATATAATTCTAAACTTTTGAAAGAGTTCAAAATCTATAAGTTTTTTTTTTTTTTTCCCATTATGCAAAACTCAAAACTAAAATTCTTGTGTTATGAATTTTGTATAATCTTAAGTTATAAATTACAATTTCGGATTTTGTATAATCTAAAACACAGAAATTTTCACTTATGGATCTATCTCCTCTTTCTCTTGCTGCAGAATTTCTGAACTCTAATTTCGCTAAGGAATTGAGCGGACTAGCTTTTACCTCCAGTCTCCATATCAGGAAATAAACCTCGAAAACAGATAACGCATCACCTTCACCTCCAAAGCCCTTTCAATCCCTTCCCCCCCAAAAAACAAAAACCCGATAGACCAAACAAGAATTTCTTAGAATCCCTAAAACCCATCAAATTCTTCTTCAAACCCACCAATTCTATCGCCTTCTGATATTTTCTATTCTCTTTCAATTGATCATCTTTCGCAGATGTTTTCCTCTCCTCTTCCTCGCTTTCCCCCAATTTCTGTACCTTAATCCCAACAACAGCAGTCACAGTAGCTGCAATAGCAGCTCAACCCCACTTCTGGGTTGCCTTTACAACAACGAAAAATTTTTTACAATAAAAAATTTGTCATTGTCAACATTGATCTCTATAGATTTGATGATGGCTTTCTTTCCTCTCGTCACCAAGCTTGCATCGTTTACAATTTCAAGTGCCACTGTTTCGCCCTTGAGGTGCTCGGGAAAAATGTGTTGAAGTGAAGACCCTAGAGATTTTGGGTTGAGAGAGACAGAGAGTATGGGGTTTTGGGGGTGAGAGGAAGGTTGAAGGTGAGTTTTATTTTCAGAGGTGTTATTGTGCAATGGTTTAAGGGTGAAAATAGAAATTCTGGGAGTTACAAAAGAAATCCGTACATGTAGCCGGTATAGATTATAGAGTCCTCTCTCTTGTGAAGTTTTGAGCTTGGGCTTAGTTGGGCTCATCTAAGTGGGCTGAGCCAATATTTCAATCTTCAGACCAACTTTGATCCTGGGATCATCTTGAAGAATAATTCATTGCCAATAATATTTGTCACTTGAAGCATCTCTTTGGGTTCAACAACCTAATCAAAATACTTCGTTTCAACTCGATTCCTTCATATTTATCTCATATTTCTTTATCATGCTTTTCAAAACTTATAATCTACTAAATAAGCGTAATTTTTTTTTAGTTATAATTAAATATTTAACTCTTATCAAGAAATTTAATTATTTATTAGGCTTTATTCATCAAAATAATGTTTTTTCATCATAAAAGATAAATTAATTTTAGAGGTATTAAAAATTGAGGACGACCTTTACATCATTTAAATGGCTACTTGATAATTTAAACAAAACTTTGCGAGAAAGCAATAACCCCTTAGAATATTAATGATAGGAAAATTAGGACATGAGATGTACATGTACATGTAGAGCCAAAAAGAAAAGGTGAAACAAATGCAAAGCCAAAACTAGTCGGGAAGGTTCATGATTTTAAAAATAAAATTTCTAAATCTAACTAGTGGATTGAATTTAAACACGTGTTTGGATTACATTTTAAAGAACTTATTAAAAGTTTCATATAATGACAAGAAGACAAATTATAAACTAGTATATTGCCTTCTAGAGACGGAAAAAAGTTCCCTCCATGGGACCATTTCATTTATCCATAACAAATTAAATAATGTTGTAAGATTGTCTTTTTTGCATTTACAACCAATCAAAAGTTTATATCATATATACATACATATATAATTGGTAATTTCATACTTAATATATGTTATAGTCAAAACAGATTAAATCTTAAAATGTTATGGACTAAGAATTTAAAATTTTGAAATTATTAAGAGACTAATTTAAAGAATAATTAATTGAATATAATCAAAGGATAATAGAATAGAATAATTAATAATTTAGTATCAAAATAATTTTTTTGAAGGAATTTAAATGATTTTTAGATAAAAATGGTAGAAAATTTATGAAAATGTATTGACGCTGATGTTGTATTGTATGCATGCAATTTTTGCGGGAAAGAAAAGGATAGATTCCCAGACAGAAAAATAATTCGGATCAATTTGGAAAAAAGAAAAACAAAACAAAAAGTTGAGAAAAAGGCACTTGGAAAAATACGATTGCTTAAGTTAAAGCCTATATTCAAGGTACCTGCGCAAAAAAGGAAAAAAGAAAAGAAAGACGAAATTAAGGAAAAGGAAAGGAAAGGAAATTTCTTGACCAAAATAATATCCACACTGGCTCGCTACTATAACTACAGGCGCGCACGCACAGATACAGAGAGATTGCAGTTTTGTCGCTTTTAAATCTGGGAAACAGGCCAGAACCAATAATTTAAAAAAAAAAAAAATACAGAGTAAAAAAAGAAAAAGTTTGCAGAAAGGGTGTCTGTGGGAGGGGCTGTCCGAAAATTACTACATAATTTGAAGGGCGTATATGGTGGTTAGTTGACGAAGGAGGGGTGATAGCAGCAAGTGAGCTATGAGTAGCGAAAGGGGTTCTTCACCAGCTTCTTCGGTTCCAGTTTCACCTTCAACTCCACATCCTCATGTTGTGCTCTGCAAGGGAATCAATGGCCTCGACAAGGTCGTCCTCCGCGGGACTCGTGGTAGCTCCGCTGAGGTACTCCTCCTTCATTTCCTCATTCTGTTATTGTCTCTGAAAGTTCATCTGTGTTTGGTTGTTTGTTTGTTTCTGCATCTCTTTAATTTATTGTGATTTGAAGGAGATGCTGCCTGATCCGATCTTCAGATGCTTAATTGATTGTCATTTTCTGTTTTGGCATGTTGTGTTCACTGTTACTAAGCGCCATTCTGAGATGGACAGCATTGATCTCCTGTCTTCGTCTGCACATATATCTTGGTTCATCGGAAAGCTTTGATAAGCTGCATTTTCATATATTCGTGTGTATTTTTTTAGGATCTTTTTCATTGGTTCAATTGCTTGTTAGATTCATGCAGATTGTTAATATCTAGAATTGAGATTTATCTTTTTGTTTGCCATTGAAGTGGTTCACACTTTCCGGTTTAACAAGCAGCACAAGTTTTGCATCGCTTCACAAATTCTCTTTTCTCGTACGAAATATTGTGGTTTGTGTTCACTGTTCAGAGAATTAACTCTTCTTTTCCTTGCTCTTTCGGCACTACAGGATTCTTCTCAACTATCTGTTCAATTGGACTTGACTTATAGTGTAATTTTCAGTGGAATCAATTAATTGAAAAGCTGTATATTTTTGGATTTTTTTTTTTTTAAATTTTTTTTGATGCATCAGCGCACTTGGGAGAAAGATGTAGCGTTGATGGCTGTGATTACCTTGTCCTTTCTTTGTTTTGCTACATTCAGGTTTACTTATATGGTGGTCATTTGACATCTTGGAAGAATGATCACGGGGAGGAGTTGCTTTTCCTTAGTAGTAAGGTATGGTACAATACATGGTTATATTTTATCTCCAAGTATACTTAATCTCGTTTTTTGATTTCTTTGGTTGGGACAGAAAGTTCAATGTTGTTAGTTTTCACTAGAAGAAAATTCAGAGGGAAAATAATTATAGGAGAGGAGGATTATCAATCCACCCAAGACAAAATGAAGAAAAGAATTGTATTATAAAATTTGTATCATTAAGTTGGTGAACTCCATTTTGCTTGACTTTCTAGTATACCTTAGTAAATGATCAAAATATGCAATTTAATCTTATTATTTTAGATATAAAAACATTCCTAGGACTTCACTCAAAAGCTTAAGCTTTTTGGTTGTACAAGTTCTTAATATGGTATCAAAGACTCTTTGACCAAGTAGTCAAGATATTAGATCCTCCCATCGCATCTTGTTTAATGAATATCTTGTTTCTCTTTTAGGCTACTTTTAAGCCTCCAAAGGCAATTCGTGGAGGGATTCCAATATGCTTTCCTCAGGTATGTACTTTATAATTTCTGTTTTCCTATGGTTACTATCATCATTGATAATGCTGTTCTAGAAGGACAAAACTGAAGAGATGGAGGGCATAATAGAAGAGAGGAAAAGAGAGATAAGAAGAGCAATTATTAGTTGTTCATGTGCCCCTAAAACTTAAGCTCTACTGCACCTAATGTATATCCTTTGTACAAATAAACCCTAATAATATCATTTCTACCTGAACCTGAAGAACAACTCCTTACTTATATGCCTAGTAATTCAACTTGAATTGAAAGGAAATCCTTTGTAAGAATCATAAATTCACCAACTATAATATCAGTTAAAATAAAAAGCAGATTCTCTGTAAATTTATGGAAATTCTATAGAAGTTTACTGATTAAAATCACACAATTAAAAAAACCCTGTTTTCTAATCCGATTATTTGCAATTCAGAATTTCATTTACCAAAATAAAATTGAAATGGTAATTAGATTCCATAGCTCATGTACATGAAAACTTGTTCTCTCTTTGCAGTTTGGAAGTCATGGTTCACTTGAGCAGCATGGATTTGCCAGAAACAGGTTCTGGGTCATAGATAATGACCCCCCACCTTTTCCAACAAATATTTCCAATAAAGCATTTGTTGATTTGATCCTTAAGCCTTCAGAAGAGGACATGAAGATTTGGCCCTACAGGTATATATGCATCAACTTATGAAAATTATCATAAGCATTTCTTCTTTGGCTAACCTGAAACTTTATTTGTGTGTCTGGATAATTAATGCTGCATGTGTTCCTATTTGCATGTAGCTTTGAATACCGTCTTAGGATAGCCTTGGGACCTGGAGGGGATCTGCTGTTGACATCTCGGATTAGAAATACCAACAGTGATTGGAAGCCATTTTCATTCACATTTGCCTACCATACATACTTTTCTGTATCAGATATAAGGTAATTAAAGTATTCAAATGTCTTTGTCCCATGGACTAGTATCTCTGCTTGGTGATAAACTTGCTGGTCTTTCTTTATACATTATGACTCTTGTCTCACAATAAGTAATTTGTCTTATCTTCCTCTGCTATATCAATTTTCCTCCATGGTTTGATGAACTTGTTAATTGATATTGCAATGAAATTTGAAATTATGAACTATTACATGGTGTGGAAGATTGTAAGTTTTTGCCTGTCCAGTTGTTTATAATGCACGTCCAAATACTAGTTTCTTGTTCAGCATTCCAATGATGGGTAACATCCTGACAAAAGAGAGCTCGGTATATTCACAATTTCACATTTTTGCAATAAAGTTCAAGATGAGAACCAGTTTAATACCCTGACAATGTGAAAACCTTTCCTAAAGGGGAAATTTGGCTTGGAAACTTTACTTGAAAACTGATGCCTTGTGGATTGGACTCTAATGTGGTTGCAGAGTGTGGATATGCCTTTTAGGGCATAAAATAACTTTAAAATAACATAACAGCTGTAATTTTTTCATTGAAATTGGAAGATGGAAATTCTTGTTAACTCTAAGTTATATATACCTAGAAGAAAAATGTGTCTTGTTTGTTGTGGAACACTCGGGTTGACTTTGGTCGAAGTTACCAACTTTCATCTGGTTGAATAATCACCTTTCTGATGTATAGAAATCAAAATACGTGCATAAATTCATGCATCCTTTCTTACATATCTTGGTTCTTGTTTCTTTACACTAATCTGAGCTGGTGGTTATTTATTTAATTTTGACTTTCATTTCATTTATTCAAAGTGATAAATATATGTGTAGCCTGCATTGCATCTGACAGTTCTAAATGCATATATGCAGTGAAGTTCGGGTAGAGGGATTAGAGACTCTGGATTATCTTGACAACTTGCAGAACAAGGGGCGTTTTACTGAACAGGGGGATGCTTTGACCTTTGAATCAGAAGTAAGTTTAGTTTTTCCTCTTCTGCTTTGAATTAGTCTATGAGAAGTCCAAGATCCAGGTATTGTATAGGGCTTGAGTACAAGTATAACTTTTGTAAAGTGTAGTAGGATATATGTGTGTTGGGTTACATGGAAACAGCAATTAAGGAATACTCCTTGAGTAGCCCATTGCTCATTTACTTTAAGATCGGGGGAGTTTTGTCATTACATAGGTTCAACATCTGATATCTGCTTGTTTTGTGGTTGAGTATTCCTAATTTTTTGATTTTTTTCACTTGAATATTTTCCTTAATGGTATTCCATAACGGTTATAAATATACTTTGTTTTTTTTTTTTTTTTTTTTTTCCTTTTTTATTTGTGAGGAGAGGAGTATGGCTCTTTTTTTATGGAAATAGTTTCCTGAACAGTATTTTCGGTTTTCTGGGGATAGCATTGGAGATAATGGGCAAAAATGAGCCATGAATGGCACTGTTAAATAGATGTTGCCATTTGATACCTCTCTCTCTTTATCATGTAGGGGTTAAATTCAGAATTATGTATCTTTGAAACCTCCCATTTACAAAAATAACAAGCCCTTCCACCAACTCTTTATCTTTATCCACACACTCTGTAGATTAGCACTGTATCTCTCCTCTCTCTCTCTCCTTGGGTGTTCTCACCATTTCTCCATCTTTCCCCTGCCACAACGGGGGTGGTCTTCATGTGATTTGCCAGCATGCCACTCATTGCATATCTGTGTATTAGTTGTAAAACATGTGCAATTAAAAATTCAAAAAAAAAAATAAAAATTCTGAAGAACTAAAGAAACTTGAACATGTACCTGGTGTATATTAAGTGTACCATTTTGTCCTTACATCTGATTCATACTAGTAGGTGCATAAAACCAACTCTGATGTACTGTTGTTTCATAAGGTTTGATGAGCTCAAATTTATGTTTCTCTTTTTTGGTGTATTACAGGTGGACAAGATATATCTCAGTACTCCCACAAAGATTGCAATTCTTGATCATGAGAAAAAGAGAACATTTGTATTACGGAAAGATGGACTTCCTGATGCTGGTGAGTATTATCAAGTTCATCTTGTATAACAAATTTGTGCTCTTCATGATGGATATTGGGCGGATACTTTGTCTTTTTGAGATTTGTAATTTAAGAATATGAAACTGTATTTCCTAGATGTGTAAATATGTAAGTTTGGACTGAAAGAAGGTGAAAATGAGAAGTTTTAGTTCCCAGTTTGAGCCCAGCTGTATGGTCAGAGGTTCTTTATTTGCATCTGTATGTTTGAAGTTCTTCTCGTTAAGCCATATAAGTTGCAAAGACACTTTGAAGTGCTTATTTTAGAAACACTTTCGAAGTTCAACCTGACTACATTGGGATGACATGATTAGGATGTTTGGGCCTCATAATTGAAAAACTAAAATAAACTTCTAAAATTCAGTAATAAGCATGTGAATTTCGAAGTATGCCATCCCGGATCCAAATTCCCACAGTTAAGAATCCTTGTTCAATTAACTGAATTTATGTTGCTCTCAGAGTGTGATACTATGAATGCTATCTGGATATTAATAACCTATTTATTGTAATTGTTTGTTAATGCAGTGGTATGGAATCCTTGGGACAAGAAAGCAAAGGCTATGACTGATTTTGGAGATGATGAGTATAAGCACATGCTTTGCGTTGAAGCTGCTGCTGTTGAGAAACCCATCATTTTGAAACCTGGTGAAGAATGGAAAGGAAGACTGGAGCTTTCAACTGTTCCTTCTAGTTATTGTAGTGGACAACTTGATCCTCAACGAGTTCTCCTGGGAAGTTGAAACAACAGCTGTTCTGTACAGGTAATAACTGCTGTGTGTATATATATATATAAGTATGAAATACAAGTGAACAGTAGAATAAGAAATCCTCTTGGAAAGATGATGGATACACATCAATACTGTCTTTCAATGACCTTGGCCTTGTGGTTTGATGATCCTGTACATGTGTCATGGCATGGGAGTCATTATGTAGCCAAAAGTAAATAAATAAATAAATTAAACTGTTTTTCTACTTTGAAAATGAATCGCTTAAAACTTCCTTGTAAATTATCCAACCTTGCTTGAAAATGTGAATGCACTAAACTTACGGAGAAAATTTGTTTTTATTTGCCAATTTAACTGTATGGTGTGCAACTGCACATTAACACATTAATCTTGTTTCTTGACTATGAACTTCTACAAGTTGGATTTCACATTTTCACTTGATATCCAGATTGTTTCACTAATCTTCTCTGACAAATTTTTTCTGCAGGTAGTTTGCTGTTTTGCAGGTGGAAACAGGAAATATTTTCCCGGTATTTTTCCACTTCAAGTTCCATTTGATCTTTTATCTCGAGTGGATGAACTCATGATGCATAGAGTTTTGTCAAATAATGGTTTACCTAGAGTGGTCATGGCAAACTGGAAAAAAGCATATAAGGAAAACAGTTCACAGTTATTATCATGGGAGATTAAAATTACAGTCTACAAATCAATAGATTTTCATATTGGAATGGCACTGAGGGATACTTTAGAATTCACCTAGTTGTTTGGATTCTTGGATCCCCATAATGTTTTATCTTTAAATGTGTTGGGTTACTGAATTCATCCCTGAATCATAATATAATACTGAAGCTATGTACAAGAGCAGAAGGTCGACAGGTTCTATGAACTATTTCGGGTTTGTTTTATTATATAATAATTCCATTTGTCCTCTACTTTGACATAGAAGCATTTCGCCAGGTAATGATGTCTATGTCTGGCAACGGAGTAATGTGAATGAGTGATGATTTGCTCTGCTAAAATAATTTGCTCAAGTGTGTGTAAGTGTGTTTTCCCGGTTGAACCATAAATAAATCATCTGTATGTTCAAGCGGTCAATTCAAAAGGGTTAAAAGGAGTTAAATGGGGTTTCAGCAAAAGAAAAGAAAGTGACTTAACTCTGTCAAATTGGTCTTGATCTATTGAAATTGTGGAAGACCATGTGATAAGAAAACGAGAGGAGTTAGTCTGAAGAGTAGTACAATGATATTTTCTTTTAGAAAAGGTTAGGTATGAGACATTGTGACCCATGCATTAATTTAGCACGCTTACACATCATCAATTCTATTTAAACCGATATCTTTGTCATATTTATTTGTTGCTGGTTGGACTTAAATTAGGGAGATGGACTGATGCACCGTCATGTACATCCCGGTATACTTGTGGAATATGCTCGTTAAGTAGATTGAGTAATGACATTAACATATCATGATCATTCATTATTATAAAACTGATTCTCTTTCGATTAGACGGAACTAGCGTATTTGTTCACAAACCATATAATTTGCATGGCACTAATAATAAGTTCAATTCAATTTAAGAGGCAATTCTGAAATGATAAACTAAATTATTAGTAGGTAAATCATAATCTCATGTCTCAATTTGGGTTGGAGCGACAAGAGTTTTATGGAATTGGATTTTGAGTTAATGATAGATATATCTCAATTTTTTTTCGTTGAGTTGATAAATATATCTTAGCTATAAATTTAAAAGGCGAAACAATATCATTACTTAAAATATAAGTATTTTTCTTCTTTACGTGGAAAATGACACTAGATACCAAATGATTTTAAAAAATTATAACATGTAGTTGTCCTAAAGACACATTCAGTCATGGGAATTAAGGAACTAGTGGACAAAGTGTGGTTGCTTGTATGACAAGCTGGGCATGGGCACCAAATACTCACTTTATTTCATTCATTCATACACACACACACACACACAAATATATATTATTTACACAAGGAATTCTCACACTCTCGTATGAGATTAATCCCTCGATGGAGCATCAAAAAATAATAAACAGTAAATATTAACAAGGATAACTCCAAAATCAAAACGCAATTAATTAATACAAATATATTCAATTTATTCGGATAAAAATCTATTTAATTATTTATTTTCTTTATTTAATACAAATTCTACCATGTGAAACGCGGGGACTTTATCATATCTTGTATAACTTGCTTTTATGGCATTTTTTGTAAGAGTAAAAGCTACCCCATTCAAAAAGTGGAAGTAGTGACTCTTAAAATTTGACCCTTTTTTTTTCTCATTAAAAAAAGTCACCCTTTTTTAATATAAAATTTAAGTTTTTGACGGAAGTAATTCGTATTATAAAAATTAAACGTTCAAATAATTGACATAATTTAAATTAAATGAATTCAAAAAAAAATTGATTAGTTCTGATAAAAAAAGAAAAAATTGATTACTAATCCTCATCAACTCTTTTGTACGTCGTTTAGCATAGTCTTCAATAAAGAACTAACAACTTTTCTCGTTGTTCCTATAAGTAGTAACATGCAATTGAATTTGCAATTCTTTTTTTTTTTTTTTAATCTTAATTAATAAAGCAAGCTAGTTTCAGAACCTTCAAAAGCTGAACC
The DNA here is from genome assembly GCA_022379115.2 of Bauhinia variegata. Lineage (NCBI taxonomy): Eukaryota > Viridiplantae > Streptophyta > Magnoliopsida > Fabales > Fabaceae > Bauhinia > Bauhinia variegata. Next base: position 4,906,182 of record CM039430.1, on the reverse strand, counting down.
TAGAATTGCCATTAACATGGACACAATCACGCCTTAAAAAGTTTGACAATCAATACTCCAAGAATCTGCAGCAAGTGAAAGGGCCTATTCAGCTCTGTTCAGGTGCTGTTTACTGATGCAAGATCAAAGGACAATATGAGCAACCTTTTAGAAGTGCTTTTATTACTGCCATTACTGAGTTAGGTAGGATAGGTGTAAACGCGGTAAATGATAAGATTACGTTTGACTTCAGCAGGGTAAATTAATTGTGGTGACAAAGTTCAGGTTAAATTTGAATTTAGATTAATTGATGTTAAATATAATATTAAATCATATTTTTGTAAGAATATATCAGTGTAATTCTATCTCAAAAATTTTATATTCATATACTATTAAAATTGGGTAGGTGGCTTACTCCTTCCGTAAACTGACACAATTGTCTTGATAATTAATGCAAATCCATGACTTGCTCATAGCTTCAAGTTGAGAAGAAACTGATTTTTTTTTTTTTTTCTTTTTAAAAAAGTTTTGTTTGTGAGTTTCCAACTTTGGCCTTTGTTGGTAAAATGGGATAACTTGCTTCGGTGTATATATTGGCAAGCTTCAATTATCCAAGAAAGAACAGAGGTACGAGAACTGGTTCAATGATGAATCCCCAATGCTAAAACTGGGCTGTCTGCGAAGTTTTCTTATATCAAGGCAGAAACTCCAAGTACTACATTTAGAATAAGCAAGGACTAACTTTTTTGTTTACTATTATTTTGCCAAGACAATCACAAGCATCCATAGGATTAGTTGAGAGGATTAACAAAGGGAAGGTGTGGGTGCCAATTGCCAAGTGAATGAAAAAAGGGAATAAACTTTTAATTATTCAGTAGAAGAAAAAAAAAAATCTTAATTCTACAATGTGTCACATTCCATGCTTAGTTATTTATTGTTGCAAGACTATAATAAGGAATTAAGTGGGGCTACACTGTGTTATCTACATATATAGTTGCCATTTAATGTCAATCTTGATAATTATTAAGGAGAAACAGAATACTCCCAGGCGCAGATCTGACATGCAACTACCTATTTTAGATTGATCTGATCTTAGTGACCACAGACATATCCCAAGAACCATGCACAACATTATCTTCTGTTGGGTCTCTAGGTCCCATGTTTTGGTAGGTGTTCAATTACTTTTGGGAAGAAAACAGACGAGAATTTAGTACTCAGCTGCTCGTACAAACTTGAATCAAGACCAGGTGTCTGTCAAGATTTATCAGAAACAGGAACCACGTCATTGCTTGAGAAATACAACATATTATGCAGTTCAGTTTGCAGGAGACTCTATCTGAGATGTTGTCAATTCATGGCTAGTACACTGTACAAATATGATTCGGTTCAGAATATCAATGCAATGTTAATCTTGATTACTTGGCTGTAATTTGCTATACAGGATCATCTTACTTCAAAGTGCAAATATATATGTAGGCAAGTTAGAAACTTTATGCTTCTGAGTACTAAAAACTGGACCATACAAGTACAACGTAGAAAATCTTGTAGAAGTACTGGTTTCAATCTTTACAAAATTTAGAAAGCAAATGATGAACTGATGAACATGAAGCAGTGTAACTAGTAAGACTGGCTATATACATGAAGCAGTGTATGAATTATCATCATTTATTATTGGAGTAAAGAAGAAACTAATCTAGGAATCTTAATACATGAACCATATAAATTGAGTGGTCCATGTAGAGTTGAAAGGAAAGGATAGAACAGAAACAAGTTAAACTCCTATTTAAGCTTTAAACTTTGAGGAAGCCAACGTGGTCGCTTTCTTTCCTGATCAACCGTGACGCTAGAGCTGCTAATGGGGGTGGTGGGATCACTGCTTCCCTCTAATCTATCTGATTTATAAGAGGCAGATAAATTGAACTCCCTACTTTTCCTATTAGGTGAGTCTGAGCATGCCAATTGAGGAACATTAGATTGTCTTTTCTTTTCTTGGCTTCCACCTCCTATACTTAGTGTCAAATCCACTTCAATTTCTTCAATAGAGTGATCATTGCTCATTTTACAGCTCTGAAATACCATATGGGAGCTAGGCCCTGCTTCGCCTTCATCAAATCTGCGCATACCAGTTAATATGTCTTCTTCAGCAGGCCTTTCTAGATCAAAACCCCTTGTCACTTTTATGGTGTCTGTAGAACAGCTTCCACTCTTTTCCCTTGAGCATGGATCATCTCTCAAGCTTTGAACAGGTCCATATGAAGTTTTTCTTGTTCCTTGCTGTTGATCAATGACATTAGGATGACTTACACTTAAGCCATTCATGGGACTCCACAGTTTCTTTTGTCTAATGTCCTTTTTCAGCTCATCCATCATCATCTTTTGCACACTATATACCCGGTGTAGTTCCTGCACCTGCAATTTCACACTTATCATAATTGGTAACTGGTAACAGCTTCAAATCCTTGCACATCATGATTTCCTTTCTCAGATGGCAAGTAAAAGTTCAATTGAAATACAAAAAGAGGTTTCCAAAAGTTCAAAGATACGCAGTTTAATAGTTAATACAGCTCATACGATAATTACACTGATTCTGATATCAGCATACTCGGTGCCAAAGCATTATTCTTGCATGTTAGCATGCAATTTCCAGTATACAGTGGCCTCGAAATGTGAAAGAAAAGAATCATAAAAATGTAAAAGCCTCTTATTCTATATGGAGGTTCCCGAATTCACAGCCAAGAATTGTGATTTGCATCTAGAGTGATAATTCAGGCACATATATAATGGCAACCTAAACTTGTTAGAACAAGAACTTAAATTACAACATATCTCGATGATACCTGGTGTTTGAAGATGTTCTCATGCATCTGCATTGTTTTTTTGATGGATTCTATGTTGTTTCTGTCAAGCATCCTATCCATGGGATCTTCCAATTTATTGATTCCAATCCTGTCAAGGTTGTCGCTCAGTCCTTTGTTCTTATAATGCTCCCAGACATCCACTCCACCCACAGTCAAGTTGTTGCTCTCTGCTGAGGTTGATAAAACATTTATAGAATATTCAATTTTGGTCCCCATGCCTGAAAAAGAAAATGGAAAAATGTTAAAATTTTCTCCTCACCATATCAAGGCTACATAACTTTGTGAGTGCTGTAATACTTTCTTTTATTGTGCAGATGCTTGAAAAAGAGAAACATAGTAGAAGAAAAAGAAAATGAAACCAGTTTTTCCAATCTCTGTTTAGACCATAGACATCTATCTAGGCACCTAAGATTGATGTGAAATTGGTGGAAACTCAGATTCTAGATGAGTGTTGAGCAAACTGATATGTAATCAAACCAGACTTGATTTCATTGGAAGAAACTAAAGAAGTGGAAACTCATCACTCCTGATTAGCATTACTTTGTAGAATTATCCTATAAGATTTTATTGCTTCCCATTTTGGTGCATAGATTGAGGCTAAATATAGGAATGGTGCTAGTTTGTTTTTTGTGAATGAAACTTGTCAAAACAGGGGATTTCAGTTTCACTGCACTAACCAAAAGTGGAGGAGGAGACAAAAGGAATTGACCTTGAAATGTTCAACTGTGTGATTATAAATTTGCTGAGACAATGAACAAGCATGAAATATGAACACTACATGTGGGCATTAGAGAGACCAAATGAGATGTGGGTCTGTGTTATGTGAAGAAAGCACCAACAGCCAAAAACAATAGCCTTCATCTCCTAGAAACTAGCCTCAGAAAAGTGCCCACTTCCACTTCAACTTGTTTCTTTATGCGCCTAGGCCTTTGTGCTACTCCTAAGACTCACAGGACCTAAATTTTATAGCTGCTGAAGCTCGAACAGAGACTATAAAGAATTAAAGATTGCCAACATGTGAAGGACATGTTCAATTCAAGAAGCTCTCTTCTATCTTGTTCTTAAAACTTGCCTATCCCTTCCATTACAATAGGAATCAAAAGAAGAGAAATTGGCCATGAACTTCCTCAGGAGCTGAAATACTCAACAAGCATTAAAATTTCAGAACTGCAACAACACCTTCACAGGCATAAACTAGGAGAGTCCACATGAAAAAAGAAGTTTTTCATTAAGATTTGTAGTTGTAATATATACCTGAAATAAAAAGTACCAAAATTGCAGCTTTCTGTAATGAAGCTCATTGAACATCTTCTTCCCTCATGCCAGCATTTTCATCCATAAGTCAGTCACTTGGGTGTTAACATAAACAATATTGGATATAACAACTGGCTATAAGTCCCTTATGATCTTCTTTTAAACATTTCTCAATCAAAGACGGATTAATCCAAGAAGTGCACCAGCTGATGAATGGGAAGAAAGCTCATAGACAGCAGAAAATCTCTTTGGCAGGTCAAAACCATTCAAAGCTTTTAATTTGGAAACAAGAAAGCAACCAGCTCAAATTAAAAACTATAATTGTGGGGTTAGTAATTCAGGCTTGACAGGCTGTGAGGGAAGGAGGCAAGGAAAAATGTGTCTGTATATGTGTGAGTCGCTGTGTGATATTTAGAGAGAGAAAGAGAAAAAGAGAGAGACATATTCATTCATATTATAATATGATTAAATTGTATTTGTCATCTATACTGTAGTTGATTGTATTTTGTATATTTTTGTGCTTCACTGTAATGTGGGAAAAGATAGGAGAAGGAGGGGACCACAAAAATGTACAATAAAAACAAATGACTCTCCTAAACTTAAGCCAATGTAGGCCAGTGGACAAGATATTCCAGACAAATTCTTGCAGGACTTTGATCAAGATATGCATCAACAATCAGAGTTAGTGCTTTTCTCTCTCTATCTATCTTAACTACATTTATTTAATTATTTATTTCTTCGGAAAATTCAACAATTGGGATTTGATTATTCTTTCCGTACATGCAGACCCACATCTAGTCCTCTTTGGGTTTGAGATTTCATCACAGTACCAATTTTTTTCAGGTGTTATTGGGATTCTGTAAAATGAATTTTTCTTGGCTACAGTAAAATTCCATTGGCTAGCTTGGCATTGAAATAGATAATGATAATGACTTCTTCCAACCTCAAATACTCAAGGGCCACACACACACACTCACTCTTAAAAGCTGTGTTGAAAGGACCAACCATTATGCATATTCTGCTTCTCTTCCGTTGAAGAAGGGGAAAAAAATGACCAGAAATTTTCTGAAAAATAAAAACTGATCACTTGAGATAAAGGGATATTCTATGTCTCATTGTCCCATTACAAAACAAAGGCATGAAGAAGAACCTTCTATTCTCTGTTCTATAGCCAGCAGTTTTCATATTGGTTGTGATAACACTTGTAAGTTGTAAGCAATTGATGAAAGCAGCCCTGTTAGAAAAGGTAGATTTTTTTAAAAGAAAATGATAGAGTAAATGCAACCCATTTTCTTATCCTTTTGAAGTTTTCCAATATAGATTCCTTTTGTATTTTCTCTTGGATGATGGATGTGACATAAAAATATATTATGCTTGAAAATGAAAAAGAGCCTTTGATAGCTTTTGCGTGTTTGTTCCTAAACGATATGTGCAATATCTAGAAAGCTTCTATATTAAGAACCAGAAAAAGAAAGCATCTCTATGTGCATCCAATAGATGTTTCCACTTCCAGTTCTGCCCCATCTCCACTCTTCTCTTATTTCCCTAGTTCTTTTTTCTTTCATAGATTATTTTTTAGCAATTCATAGGAATTAACTTGGTTCAACAACACACATACATAAGAAATAATTGCTTAAAAAAGATACTGATTGGCATTGGCACTAGAAAAGGAAGAGAAATTGAACCACGTTTCTTTGCGAAATTGTCAGAAAATGTAAAAAGCATCAGAAAATTGTAGGGTATTTCAAAATATAAAAAATGATTCCTTTAACTCGATCTTCTCTTCTGTATATATGTATTGTTATACACCTTTCTTGGGAATTAATGATATAATGCTTGAGATTATACGTAAGAGATCTGCAATTAGATTAAAGTATGCAGAAGTTGATGTGTTTCTGGTTGGCCATGTGAGGCCTCCACATGGCAAAGGAGCCCTTCAACAAGATGTAACACTAAAATATCTGACAAATCACTTTCCATTTTCTTGGAAGATGATGTTAATACCGATGCGATTATATTGTCTGCATGCTTTCGAGCAAAATTTACATATTATCTTTATCTAATATGAATAGAAGAGAGAGAAGAGAATCAATATCTTCGCAGCAATTCATTGGTATGCATGAAACATTGTCAAAATCAAAGCTAAGATTTATCTATCTTGACTTAGTATGATTATTAAAAAGCGATTTAATTTAAAAATTTATGTGGTAAGAGAATTTAATTTTTTAATTATAAAATTAAAGAAACTTTAATATCATGTAGAAATTATGTCACAAAAATTTAATTTCTTGAATGAAATAAAAAAGTTTTAACACCACTTAAGAATAAATTTAATTTAAAATATTAAAAAGAGTTTTATATTATAAGTAACGGTGATAAATCGAAGCATCCGATACCAATTATTTTGGTTCGCCAAGATTCTTTAGGTCTTATGGTTTTCATGTTTTGGTGAATCAGATTCACTCCTGTGTGTGTGAATCATCTACTCAATCATTCCTACACGACCCTCAGCAGTCTATTATACTTCTCTAGTTTTTAACCATTTTTATTATGCCAGCTAGCTGCTTCGTACATATGACCTATATATATATATATATATATATATATGTTACTTGAAACTTCTCTTTCATGGTTAATATATATAAAGAGAGAGAGCTTGGACTTGCTTGACATTTTTTCACTGACTTTACAAGCAAACCCAGTTTGGTGCCAAGCATTATTGGAGCATAAATGAAGAGAGAGAGGGACAAATATACTGAGAGTATGCATGCTTGAAGAGTCTGTCCTAGAACTTCAACTTGGTGTAGTTTAATTGTTGAGTTGGGTCAAGAAAGGCACGCGTTGTATCCTAACAAAGGCACAAGCCGTAGGAAAGTAGACCCACCCCACTACGATCAATTCTTTCTTTTATTTTTTTCACTCTCTATTATTCTACCGACACCTATTTTTATCAATTATCTTCATCACTCATAATCATCCAAACCAAAAAGAGATTCTTCCTCTGATATAAATCCAAATAACTGCATAATTACTACTGGGCATCATCATCAATCAGTCATGTGTATACATATTTTCTCATCTTCTAATGTTATTTTGTTTGCTTGTTTTCCTTTCTTGGCATCTATCTCTGTTAGTTCATATTCATAAGTGCTTAATGTTTTGGCAGTTTATAGAAAATAACAACGCATCATAATTATGAACCATCATCTTATAAGATGGTCCTTTCTCTGTCTTTTTATTGCCTCATTTCCTAGAAATCACTAACAGATAACTAGGTTAAAACAAAAACACTAATCAAATCAACAACAGGTACAGAATCTAATGAGAAATCCCATTATAAATCTTAAATCTGGTCTCAATCTTAAGGTTAAACAAATTTATCTGGAGAAGAAGAATCATTGGTGGGGCCCCTTGTAATTTAAGAAAATGACTTTGAATATCATTGGCTCCCCTCAAATTTGTTGCTTCAATGTCAACAAATGGTTGCCACATTAAGTGCTGTCATGATCCACAGATTCATAAGAAGGTCACATTCGCATGTGTAGCTTGTTGATGATAAGGTATAACCAGAAAATGTTGTGTGTCATGTGGGGTCCCAAAGCTTGGAGATGACACTTGTCATTCACCCAGTCGTTCCAACCAAGTGCGGATGATCCAATGGTCATTTGGTGATTTGACTTATATGGGATAAGTTGTAAAGATTAGTTAAGATTTTTTTTTTCAAGGAGCTTCACTAATAGGGTTTTTATTTCGTTGATTAAACAAGCAATTGACTCTAGATTGAGCTTTTAGCTTAAGCATGTTGAGATAAAGCCTCCTTTTCTTTTCATTGATTAAGGTCAAAGTAGCGCACATTACTTCAGATAAAGGGATTCATGAGCATCTTGCCCACTTTATTTTGCTTTCTTCATCCCGTGTTAAGCAGTACATTAAAATTATTCTAACTCTGGAGTTGGCTATGACATAAAGATTTTTCGGTTACAAACTCTCCTTCTTAATATAATTTATTTCAAAAGGTGTGAAGATGAGATTAATAAGAATAAAAATGAGATTATTCAAATAATTAAGCCCTTTAGGTTGGTTCACTATATGAACCAAGATTTAAATAAATGATTATTCTAAAAGATTGAAGAGATGGAAAGAAAAGTTTTGCATCCAATTCAGCTCCCACATTCAATGCATCAGATTCGAAGTGTGACTTCCCGTCCAATAACAAAGAAAATAAAAGACATTAAAATATAAGAGAGGATTGGGTTTTGGATTTTAAAAGGACTAAAGGAATCTCTCCATTTTAGGGATGAAAGCTTATCTTCTCTGGATCCAATACCTTTCTCTCATTTACTACAATATTCTCATCCCCACGCTATTCTAGTGCCTAATGATAGTATTTTATTTTTTTTCATTCTTAATCTATTTTTAAGCCCCTCTATTATTGTTCTCAATATTTTTTTTTCTTTTTCATATTGTTCATAATTTTATCAGCTTGTATCTGGTACAAAGTTGGCTGTATATGCTTGAAAAACAAGGGCATCCTTTTCCTTTTCACAGACTGGCTCTGACATTAGCTCCCTTGTTTTCTTGTTTATTATAAATCGAGGATCTCTTTCTCTTCCTCTTCCTTTAGTTGTAATACCATTCAAGGTTGGCTCTTGTGTATAGTTTAATTTAGATACTACTTGAAAATTCCATGGAAAGGTTGGTGCATGCCCCTCCTCATTAGAGACAGGAGGCACACTAACATATGTATATATATATTTATATGTATAATTGGTGTTGTTAATTAACCATCACATGAAAGAAGCATTCAGTAAGAGTTGGGTTGTGATTTAGAAATGGGGAAATGACAGACAAGAATCTTGAGATCTGATTGCTTTGTTCATTTGCTCTAATAGGAATCTGTTTGATTCATAGGAAAGAAAATAAATTAAATTATTTGAAAAAATCTGTCCAAGTGATTGCAGATGAGTAGATCTTAATCTTATGATTTGAATAGTTTAGAAGGGGAATGAATGTTCAGGTAGATAGAGTAATAGAGGTAGCAGAATATGCCTTCTACCTTGGAATTAGCTAGCTAGCTTCATTGTGATGTAATTGTTTCCCTAGATCTTTTGAATTTAGTGTTCAAGTATCAATTAATAATCAACCCTTTTTTTTTTTTTTTTGATGGAAAGTAATCTCAATATTGTTTTCTAGTCATGACTTAGCTTTCATTACATGCAATCATGGATTGGAATGACAAAGGAAAGCCTTGAGAATGCTAGAAAAAAAAATGGTGATGTTATATTCTGGTTTTCGTTTTAATTAAGATGAAAAGGAAAACACTTAGCTTTTGGTTGGATGGGATAGTGATTGCTTTTTTGTTGGTCAAAAAGATATCTGTGCATGCTGGGAGACTTGTTTCCTTGACTTGGTTTATCATTGTGCAAGTCAGTATTGTCAATAAGTACAATAAGAGAAGGGTGGGCCAATGAATGTGAGTTATATTCAGTGATTGCATGCGTTATTTGCTCACTTTGCTTGGTTAGTTGGTTATTGTGGCAAACCATGAGGAGTGCCTATATAGCTAATGGCTATGCCTAGTTCGAATGACGTTGTGGGTAAGTGCTCCATATCTCTATAGTTCACATCTAACGCCATTTTTCAGGCCATTCAGCTGGCCACATGCCAGACACAAAAAGCTAGCTCAATCTTATCAGTCACTCTTGTACAAAATCCACTCCATCCCACTCTTGCTGATCTTCATAAAAAGTTTCCAACAAATTACACCTTCTTTCCTTCATGTCAAATTTTACTGCAACTATTTAATGTGAGAAGATCGTCCACCACAGTCCATTATTGTTGGCTATGTTGATGGAAGTCATATCTTTTTTGATGGTCAACACTTGAGACATGGAGTTAATGTTATCCAAACTTCCTTTATTTCATTTAGCTATACAACACATACAAGACCAGACTGACCAGTTTTGTTCTGAAAAACTAGTCAATGTGACTTTTAAGAAATTTCACCATTAAACCCAAAACCTAACATGCTCACTAGGAAATTGACGGGCCTCATTTATTGGACTCCTTTGAAACAGTAATTAACCCAGGGAGTTAATTTTTGCACCACGTTCTTTAAATTTCCCGAAGTATGAGGCTCGTGCAAATATTAATCCTCTTAACCCAGTGATATATCAGGCCTGATTACAGCGTTTGTCATATGGGCCCAAAGTCATTCCTCGAGCCCAATCCGACTACCACAGACTGAACTCTTCAATTTCCACTGTGGCTTCACCCCATCGTCTTCATCTTCTGTGCTTCAGTTCTGTCCACAAAATTGGGGTTTGTTTATCATTTTATTTATGTATATCATATTGGATGTCAGCCAATCAAGCAAGCAGCGCCTTCTATTCTATCAGCATTTCCACCATCCCTGCTGCGACTTACGAGCATCAATATCAAAATGAAAAATTGAAGTTAACCAAGAAACCAAAAATGACATCTTCTAAATAACTAATTAACCAATTTCCAATTTGGTTATGTTAACCTTCTCTTACTCTTAGGTCGCACTCGGATGTTGGGTGCTATGTTCTCAACGCAAACTCAGAGCCTCAAGGCAACCCGAACCACTGCTATAATAAAACCTTCTCCTTCAGCGTCTAATACATTATGCTCTGCCCATTTATCAATCTTCAAGGTACTTTCCACTTTCTTTATGGCTGTACACTAATTTTCTGATTCTAAGGTGATTCCTTAGTTCTTTTTCCTGACTCAATTTTGTGGACACTTTGTAGAATCCCACTTCAGATGCCAGAGGATTTTCATCAAAGCAAACTTCTTTTCTTAGAGGCCAAACAAATATCAGAAAGTTTTTGGGGCTTGTCTCTAGTCGTGCTCCACGGAAAAAAACAGGTGAGTTATGAACTTTACAGACATGTGAAATTCTGATGTTGATAAATAATAACTGATTGAATTTCCTAACATGATTTTTTGAAAAATGTACCCAATCAATTAGCATGCAAATGATACAGAGAATTGTTTGATTGAGGTTGTCATTTTGGCACTGACACTCTGGGGTTGCAGGGGTTGTGATTTCACCAAACTGTGTGCTGCCACTTACTGAAGAGAATGTGGAGAAGGTTTTGGATGAGGTAAGGCCTGGCTTGATGGTCGATGGAGGGAATGTCGCCTTACATGAGATTGATGGCCTCGTTGTTGTTTTAAAGCTACAAGGAGCATGTGGGTCATGTCCCAGCTCAACCATGACACTCAAGATGGGCATTGAAACTCGCCTTCGAGATAAGATTCCAGAAATTATGGCAGTAGAGCAGATACTGGACACTGAAACTGGGCTTGAGCTAAATGAAGAAAACGTTGAAAGTGTATGAAAAGCTATGCTTAATTGTTTCCATCATTGCCATCGTCTGTTTTGAGTCTTGCATCTTCATGGTTTCTTGGATTATAGCATATAGATAGAGCTATTAAAGTCTGTATAATTTGGCCAAGGGTTACTGCTTTTATTTCAAAAGTTTTCCCTTTCAGTCTTACTAACATGGCTTTGAGTGAGTGGAGTTTGAAAATGCACGACCAATCTTCTTGCTCAATGAAGCCAGAAGGATTTGAATGATTTATAGAGGCATCAATGTTTACACCTAAAATAGCGTATAAAGACTCACTCAAGTGTATCCGATTCCAACTATTTCTAATGCCCTTGTTATTCTTATTTGTTCTCCGTGTGATAAGTATAACAATGTATCTTTAGGCAGTAGGATTATGTTATTTTCTTAATCATGCTTTTCTCCATGGATGTTGTGAAGTTTACAATCTCTTTGTTTACTTTTCAGGTTCTTTCTGAGATTAGACCATACCTTGTTGGCACTGGAGGAGGAATACTAGAGCTTGTTCAGATTGATGACTATGTTGTTAAAGTTCGGCTTAGTGGACCCGCTGCTGGGGTTATGACAGTCCGTGTTGCTTTAACCCAGAAGTTGAGGGACAAGATACCCGCCATTGCAGCAGTTCAGCTGACAGAATGATACATATGTTCCGACGTTTCTGTCAAACAATAGAACATGTGAATTGCTCGGCAAAGGAATATGCAATGTGTGTTACATAGGATTTAAAGATTGCTCGCTTTTGCATCAGAGGATTTCAATCTAGCGGGGTATCGTGACGTGTTAGTTTTCCATTTGTCGCTGTCATCATTTGATTGCAGTCTTCAGACCACACCATCCTATAGAACAGCAGTATATGCTGAGACATGCTCATTCTTGGGTACCCAGATTCACAGGCTGCTTCGAGTGGGTGAAGATAAAGAAAGGAAGACAACTATATAGACATTGGTGCTTTTCTTATTTCTAATGAATTGGTAATTCGGCATTAGGTTTGTAATTGCATATATTAATGTATCGCCAATTTTTCGAAATAAGACAAATCCTAGTTTTGTAACACCTACATTAATAGAGATGACAACTTTTCCTAAATGATCACGATGCTATTTTCTCTCTTGCTTCATTAGTTATCTTTTAACCATATAGTCTATGTTTCAATGCTCAGCAGCTATGAGGATCAAAACTAGAACATCAGAAAGCACTAGATTGCTCCACTTTCAAGTATAATATGTGTAAAATACATTGTTTAGTTACAATGGTCATTCGGTTATTGCAGTTTACATCTAAATATCATTCTCTCCAAGCATTGAAAAGCTTTTTCTGGCGCTAGTAGTCCTCATCGTCTTCATATCTAGACCCAAAGAATTTCCTTACAACTGCAGCAGCAGCACCAAGAAACATTACCAGGACCAGAGTATCAAACCCACCTCCGATTCCAACAGCTACACTGGGACCCGGTGCATAGAATGAAAATGGAGACCAGCCCCATCCACCATAGAATGGTACACCGTAACCATAGCCATAACCACCAACTAAAGGAGGCGCAACTTGAGGATTGATATAGATATTGGACCTGCTCTTGTCAAATAACAAAGGATCAATACAATAGAAATTAGAAACTATAGGCCAAGTGGAATGTGTCAATACAATCTATTTACAGCAGAAAGCTTTCTTTTGGCCGTTATATGCAAGAGTTCAAGTGCTAATGGGGTAAACTTGCAGAGATAGCCTGTGATTTTTAACTAGAGATATGGCAATTTTCTTATCATTAAGCATAACCAATGTCACTCTTTTATTGGCATAGAAGAGTTTCTGGAAATACACTACCTTGAATTGTTGTTAATTCTTGGTGAGGAGCGAGGAGCCGATGACCTGAAGGCCTGGCCACCGATTCTCCCTCCAGTCTTGGCAGCCGAGGCATCCTGAACTGATCCCAATGTCAACACACCAGCAGCCAGTGTAACTATTGCTAACTTAGCTAACTTGTTCTCCCCATTCTTCCTAACAATGCAACAACACCCAAAAACAGTCACTGCCTCATGAACAAAAGAAAACCATAGCATAACTCAACTTCAACGGAACGAAATACAAATAGACGATAGTTAGTGGGTTGATTAGTATTAATAGATTCATACCTTGGAGACTCTTGATGGTCATCTTGTTTTTGTGGGTAGCTGCAAGAGATGAATTTGACAGAAGAAACGACCCTATCTCTGCACTTGGGTTTCTGGTTTAGTGAAGTTAGCGCATTGGTGAGGAAGCTTTGCTGTGACGAAGATATGCAGGACATGTCTGTCTATAATTACAAGCTTGCCTGTGTCTCTGATATTTTGATTACAGTTACGTTTCTTTGCTCCGACCACCAGCTCTGCAAACCGAGGCAGGGACAAGGATAGTTCTGGTTATGAGATTGCCACGTGGAAAGATAGTTCTGGCTGAATACATGCTTCCAATAACTTCTTGTTTTCTGGACCAAAAAAATTGGGATTTTCCTTATCTCTCTTTTTTTTTTTTTTTTTTTTCAATTTATGCAATTTTTCTCTGATTATTATTCTGTTATCATTTTTTGTTTACTATTTTTGTGGTTATCTTTTTCTTTTTTAGTAATCTTGGCTTTTCGATTTGTTAACATTCTTAATAGAGAATAAAGATTTTCTTGGTGTCCAATTTTATTTTTATTAAAATATTACATTCTATTAACTCATTTTTTTAAGGAGATAACTTCTCAAACTATTTTGAAAATAAAAAGGGAAAAAATAGAATTAATCATTTCTTTCTGAAACCCTTTGACATTTTTTATTTTTTTTTTTTAAACTTTTGAAGGAGGGAAGTGTAATGTGTGATTGTGTTTTCTTTTTCTTTTCTTTTTTTTTTTTTTCTCAACATGTCTATATGCTTGTGTTGTTTGTAACCCAAGGTGTGTGTTCAGAAAAAATGGGAAGTGTCAAGAGTCCACTTGTACCTCACACAAGAAGACAATTTGGGCTGCGCAAGAAGAGTTAGTGATATTTCGACAATTCGGATTCTATTACATTGGGCCTTCTTAAACTCTTCAACTATGGGCTCGGTCCACTTCATTGGTAAATATCTATTGTTTTTTAAAAATAGGATGTATAATTAATTATTAATTTTAAACCATTTTTATTTTTTATTATATTAAGCAAGTATAAAATATTTCGCATTCCAAATTGTTGTTCTGTCTTTTTATTATGGTTACATTTTCAGTTTTGCCAAGCATACCTTAAATCCTACCAATTAGAGGAGTTTCATTATATATATGGCAACCATATTGAGATTTGTAGTACATAAAGAATTAATGCTAGCTGATTATTTATTTATTTATTTTGGCAAGTTTTGACTTCAAATCCTAAAAGTAGAATTGTGTTAAAAGAGAACTTTCCCGCTCACCAAATTGAAGAATTGTTGTTAGTGGAGAAGCATCCATCTTGACCCCACTCAAGGACATAGTTGTTGAACTAAATATATATTATGCCAATCTTTTCTGATGAGGAAGATTGAAGTTTAGGTTTGAATTTTTCCTTTGCATAACCAAACTCCACATGTGATATCATTGACTCTAATACAATAGAATTTGTCTTGATTTTCATTTTCATAAAATTACTCAATCCTTTAACTCTGGAACAAAATCGACCTCTTAAGTCTTATCATGCAAACATATTTATTGTCAACTTCTACTGCAATTTGCAAGTCAGTCAATCAATCAAAAGCAGCCATTAACTACAGGATGGGAAAAGACATGTTCATTCAAGGTTCACGTATAGTTATATATATACTTGAAACAAGTGGCTAGGCATGATTACATTTCCGCCATATATACTTCTTTTTTTAAAAAAAAAATTATATTGCATTTTTATGTGTAAAAAGGGTATGATCTATTGATATATGTCTGAACGGTTTTAGTCCATCAATATCAAATTAATCATTAATTATGATTTCTTAAATCATATATACACATTTGTCCACAATTAACTTTCTTCTTCTAGAGTCCTTAATTACTGCTAATCTCACTCTCTTATGTTTATGATATTCAAACACGGAAGGTTTTAATTTGCACATTTTACTCAATATTACGGTTTAAACATGAACAGAACTGACAGTTAATTTAATGTAAAACATCGTAATCTAATTATTAGTGAGAAAGTGTAGGGTTGTCGTACTCACTCAATCTCCAGTAGTGTCCGTACATATAGGTTTTTGTGATCCAAAATAGGATGGCGTGGAGCAATCTATGCCTATCGTTTTAGAGGGCTATCTAGTGTATATATAAATCACATCTATCACTATTAGCATTAGCATTAGCATTAGCATTACTAATAGGGCAACGTGAATTTGATGCATGTGTTGTGTTGCCACTGTATATGTCAATTGTCGACCAGCAAGCATATAGGTGCCACGTGCATGATGCCACTGTTATACTATATTTCAAAATTAGGCTAAAGTACAAATCCCAACTACCTGAATAACAACCTCCCATGTGGTGTCCCTCAAAATCCAACCATAGCTTTAAATTTCATTCATCACACTTACTACATTATTATACTTAACATGCTATTTTTAAAAGGGATTGTTGCTTTAGACAGAGAGAAGCAGCTGGTTAGGTAAAATGATTTATACGCAAGTTCAGAGATATCTAAACTAGAAATTAAGCATATAAGAAAGGTAAAAGCAAAGTCAAACATTAATTAGCTATTGAGAAAATCAAATCACGTTTCTGTCATATATACATATAAAAAGAAAAAGGGGTCTAGCTAGAATTTCTTACTCCGTGCCTTGTTAATTGTCAGACTTTTCTGCTGGTACTTTTTTCTTCTATGCTTTTTTAACCAATTATATTTTATATTCCATTTTGATCAGATAACATTAACAAGACCCTTGTGTGCTGTCTATTCATCCATGCTGATCACAAACGCAGCCATCACCGTAGACCATTCAGTCACCCTCCCCTGAAAATTTGCCCTAAACCTATTAATTGCATGTGACTCGTCAATGGCATTATCTAGTAGCATACTGGACTATTTCGACATTGTTCGAACTAATGGGAGTACCCATATTTGATATCATTACTTTTTCCATCAAAGCTAATTAATTGCACCCTTGCTTTGTAGTTTGGCAGCAGAATAGGACCCTACCCAACCTTATATATGTTTGCTTTTGCTATACTACATATATGAGAATGAAATAACACTCTAAAGTTTTATATGTATCTTTAATACTATTAGTCTTTCTTTCTGCAACAGGTAGAAAAATTCAACATTCAACAGCAAGAATAGTTAACTATGTATGAGAATGATAACCTATCTAGTGTACTTTGTATATTGATAATCTTTGAATTCTGAAACTCTCTGCACATGTATGCTTGTCCCACAAACATTCAAAGGGTGGTTGGCATTTAGTTTTGACTCAGACTTGGAAGGCAACCAGTTCCAGGATCCTTGAAAGCAAAAGGACTTTTGATGAGCTTTCTTTTGCTTCTCCATTTTCTTCTATGCTAGTTAATTAGTTCTTCTTCTTCTTCTTCTTAATATCCTTTTTGGCATACAACAATAAATATTAGGGGTGGGGTTCTCATACGACATGTCATATTAGTAAATAGAGCAAACATTCAGGCCAAGCTCGTTGATTAAGTTATATATCTATCTGATCAAGTGTGTTTCATTTTCTCTTATTCTCAATAATGAAGACAAGATTTCGACTTTGGCCGCACAACTCCAACTTTTAATCATCATTGAAATTCCTAATCATCCCATTAGCGTAGGGACATTTCAGTTTGGGTTTTGTGTATTGTTTCAACGGATATTCACTAAATTCCTTTGTTAGTGTATGTAAATTATTGGATTATACAGGGGCATAAAGGAAGAATGTATATATATACGCACATTTATTATTAGATTGTCCAAAATCTTTCATATGTATAAATAGAGACAGAGAGGGGTGGCTTTTAAGGAGATGAATATTGTTAGGATTTAATTTAATTTGTATTACAAATTCAAACTACACAAAGTAACTAATTATACTAATATTACTTCAAAATCAATTGAAAAAATCATATCCTAGTAAAAAAAGGATTAAGTGAGTCCACTCAAACTCCAATTTGCTAATTATATGTAAGTATGCGCAGTAATATATATGATTCCCCACAACCTATAAGCATAATAACATCACTCCCTATTCAATTTGATTCACTTAAACTTCTTTTTGTAACTCTCGAACATGCAAAAATCATTTCTTCTAGAAACTTTTTGACTTAAGGTGGTGTGCTTAATTAATAGAAATTAACCGTTGGCATTATTATTATATTCATCGATCCTAAACGGAAAACAACAAAATGAATAGAAGATGGAAAGGAATAGGCGTAGTAGGGATGAGCTGGTTGATTTGAAATGAGGTGAAAAGTTTGAGTAGGGAAGACATTGGAAGAGCAAAGGAAAAGAGTACCACTTAAAAAAGAGGGTATAGAGTCATGTGAGGGCATTTATAGCGGGGTTTTGTTGTCTTGTCTTGTAGTGCACATGGGATAGAGTCCCTTCCAATGGGTAGTTGTAAAAAAGCAAGCAGCATGTGAGGCCATGTGCCACTCTAAATAGACCACTCCCAACATTTTTGTGCACAAATTAATCCTTGTGTTGGGTCACTCACTCTCACTAATCACTCACTCAGGGCTCAGCTGTAGCCTGGGTCTCTGCTTTCTGGCCTTGCTTGTGTGCGTGTGCGTGCAATCTTCTTTAGTACTAATCATGTTGAAATTTCCTTATCTCTCCAATTACTTTGTAGGCTGGCCACACGATGCCTAAGAAGCTTTGTTTGGTGAAAGTTGATCTAGTTCCTTGGAGCATATAACTTGAACTTGCTTCAAGGGTAACCTCCTCAAACACCACCACACCTATAATATCCCCTCCATTTTCTTTTGTCTAAAGCCCCATATGAAAATTCAACCAGCACTTTCTAAAAGCTTGTTTTGCCTCCATTCCGCTCCACTCTTGTCCTATTACTTTGATTTCTTTCGGTTCCATTTTATCCTATTGCTTCAATATATATCCTTCTCTTCAATAGCTTAATTTTTCTTATTCGGATTCTTCTCTTTAGTAAAACCAAGAGTTCTTTCTGTTTTCATAATCCCATATCTTCTTTCTCAGGGGTGGTTGTGGCACAAGTGTCCATTTTTCTGCATTGAAATGGAGGGGCAACCAACAAAACGTAGGCGAGTTTACTCTCTTGAACCAAACAAAGTAGTGCAATCTATGTTTGCAAGTAGGTACGTCAACTACTTGGTTCCAGCTTTGAGTAAGATCAAGGAAGAGAGTTCTTCTGAAGATGATAACAGATGTTGTGATTTAAATAATGCTGTGAAGTATGAAGTGGACAAGGCAATGGTTTTCTCAGCACAAGGTTTTGCATGGAGCAATGCCTTAAAACTTGAGCTTCAGACAGGCACCAAAGCTGGTAGAAGCACTGCTAGCATTGTTGAAACTGAGGCGAGTGATGGTTCATCAGGTCCTCGTTACCAAAAGGAAATGGTGGCGCCGGTGGATTTCACTGCGAACCCTAGCTCAATATCTGAGAGTAAAAAACTGGTTAAGTGCTCCAAGGTCTTGCCTGCAGAAATAAAGAAGAGCATAGAAACTGATGAAAATGAAAAAGAGGATATCGGCAGCAGACTGGGGAATCTTAAAAGGTTATTACCAGGTGGAGAAGACATGTGTGAAGAAGAAATCTTTGGTGAATTGGGAAGTTATATAAGCTGTTTGCAAATGCAGGTAAACATTCTTCGGTGCCTGGCAGATCAGATACGTTATTAGTTTATTTCTTTCTTTCTTTTTTTTTTCTTTTTTTGCTATAAATTCCTCAAAGCCATAATCTACATATAAAGTTGAAATTCAAGGAGTATCAATTAATTATCTCACAGAAACTATATATAAACTCCTGTTATATATTTAGCTATGGTTTTGTAAATATGCACTATATTATAATACCACATTTGAAGTAGTTTTTTTAAAGTTTATTTTTCTCTTATTTTCTTGATCGTCGATCTGTTTGGAATCCTTCATAGATAGGATACTCACTGCTCCTTTCTTAATTAACTCTCGATCACCGTTAAGTAATAGTAAAATTACAAGATTGACCAATTTGGACCTGAAAAGGGTACTTTTTCAATTAAACTAACAAGTGTGTATATATATCCTAATTCTTTAACTTTACAGTCTTCGATCTGTATCCTGCTTTCTTTTCCGACAAGGCACTTTTCAGATAGTAAAATTGTGTAAGCCCTATACATCTTGCTTTCGGCCTTCAATTATTTACAAGCACTAGTCCTTTCAATCGGGACCATTACATACAAGAAGATGAGCATTATTAATTAAGCTAAGCCCTTTGCTACGAGAGGTCATGAAATGATAAACCTAGCTAGCTTGGGAGTGCTCTTTGAGATTTATATGTGCTTGCATGCTTTTGTTTTGTTCATTGATAATTAATTGGTAAGTTAATAAAAATATATTGAACGTGAGTCTTATATCAAACTAATATTATACTTAAATATATATTATATATGATCCTTTGTTGCTTTGCTTGATAAATAAGTAAAGATCTACTTATCTGTCTACTATTGGCGTATCCTAAGTTGCCATGATGATAAGTAGTCATAATTAGGATTGTAAACCGAAGTTTGTTATCATTGAAAAAAAATAAAAAATATACAGTGCAGTTTTGAACAATATGAATTTTAAACTATAAACTGTTTAAAGCAAAATAATTAATATCCTTTCACTGAAAGCCCTAAAATCTCAAAGTACATAAAAATATATTGCAACTTAGGGATAATTATATATACACAATTCAAAGATCTCTCTACTAAAAAAAAAAAAAAAAATTTAAAGATCTTTCAAAAAAAAAATGAAGTTTATATTTGAATTCTCATTCCTTTCTTTTATCTCTAAATAAGTGTAGTTTTTTTTTTATAACTCTAAATAAATCTAGTTTTATCTATGTAATGGGAAAAAAGAAAAGAAAAGAAAATGCAGGCAATTGTGTTTGTAATTAGCAAAGTAGACTAGTTGATGCCAAACATTTTATAAAGATCGAGTGTAACATAATAATTTTCTAAGAGGTCAACCATTTTAGCATTATTCTTGCCCAAGTCTTAGTTTAACTCTTAAAAAATTAGACTAGAACCAACAAGGGGTGGAATATTAACCTTTTTTTTTTTTTTTTCTTCCTTTTCCTTTATTTCGAGGCCTTTTTCTGTTTTTTTGTTGGCTTAAAGAAAATTATTTTAAACGCTATCACTGTAAGTTTGTAACAATTGAAAGAGGCAAGTACATGCATGCGTTCGGTCATTTGGATGAATTGTCACGGCGTGGGGCTGTGAACATACAAGGGACTAAATCCGTTGTGGACATGAGAGCCACGTTAGCAAGAAGTAATGTGTAAGTACATTAATTAATTATTTTATATTTTATGTATTTTGAGTCTTATTGCTATTAAAACATTACGAGTCTTACTGAATTTTATAATTTAGTCCTGCTGATAAGACTATCCTCTTGTCTAGATGATATTATACTCTTTCACTACCTATAAATTTCTTCTTAAAGGCGCCATTTAATCATACCAAATTTTACAATTACGTTTAATTCCGATTAAAATATCCATAAACTCTTATTCTCCCACCTCAAAATCTCCAATGCCAAGTTCATTTTCTTGGTCATTGCCAATTTTTATGAAGGCATATATAATATTTGAGAACGGAGGATGAGGAAGACACCAGAAGCATATGAATAGAAGAAGGTGGAAATTAAGCATTCAAACTGACACTACCATGCCCCTTGCATCAAAGAAAAAACAAGCCAAAGGCATACCTTTCCACACTTTGAAATACATTAAAAAGAAAAAAAAGAGGTAAATAGAAAGGGAGAGAAATTCCCCAGACTTGCTCCCATTATCTAGTAAGGATAAACTAGTTTGTCTCCAATCATCTCAGGTATGCCATTAAATTTTGGCCCATCTGCTATCTACATTTATCTTGATTGTTATTTATCACACTGTGTAGTGCTGCTGGATTGTATCAATGTCCAGACCTTTCAGCTTCACCACTGACTCAACATGTCCCTTGAGTGTGTGAAGCTCGCGGAGCCTGTAAGCGTAAAGAGAAATTTCATATGTTCATTCCCCTAATAATTAAGTCGAGAAACATGTAATGGAGATCTTTCTAGCAATATTGCTTACCTTGCAACTTCAGCTCTTCTCTTGGCCTGCTCAGCAATCTCAGACAGCTCTCTGTAACTGCTCTTGTCATTGAAAAGACTGGAAGTTTCTGGAGGCTGAAGGCCATGGAGGGTTCTCTGAGCTAGAGCCCATTGAGCTTCCCTCTCCTCTTTACCATAGTCTTTCTTGGTTGTGAAGGCAGTCTGTCATTCATTTTAAAGCAAAGTTCAGAATATACCCATAAAAAAGTTCACCCTTCAAGAACGAGAATAGGAGTTATCCTGTAAATGTACCTTGTTTTCTAGGAGATTTAGCCATGCCTTGCCACTTAAGATGTAGCGGGTAGCGAACTTCATCAAGTCAAGTGGAACATAGAAGACAACACTGTATAGCCAGATGACTCCAGCCCAACCCCAGCCAATGCCTTTGATGTTTGCAAAGCCCCAGTTAGCATAGACTGCTATTAACGTAGCAATCTGCAATGACCATAAGCTCAAATGTTATTCCATCCTTTTCTCTATATTGGAGTTGTTGGAAAGAAATAAAATGGAGAAACAAACTTACCAGCTGAGCAATAACGAAAGCAGTGACCAAAAGCAATCCAGGGCGTTCAACAAAGGACCAGCTGCGTGAACGTGTCACAAATATCAGAGCCTGGCTCACAATACTGACTTGTAGATACAAAGCAGACATCATTTCGTGTTCGTCGAGGTGTCTAACTCCAAATTTGTCCTGAAATAAAGTCAGTGATGTTAAAAATTTTAGCCAAAGCCAGAACTTAAAGTGGGGATAATAATGTATGTGTGGGCAATTCGTATGCTGCATATTCCTTACAGGGAAGAAGTGAGTTTCTTTCATTGCCCAGAAGAATATGACAGTCATCAATGCCAAGTAACCTCCAAGAACAATTCCAGTAGCAAATATCTCTTTAAGCTTCCAGCTATCTGGCAATGGAGATGGCTTCACTCTGTCCTTGGAAATTGTCATGATTGTTCCTGATAGTGTTATGAAAATCATTGTCAGATCTCCATTCTCCATAAGCACAAGCATAAAACAACAACATCAAAGAGAATTCAAGCCTTTTTGGTAGGTATATTTGTTAAGAACCTTACCGTCATTGAGAATGGCAATGATCAAAACCATGAAAGGAGAAAAGTCGAATTTCCATATCAAAGCAATGAACATGAAGCCAAACTGCATTTAGAAACATATAGAAGTTAAAATTAATAAATAAACTCATTCCTCATTGTGATGAAATATATATAACCGGTTAATTATAGTATCTACTTACCACTATACGGATAGTGATTGAGACTGCATAGATCTGTCATGAAAGAACAAAGTGATTATGGTGTTCATTTCCAAGATAGAAAGAGGAAGAGTGTAAGAATAATGCAGCAAGCAACTAACAGTGTAGTTTTTCATTCTCTGGAAAATAGCTCTGCTAGTTAAGACAGCGCTGATAATAACGCTCAATCCAGGTTCTGTCAAGACAATGTCAGAAGCACTTCTTGCAGCATCAGTAGCATCAGCAACAGCAATTCCAATATCAGCCTTCTTCAAGGCAGGGGCATCATTGACACCATCTCCAGTCATTCCACAAATGTGTTTCCTCTCTTGCAACTTCTTTACAATTTCATATTTGTGCTCTGCGAGATGAAAAAGAAGATGTAAAGGTCAAAACTATCTATTATGATATTTACGAGAACACAACTGATAACAGTGAGATGTTAAAAGAGGACAAACCTGGAAATACTCCAGCAAATCCATCTGCCTTCTCAATTAGCTCCTCTACGGGAATTGCAGCAATATTTGCATCTTTGTCTTGGCCAAGCAATGAAGCAGATGGATACATGTTTGTCCCCATTCCGAGCCTTCGGCCAGTCTCCTTTCCTATGGCAAGTTGATCACCTGAAGAGCATTACAAATAACAAGGCATTAATACTGGATATTTTGCAGAAGATAGATTTTTTTTTTTCCTGAGAAAGAACTGAATGAAATAAATTACCAGTAATCATCTTGACATTTACACCAAGATTGAGAGCTCTTCGAATGGTTTCAGCACTGTCATGCCTTGGGGGATCAAACAATGATAATAAGCCAACAAACTGCCATGGACCGCCAGCGCTTTCTTTTGTTTTCTCAGGAACTTCCTGTAAAAATAGTATAGAAGCACAAATGGGGCTTGTGAATGTTAGATGAGATGGGAAACCCCCAATGCAAAGTTTAAACATGAACAGAAGTTCTAAAAACCTGTCTAGCAACAGCCAATGAACGAAGCCCTCTCTCCGCAAACTTGTCAATAATAGCATGAACCTTCTTCTTGGCATCTTCCCTGAGACCACACAGGGACATAATCTGTTGACAAACGAAAAAAGATATACATATACATGTCACTACTAGCAAACCAGAAACCTCTCAATAATACTTGGAACAAAATGAAACATAAGGTTACCTGCTCAGGAGCACCTTTGCTTGCCCGGTGCCAATTTCCATCGGAATCAATGTAAGTCAAAGCAGTTCTCTTGTCAACAGGATTGAATGGGAAGAAGTGGACCTCTCTAATCCCAGCTCGTGCCTGCAAGAGACACAGGCAATTAAACACTTGAAATATGAAGCTAAGAAAATAAAAGCAATTGGAGTTAATTGAAAACAAGCTGAGTTACCTCTTTGGGGTCAGCAAGTGTTCCAACGATGGCAGCATCAATGGCATCCTGGTTTTCAGTCCTTGAAGCCCTTGCTGCAAGAAGAATGACATGGTCTTTTTCGACGCCCTTTGCAAAGACCTCAATCAAGCTCTTGTCAACAGTGAGTTTGTTAAGGGTAAGCGTCCCTGTCTTGTCACTGCAAAGGACATCCATACCAGCCATCTCTTCAATGGCAGTCATACGCTTGGTGATGGCACCCTGCTGAGAGAGCCTGTGGGATCCAATGGCCATTGTGACAGACAAAACAGTGGGCATAGCAATGGGGATTCCTCCAATCAAGAGCACCAAGAGGTTGTCAATTCCATCTCTATACTTGCGGTGTTGAATTGGGTACATGACGATGATCTCAACCAACATACCAATTGCAATGGAACAAATACAGAAGTTCCCAATTGCGGTGAGCACCTTCTGGAAATGCCCAACTTGGTTAGTACTGTCCACAAGGTGAGCTGCCTTGCCAAAGAATGTGTGGACACCAGTTGCAATAACAACAGCTTCAATTTCTCCTTGTTTACAAGTTGAGCCAGAGAATACTTCATCCCCAGGATTCTTTGTCACCGGAAGTGACTCTCCGGTAAGAGCAGATTGATCAATTTTCAGCGGGTCACCATCGAGAAGACGAGCATCAGCTGGAACTATATCACCTAGTTTAATGCTAATGATATCTCCAGGGACTAAAATTGCAGCTTCTTCCTCATTCCATTTACCATCTCTAAGAACCTGTAAGTTAAGTTCAAATGTAAGTTAAAGGCCTCATCAACCAAACTTTTATACAAAAACTGCAACTTTATTAACTTGATTACCTTTGTCTTGGGAGCAAGACCAGCCATAAGAGCAGCAGCAGCATTTCCAGCATTGTTTTCTTCA
The DNA here is from genome assembly GCA_022379115.2 of Bauhinia variegata. Lineage (NCBI taxonomy): Eukaryota > Viridiplantae > Streptophyta > Magnoliopsida > Fabales > Fabaceae > Bauhinia > Bauhinia variegata. Next base: position 4,880,931 of record CM039430.1, on the reverse strand, counting down.
ATGAAACTGATAGTGGAGTTGATTAACAGCAAGCAAACAATACCCACAAAGTCTTGCCAATCCGGGGGCTTCCCTTCACCATTTGCAAGAGCAATGGCCATGATAGCTGCAGCTTCCATCACCCATGACAGGGGATTCCACATGAACCCAAGAAACTTGAGGAATTTGCTTTCCTATAAAAGTTACTACCAGTCAGCAACTGCATTTTAGACAATATAATAATTAGCCATAGTGTATGGGAATTACCAACCTTTTTCTCTTCTAGCTTGTTGGGTCCAAATATCTGAAGCCTGCTGGCTCCTTCCTCTGAGGATAAACCTTCTCTGCTGCATTTCAATTGCTCAAACACTTCTTCAATTGGAATTCGTTCCTGTGAACAAGTCATATTAGAAAAATAACTTCCTTAACACATCCCTTATGAAACACTACTACTAGCATCTTCCCCATCATGAACCAGTATAAAAAGTTGATACACTTCATTCTCTTGCTTTGCATGCCTTTCATGGATGCAAAGTTTGCTTCCATTATTACAGATAAACAGACTTTCACAAATTCACATATGTTCAGGTTGATTGAATTACATTTCAAGCTCCAAAATTGTGTATTTATTATAAATAATTTTCACAAGCGTAAATATTACTACTAGTTATTATTGATTATAATTGTAATTGTTATTATCCTTCACATAAAAAATGTACATTTTTAATTTGAATAATTTTTAATCATCACCATAAAATTGTTTTGAATTAAGAATTTCAACTTGATAATAATAAAAGAAAAAACTGCATCGCTTTTGATATATGACAAGATAGATCCAAACACGCCCCTAGTAAGTTTACCCTAATCCTGATAAGTGATTAGCGTTTTCTAAGTAGCTTGGGGGCGAGAGCCAGCCCGTCACGAAAGCGTTGACTGTTGCGCCGTGACAAGCACCAAAAGTGCTGGCATCAGGTGGGACAGCAAAACTTTCTTTCCGTGTGATTGGCGCGTGTGATTCACAGGCTACGGCTACAGGTTTCGCGAACGGCTCCTCCGTAGGATGTCTATTCTTAAATACTAAAAAAAATTTAATTAAGAATAACAAGTTGGTGCTTTTTTTTTTTGATAATTTGATGAATCCAGAAAAAAGTGTGGACCCTTTAATGTCAGGGAGAGTCAGGACCGTTGAACGCGAGAGTTTAATATAAAAAAACGGTTAATCGAAAGAGCCAACTCAGAGAAATAAAAAGGCAAGAGTACCACGGAAAAGTACTTAAAATTCCTTCACCACCAAACAAGGCGCAGACATGGAGAGAGACAGATGATAGATATTAGAAAAATATACAAAAAGATGTAGAAATAATGAAACGTGTTGAACTCTATCTGATCTGTCTCTCACATGCGTTTGGATCCATCCGAGAAATACCTGGAATTAATCTGTTTGGTCGTTGAGAAAGTGAAGGAAAACCAAAAGAATCCAGCCTAGCTATCCTATACAACTTATGGGTTGTCAACAAAATCATAATCATGTTCACACCATGGGGTAGAGCAGCTATCTACATGCATGGCACCTAACTCAAAATTCTCTCTCAACTCTCATTTGTTCCTTAATTTTCTCAGAAAATTTTGCAATACAAACAGGAAATTTGTATCTGAAACCAGATTAAGTTGAGTCAACTGGTATCTAGCTAGTTCTAGTCAACTGTGCTACAAAGAGATGAGAGTTAGAAGAAAGTTCAACTTCTACCTCACTGAAAGCATAAAGCAAAAAAGGGTAACTTAGAGAACAATCAAAGATAGAGAAAAACAACCAAACTTGTCATCATGATCTCTAAGAAGCGTGAAAATACAGAATTTCTGGAGAAAATAAGCAGGAAAAGGAGAGAGAATGAAGGGAAAATACCAGATCAACAGTTTCGTTCTTGATCTCCTCGAGGCTGATAGCAGCTTTGTCTCCCCCCATGGTTTTTCAGCTTGGGAGAAAAAACCAGAGAGAAGAGAGTATGGAAACGATGGATAGTAGCAGAGAGTGAATTCAGCAGAAGAAAGGAGGAATGGTTATTGAATAAGAATTCTGTATCCCAAGAAAAAGCTTTTAAAGTGGAGAAGCAGAGGAAGATAATATGAATTCGGCCCCCAAGCCAAGGCTCTGTTTTTATACTAGACACTAGACTAGACAATAAAGGGAGAGAGCCTCTCCTCTCAATTAAGAGTCCCGGCGTACAAGTCTCTTTCTCTTTCTCTCTCCTATTACCGGTGACTTGTCGGTTTCTGCTGATGCTAGTGCCTTGGGGTTCAAAAACCTCTCACCCCATTACGGGTCCACATCTATTTTATTTTATTCTTGAAGGGGGAAGTCTATATATATAATAATAATATATTTTTATTTAATTATAAGTACAAAATTCATTTCTATGGCTTAACTTTTCACAAATCACCTGATTTTTATTATGCCAAATTTAGGAGGTTTCTTATATTTTTTTCCTAAAGAAATCATTAAAGTGCTTATCATTTCTGATTTATCTCTCTTTTAGGTTGATTGATAATTAATTATCCCTCTGTGGTTAATTTAATAATAATGATAATAGAATTTTTTATGTGGATAATAATAGATTTAAGATTGTTCATATGATAAGACGCATCTGCAATTTTATACAAAATCCGGCAGTGAAGGTGGAAGAGATTGTGATAGTAAACATCAAGGAACTTATTTTATATCTTTTCAATAATAAAATCTGAAATTTTGTTTTTTTAAATTATTATCGAGAAATCTAATACAGTTAAATAGGTCGATTTGTTAAATTATTGTAACTTAAAAAATATATTAAATCGTGTAATACCTCCCAGTTCCCAATATATAACCCATTAAAATTTTGCGCTACTTTAGTTAAAACTAAAAATACTTATCTGGTCTATAAGATATTTGAAATTTAAGATAGATTGATCCTCTTTTGGTTTAGATTAGCAATGATAATCTCTCATAAGATAAGTTTCATAATTTCATTTCTTCAATATACTAAATTTGAAAATTTTAAGATATGTTTATTTAATTTAAAATACATATAACAATATGAGTTTTTATATTTGAGTTTTTTCTTTTTTCCGCCTAAAATTTGCTCAATTATCTTTCAACGAATTGGGACCACTCTAAACATGTTAAAGGAACTTGAACCGTATCAATGCACATGATAGACTTCTGTATCTATAATCTATATCTTATATTTGGAAATAATAATATCTATTAATAACAATAATAAGGAAAAAATAAATAAAGGATGTTAGAAGAGAGTATTATTTAATATTTACACACCGTGAAGCATATCAAAAGAAAATTGGGAATTGACTTTAATCTGTGTGGGCCCCTCAAGAATAGAAAGTCGTCGCACCTAGGCAACTGAAAACTAGCCATTTCTGTTTTTCTATGCACAATGATAGAGGCCGTGGCCCCTCTTTCCTTTACTTTTGTAAATAATCGGATAAATTAAGAAACTGAATTATTATAAATCTTTGTTTCTAATATAAAAATAAAAATAGATTTAAAAGTTTAATTTGATTAAAAATATATATGAAACTAGTTTTATTTTTTTATGAAAATTATATGTATTTATTTAACTGTGTTGGTTATACGTTAGTTTAATTAAAATTTAAATATTATCGTATAGTCCTACTATCACTACGATTTGAAGTAACTTTTGGACCGTTGAATCTGAGGTTCCACGCTTTTAACGGCTGCATATTTTACATTATAATTATATGGCCACCGTCCGATCAGATGCGGACTATCTTCATCGATGGCTTAATCCTTAATGCCCGGTGGTGGCCATTAATAAGCCGCCAAATAATTTTTAATATGTTATTTTATTAAGAAAAATAAAGAAAGTGAGTTATCTGGCCAAAGGAGAATAGCTGCGCACAGAATGCATTCAAATTTGGTCGTGTCCACTTTTTTGACTTATAATCACTTTTACATTTTTCCATTTTCTGAATGAAGTTTTAATTGCTGGTTTGGAACACTATGTTATGTTCCATGTGCGTGTGTGTTTGGTAAAATTGATACTAAGTTTTTCAAACTAAATTTTTCATGTCATGGATATTTTTTTTTTTTTTTAAAGAAAAAAGATAGCTTCAACTTGAACAAGGTTGGTAAAAATAGGAATCTAATCATATCAGATTATTTTCAACATCTGAAAGGAAGTTGGATTTTGACTAAACCACTTCTTAGTCCTTTTTATTTATTTATTTATTTTTTTAAAAAATAGCATGCAGTCCAAGCATATTCTCCATTCAGTGGTTATCCAAAATGTTTGTACATATGCTTCTTTATAAAATGATATATAATTTTAATAATTTTATCTATTCTTATCTAAGCCTATTTTGTTAAAGTGAAAAATAATGTGAATATTCTCACATAAAAAAATAATTTGAATATTCTAAATCATCTTAAAGGTAAATTTAATTAGATATTTTTTTGTTTGAAAATTAAGTATTGTTAATATCTTTTTATGAGAGCGTATTGTTAAGACTTAATCTTTTTTTTTTTTTTTTAAAGAATATATCGGTGAAAAAGAACATGCAGTGACACCGACAGGCTTGAGAAATACGAGGTTCCACGTGCAACTAGAACTGTATAACCATTAAAATACCTTTAAAATATCAGATAAAAAATAACTCTAAAATATTTCTATGCAATAATGAAATCTTTATCATGATTGGGGCTTTTTTTAATGCGATGCATATATATGTGTTTACATTACAATAAATATAATATACATTTTTTTTTTTTTTAGAAAACTGTCGTATAAAAGTACACATATATATTTAAGCCATCAATATTAATACTATAATTGATAATCACATAAAAAAAGCAGTTAATAAAAAATAATATTATAACTAATAAAAATAAAAATTCTTCTCACATTAAAAAATAAAATTTTTCAAAATTTGATATAGATACTAAAATGAATGAGTACTGACTGATATATAGTATTTTCACTTACGCTGGTTTCTCTCTGTTCAGTTGCTTCTTCGGCATCTATTAGAATACTTCCCTAAGTCAACACACTATATATAAAAATAATAATATGCATTATTTGTTGCCTTGGAAAATAAAAATAATATCTGGATTTTAATTATAAGACGATTTTTTAAAAAAAAAAAATTTAATTTATAAAATAGTGTATTAAAAGATTAAAAAAATTATATCTATCTTTTTATATTAAAAAATTTCTATGTCTATCCAATATATATAAATTTCGTTATAGTATATCTTTCATGATGAATCGATTTAGTTTTGGAATGGGCAGTAAGTCAGTAATTACCTTGTAATTTGGTAAAATATTGGAATGAGATTAATGATTAAATGAACCTAACTAGCCCCATATATAATATTACGCAATGTTTTATTTTATAAGAGTTTGAATACGTATGAATTAATTAACCAAGGGTAATTATTTAGGCATGTACACACTGTAGCTGTTGATTCTTTCCAATTCAAATGATTAAAATAATAAGTCTGTCAATGTTTCTTCAACACGTTCTCTAGCAAGTGGGCATTCACACAACTATACCTTAGCTTAATTTCTTACCAACTCCCACTCTCCTTCTTTCTTTGAATCCTCCACTTTCACCCATCCAAATGGGACCCTTTTTTTTTTTTTTTATCTTCAATAAACTTAAAAAAAAAAAAAAAAAAACTCGTTAGACTATCACATAATTACTATATATTTGCGGTTTGATAACAAGAACAAAATCATTTTTTAAATTATTAAAATACATTTTTCATGCATCAAACTATATATATATATATATATATATATATATATATATATATATATATATATATATATATATATATATAATACAACGACCCTGCCAATTTGCAACGGTAAACGGGGTGTGCCACTAATAAGTGTTCTTTATTTGATTATTTACTCAATCCTAGCTGTTGATTAATAACATTATTATAACATAATAATTCATAAAGGATCTAAATTATGGATATAAAAAAGAAGAATTTGACTATTTAAACTTTAATTTTTCTAGAAGATTTGTGATTACCAAATAACATGATTATATTATGTGAATATGTGCACTTGCATAATATAAATAAGATAGACAAACATTTTGGAAATCGATGAATTAAAAAAATCATTCAATCAATATAAACAGAAGAGATATGCGTAGATCATCATTCACGCTTTATTTTGTTGATGGTTACCAATAATTTTAATTTCTCGCAACTTGTCAATCAAATGACAAATGTTTTTCCTTTTAATTTTATAGGGGCTTCAAGAACCGACAATTATTTGACGTATTTGGCATGCGACTATTTGGTTATTCACTTGTATAACATATGGTCAAAGTGTTCGTGCTGCTCCCTATGGACAAGTTCCATTTTTTAGAACTCAATTTCGCTTTCACAAACCCATTTAATTGCATAAATTCAACTTTATCCTTCCTACTTTATTCTTATTTTATCCTTCCTATTCTTTGTCTTAAGTTGGAGATTAATATATATATATAGTCAATAATAGATAGGGATTAAAGTATATACATATTCATGAAAACAAAAACGTAGAAATCAATGGTAGTAATTATACAAGAATGATTTTTTTTGTCTCAAAGGCTATCGATTTTGCAGCAAAGAAGATCCAGAAAGATACCCCCTCCGAAGCATGCAGAAGATAGAGGCCAGGGGAGAATAATGAGTCAATTATTGGGTATGACAAATTAAGTATGAGTCAATGTAATGTAATGTAATAATAGAAGCCCCTCTATGTACTTTGCCGATGTAACTATACACTTGAGTTAGACCACTAGTGCTATCTATGGCTAGCTGCTTAATAATGCCCATTCTGATAAAGTGTTATAAAACTTCCTCAATTATAGTTTGCTTAAAGATTTCTCTCTGAACCTCACGCATGAAGATAGAGTCAAAATTTTCAGCAGAAACAGTTGAATTATTTGGGTTTGCCTTCACACGCTAACATGCATGGTGTGTAAGCATGTGAGCTGTGACATTTTACCAGATGTCCAAAGGAGTACACAGTGCAAGTGGTGTGTCGTTCACTAGCAGATTGAATCATGTCCTTCACTATTGAGGTTTTGCAGTTAATCCAACTCAACGTAAGTTGTCTTTGGCAAAGGAAATTATATTGGAAGCCATAGAGAATTTATTGGCACCAAAAAGCAAGCAGCCAAAATTTTCAGGTGATTGCTTTGCACCCACTCATTTGTGTCTCCCTTTTTCCTTATATATAGAAGATTCCTAAATTTGGGTATGGTTGGTTTAGCCTAATAAAAGAGACTGCAGCATCATAGATATCCCTTGCTTTGTCAGGAGGATACTATGACTGAAATGCTAGTTTCCTGTTTCAAAATATTGGTGATTGTGGAAACCACTCAAATTTACTTTTGCTTTCAAGTACATATGCTTGTGTGGTGGGCTCCACAATATTTTCAAGCCTTTTGCTTCCTTTGTATCATTACGGGAAAACTGATAATGTCATATCACAATAAGAACCAATATTTGCAGTTGACCCAAAAGTTACACGACGGCATGGACTCATTTCACGGCTGAAAAAGGCCATGAGATACTCCTGGTGCAATTGCCTTCAAGCCAATTCTATTGGGCCTAAGTACACTTCTATTCCAAGAAGGCTTATCTAACGGGCCATTTTTCTCATATCCTCTTTTAACACCCACCTCTTTTGTTTTCGCACTCCATCGACATTGGGGGTGTTAAAAGAAATCAACTGTCCAAAAGTCTTGAATCCATGTCCGGGGATTCGTTTTATAAGGAGCACAGAAAATAAGTTGTCCGTGCTGTGTCATGTGATTTTGGAATAATAAATAATTTAAATTTCTAATTAAAAAAATCTAATATATTTATCCAATAATTAAAAGAAAGAATATGCACATTCTTTTATCCTTACACTTATCTTCTCCTCCATTTTCGTCCATTTAAATTCGTGCACAAGAGTAATGAAAAGTGAGCAATAATGCAAATAGCATTATTCTGAGCTTCTAGTTTTATCCAAGAAACACAGGGTTTATTAACTCGTCACTCGCCAGTAGTCTAATAATCAGCGGTTGGCAGGAAAAGAGAGTGTGAATAGAATTTAGAAAATGGCAACAACAATAAAAATCTTTAGTCGAATAGAACAACTGAATAACTTTATAATAGGTTTCTATTTAGATTTTTTTTTTCTTAAAAAAAAGAAAGCTCGTAGTCAAATATTTTCTTGCAAATTATTTATAAATTTTAAAATTATGCCAAATTTTCATATAAATTGTTTGATTATTTAGTCAATCTTTAGATTAATTTTCACCACACATTTTTTTTTTTTTTGGGTCAAATTTTTATCATATGTTCGATTATATAGGTTCTCTGATACAAATTAGCGACTGTACTCTTCCAAATCATTTGGGCATTTTTCAATTTTCCCCCATTATTATCATTAATATTATCAATGTAATAAGGATTTTAATACATCATATACTAAAGGCTACACAACTATGATTGATAGACATAGAAGTGACTACTTCTCTTTATTTCTAAATGAAATGAAATATAATAAAATTATTAATTTTCTAGAATGAAATATCTCTTTTTCTTATAATAACATAGATTATTATTATTATGAAAAGGTGATCGACTATGCTTTGCCATTTCTGAGCCAAAAAACAAAGAAGAGAAAAAAGGAACTAACAAGCATTATTCATTCAGAAATTCACATATGGGGCAGATTGAAAGGGCCATGTTAATTAATGATATATCATGTAAGTAAAACATACTAATTATATATTATTTTACTATTTCCATTGAAATACACCTAAAGAAATTACTACAAAAAAGGGTTAAAATTAATAGTGGCACAATAAATTATTTATTTTAAATTTATGGCTTATACAAAACACTTAATTATGTCAAGGACACATTATTATTATTATTATTATACTTTGATAAAAAGAAACCAACTATTATAATAAAAGTTTCAAACATGTGAATAACTTGTTTTATTTTTTTTATCTGATTTTATTATTTTGGTCGTATAACAAGAGCACAATATATTGAGAAAAAGAATAAAATTAATGGCAAAAATAAAACTTATAATATAATATCTTTTAAGTGACATTAGATTCAATAAATATTTTGTTTTAAAATGTATGTTATTTTTGACAAGTATATATATATATCTATCTATAATTTTTTTTTTTTGACTCATGTCGAAATACTATAAACCTTTCAGATTTTTCCAGCAAACCAAAGGCGGTTGTGCCCACATGTAAATAACACCATCTCTCTTCCCAAGTACTCTTAGCTAAATTGGGAAACATTGCTCACCACTCGTTTTATGCCTCTGAACCCTTTCTGCTCTCATTTCCTGCACTCTCTTTCGTCTAAAACCTTTCTGTTTAGCTTCTGATCACTTCCTGGATTCCTTCTGCGTAGTGGCTTCTTCGTGTTCATTCATGGGTTGAACAGAAATTTCTATTTTCTGGGTAGCCAAATGGAGTGGGACAGCGACTCTGATCTGAGCGGGGACGAGGACGAAATCTTTCCGCACAACGATGATGGTCCTCTTCCCTTTCCTGTTGAGAATTTGCTTCAAACGGCTCCATGTGGGTTCGTCGTCACTGATGCACTGGAGCCGGACCATCCAATTATATATGTCAACACTGTCTTCGAGATGCTCACTGGGTATCGGGCAGAAGAAGTGATTGGTCGTAATTGGTTAGTTTTTCAGCTCATGTTTATTTAATCATCCGCCTTTTCTTTTGCTTTGGTTTTTCTTCATGTTTAATGATTAGGGGAGCTACATTCTCTGTGGACTAGAATGGGGTTTATTATCCTTTCTATTTTCGGATATCTAATTATTTCTTGTTGGACTTATAAATATGAAAATTTGCACTGAATTTGGTATTTGGTGTAGGTTCGATCAGATATTAGGTTAGGTTTAGATTTTGTTTAGGCTGAACATTTTCAACAATATGATGCTGGCTTAAAACCCTAGCCCTTTCCTAGTGTCAGAAAACGTTGAGAGTTAATTTCCTATGCTTTTCCTAGATTATTAATTGAAGAATTGCTTATGCATATGCAACTTTCTATATTGGTGAATATGCTAGGAACAAATACTGCCTCAGCTGTTCTGTACAGGTTCTGAACGTCATTTCTAGAGGTTTTATGGCATGGCAATTTTCTGTAGGGTTTAGATAAGCGTAAGTCTGGTTTAGTTAGGGTTGATGTGATTTATAAAAAAAGAAAAACCCACAGGCAAGTATACGTGAGAAGTGAAGTTGGCTTAGTAGAGTCCCTTCCGAGCACTAAGAGCGCTGACTTTCTCATGTTATCATGTATAGGGTTCCAATCCAACTCCTCCCCAATACACACAAATTGTGTTCCCCTCCTATTTGCGGGAAAAAAAAAAAAAAATTACAAACATACGTGAGATATTTTTTGTTGACCATCAAGTCTATCACACTAAAAGGGGGTGAATAGCATGGACATGAAAAAACTGTTCTGTGAGTGCTTGAGGATTAAGGAACATGATGAGGTACCTTATAGTAGTTCTTTAAATTGTACATCTTTAAGCACTTCCTTAACTTCATACTGATATTTTGAACTCTAGCAATGAAGAATATTGAAATTCTGAAGGCTATATGCTGCTTTTTGCTGGCTTAGGTTATTTATATGTGCTCATTGGACTTCAGTGTGGCAGTTATACGTCTTATCCTTTTTGTAGGATAGTCATTAAACAGTTTCTTATGCTTGAAGATCACTATAGTTTTCCTTGTTAAATTGATTGTGCTGCTGTGGATATTTTAGTCATGAAGTTGGGTTTTACATACTGCTCCTTCTTCACATCAAGAATTGGTTGAAAAATATTCGTGACCCTCTATATGTTGGTCCTTACTACAATTGAAATGGTAGATTTACGTGATGCTGCAATGTTTAAATTGTATGTATTAATCATTTTGGTTATGTATACCATTTGAATAAGAGGAACATGCTCATCTTTGGTAAAGAGATTAAGGAAGCCTGTTCTGTCTTAAAAGGTCTATTAAGGTAATTTCCAACGTCGGAATTGAATAACTGATGTGGAATCAGCAATTGTTATGTTAGTCCAGTTGTTTCTCCTATCCTATCAAGACATTGTCACTTGTGCAGTAGATATATTGTTAAGATTAATGTTTAAAAATCTTGTTGGGTCCTGATATAATATTAAATATTAATAATGATAATGTATAGAGATTGTACTTAATATTTCCTTGCCCTTGGTTAAGCTATGTTACCTCTCCCATTTTCATCCTGTGTTATGGGGATTTTGTTGTCTTCAAGGGGTGAGGTTTCATCTTGATGGGCAGTCAGAAAGGAAGTTTCAAGAAATGTAGGATATGCATAATATCAAATTTTTGGCTTTTCTTCTTTATTGTGCGAAATTTTGATTTGACTGGATACCCTTTTGTGTATTAGTAGTGGTCCTCCATCTATTCCCATTTACTGTTATTCAAAATTCTCTTTTTTGGGGTCCTGTTGAGGATCTGGACTGGATATAAGGATGCCGTGGTTTGTCACTGCTAGCTTTTCTGTTGTAATTTATTATTTGCTATGGTGATGTCAATGCCTACCAATTCTGGCTACCTTTGAAGTTTAAAATGGGCACTTATCCCTTTTCATGTTTATTACATCAAATATGATGTCTTTATCAACTTTGGTTTTCTACTATCTGTCTGCATGACACTTTATTGCGTAAAGACCTTGTAGTTGTTATGAACATTTTTTGGTCATCAATGAATATAAGCTAATCTTAAGTACCTCAATTTGCTTGATTATTTTCTTGGTACCTCTCTCTGTAAATATTTTGAGCTACGTATGTGCTTTGTGTAAATTTAGTTGTGGTCTGTGTCTCTGGCTGTTTGAATAATTAATGCTAGAAGCATATAAATGATGGCATATTGTTTGATATACTCTTCTAAATTTCTAATACATATTTTTAATGATGGAGTATATATGTTCATATCTTTTGGAATTTGCAGGCATTATGCTTTATGATAGGGAGTAAACTTTGAGTTTGGAAGTTAAAATGAAATGTAGGGTCTACCTTGTGTAATTTTTCAGCCACATTTTGTTTATGTTTATTTATTGTTTCTTTCCTCATTGAGCTTACTTGCAAGTGAGGAAATTTAACATTATTCATTGAGCTTATTCTCTTGGACGCACAGAGACTGGCTAATTGCTAAGATTGTTAGGTTTTTTCAGAAGTTTACTTCATTAGATCCTGGCTTGTAGCTCATCAGGACCAAGGTGTACTTGGTGGCTCATATGCTCAGGCTCTATTTTATTTGCGATGTAGTCTTGACTTTCTTTTGTTCTCATGAATGTAGAATGAGTAATTTGTCTGCTGTATCAAAGGAAAATAAAGGAAAGCAAAGAGGGCAGAAGAACCTTCTATTAGCAATGCATAGTGGCTGTTTATCCTTTCATGTTCACTCAAGTCTCTGTATCTTGGTGCTACTAATCGTATGTGGCTTTATTTTAATTATTTCAAAATATTTTGCAGCCGTTTCTTGCAATGCCGAGGACCGTTTGCTAAGAGAAGGCATCCATTTGTGGACTCATCTGTAGTTTCAGAAATTAGGAGATGCCTCGAGGAGGGTATAGAATTCCAAGGTGAGTTGCTGAACTTTAGGAAAGATGGATCTCCACTGATGAACAGATTGCGGCTGACACCTATATATGGAGATGATCAGACTATAACACATGTCATTGGAATCCAGTTCTTCACAGAGGCAAACATTGATCTTGGTCCTGTATTTGGTTCAACAATTAAGGAATCAACTAAATCATCTGATCGCTTTCATTCTATTCTTTCCTCATTGCGCTCACTTCCAGTTGGGGACCGGAATGTATCTCGTGGAGTTTGTGGCTTATTGCAATTGAGTGATGAGGTAATATCTTTCAAAATACTTGCGCGCTTAACTCCTAGAGATATTGCATCAATTGGCTCTGTCTGTAGACAATTGTACGAGCTGACAAAAAATGAAGACCTTTGGAGGATGGTGTGCCAAAATGCATGGGGCTGTGAGACTACACGAGTTTTAGAGACTGTGCCTGGTGCCAGGAGACTTGGATGGGTTCGGCTGGCTAGGGAATTGACCACTCTTGAAGCAGCCGCATGGAGGAAGCTGACTGTTGGAGGTGCTGTTGAACCCTCACGCTGTAATTTTAGTGCTTGTGCAGTTGGTAACAGAGTTGTTCTTTTTGGTGGTGAAGGGGTTAACATGCAACCTATGAACGATACCTTTGTGTTGGATCTCAATTCTAGTAATCCTGAGTGGCAACACGTCCAGGTGAGCTCTCCTCCTCCAGGTCGTTGGGGACACACACTTTCCTGTGTTAATGGCTCTAATTTGGTTGTATTTGGAGGGTGTGGAAGGCAGGGCTTGCTCAATGATGTCTTTGTGCTGGATCTGGATGCGAAGCCTCCGACTTGGCGAGAAATTTCTGGATTGGCACCTCCCCTCCCTAGATCATGGCACAGCTCCTGTACTCTTGATGGTACTAAGCTGATAGTTTCTGGTGGCTGTGCTGATTCTGGAGTACTCTTGAGTGACACTTTCCTCCTCGATCTGTCAATGGAGAAACCTATCTGGAGAGAGATACCAGTGACATGGACTCCGCCATCTCGTCTGGGCCACACACTATCTGTTTACGGTGGTAGAAAAATACTGATGTTTGGGGGTCTTGCCAAGAGTGGACCCCTGCGATTTCGTTCTAGTGATGTATTCACAATGGATTTAAGTGAGGAGGAACCGTGTTGGAGATGCGTAACAGGAAGTGGAATGCCTGGTGCTGGGAATCCTGGGGGCGTAGCTCCTCCTCCTAGACTCGATCATGTGGCCGTTAGTCTTCCAGGTGGGAGAATCCTGATCTTTGGTGGGTCTGTTGCAGGTCTTCACTCAGCCTCCCAGCTTTACATTTTGGATCCTACAGAGGAAAAGCCTACGTGGAGAATTCTAAATGTACCTGGGCGGCCCCCGAGATTTGCTTGGGGACATAGTACATGTGTTGTCGGAGGTACAAGAGCCATAGTACTAGGTGGCCAAACAGGAGAGGAATGGATGCTAAGTGAGCTCCACGAGCTATCTCTGGCAAGTTCTGTGATCTAGATATAGTGAGCGAACTGCGTGATGTAGTGAAGGGGGAATAGCATGAGGCTAGGCTCGGCTCGGCTCCTATTACAAGTAGTGAAATCATTTTGAGCAACAGGGGGCGGCAAAGATTGTTTTGGTCACTGATAACTCTTGACAAGCATTGCATTGCTCTGGTCAGAACTTTTGTATTTTAAGTGTTGTCGACAAATACAAATGCATTTTCTTGTATGGTTGGTTCTGGCCCGAGAACTTTTCAATGAGGGACATGAGGCCATGTTTGTTTTTTCTGTACCCACAATGAATTTATTCATCCTCAGCAGATTATTAGTGTCTGATAACAAACTAGGTAATAAATTAGGCTAGTTTCTTACATGATTTTCCACGTGTTCAGGTTCTGTAATCTGAACCACCAAAAAGGTTGGGGGGTGGGGAGGTTGTTCATAGTAACGTAAATGGGTCCTATGTGTAATCAAAGCTTGGATTCACTCTCCTCTTCTTTTAGAACATGTGTCAACTGACAGTCATGCGAGACAACCAACCAACCACGATTGTGAATCATTTCTTTTCTATAGCCAAAATCTACTTTTCTATTTCCCACACTTTGTCGACTGTATTGTTATTGCAGATGAACCTCACCTCAAAGGAAGCCCTGCTGTTTGTATGTTTTTATTTCTGAGATTTGGTCAGAAAAGAAAAAAGAACAATTGATATCTTTTAGTTTTGTTGAAATATTTCATAATTTCTTGTTTATATTAGGACTATCATATCATACTTTAGGGAACTAAACAAGGAGTCATTGTCCTCAGGTGGTTTTTATTTTCAAACTCTAACATCATTGTTTTCTCGAGTGTATATGTAGAATTATTGCTTGGTCCAAAGAAAAAGAAAATCAGAGTGTACAAAGATCTAATGCTTTTGAAGACTTCAAATTGTAAGCATTGCTTTAAAAAATTTTAGGTTGAAGTCTTTTATCATTAAATAAATGTAGTATTTTTTAATGAAAATATTAAAAATGAGATATTTAAATCTAAGATGTTAATTTTTAAAGAAATTTTTAGATCTGGTTATGATTTTCAGATTAAACTTTGGATCCTTATGCACCATCCTCTCTTAAAATAAATAAACGGTGGACTAATATCTTCGGTTTTAGTCGATACTATGTGGTGCTTTAGATGGTTTTAAAAATAATATATATTTTTTCAAAATGGAGTAAAATGTATTTCTTCAATTAATTTCAAGTGGAGAACGGCAACGCAGGTTTGAAAATCAAACAAAGGTGGTAGAGTTCTCATGATGATTTTATTAAAGTATTATTATTATTATTAATTAATTAATTAAACTGAAAGCAGTAGTAATAATAAATGTACATTCTCATTCTTATCCTTAGTTTGGACAAGGAATAGAAGTAAAGTACTACTGCATCGGAAGACAAAAGATCCAAACGACCACTTGGGTAGCGTGAACTGCGCAGTTCAGTGTCCACTCTCAGCTCGCTTTTAGCTTTAGTCATAGCTACCCAGTAGTTCTCTCTCTTTACCCATCGAATCCCTCGCTTCCTCTTGAACCCAATTCCTTTACAATTTTCTCATTATTTCTCTCAATTTTTCTGCAATGACTATCAACAGGGAATCTACACCCCCACCAGTAATCGGCAAAATTGGCCCTTACACTGTTTTTATGACCCCACCTTCTACTCCCAAGCCCGCCGACGCTGTAGTAGACTCGCCCAAAAAAGTAGCGCTGCCGCCGGTTCAGCCTCCGCCGCCGCAGATTCAGACGTCGGTTTCTCAGAAATCCGCGGCCATTGCAGATGGGTCTGTTTTGGGGTTCTTCAAGAATGCTGTGACTAAAGTGCAGACTGGTAGGTAGTTATGAATACAAAATGGTGGGAGTGCATGAATTATGTTGTTTGGTTAAAGAGGGAAAAAGTGTTGAAATGTATGACATTGGAGATTTAGATGTGTGTTCTTTGCTCTTATTTTCGATGATATTAACATGTACTCGAGTAATGCCATTTTAACTGTTTTTAAAACAAAATAGAAAAAAAAAAAAAAGAGCTACTTTTTGTTGTCTAAAAGACACAGAACTACAGAGTATTAGTATTTGAATGATTCCTTCCACTTGGATTTAGTATATAGTCGGTTTGATTTTTGGTTACTAGGATTTTTTTTGTACATGCATTTGTTTTCCTCGTTTCCTTTTTTGGTCGTTACTAAGATTCTATTTATTTTCATTGTACAGCTCACTCAAGTTTGGATGATCATTTGGCACGATGGTTTGGACTGAATCAGTCAAAGTATCAATGGGCTCTTGATGATTACTATGAGAGGAAGGGAATGGTGAGTACCGAAGAGCAAAGTTTCCTATTTCCTATACGTTTAGCAATTTTTGCTTTTCTTTGGCATTTGAGCTTTGGAATTTGGATTTTGTGTTTAGTTGAGTAACGAAGAACAAAGGCATTCTGGGTTTATTCTTGACTTGCTAGAGAGTGTTATGAAGTTGTACAGTGTTGTTTGGCATATGTTGATGTTTTCACTGTTATATTACTAAGGTTGTCTGAGGAATCTTCGGTTTGGGGTTGGTAGATATTTTAGCTTCTAAGTTGTTTTTGCTTTGGGCTATGACTTCTATTATTCAGTTCGAAAATTGGTTAGATAAGAGCTTCTTCCCCGGTTCTTTCTGCTTTTACAAAATTAGACATTTTTATTGTTTTTGTTTCTGGGTCATCATTAGAATGGATACTTGATTAATGAGCGTGCCAAATATGAACCTTGTGTACGATTTTGGTTTAAGTTGCAAAAGCCAAGATGGTGGTGAATTACAATTTGGATTCTGATGCAAGTTTGAAAGTAGAAAAGAATTATTAGGGAGAGAAGAGGTTATATTTTTCCTCTAGATGCTCCTCAACATTGAGATCCTCTATGAACACCAGAATCCCTTTTGCTCCTCTGTGAAATTGTTGCTTGCCTTCTTTATTCCCGATTTATCATGTACTAGATCTTCCATTGCTAGATGTAGAAATTGCAGTTGTGTTATATACTATGAAGATTATCAGGAAACTTGACCTTGTCTCTACTGGCTTCTTTTCTTAGTTATCTTGAATTCTGTATGAGGTCCACATCTTGTTCTCTAGCAGCTGTGCAATTTGATTTTTAATATGGTTACGAACATATGTTTGATCTATAGCATTATTAGTGCACGTGTGTTTCATTTTTTAGTCTTATTGGCTTCAGGAAAAAGGAGATGTTAAAGTGAAAGAAATATCAAGCAAAGTACAGAGTGTTTAACAAGCCTTGATCTGGTAATTTCTTGCTATGCCATACATTGTGTTACTTCTGTAATTCTTGGTAGATCTTCCTTAACTTAGCATTTGGTGTTGGTATGCAGGGTTTAAGATAATTGAGGTGTGAAGACTCTCGTTTTGAGTATATCTATACCTTGCATGTGATGTGGAGTGGAACAAATGCTTATACGTCAAAAAGTTCTTTGATCAATATCCATTTCATCTCCTTCAATGTTTCTCCTGTTACATCCGTCTCTGATATGCGACAGAACCTGTAATCCTAGTATCAAGTTATGTCTCTAGGGGAACTCGTTATTCTTGTATCGTATTAAACAACCTCTCTATTTATGTTGGAGTCATGTTTTTGAGTTCTCTATCTTGTAACTCTTGATATGTACTTGTACTACTTTACCACCAAAAAGGGGAAAAATTATATTGCCTTTAAATATGTCAGATATTGCCCCGTTTCCTTAATAACGACAGCTTGTTATCTTCTAGTAAGCTTCGTAAGTTGTCCCACCTATAAGTTTCTTGAGATAATGACAGATTACAAAAAAAAAAAAAAAAAAAAATCTCTCGTTTGGTCAATTAGTTGCTTTCGTATGCGCGTTTGAGTTCCCTGTCACAAAAGAAAGTGATATAATTTTCTGCTTATTCTTAAAATCTCGTTGACACGAAGGTTGCAACAAAAGTTGAATGATAACGTTGCATCTGTCTTGAGGTTACAACATTTGTAATGGAGAAATCTAAAATCTAAAATTTTGTGTTCTTCGTCAGAGGTTTGAACTTATTTACTCCTCACTGGCCGGCCGAATCAGACAAATGTAGCATATTCATGGAATCATAGTAATATTAACACACGCTTCTGCTGATGTAGA
This sequence comes from Bauhinia variegata, assembly GCA_022379115.2. Classification (NCBI taxonomy): domain Eukaryota; kingdom Viridiplantae; phylum Streptophyta; class Magnoliopsida; order Fabales; family Fabaceae; genus Bauhinia; species Bauhinia variegata. The sequence continues at coordinate 4,862,634 of CM039430.1, read as the reverse complement.
CTTTATATCCTCTTTATTGTCTACAACACATTTGCTTTTATTATAAGTTCAAGCTGCTTTTGCTTCTTCCTCCACTTGGCTTCTCACTATAAAACTTTTCAATTCTTATCTCCTTAACAATGTCAAGCCCAGAGGGGGGAGTATCAACTGGGGAGGCAGTTGGTTTTGTTGCTGGAGTGGGTAGGATTTCAACCTCCGATTTCTATTTTTCTTATATTGTTATGTCGATTTTGGTTGTTCTTCGCTAGTTTTTATCACAAGATTTCTAATTGAATCCTTAATTACTGCAGTTGTGATTTTCGTGAAGATTGTTATTTTGGTTGTGGTATGCCGGGAAAGGGCTAAGATACGCAGCAAACCAGATAGTTCAGACCTAAATTTTCCAACCTTGACCATGGACAAGTTTCTGAATGATATGGAAAGAGAGAAGCCAATCAGATTTACTTCTCAGCAGCTAAGGATTGCAACTGACAACTACTCTAACATGCTGGGCTCTGGAGGCTTTGGAGCAGTGTACAAAGGGATATTTAGTAATGGAACCATTGTAGCAGTGAAGGTTCTATATGGGAGTTCTGACAAGAGAATCGATGATCAGTTCATGGCAGAAGTGAGTACAATTGGAAGAGTGCATCATTTTAATCTAGTCCGGCTATATGGATTTTGCTTTGAGAGGCACCTTAGAGCGCTGGTTTATGAGTACATGAGCAATGGCTCGCTTGACAAGTATTTGTTTTGTGAAAACAAGATGTTAGGATTTGAAAAGCTTCATGAGATTGCAGTTGGCACGGCCAGAGGCATCGCATACTTGCATGAAGAGTGCCAACAAAGGATAATTCACTATGACATAAAACCAGGAAATATACTCTTGGATCGTAAATTCTTTCCGAAAGTTGCTGACTTTGGTTTAGCCAAGCTTTGTAACAGAGACAATACTCATATAACAATGACAGGAGGGAGGGGGACTCCTGGTTATGCAGCACCAGAGCTTTGGATGCCATTTCCTATAACTCACAAGTGTGATGTTTACAGCTTTGGAATGCTATTGTTTGAAATTATAGGCAGAAGAAGGAACCTTGACATCAGCCTTCCAGAAAGCCAAGAATGGTTTCCAAGGTGGGTTTGGAAAAAATTTGATCTTGGACAAATGGGTGAGCTAATAATAGTATGTGGAATAGAGGAGAAGAATAGGGAGATTGTAGAGAGAATGGTTAAGGTAGCTCTCTGGTGTGTTCAGTATAGGCCTGAGTCAAGACCATTGATGAGTGATGTGGTGAAAATGTTGGAAGGCTTAGGGGAAATCCCAACACCTTTGAACCCTTTTGAGCACATGATGAATGGGACTCATCTTGCTTGTCCAGTCCAAGCAGCACAGACCTATACAAGTCTTGATTCCAGTTCTGCTATAACGACAACTAAATCCAGCATCTTATCTGCTACTCCTATCATGAGGAAATATGAGATTGAGCTAGCCTCTAGCTAGGGAGAAAGGAGAGAATCTCTTACTGAAATGGAAGCTTTCTGTTAATTAGAGATTAAATGGATTGTGAAATATCTTCCTTTCTATTAATCCGATGTTGTTCTGTGTTTACGTGTTCCATTTTCCCCTAAATTTTCTGGGATAAATGTAAACTTAGATTAAGCAACACGATTCAAAGAAGCAACCAAAACACAAATATAAAGCGCCTAAGATTTTGGCATTTTACACACACATATCCTTGAGATGATGATGGTTTATAAAATTATAGTCCTCAGTAAGGAACTAGGTGGAGTTGAGTACTACCTATTTCTTTTAGTCCCATTTGTTTAATTTAACATGGAAATTTCCTCTTTATTGCATCTGAATGAGCATGAGGCGACTTTTCATAGAGGGAGAGGAAATTGACAAACGATTGGATGTAGGGACCCTTTTGAAAAAGCTTTTCTATACAAGTCAGATAACTACCATTTGAACTTTGGAGTGTTCCCTACGTCAATGGATAGTGTGAGACAAAAAGTAAAACATGATCTGAGAAGGAAGTTGAACAAATAAAACATTATAGCAATATTAAACTATTCTCCTTCCCTCTCCGAACCCCATTTGAGCCAAATCTCCCAAATAAGGGAGAGGACAGGTTTAGTCCTCTTCTATCATTTCATCTTTTGATAAATGGGATTACATGTGGATGGGGTTGTTATTGCCATCAGCTCAAGTAAGTTTAAAGCTTTGGTTGATTAGTTCTTATTCTTCTTCTGTCTGGAATGGAATGGTTCTCTAGTTATTTTTATGTCATATCATTTTTTATCCAATTCTTTCATGTTGCAGTTATAGTTGCTGTGCTCATATTGATTATTGTTGCGGCATGTCTGCTAAGGGCTCGTAAGAAATCTAGTTCAGATACAGAATCTCCAGCATTCACCATGGATGAATTTTTGAACAATATGGAAAGAGAGAAGCCAAAAAGATTAACCTTTCAGGAGATAAAGCTTGCAACCAATGACTTCTCTCACAAGTTGGGATCGGGAGGCTTTGGAGAAGTCTATAAAGGAATTTTGACTACTGGAACCATTGTGGCAGTCAAGGTTCTACGCCAGAGTTCTGATACGAGAGTTGACCAGCAGTTCATGGCAGAAGTGGGAACAATTGGAAGAGTTGATCATTTCAACCTAGTTCGGCTCTATGGATTTTGCTTTGAAAAGGAACTGAGAGCTCTAGTTTATGAGTATGTAGCCAACGGCTCCCTTAACAAGTATCTGTTTCAAGAAAACAAAACCATAAGATTCAAAAAGCTACATGAGATTGCTGTTGGAACAGCCAAAGGAATTGCTTACCTGCATGAAGAATGCCTACAACAAATAATTCACTATGACATAAAACCAGCAAATATTCTCATAGACGAGAATTTCTGTCCCAAGATTGATAATTTTGGTTTGGCAAAGCTACGTAACAGAGAGATAAGTCATATGACCATGACAGGAGCGAGAGGGACTCCTGGTTATGCAGCACCAGAGCTTTGGATGCCATATCCAGTAACTTACAAGGTTGATGTCTACAGTTTTGGGATGCTGTTATTTGAAGTTATAGGTAAGAGAAGGAACTTTGACATCAACCTTCCAGAAAGCCAAGAGTGGTTTCCAAGGTGGGTTTGGAAAAAATTTGATCTTGGACAACTGGGGGAGTTAATGATAGTCTGTGGAATAAATGAGAAGAATAGAGAGATCGAGGAGAGGATAGTGAAGGTAGCTCTTAGTTGCATTCAGTATAGGCCTGAATCAAGACCTTTAATGAGTGCTGTGGTGAAAATGTTGGAAGGTGCAGTGGAGATTCCAAAACCTGCCAACCCATTTCAGCACATGATGGATGGGACTGGTCCTTCTAAACCAACCCCATCCAGCAGAAACTTATAGCACTATTAGTTCTGGTTCTCAAGTGATGGAAACCGAATCTAGCATTTTATTATCTTCTACTCTTATCATGAGAAAGCATGGCATTGAAATAGCCTCTAGCTAGGGAGTTGAGGTACTACATCTTTGTAATATGTATATTGGTCTTTTCACTTATGAATTTGACTCAGAGACAGCGGCTCTTTTTGTCACTAAAAACGTACACAGTTTCAATAATGAATAAGATGCAATAGTCTTGGTTTCCACTAACTTGATTTCATTCTCTTTCTGAATTTCCATGTATCTCTTTGACATTCACCAAGAATAAACGACCAATACAAACATTCTACTTGAATAGCTACCAAAATGCTCAGACTAGGCTGGAGACCATATCTAATGCATTTGTTTACGTTTAATTTATGGCTGAAGAGCAATTTGCTGGTGAACAATCAAGCTAGCTGCTCTAGTATTTTTTATTTTTTTTTTCTTTCTTTCTTTCAAGGATATAAAGGAATTTCATCCTAATTGGATTACGCAGACCAATTTTGAGCGTAGTTTCCTAAGTCAATAATCTCTGAAAATTATTATAATGGTGCCATTGGCCTTGGTGAGTGGTACTAGGAATCCACAATATAAGTATTTGTTGTGGGCGCTTCAGCTTACGTTTGTTTCAGGCCGGCTAGATGCCATATTCCTTCCTTCTTGTTCTCTATATCCAATTTTGCCCTCTTCTTCACTGTTGTTCCTTAATATTACTTTTTTGCATTCTATCTACTCTCTAGCATCTGCTGATTACCGTGTTTAGAGGATGTCCTCATCAAGTGCTGACGAATCATGGGCAGAAAAGGCAGTACAAGTTGTTTTCTGGGTGATGGGTAGGATTTAAAGCTCTTGTTTCTAAAATTTTCTTCTTGTGTATATGCTTGGCTTTTAGTTTGCCTTCTGTCACGGGATTTCTGACCAAACTTCGTATTTTGCAGCTTTGCTTGGCGTACTTCTTTTCTTTGTAAACTGCTATAGAAAGCATGGAAAAAGTGGCACTAGAGTTGATTAAGACTCTTTATTTCCAACATTTACCATGAATAAGTTTCTGGATGACGTGGAAAGAGAGAAGCCGATCAAATTTACCTCCAGACAGTTCAGGACTGCAACTGACAACTTCACTGATAAGTTGGGGTCAGGAGGTTTTGGACCAGTCTATAAAGGAATTTTAAGCACTGGAACTATGGTCGCTGTCAAGGTTCTACGTGGTGACAGTTCTAACAAGAGAATTGAGCGGCAATTCATGGCAGCAGTGAGCAAAATTGGAAGAGCTCATCGTTTAAATCTAGTTCGGCTCTATGGATTTTGCTTTGAAAGGGAGCTGAGAGCACTGGTCTATAAATATATGGTCAAAAGCTCGCTTGACAAGAATTTATTCCATGGAACAAACAAGACCTTAGGATTTGAAAAGCTTCACGAGATTTCACTTGGTACAGCTAGAGGCGTTGCTTACTTGCATGAAGAATGCCAACAAAGAATAATTCACTTCATATAAAACCAGGAAATATCCTCTTGGATTGGAAATTCTCTCCTAAAGTAACTGATTTTGGTTTGGCTAAGCTTTGCAACAGAGAAAATACTCATGTGACCATGACAGGAGGGAGGGGAATACCTGGTTATGCAGCACCAGAGCTTTGGATGCCATATCCTGTAACTCACAAGGTTGATGTCTATATATTTGAGATGCAGTTATTCAAAATTATAGGTAGAAGGAACCTTGATATCAATCTTGCAGAAAGCCAAGAGTGGTTTCCTAGATGGGCTTGGAAAAAAATTGATCTTGGACTAATGGGAGAGCTATTAATAATCTGCGGAATAGAGGAGAAAAATAGGGAGATTGCAAAGAGAATGGTGAAGGTAGCTCTTTGGTGTGTTCAGTATAGACCTGAATCAAGACCTTTAATGAGTGTTGTGGTGAGAATGTTGGAAGGTGCAGTGGAGGTTCCAAAACCTTCAAACCCTTTTCAGCCATATTGGAAGGGCTTGTCCTGCTTTACCAATCCATTCTGCCGAAATCTTTAGCACTCATGATTCTGGTTCTGCTATGACACCAACCGGATCTAGCATTTTAAGTGCTACTCCTATCATGAGAAAACATGAAATTGAAATGGCCTCTGGTTAAATGAGGAGTCATTTCTTCTCTATCTTCCTTGATTATGGTTATACTTCTTAGACATTCTGTCACTTGATCAATCAATAAAATTATTCTCTTGTTCAATGAATTTAAAGTACAAAAGAAAGAAAAGTAGTTTCAGTATGAAACAACAACCTTCATACTGATTTCATATATCTAGATGGATTTTTCAATCTCAAGAGTTTTGTTCATGGATTTGGAAGGGGGTTGTTTGGAAGATTCTGTCAACCACTCTGAACCATCTGAATCTTCTTTGCTTCCGCTTGCAGTCAAATTTGGTTTCCCAGAAACCAAATGCTGAAAAGGAAATGGTGGTGGAGGAATTTCTGTGTCACCCTCTAACATCTTCACCACAGTACTCATTAGAGGTCTATCATCTGGCAGAGGTTGAACACACCACAAAGCCACCATTAACATCCTCTCTGCTTTCTCTCTGTCCTTCTCTTCAATTCCACAAAGCGAAAGCATCATTTCTAATTCATTATTTTCAAACATATCCCATGTCCATCTCGGAAACCATTGTTGTGATGAATTGTAACTACAATCAAAATGCCTTCTCCTCCCCACAATTTCAAAAAGAACAATACCAAAACTATAAACATCACACTTATGAGTCACTGGTTCAAGCTTCCACAATTCTGGTGCAGCATATCCCCTGGTTCCTCTGAAGTGTGTCATAGCTACATGACTGCTTTCTCTACTGCAAAGTTTTGCCAGGCCAAAATCTGCTACTTTTGGATCAAAATTCTTGTCAAGAAGGATATTCTCTGGCTTTATATCATAGTGAATTATCCTTTGTTGGCATTCCTCATGCAAATAAGCAATTCCTTTAGCAGTTCCAACGGCAATCTCATGAAGCTTACAAAGATCAGTTTCTCTGTCTTGGCTGCTAAACAATAACTCACTCAGAGACCCATTTTCCACAAACTCATAAACAAGAGCTCTCATATCAGAGTGAAAGCAGAAGCCATAAAGTCTAACAAGATTGAAGTGATAAGTTCTTCCTATGGTGCTCACTTCTGCCTTGAACTGCTCCTCAATTCCTTTATCCGCGTTCTTGAGAACTTTTACTGCTACTTTCTCTCCATCTGACAATTCACCTTTGTAGACATCACCAAAACCACCAGAACCCAATATCGTAGAGTAACTCCCTGTGATTTCTTCAAGTTGCTCAGGTGAGAATCTGATCGGTTTTTCTTTATTCATGTTGCTGAGGAATTTTTCCATGGTTGCAAACTCATGATGTGATGGTATTGCTATTGCAATTTCTGGGACTGAAGGAATAGACTTGGAAGTTTTATGGTCCTCCTCTGTGGCTGGAATCTGTGCGTAAGCTGGAATTACTGTTCCTGCCTTCTTCAGGCATTGAATAATAGCATATACTACTGCTACAATGGCTGCTAACACTACCAACATCATAACTGAAAATTCAAATACAACATTTTATATAAGTTTCGTTGCCTAAACCAAGCATCAAGTGATTTATTCAACTAAGAAATATAAAAGGTAGACCATAATACACAGCTAAACATAAAAACAAATAGCTGCACAACTTAAAAATATCAACTAAGGTGTGCCTTATATGCCATCTCTATTAAGTTTCAGCTTTATATGTATATATTTTTCCATTGAATTAATATATTTGTGTGTCATATAAGAAATTATCCGAGAACATAAACAGAAGATATATATGTTTGCTAAGAATTGCTTTGCAATTTAGAATGAAAAGGAAAGCCAGAAACCTAGAAACGAGCACAGGGCAAGTATGAAAGGAAAGAAAAAGATAAATCAGCTCACCCACTGACTCTACTATTGCCCATTTCATAGTGGAATTAGCTTGATCGCTGAATCTGTTAAAAACATCTTCCGCAGTTTGCTCAGGTGACGGTGGAGAAAAATAGAAAAAACTCGTGGCATCTTTCTCATTTGACGGTGGAGAAAAAGAGAAAGTCATGTCTTTTTTTTTTAATTTTTATCGAAGTTTGAACAGAAGAAGCCTGAAACTATCTGGGGAGAAAGAGCATGCAAAAAGGAAATAGAGGTATAAATAAATCAAAACCGTGACAAAATCATATGTTCTATCTCTGGCAGACTCATCCGACTCTTCTAAATATGCTCTGCGTATCAAGACTTTGACCAGCTTGTTTCATGAAAGCGCGTTTGATGAAATTCAGTGGAAGTTTCCAAGTTCTAACCCGAAATTCAAGGCAGTGAACTCTGACAATTTAGTGCAGAGTTAGAAAAGGTTTTCGGTAGTATGTGATGGCTTGCATAGCATAGCACAACGCGTGGATAGATCACTTTTTTTTTTCCATGCACGTCGTTTTCATTGACCATGCATGGCTTTGTTTGTTTCTTGCTATTTATTAGTAATTGAAGGATTTTGGTTTAAATTCCATTAAATTTTGGTATGGCAACGATAAACCAGTGTTCGTCAAGTGCATATATATCATGTGACATAATTAAGGTTCTGTTAAAAATTTTGAAAATTCTAACTTCAAAAAATTAATTCAAAACATCACTTTACAACATCCAAAATTAAAGAAATGTCTATAAATATTCTTTCTTTCATAGAAAAAAAAAATATGACAATGAGCTCGTAATATCAATGGGGAGACCGAGATTGATAGATGTAATCATGCATGTCCATTTATTTATTTTTTTGTTGAAGTGAGCTAAAATTTTATATCTACACACAAAAAAAAGAAGAAGGATGACTTGTTAAGTTTCAAAAAAAAAAAGTGACTTAGTTACTATTCACGTCCAAGCTTGATAAAAAAAAAATAAAAATCCTGTAGTACGTATATGTTGGTTAAACATACTTAAAGTAAATTAAATAATTAATTGTTACATAAAACTGGTTGTAATTTCTTTGCAAAATTATCAAAGTTGGACATAAATTAAGACACCAACGATTGGGATATTGCACAATAGGTATTGTGGACAAAATGTGTAAAAATTGAAAAATACTTTGAGCCCTGAAGAGGATTTTATATGTTAGAGCCTCAAATAAGGTGCTTTCGTATTTTTTTTTTATTAATGGAGTTACAGTCTAATGTATTATTTATCCTTTGTCTATGAATAAATTAAGGGTCGCCTTCTATTTACTATTTGAAAAATGTTTAAATGTTCATTATTGGATACTTGTTTGGTGAGAAATAACATTTTTTTTTTTTGATTGTGGTGAAAAATAACATTGACTGGTAATTAAATTCCACATATATATTCACCACCAAAACTAGAACTTTATCTATTAATTAATTATAATAACTTTTTATCACTTGGGATTCGTCGCACATACCCAATTCCTAATAGTTATTTATTAAAAAAACGATATATAGTCTCCTTCATAAAAAAATTTAGCTTACTAAAACGAAGAAAAACTTACAAATTATCTACAAGCAAAGGAGGTTTGTCATGAAGGCTTGCTTTACAAATTATAGAGAATCCTTAACAATTCAACCAACTCTCCCAATTGGTTATTTTACTATATATTTTATGTTTATATAAGTACTGACAATAAAAAAAGAAAAACTTCTGTAATACCTATAATATGTTAGTTAAACATAATTAAATTAAATAATTAATTGCTACATTAAACTGGTTGTGAAATCATGTTTTTTGTAAAAATTTGTATGAATGTCCTTTGTAAAATGTGTGTGTATCATTAAATTTTACAAGGTAATTTATTTTCAAAGGAATTGGTCAATTTTGGACATAATCTTCAGATGTAACGCACGGACGTTTGGGATATTGCAGAATAGGTTTTGTGGACAAAACCGTTCTCTCTCATTCTGTGGGTGTAAACATTGGAAAATATTTAATTGCCAAAAAAAGGGAAAATATGTTGAGCCCTGAATTAAAGAAGAGTTCTATACATGCACACAGAGCCTCAAATAAAGGTGCTTTCCTCTCCTTTTTGATTATGGAGTTACAGTATAACGCTTTCTTTATCCTTTCTATTTATTATTAAATAAATGTTTTCTAAATCTTTATTATTGGATATTTATCTCGAGATAAATAATATAATTTTTTTTATAAAAAAGAAACCCTAAACCCTAAATCTCTTAAATACTATTTAAAATTTTTCCTACCTAAACAACTTTGTTTGATGTTGAAGTCTTGGTATCCAAGATGCCAGCAGTAGAGTTTGTTGTCTTCTTGATGACACACAATCGGGAATTTCAGATGGTGGCTTAAGACTAGTCCTGAGAAGCAGATGACTAAGGTGCAGCCTGGGCACACTCCCCTGATGTGCTTTGGATTTCTTTATCTCAACGCCTTTTGAAGCAAGAGGGCAATATTGGCTTTTGGGTAAATCTGCAGAACTTCTAAACTTGGGCACTTGAGAAAAAACTAGTAGAATTTTCTCCCTTAGAAACAAGACCATCCAAATGATCTACTTGCATTGTAGATGCTTGTGACAAGTTAAATTCAATACCACATTAAATATCAACTTATCTAATTTTAATTAAACAAGATCAAAAGGGCGGCAAAGTTCTTCTAACTTAGTTTTAATGCATATCCAATGTCATATTGGGTGTTGACTAATCTAATTCTAACTGGATAAGATTATAAGAGCAACAAAATTCTTCTCACTCAATTTTAATGCATATGCATTTTAGGACTTGAAGGTTCAGTAGTTATTATAATCTTGTGATTTGTTTCTTAATTTTTATTTTAAAATTAAATAATTTTATAAATAATGAAGATATTTTTTAATAATTTTACCTATTATAAATGTTTATACAGCAATGTATCTAAATACCTTAAAATAGTGGGTTGGCTTCAGCTCTTATATGATAAACTTTTATAGTATATGCAATTTTGATTTAGTAATACCACTATGTATGCAACTTTTGGCTTTTAATATCGCAAATTGAGAACAAGTTTATGATATTTGAGTTACAAAATATTATTTCATTTAGGAAATTAAGAAAAATGAAACAAATAAGTATGTAAATAAAAATTTCATGAACTATAAAAAAACCTTTTAAAATAAATAGTTATATAAATATAAAATTATTTAAAATTTTCATTTTAATTAAATTGCATTGTTATTGACTTTGCAATTGGTTTGAATTAGTATAATGTGTAAATTTATTTATGAAAAATAAATTATTATCATATTCAGATTATATTTCTTTTTAAAAAAATCTATAAATTAAACTTACTTCTTGTCAAAATCAAATCTAATTTATTTAAAAACTAGTCTCAACCTAATTAGAACTATATGCAAGCCTATGTTTATTGACCCATTTAAAAAGTATTCTTAAACGACTTAGACTCATTTAAATTAGGTCATTTTAAACATATTTGCTTGGTTTATTATTATTATTATTATTATTATTTTGTAAATTTGTTTATATATTTTCAAAATTAAATTATACGATTGTGTAAATTTTTAATTATACAAATATTTTATTTTAGAGTAAAAAGGTTAGCAATTTAAAATAAAATATTAACATCTTAAAGATAAATAGACTGTTTAGATTTTTTATTTTCTGTTAAAGGTCATTTAAGTTTGAAGAAAGTCTTTTTGTGTAATGTTAGAATGTTTGGATTAGTTTCTAAAAAAACAAAAGCATCTTCCAAGAGAAGATTTGTAGTAAGATGATTTTTTTCAAAAAAAAAAAAAGAAGTAAAAGCAAGTTATCGTTTTTATTTAAAAAATATTTTTTAAAGTTAAAATTGTTACTTTTACTTTTACATCTTAAAAGTGTTTTTGTTAAAGTTAATTTTAATGAAAGTTAAATTTAGATAACAAAAATATTATTTTATTTATAACAAAAATCAAATAAAATAAATTAAAAAATAGATTAATGACACGCTTAAATAAAAAAGTTCTAGCAATTTCACGAAGGTTTTATGATATGCATTAAACTTATCCAAATACATAAACACCGAAAAGATAAAACTCTACTTGAATAATATTTTTTCTAAAAGCTTTGTATTTGCAAATTACTGGGTCATGCAATAAAAGGTCATTGAGTAACATAAAAGCACAAAAGAAATGAGAGGGAAAAACTAAGAATAGCAAAGAACATTAGGAGAGATGAGAAAATAAAACTTTTAAAATTAATGAAGTTAATTTATAATTAATCAAAATTATGTATGATAGGTGAACAAAACAAGTGAGTCTAATTTTTAATTTAGTTTTCATAATTATATTAATTCATGAGATAATTTAACCTAAATTTTACTTAGAGTAAGTTGGATTCTTCCATTAATAATTAATTGCGTTATTGTAATTCCTTTCCTAATCGTTTGTATTTGTACGTCATCCTTGTAGTCTATTCGCACTATCTTTTCAAACTGTAAAATTGATTTTCTTTTAAATCTGTAACCAAGGCGAATAGATATTTTTTGCCGAACAAAGTCAAATTCCTAGGAAGTTGCATGCCTCCCCGATGCACTGTAGTTTCCGTGGACCAAGACCGAGTCATGCCTTTTCATGTTGTTGAGTTTACGAGGCAATATATTAAAACAGAATATTAGTAGAATGGTGGTGAGAATGGGGCGGAGTCAAGGAACTCCACTACACTAGAGTTTTTCAAACTGGCGCACTTGTCATGCTTCTTAAGATGTCCACCGCATCACCATTTTCATTGCTAGTCATGTTTCTGAAATGATGTCTTTTTCTTCTTTTGGTTGAGTATACAAAGTGATTACCTTACCTTACCATTTTTACTGCGTATTCTTCTTCTCTCGAGCCACGGCCACGAATCTCATGGCTTTTCAACATGTCACATTGCCTGGATCCGGATCGTTTGCAGTCTTTGCAGTCGACTTACAACCGTCTGATCGACTATAGCGGCGACCGCAAATGATACAACTGTCTTTGTATGACCGCGTTGGTCTTATTTCCACGCGAAAAAATTGAAAAGCAATTGCATGCCGACCTCGAACTATAAATAATAATAATAATAATTATTATTATTTGATTTTTGATAATCAAGTGTGGTATTTTATAAAGCAAAATATTCATTTCCGGTGGTGATTTAAGTTCTGGTTAGGTTTTCGGGTTTCTCATACTCTGCAAAGACAAAGTTGAAGATCGAGACAAAGAAGACGACCCACACCAGTAGTATTCGTCCACTAGCCACAGTAAGTGTTAAAAAAGGAAAGATAGTTGTATTTTTCAAATGTTTACTGTATGTAGTTGAACTTGAGATTTTCAATAAAAAAAAGGTTATCCGTTTAGTGGTGGAAACTAGAGCGTGTTCCCACCGCGTGAATTTAGACACGATCAAAATTATAGTGATTGATTTTTTTGAGGTAAAAAAAAAAAAGGATTAAAACAAAGTGTCAAATTGACTTGTGCCGACGATTTAGGATAGTCTTTGTAAATCCACTCAGTTGGAAGATTGGTTAGCAAGAGGAATTTGAGAGAGTGAAAAGTTGATTATGAACTGCGACTATCAGAGTCGGAGGCATTAGATAATAACGGTGCCATCACTCCTGCGACAGTTTCTGGAACTGATGCGATCAGTCGTTTACGAGAGTCATGTCATGGGCTTGGGCCCATACAAGGCCAATGTTGAGGCCCACCCCAACCTTTCCTAAAGGGGAATAAAAGCGTGAAAGGCAAGGAGATTCAGGGGAGAAGTCAACTCCATTTCTCTAAAAATACCTGGCGAACTGGAAATCTTGGATTAAGGAGAGAGAGAGAGAGTCAAAAACGTTCATCGAACAGGAACTATGTGTCACTACGGGGAACAGAATGATGTAGAGGCCGGAAGTAGCGGCTCTGGTGTCTTCGACGACAGCCATTCGTCAGATCCTTTTAATATTACCGGGACCAAGAAGGCTTCACTTGAACATCTCAAGCGCTGGAGAGTATGTCTACTAACCACTCTATTACTTCATATGAGATATTATCTCGGCAGCTTCTCTCTGTCTGCGATCTATTTCTCTGTATTTTTAGCCTTCTCTTCAATTATTATCTTTATGTCTGATTTGGTGCTATGGCTACCTTTCAATTTTTGTTAGGGTTCATAACTATTTCAGCTGGTTTCTGTAACTATGGTTGAGTTTAATCAATTTGCGGTGAGCGCATCGAGTACGAGTTTAGTGTTGAGTGGGCGCTTGTAGGGTACCGCTTCGCTTTTCTTCTTTTTAATATAAATTTTAATTTTAACTTTTTGAGATGAACGTTCTAAAATGGTCTGAAGGTTAGAAAATCTATTTTATGAAATTTTACTTTCGACTTTTGGACGATAGACTGGGGATTAATTGAATAGGCTATTGTTTCGTGCAGAAATTTTGGGAACAAAGCTAGTGTATATTATAATTGCAAAACAGCTAAATAAATTCAACACAGAATTAGTGAAATATGATTATGGTGACTTAATCATTGCATTTACTACTCTGGAACAATGTCTCTAAATATGATCTACAAAATTCTGTTGTCTAGTCAGTAAGAATTTTGAAGATAAAGAAAATTGATTGAACATACCAACTTTAAGTTTATTGGAACCTCTTCCGGTTAGTTCTGTATTTCCTTTGTTTACGGGGAAATGTTTCTGTTCTCCTGGTAACTATTTCTGTAAACATAAAGTTTATTCAGTGAGGATGCATGTATTTGTTCTAATTATGCCCATGAATTTTTGCTCTTATTGTCTGGAAGACAATGTTCTTGTAGATGACTAGATCAGAAATCTTTTTTCCCCCATTTTGATGTAGCCGTCCTCTCTTTCCTTATTTTGTTTTAGCAAGCGGCGCTTGTGCTAAATGCTTCTCGTCGATTTCGTTACACCTTGGACTTGAAAAAAGAAGAGGATAAAAGGCAAACGTTAAGGAAGAATAGAGCGCATGCACAATTAATTAGAGTACGGTTCCTTCAACTTGACTTTCTTGATTATTATTTACATGACATGGGTTCTAATTATACATTTTTTTCCTTATTAGGCTGCATATCTTTTCAAAGCCGCAGGGGCGCAAATAAATGGTTAGTAAAAGGGTTTAGCATGATCAGGAAGTTCCTTTCATATTTTGAATCATGTATATATAACGTAACATCTTTGGAATATTTAATTCTAGTATCTTAATTTCAAGTAAATATGCAGTTTTTCTTTTTCCTTTCTTTCTTTCACTGAAAATTTTAATGTTCTTTCGAAATGATTGAGAAGTTGCTTATATTTTAATTGGCCTGGTTTGGAGTCAATGTAGTGCCGGGACTTTTTCATTTTTATGATGTTAAATAATACATGGTGTTTAATAGTACCTTATTCTTAAGAAGTTTCAACATTGTGTGTTAACTATTATTTTGGATGGACTTGTTTGGCAGGCGTATAATTTTTTTAATCCCTTAGATTAGGCACCTTTGGTTGAATTGTAGGTTTTTTCTACTGTGATGCTTTGTGTTCCATGGACCTTTATTTGAATAATTGCTTTACTGTGGCTTGGCCCAGTATCTTTAATAGTGGAGACACATATTTGTTTTTTGCAATGTTCTTATACTTTTAATTGTTAGGAATCCAAAAACCTCTGCCCACCTCCACGGGTGAATTTGCTATTGGACAAGAGCAGCTTGCTTCAATTTCAAGGGAACATAATATTACTGCTCTGCAGCAATATGGGGGGGTAAGTTTACAAATATATATATTTTTATATTGTAATAGGATTAGTTAGTGCCAAAAAAATTGCAGTGCGTCTCCTGAACTATTTTTTCAGGTTAAAGGGCTATCAGATTTGTTGAAAACCAATTTAGAAAAAGGGGTTTATGGGGATGATACTGACTTAGTAAAACGGAGGAATGCATTTGGCTCAAACACTTATCCTCGAAAGAAAGGAAGGAGCTTTTTGGTAAGTTTGGTTGCACTTTCAGTGATCAGATGCTTATTTCTTGTTCATTTTGCTTTTAATTCTGGGCTATTACTCTGACCTCTTTTGTTTTTGTTGCCTCTTACTGATGTTTATGTGGGATGCTTGCAAGGATCTAACCTTCATTATATTAATGGTAGCTGCATGGCCTTCATTGGCACTGGGGATAAAATATGAGGTGAGATTGCTCTGAGAAAATTAATGATGCATTTTTTTTTTTATATTGCAGAAAAATGTTGTAGTCCTCGTATGTGTCAATCCCTTCACTTAATGGAGACAGTTGGCTGAGAAAGTTATGATGCAATGGTTTTTTGGCATATGTTTAGATTCTGACTAATTAATTTCCTATTTCAGGGTATCAAGGAAGGCTGGTATGATGGAGGAAGCATTGCTTTTGCTGTTATTCTTGTTATTGTTGTTACAGGTAGAATATTTTCTCTTTCTCCGTCAAGTTTACAACGGATTATGTAGTTTTGTGAGAAGTTGATAATTTTTCATTGATACGTATGTCAAATATATACAGATAGGTACAAACAGCAATCCCTGATATTAAGGGATTGATTAGGCAGATTAGCTGTCTATTTACAGCTATTATTATCCTAAGTCAACATAATATTTATCTCCTAAAATATCTCCTATTTAGGGAAACTATCTACAATTATCATTGGCTTGATTTCCTACACTCCCTCTCAAGCCAAATGATATATGTTTAGCATTCCAAATTTAGAACTTAGTTCATTAAAGCTTGGCTTGTGCAACACCTTTGTGAGAATATCTGCCACTTGTTGCCTTGATGGTATATATCTTAAGTTGATGACACCATTTTCAATTTTTTCATTAATGAAGTGTCTATCAATTTCAACATGTTTCGTTCGGTCATGGTGTATAGGATTTTTAGCAATTGCTATAGTAGATTGATTGTCACATAGAACTTCTATAGGATTTGCATTCTTGATTCTAAGGTCAAACAGCTATAAAGTGCCTAAGATTTTGGCATTTTACACACACATATCCTTGAGATGATGATGGTTTATAAAATTATAGTCCTCAGTAAGGAACTAGGGGGAGTTGAGTACTACCTATTTCTTTTAGTTCCATTTGTTTAATTTAACATGGAAATTTCCTCTTTATTGCATCTGAATGAGCATGAGGTGACTTTTCATAGAGGGAGAGGAAATTTATGGCAAACGATTGGATGTAGGGACCCTTTTGAAAAAGCTTTTCTATATAAGTCCGATAGCTTGCATTTGAACTTTGGAGTGTTCCCTACGTCAATGGATAGTGAGACAAAAAGTAAAACATGATTTGAGAAGGAAGTTGAACAAATAAAACATTATAGCAATATTAAACTATTCTCCTTCCCTCTCCGAACCCCATTTGAGCCAAATCTCCCAAATAAGGGAGAGGACGGGTTTAGTCCTCTTCTCTTGTTTCATCTCTTGATAAATGGAATTATATGTGGATCGGGTTGTTATTGTCATCAGCTCAAGTAAGTTTAAAGCTTTGGTTGATTAGTTTTTATTCTTCTTCTGTCTGGAATGGAATGGTTCTCTTGTTATTTTTATGTCATAGCATTTTTGATCCAATTCTTGCATGTTGCAGTTGCGGCATGTCTGCGAAGGGCTCGTAAGAAATCTAGTCCAGATACAAAATCTCCAGCTTTCGCCATGGATGAATTTTTGAACAATATGGAAAGAGAGAAGCCAAAAAGATTAACCTTTCAGGAGATAAGGCTTGCAACCAATGACTTCTCTCACAAGTTGGGATCGGGAGGTTTTGGAGAAGTCTATAAAGGAACTTTGACTACTGGAACCATTGTGGCAGTCAAGGTTCTACGCCAGAGTTCTGATACGAGAATTGACCAGCAGTTCATGGCAGAAGTGGGTACAACTGGAAGAGTTCATCATTTCAACCTAGTTCGGCTTCATGGATTTTGCCATGAAAAGGAACTGATAGCTCTAGTTTATGAGTATGTGGCCAACGGCTCCCTTGACAAGTATCTGTTTCAAGAAAACAAAACCATAGGATTCAAAAAGCTTCATGAGATTGCAGTTGGAACAGCCAAAGGAATTGCTTACCTGCATGAAGAATGCCTACAACGAATAATTCACTATGACATAAAACCAGCAAATATTCTCTTAGACGAGAATTTCTGTCCCAAGATTGCTGATTTTGGTTTGGCAAAGCTATGTAACAGAGATAAAAGTCATATGACCATGACAGGAGCGAGAGGGACTCCTGGTTATGCAGCACCAGAGCTTTGGATGCGACATCCAGTAACTTACAAGGTTGATGTCTACAGCTTTGGGATGCTGTTATTTGATGTTATAGGTCAGAGATGGAACTTTCACAGCAACCTTCCAAAAAGCGAACGGTGTTTTGCATGGTTGGTTTGGGAAAAATTTGATCTTGGACAACTGGGGGAGTTAATGATAATCTGTGGAATAAAGGAGAAGAATAGAGAGATCGCGGAGAGGATGGTGAAGGTAGCTCTTACTTGCATTCAGTACATGCCTGAATCAAGACCTTTAATGAGTGATGTGGTGAAAATGTTGGAAGGTGCAGTGGAGATTCCAAAACCTTCCAACCCATTTTAGCCCATGATGGAACTGGTCCTTCTAAACCAACCCATTCCAAACCCATTTCAGCACATAATGGATGGGACTGGTCCTTCTAAACCAACCCATCACTATTAGTTCTGGTTCTCAAGTGATGGAAACCGAATCTAGCATTTTATTACCTTTTACTCCTATCATGAGAAAGTATGGCATTGAAATAGCCTCTAGCTAGGGAGTCGAGGTACTACATCTTTGTAATATGGATTTTGCTTTGAAAGGGAGCTGAGAGCACTGATCTATGAATATATGGTCAAAAGCTCACTTGACAAGTATTTATTCCATGGAACAAACAAGACCTTAGGATTTGAAAAGCTTCATGACAAGTATTTTTTTTCTTTCCTTTTATCTAAGCTTGAACAGGAGAAGCCTGAAACTATCTGGGGAGAAAGAGCATGCAAAAAAGAAATAGAGGTATAAATAAATCAAAACCGTGACAAAATCATATGTTCTATCTCTGGCAGACTCATCTGACTCTTCTAAATATGCTGTGTATCAAGACCAGCTTGTTTCATGAAAACGCGTTTGCTGAAATTCAGTGGAAGTTTCCAAGTTCTAACCCGAAATTCAACGCTGTGAACTCTAACAATTTAATGCAAAGTTAGAATAGGTTTTCGGTAGTATTAGCATAGCATAAAGCGGGATAGGTCAATTTTTTTTTTCATGCACGTCGTTTTCATTGACCATGCAAGGCTTTGTTTGTTTCTTGCTGTTTATTAGTAATTGAAGGATTTTGGTTTAAATTCCATTAAAATTTGGTATGGCAACGATAAACCAGTGTTCGTTAAGTGCATATATGCGATGTGACATAATTAAGGTTTTGTTAAAATTTTAAAAATTAATTCAAAACATCACTTTACAACATTCAAAATTAAAGAAATGTCTCTGAATATTCTTTCTTTCATATAAAAAAAAATATATATGACAATGAGCTCGTAATATCAATGGGAAGGCCGAGATTAGTAGATGTTATCATGCATGTCCTTTTATTTATTTACTCTTTTTTTTTTTTGGCTGAAGTGAGTTAAAATTTTATATCTACCCAAAAAAAAAAAAGAGGTGACTATTCACATCCAAGCTTGATTAAAAAAAAATCCTGTAGCACGTACAATCTGTGTCGGTTAAACATACTTAAAGTAAATTAAATAATTAATTGTTACACAAAACTGGTTGTATTTCTTTGCAAAATTATCAAAGTTGGACATAAATCTCCGGAATTAAGACACCAACGATTGGGATATTGCACAATAGGTATTGTGGACAAAATGTGTAAAACTTTTGAAGCAGGAGGGCAATATTGGCTTTTGGGTAAATCTGCAGAACTTCTAAACTTGGGCACTTTGAGAAAAAACTAGTAAAACTTTCTCCCTTAGAAACAAGACCACTCAAATGATCTACTTCCATTGTAGATGCTTGTGACAAGTTAAAGTCACGTACCAATAACAACCACATTGCTTCACCAACTGTTAAGGAGGATTTAAGTTGTAGAATTACACTGATAATCTCCTCCATGATGTAGTTGAGAAATTCTTGGAAACTTTCGAAGACAATGTCTGTTGGACTAGTAACTTGTTTTCCCTTCAACATATTGTACGTCATGTGCAATATTTGACACAGGATTCCCTTCCCCCATGTATAAGCCATTCCTCTAAAGTGCTTCATGGCTTTGCGGAAAAGCGCTTCCAGCTGATGGGAGAAGAGCAGTTCCTCAATCTTCTCTGCAATAAAATTATTCCACTCAGCAACTTCATGGATTTGCACTTGAGATTCAGATGAAGGAAACTCAGTCCGAGATGAAGACATGTCAGTAGGTAACTTTTCCTTGTTCTTGCTACCAGTCGAATCAACTGTTTTATCCATTTCAGGAACAGGAACAAGAACAAGAACGAAGTCACTTGTATTCTCTCCTACTATCAATCTTCTACCTGCAAATAGATATCCATACGTCAAAACTAAGAACTTTGTAAACAAATCAAAATCCACAAAGACATAATCACTGCAAATAGAACAATTAAAAAGCAGCAGACTAAAAACAAATATACCTTCAGCACGGTTTATAAGACTGGATAATTAAAAATAAATAAATCACTGCAATAAACTTTTAAAAAATATATATCACTTGGTATGCGCCGCACATCAAGTATTAATAAACACTAAATAGAAATAAAACATGACAAAATGACAAACTAAATTCTTTTGATACTTAAATCACTGATTTTAATTACACTTAATTTGTGCGAGACAAGAGGAATGGATGAGAAAGGAAGGAATTTTAATTCCATTTTTTTTTTTTTTTTGGTCTTTTGAGAAAAATCGTATTCCATTCCATTTTCTGATAGAAATATACAAACCGTTGGTTTACCTTGTCACCTGTTGATGGGAACTCCAATCAATCACAGTGACGAGGTTTAACCCGATGCAAAGAGAAGGAATGATGCAATCCCATTCCAAAGCCTACACTCCCATTTTAGAGGGGAAGGAGAAAGGGAGGGGTTAGTACCTGCTTTGCTGCATCAGATCCAAACACAGTATGTTATGATGTTCAACAACTTGTTACACCAGAGTGATGGAGAGCTGATGATTTTGGCTTCATTAAAGTATGCCTCCATTGAATCCATTCTCGCTTCCAACTGAACCATGTAAAGTAATCTCCTTATAATCAAAATCATACGACAGAACTTTATTTGAATTATAAAAAAAAAAAGAAAAAAAGAGAGAGAGAGAGAGAACAAAAACTTAATAACTATTACCTATACCAGATTCCCATATTCTCCACTAGCATCGCCATCATCTCTAAATGCCTCCCTTCAAAGATCATGATTGGCTTCTTCTTCATAAACAGCAAAGATGGATTTGAAGAGTATAGACCAATTTGTGATTTTATTTGCAGACCTTGGCCCCTTTATATAAGTGGTGACAGTACTTTTCCTTGTTTTAGAAAAGTGGTTTTAGGTTGAAAAACAGTGGGCGGATTTCTGTGTCGTCGGTGGTTTAGGTTGAGTGGGTTTTCTTGTTACTTTTCCCCTCTTTTTCATGTGAAACCTGAGATTATCCTTGTTAGTTTTTTTTTTTTTTTTTTTTCTTCTTTTAATTCAATATCTTGTATAGCTGTTTTGCTTGACAACTTCGTTAAGTAATGTCTAAGGGTTAAGGATAAAATTATCCTAATATGTAACGTGCTCACTTAGTGAATATCATAAAAAAGATGAGATAAAATAGAATAAATTATCCTATTTTAATGTGACTCAATATTTTTTTTTTTTGTATAGTTAAAATGTTATCTTAAATAGAGAGTTAGATTATAAAATGATTAGATATGATAAGAAATATTATTTCTACCTCACTTTCACTTACATGACCTTTTTTGTTTCCAACTCTTTACAGTCATTGTTATACTACCATTGCCACTCTCATCTAGCAAATTTACCACTGCCATTGCCATTGCCACTACAACCACTCCTCTTTTGCCAAGCAAAGATACCACTGAATTGTCGTCATTGCCCTAATACCACCACTTTCACCCAACTTAGCCATCAACATTATTACTATCAAGACTATTGTCACAGTTGCCCTCCTCCCTTCTCTCACTCACTAGAGACAACATAATTGTTTTTAGTTAAAAAAATTTAATTCTATTGTAAGGATAATTTTGTCATTTGTATGTAATTTATATCATGTCTTATCATTATTTAGTTTACTTTAAATATATAATAAGATAATATAATATTATATAAAAAACTATTTAATATATATTAAATACTTAATAAAAAAACTTATTAAACTTTTATCATATCATACTCTTATTTAACTCCCTTATTCTATTCATCTTTATCCTATCCTGACTGCCAAACGTGCACTTACGGTTAATAAGTTTATGTTTGGCAAAAGGGATATTTGAAATAAAAATTTTCAAGTAAACAAAAAAAAAAAAGAAAAAAAAAATATAAAACAATAATAGGAATACCATGCGTCCTCCATTACTCCGCTATGTATGTCTTTCATCATCACGAACAAACCTATCGGCGGCAACGTGACCAATGGAAATTACGGGAATCAAAGTATAACTCTCCGCCACTTTCTGTATATCTAGGGTTTATAAGATTCAATAGTTTGTTAATTTATTCATCAATTTTTTCTCAAATTCTTCATGTTATCTAACTTGCTATTCAGCCTTTCGAAGAAATTTCGCCGTAGTATTTTGAGTATGTGAATTAAATCTAATGATTGAAACATCGAAACCTGTCTATTGAAACTTGGACAAATGCAATGTTTTATGTTGTTATGATACGACCTTGTTAACCAGAACTAGGATTAGTGTATATACCAATAGAAACTAGATTGGGAGGTCCTTTATTAATAATATATATGCTGTTACTGGTTGCTGCTTGCTAACAACTAATCGAGCAAGAGCTATAATGATTCCTATCATCATCTTTATTGGGATACATGTATACACGATCTCTTCTTGAAAGTATAAGGTTATCTGAATGATTATTAAGTTTAACCAATCTTGGGTTTATTCGTTTGATTGATGTCACGAGTCCAGTTTTTTGTTTTAGTGTTCTGATATATCTAGCAAAGCACAAATTAATTGGTGAGCAATATCTGTCTGTCTAATTCTAGATGCATTTGTTTAGCCTTTCATGAGGCTATTATTTGTATATTTCGTTTTCATATGTTCAATTCCAAATTGTTGAGTATTTAAGTGTACTACATAGCAAAGTATTCGCTAGGCTAGGATCTTATTCTTTACAATCTTACAGAGATTAACAATCTGTTTTATTCTGCTTTTGCTACATTTCAAGGGCTTCATTACTTTATTATAAACCTTCTGCAAATATTTTCTTGTAGTATACATTTATCTTATACGATGAATTTATTTAATAGCTAGAGTTTCTTTGTTTTTTGCTTCAGTAACATTTCTTAAATTGGTCATCCAATGTAATTTGGAAAAGCAAAAGCCAATGTAAATCACATATTAACCATTACATGTCTCAGTTCATGACAGGGCACTCCACAACAACTTATCAAGATGAGATATATATGAACATCACTCAGTTATATTGGTATCAAACAAGATGATGATGAGGACGTATTGATCTGCAATAGTGAGGAGGCACGTTGTGTCCATTCATACCTATAATCTGGCTGCAGTTTAATTATCCAAAACTACAGTGTTAGGATGCAAAAGGGAAGACTATTTAATGTAAACTGCAAGTAATGTAGCTTCCAACATAAGTTTCTAGATTCTTTTGTCCATACAATATTTAAGTCTTTTGCTTCCTTATGTGCGACATATCCTTTCCTTTGTCATTCTGCAGGAAAATAAAATTAGAATCCTTCATGTAGATTGCCTTCCATGACATGGTAGAGATAAATATCGTATCTCGTGTTTTGATATTGGTCGGTATCTTGGACAAGCTACAGGTACTTCTATAGTTTATCACAAATTCATCATCATAAAAAAAATCATTAAAGAAGATAAAAAGAACTCACGTGGGGAGCTAAAGAATCATATATGATTGTTAGTTCTGTCTTTTTGGTAGCTTCGTTTAGTGTTGGGAGAAGAGGAAGGGGGACAGAAGCTGTGTGCGCATAGGTGTATTCTGTAGCATTTCATGGAATTCATCAAAATAAAAATTGAAAAAAGTTATGCGATGTGCCAATTGCTTATAATTAATTTCTTTACATGTTGTCAACCATATATGCTTGCTTCAGTTTGTTGTTTCATTCCATTTGGGGTGTTTGATGCACACCAATCAATTTTATTAACTTTTTAATAAGGCTGATAATTGGATATTAATAAGATATATTAATATTAATTCATATTACATGTCGACTTAATTAAATATGTTTATGTTTTCCTGTCAAATTAGATATGGCAAGGTTTTCAAGTTGTTTCATTCAATTTCAAGGACTTCTAGGAGAATGCATGCGTGGTTCTTCCTCGGACTTGTTTTTCATCCCTCCTCTTGATGAGGCATGAGTTACAAAACTGACATTGAAACATACCAGTGGAGGGGCACAACACACCATGCATGCTTAGATTTATATAGGTAGCTTTACATTACTGAATATATAGAATCAATATTTGAGTAAATTAGGTAGATTTGTCTGATGATGTATAACATTATGTTGACGTCTTTGTTTTATCCAGTTCTACTGATTTCAAAACAATGATAGGGTAGAGATTAATGTATATGATGCTGGTATATGTTAATGTGTGAATTTTGATGTCAGGTTTTCAAATACCAATTATACGTTGTAGAAGATGATATATACTCCGAGTATATTCCTAAACCTTAAAGAAGATGACGCATCAGCCTCAGGAGTGTGAATACTGTTGCCGGATTTTTGTGTTTTAGAGTGATCGTACGTGAATTTGGTATTTATGGATGCTAGCTAGAAGGACAAAAAAAATTATATTGATCACACTTACAGAAAATTTAAAGAATTGAAGAGTATATGAGAGATTAAAGTTTCAATGATGTCCTATCAAATTTTAGGGAATATATATAAACGCAAAGAACAAAAAAGAAAGAGTGAAATGAAAGTTAAGAGAGTATTATATCACTATGGCAATTGGAACCCTTTGTTAAGTATGACCAAAACAATGTATATCTGTTTCTCTAACCATAGTTACGGTTACATTACTTCACTAGTAAAATGCTAAAAAAGCTAGAAAATCATAATCCACAACCAAACACTGGGTTGAAGAAAGAAGCTTCATATGATAGATCACTGCTTTTTGAAAATGCCTCTCCTTTTTTTGGCACGCATGTCAGTCAGCTTCCCTTAGCCTCATATGATCAATTTTGACCTGTAGACGGCAAGAATACTCCAAGGTGATCAGAAAACATTTTGCATGTACACCTGAAAATAAGTCTTGAATAAGAATATATATATATATATATCATTTTTAATTGATACCAAAGTCATATTTTTGTTAATTTGAAACAACCTACCTTTTTTCCCTTAGAAAAATCACTCAGAGTGATTTTATGTCATGATGTTCAACATCTTTTAAAGATGTGTAATAAAAACTAGAGCACCCATGAATTTTGTGATAGCTTCTTCTATTCCCAACGGAAGTATGCCCCCGATTCCATTGAATCCATTGTCACTCCATAGGCATTGAAACATTTAAAATCTTCTCCTTAATTATAATCAGAATTTTTATTCAACACCAGAAAAAGCTCCTATATATAAAACTAGAACCATTAATTAACCTTGCAAATTCCTAGATTTACTTCTAGATTCTCGTCTTCTTTATTGGCACTGCTATCATCTTCAATTGCCTTCCCCTCTATCACTGTGATCAGCTTCTTCTAGATAAGCTTAGCAATTTTGTATTTGAAGAGTGTAATTAGCTCCCTTTATATAGACAAGCAATCCCTGTCTGATTTTGTACGAGTGGTTTTAGGTTTTGAGAAAACAGTACGGTAGATTTCCATGCGCTGAATGGTTTTGTTTTGGAAGGTAGTTTCTTACATTTCTAAAACAGGATTTTATCTACTTTTTCTTGTTTCATACAATAGATCTTACCTGATTTACTTGGCAGCTCTCTTAGTTATGTTTTAAGGGATTTCAACATTAAATTTAGACTCAACCAAACCTTAGTCAGCTAATCTAGAAGGATGGAATATCATAAACCACCGCCAAACACTGGGGAGAAATAATTAAAGCTAATTAAAGGCATTCATTAGAAATAGGAAAATGTAGAAATCAAATTTTGATATTGTTAGAATTGTTATTAGAATTACCATTAATAAAGATATGGTGGTTAGAATTGTTATTAGAATTACCATTAGTAAAGATATGCTTGTATCATTTATTTTATTCAACAAATACATTAATTCTTTATGTTAACAAATAATTCTAAAAGATCTTTTCCCAGAATTACTCTTAAAAATATTTTTAAATTTCAAATCTTAGAAATAAACTTGTTACCAAAAAGAGAGAAACAAATAAATTAATTAAAGTAAAAAAAAAAAAAACAGGAGAATTGAGTGTACATCGTTACTCTGATTTTGGATATCTTTTATCAACATGAATTCATGATCAGACTGGTCATTTCGTTATTAATGGAAAGAGTAGTAATCAAATTCTCTTTTGTAACTCTGCCAGTATATCCAGGGCTCAATTGTTTGTTTTATTTCTCATGTTCCTCATGCTCTTCAACTTATCATTTGGTCTACAGGGTTTAAATACTGATAGCTTATTCATAAAAAACACATTGCTATGTATGTTGACAAGAAATTGATCTGGTCTGCAATAGAATTTCCTGGTTTACACATGTTGCAGGCAATTAAACTGTACTCTAATGTATTTAGTAAAACTCAAATTGTTTACACCAAAAAAAAAAAACACACACACAGATAACTACATATTTATATGTTTTGATTCACTCTTCTCATGAGTTCCTCGTGATGTAAACCAATTAGCTCAAAATTTGACTAAAATTCGCCCATCTTGTCAAAGGGATATCCAGAAAAGATATAATCAATACACTATTTGTCTTGAATTTAACAGTAAAAACACCCTTGAAGGAAATTCACATTTGTGCTGAATTTTATTTGATTATTTGAATAAGATATCTCTATATATACAGAAAGATCGGGTGGCACATCATGTCGTTTTATTACTTTGAGATTTAAGAGAGCTAGCTGAAGTCATTTCAATCCTCAATTACATGGAAAGCCTTCTAAAATAAATAAATTAGTCATACAAAAACAACTATTATATATATAAAAAAGATCATTGGCAACAACTGCGTAGCACCCACAACATTTTATCAATCGGGGTGCCCGTTCAGATCTCCGTATTTACATAATTAAACAAAATAATTCAGAAACCGAAAGCACATAATTTCGATAGTATAGTACAGTTTTTTTTTTTTTTTGGGTAACAAAACGACGAGAAAGGGAAACAACATAGCAAAGAAAGAAGAAAATATATGGTCTCAGGAACTGCACTCCAGCATTGTCAGCAACCAGAAGAGGCTGACATCATCAGCACCCAAAGCTCGTGTTATTTATATTTGATGTAACTCACCATCGAACTTGCACCCTTCCTTTGCTGGAATCCCCTCAAGAGGAAGCTATGCATATCTATGTCATGTCATCCATTATGTTATGATGTCAACACTTTCCCAAAGAGAATAATGACCCTATTACTTCCTGGGAAGGTTGTTGAACATCATAACATAACAGATAACACGTTGTTAAATTTAAATAAGGAGATGACACATGGAGTAATGCTTCTTCTCGTGGTCCATCTGAAACATATCCAAGTACTAGGCAGAATCAAGTAGTTCAGACCAATTCTAACTACGCACAACAAATAAAATTTCAATTGGAATCGTACCTTTGGTGATTCATTGATGCCAGATTCTCGTTTTCTCCACCATCTTCTGCATATGCCTATACACAAAGACAAGCTATATACAATGTATTTAAAGAGTAAGATTGATTTGCAGCTCTGGACCAAACCTTGGCCTTGGCCCCCCATTTATAGATGCGAGCTCTTTATTGAAAAGTGGTTTTGGGTTTGAAAAACCATGGACTGATTTTGTGCCAGCGCGGTTTCAGGTTTGGTAATAAAATTTGGTTGTTAGAATTTATTAGAATCATATCAACTTATAATTACCACTGAACAAATATATGGTTATATCATTACTTTTATTCACAAATACATTAAAATTAACAAGATTCTAGAATTTTATTTTCTAAAATTACTCTTAAAAATATTTTTAAATTTGAAATATTGAAAGTAATTAAACTTGTTATCAAGAGTGAAATGAAAATCCGTTACTCAGTAACTTGTTACCTTGGATACATTGCCCATTGGTTTCTTTTGGATTGCGTGCATGCTTGTGATTATTCCTGAATTTTCTAAAATTTAGCGTCCTTGGGATTCAGAAGAAAGATACAGGAAACGTAAATTGTTTTTTTTAAAAGGGGCTATATTAATAGATAGTAACGTATTCTCTCTTATATATGATCTTTTCCTTTTACGGGCTCTTATATATAATCAAAAATAAGAGAGATTCGAAAATTCTTTAATTTTTTTTTAATAGTGAAAACTCTCTTTAGATTCTTATGCAGGTACATGCACCTTTAACAATCCGGTTTGTTCCTGTTTTTCTTTTTAGGACACCTTAATTATAACAATCTAAACCATTATTTTTTTAATCAATAAAGAACTATTAAACTAAAATTGTGCACCAGTTAATCCTACTTTTAAATATATCGGAAGACAAATGCCTAACACCCATAATTTTTTTTGGTGATTTTAGCGTGGTCTCCTTCTTATCGATCTAAAATAATTAAATGAAACATTAATATAATTCTTAAAGTATAAAAGCTTTATTTTATAAGATAAAGAATACATCACAAATTGACAAAATGAAGTTCTTGTTTTGATAAATAAATTATCAGATTCGAATTGTTGAAGGAGGAGATCATATACCAATGGTTAGGCATCAGAATTTAACAAAAAAATTTGTTTTTTTTTTTTTCAAAGAAAAATGACAGCTGTGGGATTTGAACCCACGCCCTTTCGGACCAGAGCCTAAATCTGGCGCCTTAGACCACTCGGCCAAACTGTCATATGATATTAAAAATCATTCCGATAACTTAACTAATAATATATACTATAAGAGTTTATAGGCTCAATTTAAGAAGCTTATTTATGTTTAAATAGGTACTTTAAAAATCACTTATAGAATATTTTGAAATATTTGGATATATCATTCTACTAGCACTTAAAATAGTTGAAATTAAGTGCATCATAATCACATGATAATAACAATAGGCAATAAAGTTTCCAAAACTCACCACAGGAAGAATTATAATATAACACTCCCAAATTAAATTTATGATCCCTTCAATTTTCACCAAAAGTGGTGGGCAGCTACAGGTATACAAGGATTGGACAAAAGGGCAAAGTCAAATAACTGTCATTTTTTTATTATTATTATTAATACAAGCTCGTAAATATATATTTAGAAAAAATCAATTTTTATTGGGGAAAAAAAATAAAGAAGTTGAGGCTTGAGCTTCGGAGGCCACAGTAATGGAGGATTCGTTGAGGCAAAAACTGAAGCAACAGGAGTTTACTTTCGCGTCAGTTGCTGAGCTCTCCTTTGCTGCTTCCGCTACGCCAGGAATTGCTTGTTTCAGTTATAACGGATAAACTAGGATTCTCATCAGACTGCTTTCAATGTTGATCTTCCAGCCACTCAGGTTTGAATTTATTCGTTCAAATGTTTTCTGGATTCTTGTTTTTGTTTGGTTGCTAAGAAGGTGGAACAAATCAGAGAAGAGGGTTTCAAGTTCTTTTGCAGGTAGGAAAAAACGTAAAAATAAGGGTATTTTGGGGATGCAAATGTTATAAACAAAGACCGGTAATTGAGTCCCCTATAAGCTCAATGGGTTCCGCATGAACTTATTGTAATAAGCTTAAGCTAAATTGAGAGGTAATAAGCTAAGATTATAAGTTTTTCTAAACACCTGTAATTTTTATTAAAATAGTTCATGTATCCAAAGAAGCTAAGAATAAGCTCTCCCAACCTACCCTTTAATAAGATGATGATTTTAAAGTTACTTATAAAATATTATTGACAAAGTTGTGATCTAACATAGATGGGCTCGAAAGGCCCAGTATAGGGCTAAAATATTATCTGAGGCCCAAATTAACATCTGAACTCGCCAAAAAATATTTAGGCCCAGTTTTAAGGACATATGGCCCATTCCGGTTCCTCTTCTCCGTTTCCCTTGGAAGTTCATCTAAACGGCGCGCTTAGCCGCCAATCCGTTCTTTGTGAGCTAGCTAGCAATAGAACTATCGTCTTTCCTTTTCCTCTCTCAAACTTGAAGGGGCAAGAACTAAGCTTGGTGCTTCCCTGTGAAACTAGGGGATTTAAAAGCTATATATGTGTCTTCTCCTCCAGCATGCTCTATCAATGGCTGTATTACATTCATAAAAAAAAAAAAAAATTATGAAAAGACCAACTTTATTATCAAAAAACGCTCTATTAATTAAAGGTTTTCCCCCTTTGTTTTCTCTCTATATAATGCGCCTGAACTAACCACGTACAGAATCTCTGTTAAAATTAATACCTTAGATGCATTAATTGTTGTTGGGCCACCATTTGCATATAATAGCTGATACTGGTTTTGGAATATTAGCTGTTATGCGAATTGTGCCAGTTTTCAGCTGTTTTTTGGAGAACACAGGCATCTCTGGTTATGGTTTCCTTTCCTGCAGAAAACAAATAAACAGCCTTCTGTTTTTGTTAAGCTGCCATTATTAACAACAAAATAGACGATATTACAGAAGTAGACTCTGGCAGTGGCTCTGAATCTTTATGAAAATGTGCACATGCGAACCCCCAATTGGTACTGAGTAGAATAATTAATGCTACGTGCAATTTAAAAGTACATGACAGCTCTGCTGGCTTGGCCTTCCAATTGGGGATATGCCCACTTGCATGTGACACTGACACCCCATGCATCCATCATCCCTTTGCTTGTTTTTGCAAGAGTTATTATGCTTCTCGTTGTTGCATATTTCCAAATAAGCCTAACCTCACTCTTTGGCAGTTTGTAAGAATCCGTATTCATGCATGTATATAATTTTAAAATAAATATTTAACTAATTAGTAATATTAATATTATAGTAACTAGATTTACAATACTATGAAATAGACATGTTAAAATTTAATGCAAGCTAAATACAAACAATAATTAACATTCCCAAGATTAGGTGGAGAAAAAAAAAAGCCAATGCTACTTAACCCTGTAGCCAAATATATCACAGAAACTGCTTGAAAAGTATCATCCGCCAACGAGAAAATTGTTTTTGAATTTCAGATGTGCTTTATAGATAGTCACGTCGATCGTATGGAGAAATTTTCCCAGATTGTTTCTTTTGGACCTATTGATCTTTTTCTCTTTTCTACTTCTCACTTATCAAAGCCATCAGCAAACAACGACAAGTGCAGAAAACAAGTTTCCTGTGTCATTTTCCTTTGGCGTTGATTTGATGGAGCTTTTCCCAGATGTCAAGTGATATCTTAACAAGGCAATTGGTGTAGACTAAGCCATGTCAGTTGCTGACACAATAAGAGTTGATCAACAGATATATTTCACATCAACTTACAAAGCACTCTTTTATATATAGAGACATTGATTTAGATAGCAGTATTCCCACAGCCACAAAGCCTTCTCTGCACTGTTCTTTTTTTTTTTTCTACGAATATATATATATATATATATATACACAGGTGGTTGAAAGTGGCTGTCTTAATTAGAAGTACTTCCAATTGAGTCTGGTAGTGACATTGAGAAGGTGCTGTCACATTCATATTCCAAATCCTCAAAACCCCAGAACTCATCTTCTTCTTCCTCTGGCATTTTCCACTTCTCGTTGTCTATCTTTTCCTCCTCCATTACCTCTAATACCTGTTCATCCACAAACAATGGCCTTTTTCATTGGATTACTTCTACAATATTTCTGATATAGTTAAATGCCAAGGGGACCCATTCACATAGATAACATCAGCTATTATAGCTTAATACTCAGATTAATTTTGAGAATGTAATCTTATCTTGTGTCTTATTAGCATTACTTAGGTTAGGTAGGACAGAACATCAAGTGATTAATCACATTGTATGATGTCGGACTCAAATAAGCTGCCAATGGCATTGAGAAAATTGGAGTGAATCCAAGCTTATGCTTCTCAGTACTGTTGAAAACGATGTTCCAAGTCATTTTAGGCACACCATCCAAACTAAATAAAATGACAGCTGACAATATGATAATATAGTAAGAGACTAATTTATTTGAAAATAATAATAAGACAATCTTGAGATTTTTTTATTATTTTAATTAAATAAAAGGGCAACTTATCTTGAGGTGCATTCTTTTATTACTTTGTAATCCGACTAAAAGGTAATAACCGGATTAATAAACACGACACCACACCATGCTGACAATTATGACAAACCAACCTAGCTAGATTATTAATTAAACATATCAACTCAGAAAGAAGGGAACAATAGATGATACAAGATCATGCCTAATTAAGAAATTATCACCTTAAGATCTTAGCAAGTTGCTGTTAAAACCTGTTAGTCGAGCACTAAGAACACTCCAAAGTCCTCTCATCGTGTGGATATAATAGAGGTCATATATAGATGCCATGAAAAGAGAAAGGTACCAAGTCGAGCACTCAAAATCTCTTTTACGTAGACATAATAGATTAACAGGAATGAACCTGTTGGTTGAAAACAAGCCAAGTCCCAAGAGTTTCTATGTTAAAAAGTACCTTAAAATCATTCTTGTTAAAATATGTTTATCGTTTAATGCTATCCGCCCTAAATGTTGATTAGTTTTCTATCTACGAAATATTACTTGTACTATTAATTTCTCTGTGGGTATGCCAGTCATTTTATCTTCCTAGCCTGTTGATCAAAATAGAGTTTGGTGACCGGTTACTGTGTAGGAAGCATAGGGGCAAGACTGGAGTTGGCAATTTCCAGGCACCAAGTTTCAATATTTAAGACATTGTACAGTAATTACTAAGAAATCGGTATTTAAGATTTAATTAGCTCTTGTCATGTAGGAGTGGTCCCATAATCAAAGGCAGAGATCATGTCAAACCCAAGGTTGATAGAAATTAAAAATGAAAAAGGCTAAAGCTGCACAACAAACAAATCGAAAGAGATAATTTGAAAAATATAACATCGAAATGTCCTTGAGAAGTACCTCATTCATGGCGGGTCGCCATATTGAAGTTGCCCTGATGCAAAGAGAGGCTGCAAAGGCAAGTCTTTTTAACTGTGTTGCATCATAGGCCTCCTCTAGCCTTGGATCTACCAGTTTTTCTATTTCCCCTTGATTCAATAGTGGTTTAGCCTGTTAATTCAGAATAAACAATGAATTACACCAGAAACTTCTACATAAACTAATCAAAGTATAGTCATTAGTAGTTTCAATTGCCCATCTTTAGAAGAAACCTGACGTGAGATTTCATATGAAATACGGCAAGTTTATAAAAGAGCACAGGTCTATGGCTATGAGAAAGGCCAGTACAGTACCCAGTTATGCAAACTTTGGTAAGAGCCATCCACAGGTTTTCTCCCAGATATGAGTTCAAGTAAGAACACACCAAAGGCAAAAACATCTGTTTTCTCATCCACAATTCCATGCATATAGTATTCAGGGGCCAAATGCCTGCAATGCATAGAAAATTCCCACTTCAGAAAATTTTCTCCTTTTGATGCTGCAATTATAGCTATCAGTGAAATATATTGGATAAGGATAAGAGTACCCAAATGTCCCTTCAATTGGGGCAATTGAATGGTGAGTCCATTGTGAAGGAAGCCATTTGGCTAGTCCGAAATCAGATATCTGCCATTTCAATCAAAATAAGTGCTGTTATAGAACTGAACACATCAAATTGAGATTCAATTCAAAGAGGCAAGTCAACTACAGATTGGAAAGGAAAAGGACCTGTGGTTCAAAATCTGCAGTTAAAAGAATGTTTGAGGCCTTGATGTCCCTGTGAATTATCCTTCTCTGGCAGCCCTTGTGCAAGTAATGGAGGCCATGAGCAGTGCCAAGAGCTATCTTATGCCTTGTTTCCCATTCCATTGGAGGCAAAGTCTCATCTACATGAAGATTCATTGACCATAACATTCATTTTTGCAAACCCAGACAAAAAAAACTAGTTTTTTAGCCTAGCAAACCCAAAAAGATTCAATTTTTGCCGGTATTGATTTATGTACCATGAAGAAGAGACGCAACAGAGCCTCTGGATGATAGCTCAAAGACAAGGTAAAGCCCATTGTCAATACAACAACCCAAAAGGGGTAATACATTTGAATGGCGAACATGACCAATAGTTCCGATCTCTGTCAAAAACTCCTTCTCTTTTCTTTCATCACAGGAAGTTCTTGTGAGCCTTTTCACTGCAAATTCTTCTCCATCTTTCAATTTTCCCTTGTATACCTCTGCGTACCCTCCTTTTCCAACCAGATTCTCTTAAACCAAGTAAAAAAGATGTTAACTTTCAGTTCCAAAGTCACAAAGGAGAAAACTATATTTTTTAGAGAGAATAAGCACCTGGGCTGAAGCCATTGGTGGCATCAAATAGTTCTTGAAAAGAGAAGCATTTCCAAGTGGGCCTTCGCCATTCTGCAAGAGGAAGAACCTCCAACTTCTCTTCGTTTTCTTTGCCAGGAGAACCATTCAAACTCAAAACTTCTTCACCGAAACTGCGTCGTCTCAAGGAGAAAAGCCTCTTCAAGCTGTTGGTTCGAATATACTTCATTGCAATAAATATCAAACTGCAGACTCTGTCTCATGCAGAACACTAAAGAAACAGAGAACTCTCCAGAGGATATAGAACCAAGTTGGCCAACGCACAGTTTTTGTCTCTCTCTCCTCTGTTTTCACATATGTAGACACAAAAGACAGAGGGAAAAGCGTCAAAGGATGTCTGTAATTTTTATTTGTAGGTATATCGTAAGGTTTAGAATATGACTATGTTTGAATAAGACAATTGGTCATGTACAAGGGTCCGTTAGAGGAACTTAAATGCTTTGTCTGGTTACTCGTATAACCATGGGATGAATGACACAAGCTGTCTCTCATTGCTTAAGCTTTTTTGCATAAATAGATCAGGAAAACTGAGAGAGCCTGAATTGATCTCAAATGGGAAAAGATTAGCATGGCCACTCTCTTGTGGGGTAGCAAAAGCATCAACCTAAAGCTAAAACTCTTCCTTATGGCTCCATTTTTTATTACTTTTTAATTAGGTAAACGGAAAATGATTCTTGCACGACTGTCTGTGTAGCTAATTTGAACTGATAATTAAAGCTTTAATTAAACTCAAATGCTTCTTAAAATACACTTTGCATAGTTGAATTCTTTTTTCCAAACAATTTGAAAATCATTTGTATATAATAACACATTAAACAAATTTTGAGTGTGATTATGGTTTGGATAAAGTACTTTGTATTTATGTTAGAAAACGATCTCTACCGACTACTGAGAACTTACTTTGAATTACTTGCAAATTATTTTCAGACAGAACATTATGTCTAAAACTAAAAGTCAACATTTTAATGCATTCTCCCTGAACTTTTCTCAATTTTATGTAGGGAAGAAGCTTGTGACAGCAGCTTTTGCTTCAAAAACCAAATTTAACGTTTCAAGGCCAAATTCGTTTATACGTGTATTTTGAGTTATGAGGTGTTTTTGAGATTGTAGTTCGATAGTTGAGCATACAAAGGATTCAAAGTGATTTATTATAGAGTTTACTTGATAGAAAAGATTTCCCATTTATCATCTCTCTTACATATTCTTCAAATTAAAATCACGAGAGCTGTTAAGTTAACCAAAAAGTTAAACAGATTTATTTGGAAAGCCTTTACTCTTTCGTGAACTTGGAACACAAACAGTTCCTTATGCCACAGTCCAGAATTAGGTGGGACTTAATTAAACGCAAAGAAAGAATGGAGCATAAAGAAAGTGCACCCTTTCCGTAGATATGAATTAAACCATCTCTGTATATAAAAGTGAAATAGAAACCATTGAGAAGGGAAAAAAGAAACATAAAATAGATAGAACAAAAGAACAGAAATGTCATTTCCTTCCTGAACAGCGAACAAACCAGATTAAAAAAACGCCAACAAGTTGTTTACACCTAACTCCTTTAGGTAGAAGTTAAAAAACCCAGAAAATAATCGAGATCTCTCGCTCCACCAAACAAAATAAAATACCACACGAGCATGATCATGGTGATCTATTAAAACTAAGAAAAGTCATAGATTAATTTAGAGAAAACAATGAGTCATCGATTGGATTGGATATAATACTTGAATTTATGGATAATTCATAAGATTATAGGTTTAAACTTCTAAGGAGCTAAAATAATATTGACATTTTTAATTCTAAAGTGTAAAATTCACTGACAGTTCTTGTTTGTACGATGAGCTTCCTCCCGTATATAAATTGATGAATCATGAATGGTTTTGGTGGCTTTCATTTTATTCATTTCCCTTAGAATAAAGCCACCGGGCGGAAACTTTTGTGAGGATGCAGTTATAAGCTGGCTACAAAGACAGGCCAGTGTATATAATTTCTCATTATATAAATACATTCATCAAGCTTGCTCCCCATGTTTCTTTTGGAGCTTAATTTGGACGATCTTGCGTCAACAAATGATTGGCTTTCATAATATAGTAATTTTTATTTGGTTCAAGTGAATCTAGCTGCTAGAACCACTCCTCCTTGAAATCAAATATTTAAAGTCACCATGGGTTATACTGTAAACAAGATCAGTACTCGTTGTTGCTACGAGGTGGAGGTGGACCACTGAATTAATATTGGTAGTATTTCCCTTCCATGCTATGCTGATCTTGGTCATGGAAGAGGGGGCAAAGTCCCTTTCACGTCCAATTTGAACTAAACATTCTCGAGTGGTCAGCTTTGGCCATTAAAGTTTCACAGCAGGATCAGTCTTCAATGAAACTAGCACTGCAAGCTGTGCTTTCTTTTACCTGGATGACCTGACATGACATGACATTTACCACTTGAAAAATATGTGGACATTAACTAATCAAACCTTACCTTTAATTAAATAAGGCATGCGCCAATTCAGCGAGAAGAACCGATTAGAGGGGAATCATAACAAGATTATTAGAATATAAGCGTTCGCCCTCATCGGTGCATGCACGAAACGCTTGTCGTCAATCAAAGGGTTAGCCCAAATCATCTCTGGGCCTTCTTAAGCTGAAATATGATTGGGCCAACAACATATTTAATGGGCCTTTTCTAAATCCCCAGTAAGTCAATAACATTGAAAGTCCTATAAAAAAAAACGAGAAATTATTTTTGAGATTTACGGTTCGAGAAAGATTAGGGGCAACGAGGTACTTCTAAATAGGGTGGGCATAAGGCAGTTTGGTTTAGATTTAAAAAAAAAATCAATTCAAACTGCAAAATAATTTTCAGTTCGATTTGGTTCAGATTTCTCAAATTTAAAAAAAAAATCTAAACAAAACCACTCAAATGCAGTTCGGATTGGTCGGTTTAATCGGTTTGTGAATAATATTACTAAAAAAAAAAAAACACACATTTATACACAAATACAAAGTCAAAGTCATTATAAAAAATTTAAACAAATTACAATTTTTATTTAAGTAATAAATAAACATAACATACCATTTATATTCATTTTCTTTCTTTTTTTCTTCCAAACTTCATTAGTTAGCTTCAAGTTTCTGCTTCTTGAGTGATAATAGATTATATATCTAATTTAAGCATCAAAATTAATACAATAAATTAGTTAATAATTAAAATATAAAATAATAGTGTTAGAATAGCAATAAGATATGTAGAAACCAGCAACCAGCAACAAGTAGTGATGAGCAACGATGAGCAGCAACTAGTAACCAGCAGACGATGGCAAGGAAGAGAAAAGGAAAGTGAGTTAGGGATTTCGATTTCGAAAAGAGAAAGCGTGAGTTAAATGTTTATTGTTTACTAGTTTTTATATTTATTAATATAAATTTATATTTATAATAAATTATTTCATAAATATATAATAAAATTTAGTTATATTTAATATATTTAAATCATATAAAATATATATATATATATATATATATATATATATATATATATATATATATATAATATAGTTTTTGGTCGGTTCAAATTAATTTAAATTTTAAATATTTAAATTTAAAAATTAAATCGCTGTTGTAATTAAATTAATAATTTTATAATTCAATTTAAATTATTAGTTAATCAAATTGAATTAATTTTTATACAATTCGAATTGATTCGAACAATTTAGGCGGATTCCTTCAAATTTTGCCCATCCCTGCTTCCAAACAAAGCCTGGGGTTCTTACACAATCCACAATTCAGATACTCGCAAGCGGGAGTTGCTTACTCGGACTCGGACTCGGACTGCCCTTATAAGTCCAAAAATGACAATCAAACCAAACGCAAACTCACAACTCCACCATGAGCGACCGCGACAGAGCTCGCGACCGGGACCGGGACCGCGAACGAGACCGGGACCGGTACCGCGACCGGGAACGTGACCGAGACAGAGACAGGGAAAGAAGACGAGACAAGGAAGACCGTGACCGTGAGCGGGATCGAGATCGAGCACGCAGCAAGAGATCCCGTTCCCGTACGCCTGACCGCGCCCGCTCCCGCCACACGCGCTCCCGCACGCGTTCCCCTGACAGCCACCGCTCGCACTCTCGTTCGCGCTCCCCAGGTGAGCGGTCCCACCGCCGCCGCCAGCATCACCACCGGACACCTTCGCCTGACCCTCCTAGGAAGCGTCACCGGAGAGAGTCTACGGCGGAGGATGAAAGGGAGACTCAGAAGGCTGTATCGGAGTTTGTGGATGGGATTGCCAAGGAACAGCAGCAGAAGCAGAAAGACAATGGCGATGGCGAATTAGAGGCAGACAATGCGATGGACGAGGATGAGATTGAAATGATGAAGAAATTAGGTATTCCGGTAGGATTTGATTCGACAAAGGGGAAGCCAGTGCCCGGTGCAGACGTGAGTGGCGTCAGAGCAGTGACCAAGCGACAACCTAGGCAGTACATGAACAGGCGGGGCGGGTTTAATCGCCCATTGCCCGCAGAGAGGAACCGGTAGATTAGTTCAGTGTTGAGGTGCGTAAGATTTTTCAAATTTTCTTCAATTTCTCCTCCAGATGCTTTCGAACGTGTAAAACAATATTGTGAAGGTTGATTTCTGATTTCAAGTTTAGCTATTAGGATTTCATTTAGCTTTGACGGAAAGTGGACTCTTCTAAGCCAACCTGTGGTTGTTTTGTGAAGTAATGCCAAACAATGTTTAATCATTTATCTTATTAATGATGGTGCCCTCATTTAGTGATGTTTGGTCAGTGTTATCTTCAATGGAGTGATATAGCAACCACCTGGGTGAGCTCTTTCTGATATAGTTGTTAAGCTATCTAGTGGAGCTGAATTATTATGTGTTGACGAGGAATCAGAGTTTTTCACATTGTCTGAGTATTTTTTTGTCTTTTCGTGTATTACACCATAATGCTAGCCTATCATTTACAGTTCTCCGATGCAACCATATATGAAATTTCCCTCTCTTGTAAATTTTGATTCATAGTTTACCTATGTAAGAAAATAGATTAGTGTGTATTTTTTCAATTGCCTATCTTTCTTGAAGATCAATGTACCGTTGTCTTACTTTATATTGTTCATATGGTCTGTTCTTATCTTCCGCTGTTAGATAAAAAACTTACTCTAAAAAGTAAAGATCATAGACTCTAAAGGTCTCAACTATGAGAAGAAAGACGCTGGGCCTAAAGGATAATTTTTTGTTTATGAATACACAACCGTAGAGCATGTCTGGTGGCTATAACAGATAAGAAGTTGCTGGATAACTTAAGTATCCTATATTGCTGTGTTTTTGCATAACTTAGCCGTCATTATTATTCCATCTGCAGATGTAATCCCCTCTTTGGCTATGGTTCATTAATTTGGGATGCCTCAAACCCTTGGTAGGACCCCGAAGAGAAAGCTGAGAGTTTCTTCATTTGTGTGCTACTTTGAGCTCAATCTCGTATAATCGGTATTATACTTGTCAAGCGGCATTTAAAATTGCCGGGTTATTCATGTAGAATCTGTGACTGATGGTATACCTTGTAACTTAAGAATACGCATGCTGTGACCATGTGGTGAGATGATTCTGACTTTATTATCA
This sequence comes from Bauhinia variegata, assembly GCA_022379115.2. Lineage (NCBI taxonomy): Eukaryota > Viridiplantae > Streptophyta > Magnoliopsida > Fabales > Fabaceae > Bauhinia > Bauhinia variegata. Next base: position 4,822,873 of record CM039430.1, on the reverse strand, counting down.
TGATTTATGGATGTTGTAGTTTCTCAAAAACTCTGACCTAAATCATCATAGCTTTGTAGATATTATGCTAAAAGAACAAGTGCGTAAGTGTTCTATTATCTTCCAGAATTTATGATATCTCAGTAGTATTTATACTACTAGACTAGATTTGGCATTCATATCCTTGTTCAAGAACCATCACTGTTCACGAATACTTACCAGATATGTGATCTCTTACTAATTCTCTATCGTTTTCTCCTATCACGGTCAACATGGATGTCTTGGTTGATTGTCTTTTCAGAAAATTGTTTGGCATAATGTAATGCATGTTTATTCTTGTAAAATGTCATATTTATTTTCTATAAATAAATTGAGACCATCTTTTTTCCCCCTTAAGAATGAGATCGCCGTCGTATCTTTAGAATTTGGCTGGAGAAAAGATCGATTTTTCAAGTCTGTTAGCCATTTCTGAAATAATGGTTATGAGAGCAAGCTGCTACTCTACACTTCTGAAAAACCTACCATCGTCTTTTAATAGAAATAATGTTTTCAGTTTTTTTACAGTACTGTGACTATTGGGGGTTTATTCCCAATATGCAGGGTTGTGGATTACAGCTGTTAAGGTGAAATTGGTACTGTTATTAACATAACAGCACTCGGTTTGGACAGAAATTGAGTTAACAAACCTGAATACCATATGCGGATGGTGCAGCAACCATGTCATTCGGACCTGTAATTGATCCTGTGGTAGTACTCTTGAAGATCCTTCAATGATGTATCATTCTTAATTTATTATCAACTTGTCACTCACTGCGAGGACCACAACCTCATTTTAACGGGCTTGAAATTAAAATAATGATCTTTCATAACCCGCTAACTCAATGATTATGCTCCTTTTTCAAGCAATCGTACAAGCCATAAATGTAAAATATATTGCCCAATTGCACATCTAAATGAAACCAAAACCTATGGGCTGGTTTTGCCACAGGATTATCATTAGTTATTTGAAATCAAACCAAAAACAAACGGCTGTAGCATTACAAATCTCTTTTATTCATGTTGTGGTGACTTTTAGTAAACAGCTAAAAGAAAGAAGGGAAAGAAAAAGAACCAATTTTGACCTCTCAACTGAAATTTTGAAAGGAGAGAAGACCAAAATGCATCAAGCGCCAGCAGTGGAGGCCGGTTTCTGAATTACAAAAGCCATGGACTGCATATGGCGGTGGTTGTCAAATGCCAAGCAGCGTATATATGCATTTGGGTACGCCTTTTTGCACTCATGGATCTCGTTCAGGACCTGGGAGGAGTCGGTGCAACCAAACATGGGTAACTTCCAGAGTGTCCAATACCTCCCATCGTAGTACCCAGGCATCTGGCTATTCTCTCTATGAATAAACCCCACCTTCAAAGGTCCAAAGTCATACATATGATATTACAATACTGTAAGGAAACAAAGCATCCATAGAAATCCAGTTCTCCATCAACTGAAGAATCTTCCCAGTTCACCAAAGCAAAGCTCACACTAAAACAATCAATATCAAAATCTTCTTGAATCGAGATAGCTATTGCATAATATTAATAGTTTCCAATATTCCATGGATGCCAATATTTCTAACATAGCTAATAATAGAATGATGAACAATAATCAACAATGTCATCTGAACATAATTTAACCTTACATCGTCAAATTCAAGACAAGGAATCCATCCCTTCTTGAGCATGTAGTCAATCTCCTTTGCTATGTTGTCATCTGAAAGTGGAGGGAGGTAGGAGAATGTTTCGAACTTCTTGTTGTTTATGGGATTCCATGTCTGTTTGAACACACGAGAGCAAAACAAATCAGCGAAGAGGATACATGACTATCTGATCAACTTTAGATCTTTCACAGTTCACACTTTACCATCATGCAGTGAATTTTAGAACCATTGGAGACAGTTTTCCGTTCCCATCCAATGGAACCCGTGCTCGGACAAAGATTTGATGAGTTGGATTTCAAGCCAACAAAGCCAGCCCCAGCAACCGGAGATGCAAAATTTCCGGCAAACATTCTTGTCAAGTGTTGAAAAACAGGTTGATTAAGAGACAGATGTTGTGGAAGTATATTGACTTAAAAATGGAATTTTTTGGAAAGAGGAAGGATTTGTTGAACTAAGGACAATAGGAGTATGATCTGTTAGAGAAGATTGTAAGCAGTCTAAGAAGATGGTGGGCACAAGTGGAGAGTTAAATTAGTCTCTCAAACTTTGATTTCATCTACGTCACCCTGCCTTTTCACAATTTCTAAAGCAGCGCCAAGGTTTGGAGTGAAGGTAGGGCCCCCATGTGATTGATGAGTGAAGACGTGACCATACGCGTTTCAATAAAATAATCAGATTATTCATTTTCAGATCCTTTCCTTTTGGCTTTTCCGGTGCACAAAAACCAAGTTTGGCTTGACTGACGGGTGTCTAAGCATCATTTTTCAGAGTCACAGGCCAAACAATGAATGACTTTTGACAAGTCAAATTACTGAATGCACAAATAAGTAAAACGACTTACCGGGGCCTAATGGAAATGTTCCGAAGGTTTACCCTGGAAGTGTCTCAGCAAGCACATGCAAGTTATTCTCAAGTTCCTTTCCCAGTTGACACAAAACATTACAGATGTCTCTTGAATAAGAATGAGACTTTCATCGACAACAAATTTGTGGATGATCAGATATGAAACTCTACCAGAAATAACTCCACACGACTTCTCTATCTCTGGTTATTTTCCTTATCTTTGAAGCGTTCTCGCACCAACCCATACTGGAATACATGTTTGCTAGAAGGGCGTATCTTCCACTGTGTTGAGGATATAATTCAATCAACAATTTGCCCACCATCTGCTCCCAACTCAATATGACCATGCATCAAACACCCATTGAGCAAAAAATCCCATATAGCTCCATACTATTGGCATACTCTTTTATCAATGCTTCAGATTCTTTGATTTGTCCTTCTCGTGCCAAAACTTCAACCATGCATGCATGATGCTCGATGGATGGTGAGATGCCATAATCTTACTCATGCGTCCAAGTAACCACCACGCTTCATTCAAATACTTATGATTGCAAGCGGTAAGAACTCCAACGATAGTCACTGCATTTGTTCTGGGGCCAACCTTTTCCATATGTGCAAATAGATCAAATGCCAGCTGATTCTTCCCATTAATAGCCAAACCCAATATCATAGTACAAAATAATCAACGCTGTACTTATCTCTTGCTCATATTCAAATTTCAAAACCATTTTCATCAACGAGTCAAATCCATTTTCCTTCTTCAAATGCACCTACTGCAGCACAGGCATCATCAAGAACAGAGTATAAGAGACCTGTTCGGCTTCACATGTATACAACTCTTCAACTCGTGGAAGATGTCAATTCCCTCATTGAAACAACCATTTCTGACATACCTCAGATACCGTTGCGCTGTAGTAAACATCGTTTCTTTCAGGGATTGCTTCAAAAAAAGTTCGGGCTTCGTTGACCAACCCATTGCTGCAATACCCACTAATGAGGCTGGTCCAGGAAACCACATTCGTATTGGGACTTTCGTCAAACACACAACGTGCAAACTTCTATTGCTCCATGCCTATATAAACTTATTACAGAGCTAGCAACATTAACATATGATAAATTCCCGAGCCTCACTATTAGGGTGTGAACCTGCTCGAGCAAAAACAGAGAAAAACAAGCTTTGACCGCTACCATAATAGTTCGAGAGTTTGGACGGATACCTATATGCTACGCGTGAAGTTGAAAATTGGAGACTTTTAGAACTCGGAATTTCTCGAGAAACCCATCATCATGGTATTACAACTAAAGATATTGGGCGTAAAAATATTTGAAAAGCGTCTCCGCGTAGGACAAATCACCGTGTTCAGATTGAGCACAAAAGGCTGAGATTCTGCTAGAGACGAAAGCGAAAAAGAGCAAGAAGACCATGGATAATTGCATGAAAGTGGATTTGATTCAGCTCTTTCATGCTCAAATATCTTTCGCTGTAGTTTTCAGAGTTTAGTTTGTTAGGTTTCACCCCATGCAGAGAGTAACAACTCGTGGTATCCAAACATCATTTCTCAGTATGTTTGATGCATTTTATGGGACAAGAGCTGAACGTGAAAGCGACACTGACACCACGTTTGACTAAACAAAGGAGGAATCTGTTTGGCACAAATCTTCACATGTTAAGCTTGTACAAAGAGCCATAAATTTGAAATAGTAACTGTATTACAAAATAAGTGAATCTAGAATTCTTACATCATCTTATCAATGACAATGCTGAAATAAATATAATCGCTAAATGAAGAATATTAGAGATCTAAAGAATTACTGCATTCTTGAAACCACGGAATGGCTTCAAATTGGCTGGACCTACAAAACCTGGTCAATGCCAAAGCTTCATGCAGAACCCGGCCGGCACGGTAGATTGTCTCTTGCTTGATATACATTCTGAGAAGGTGTCCACGAGCTGCTCTGCCAGAGATGCTGGATCTTCAAGAAATGTGTCAATGTATACTTTCACGATTCTTACTTCTTGTGGGGTTGCCCTCAAGCTGTACCAAGTCAGAAATTTCTGCCTGAAGTTCTTTTCTATATGCCCTTCACACTCTAGCCGTCTAATCACCTTCACATAATACTCAAAATCTCGATCTGAAAACACATCGGCAGCACAACCCTCATCTTGCCTTTCTGCGCTTCTCTTCTTAGATGTGCTGCCATCCTGAGGGCCCTCTCTTTTACTAGACCCATTTTCCTGATCCTTGCCGCTGGATTTAGATCTCCCATTTCTTCCTGGTCCATCCTTTAGTATGTCCAACTTGCAGGGTGTAATAGGCAAGCCTGCATCTGAACTACCTGGAAATGGTTGACATTCCCTCCCGGTCTGAACAAGGGAATTCAACCCATCATCGGTGCTCAAGTCCTCAATGACTTGTTCCTCTGGTGACTGCTTGTTTTCAAGGTTTAGTACATTGGGACCAGGTAGAGAGCTGGTCATTCCAATAGTATGTTTCTTGTCTGACAAAGAATCTGCATCAGCTGGAAGTCTAAGGAGCTCTCCACTTATGTTGGAACTGTCAATAGCATCATTGGATAAATTTCCAGAAGCGTGCTTGTCAGTGTCCTTGTTGTAAGCAAGATAATTGTCTGCTCGATTATCAGTTTGGTCACTATATGGGTTACTGTTATTAGTTTCGTCTTCAACAGAAGAAGGATTGGAAAGGCTGCTATAGTTGGTTACTGGGCTCTGACTTCTTTCAGTTGCTGAACAGTTTGGAATTTCATCCTCGCCATGCTCTATTGAGAAGTGAACTTCACGCATACCCAACTCCTTTGAATCGCTGAATGAAACAACTTTCAAACAGTATCTTGTAGATGGAATTAGACCCCTCAAATTGAACCTTTTAATTGGTAGAAGCAAAATGCAAGTTGGTTCCGCTGGATAATCTTTATCATGAGCTTTGCGGTGCCACAAAGTATGACCAATAATACTTTCCCCAGATGGATCTTCAGAACCCAAAATCAAAGTGAGGGATGTTGCAGCGACATCTTCAAATCTCACCATAATTGATGCGACCAAATTTGTATCTAAAAACGTCAATCATACAGAACCACAGAAGGGTCAATGATTACCTTATTCAAGAATCTAGACCGAAGGAAAAAGGAAAAACTGCTGGCAACTGCACCATGCAATACAATGGTTACGTTCTTCGAAACAAAGTGCCAAATGAACATTAATAATGTGCAACCCAATTTACATATCTGGAGAAAAAATAGATGAAAGAATTTGATTCAAGTGTACACAACTACTATGCTTGTGACACAGATCAACATCCAAAGAGAAAATGAAATTTTCACTTTCTCTCGTAATGAAATAGCCATACACACAAAGGGAAAATGAGTCATCACCTTGAATGGTAGTATTGGGTGACGGATCCAAGATCCTTTTGGAAAGCAATGAATCCAGTGATTCCAGAGCAAAACCACAGAGTTTCTGAACCTCTGGTCCGGATGAAAGTCTGTTCACAATGCCCCTTCCAATCTTTACAGGTGACCCAGTCAATGGACCTACTTCAGGTTCAAGTTTCTTCACGGCCTCATCCACAATTTCATTAAGTTTTTGATACTTTTTGGTCCCTTGTAAAAGTCTTTGGCATAAGGAGACACGATAGCAGAGTATATCCACACGTCTAGTATCCTTAGCCAGCATCAGTTGTTTTCTCCAGCATCTAAATCCATTTCAAGACACAAATCAGATGAGACTGATTTAGACCCATATACCAATATTTTGTCCTCGTAGTAATGTGACGTACAGTTTAGCATGCAATTATAATGAAAATAGTCAACTGACATTCTATCTCTAATTCCCTGTTGAACAAGCGCGACATAAGGCAACTAGTAGCTCTTTTCTACTGGAACAAAGTATTAAGTCAACTTTCTCACTTTGTTATTAATTAAGTAAACAGCCATCTTAAACCAGACATGCCCATGCTCAACTGTTTTGTTACCTGTTCTGCCAGCCTATAATTGAGCTTAAGATCCTCATCCATTTTACCTATTTCATGGGCAATTTTTTCTTACAGCCAGACCGTATGAAATGAGAGCTTTATAGCAATCCAACAGCACAAACTTTATAACGACTGTTAAAATTATGTTAACAAAATACTAACAAGTCACTAAGCCTTATAATGTTCAACATGAGGTTTGATTTACTCTAGAACAGAAAACCAAGAAATCTAGATCTATATAGCTTCAATCTCTGGAAAATAGTTTTTACTCCAAAATTTCTAATTTTAGAGAAAAACTAAGATTTAGCCATCTATTCTGCAGAACAGCAATCTACAAGTCATTACAAACTGCACCTCTTTCCCATATCCTTCATCGATATATTGCATTCATATACTTTCATGCAGCTATTGTTTTCCATATGATCTCTAGATTTCTTATTAAGTTCTCATATTTAGAATATATTTTCTTGCGAAGGACAAACTAGATTGGCAATTACTTCTATGATCTTTCCACATCAACTATTAAGACTTCCCCTTGAATCCTGAGAGTCTCCGTCTGGATCTTGAAAACAATCATTGCTAAAATACAATCTTCATCAATTGCAAATGACCAAAGACGACAGAGACAAAGGAGGAGCAAAGAAGAAGCAATTTTTTGAATGGATACAAGAGTTTATCCAATAAACTGAAAAACGTTTAAGCATAAAAGTGCACTATTACCCGAGCAAATCATTCACTTTCCCACAGGAGACACAATAGAACCCTCCATCAAGCTTGGGACACTCCCCATCTTTGGCAATACCAGAATTATCATGTCTTAAAGCACACTCAAGGTGGCATGACAAGCCACATGAATCACCAACAAATGGAGGCTCGGAGCTACAAATTAACCACAGGCTAGGATCTTTATTGTCATCATATTGATGACAGATGCAGCATGAACATCTTTTGCAAAATGCATCAGCAGGACTCAGGGTAGCTTTGCACGCTGTATTTTTGCAGTATGTGGTACTACTGACTTCACCACCACTTGCGACTGAAACATTGTTTGCTGGAACAGGTAATCGACATGGATTCTCGGTTTTTCTCTGCCTCTTTGTAGGTTTCTGGTTATTTGCAGGAGAAGTATTTGGCTCAACGTCTGTTGATGTTTCAGGGCATCCTGATTTCTTTTCAGAAACAATTTTTAGAAGGTTTTCTATAATTTTCAACTTTGTCAACCCAGTATACTTCCTTTCTTTTCCCATTTCTGCACAAAGGATCTGCAAAATCTCTTGACGGCTCCAGGACTGTAGCATCTCTGATGCACCATGTGACCACTTAGAAATCTCATAAACAAGCTCTCTTTTTTCCTCCATACTCAACTTACTGCACTTCGAAGGATCCAACGTGAGACCTGGAACACATGAAACCAAAAATCATACATTAGTACATTAGTCATTAATCATAAAGAGTAAAAGTAACTTTCCAAATCATGCAAGAAACGTAATTCTAGAATGAATCCTTTCATCATCTTATTTCCCTCTCACCTCCACTGTTCTTTTATTTTGAGCAGAAATGATTTGAAAATCAAATAAAACCAGACTGGCCATAAAAAATTCTCATAACGATTATGTACCTAAGGTTCATGCAAGACATGTCATATTAAAGATATTAGAACATCAATGAGATTACGATGAGGAAGAAGAGATCAATTACATGAGTTTAAAAGACAGTCCTCAGCTAGTCCAGTAAGTCATGTTACAAGTTAAGGATCCAATTACATTTATAGTCTAAAATACAGGATAAATATAAAATAAATTTACGAACAAGTTCCGCCATAGAAGATATACCGATGGTTGACTTTGCCTTAACAAGGACGTTCCAGCCGCAAAAGATTGTTTAAGAATATAGGGAGCTCCAAGCTCCGGTGATTAGTGAATTCAACTGGACTAAGCTTCCTTTGACTTTTATATGTGGCCCCCCACTGTCCTAAGGGACAACCCATGGATGACTTAATTTAGTAGCTTACACCAGATGCACCAGCCCATTATTATCAAACACAAGCCTACCTCATTGTGACCTCCTCAAAACGCATCAAACAAGAAAAACAGAGACAGAAACACTAATCCCTACTCGAGATTCAGAAGGGAAGAAAAGGAAGAGACCACAAAAAATATTATCGATAAATCAAACAAACAGGATATGACACAATGCTCCAGCAATCTACTTACAAGAACCATATGGATTGATCCCTTAAATTAGCTAGTAAATTTACATCCCAGCAGCAGAGTATCATGGCTGATAAAGGAATCCTTTTAAATTCAACCACTCCAGTGTCAAGAGAACCAGATTGAATCAACGAGGAAATGATGGGATGGATGAGAATTACCAAAAATTCAAATGGATGTAGAGACAAAATATGAAGATAGTAAGGCATTACCCTCTGGAGGTGAATCCGAAGCCATAGCGTTTCAACAATAAGCAACTACTCATCCCAGCACATTACAACCAAAATCCCAAAACTTTTGCCAACCTGCAGAAGAGAAAATCTGCTTCAGGACACACTCCATACACGAACAATAATAGAGACGAAAGAAAAAAGATGAGAATTGAGGAAGAATAGGAGAACCGAAAATAAGAACAAATTAAAGCGGGCCAGGGGGACTGAAAGGGAATGGAATATCAAATACCAAGAAAGGACGCTAGAAATTCTACCACAACCAACGAATCCATGAATTGGAAGCTCGTTCTCAGTCGCTCTCTTTCTCCTCTCCTGGGTCCTCTTTCAGTGCTTTTCTTTTCTTTTCATAACACGAAGCAGTAGCGGAGGGGAGATTCGAGGAGGACCTCACTCATCACAGAGAGAGAAAGCTTCTCAGAGAGGGAGAGAGACACCGAAGGAGAAAAATTTCGCAGATGAAATGAAAGGAAATAAATATGAGCCCTTGAAATAAGCTAATCGCCGGGGGCAAAAGCGGCTGCATGCTCACTCAACATTAGCTTTCAGTTACCTTAGAATAGTCTAACGTGCCAATTTACCGAAATAACCTCACGTTTGTCTATTATGCTACATGGGACAATGCATTTATGTTGGGAGTGGTGTGTGTCCACATATACCACATCCTTTTAAACGACAAAAACTCACAAATAAATTAAAAAAAGAAAATAATACCAAAAAATTAATTAATCAAAACAGAAATACCATCTTCCCGTTTGTTGAAATAGAGTTATTTAATTTTAAGCCTTACCATTTTCATGTGTGAGAAAAGTAAAACATTTAAATAAACTATTAGTATTTTTATAAAACATAAAATCATATAACATTTAATGATATTACTATAATTTTTTAGAGAAAATACTTGATACGTGCTTAGAAATTTTATTTATTATTTGGTTAATTTTTTAAATGTGTAAGATTAAATTTATAAAAAAAAATAATAATAATAATAAAACTTCGCGATTGTACATTTTATGGATGAGGGGTATATTTGTCCATCTGCAGGACGGTCACGGAGTGTAGCATTAATTTTGTTGGCGTCGTACATGAGGTGGGGTCAGATTAAATAGGAGGATAAGATGGTCAATCCACAAGGGGCGTCCCACATAAAATTTACAGTCGGATAACGCGAAAAGGTATATATATTATAGGGTGTGCATTAAAGTATGTTGATTTCTTGTTCGATCGTCCTATTTGAATTATATTATGGTGGCAGTTGAGTGCAGAGGCGAGGTGACGTTTCTGCTTCCCAACCATTTCCATGTTTGCATAGTCATATAGATAATGCTTTAGTCTTCTATTGGACACTCCACTGCACACTTGCTTTCTTCTCCACATAGAAGGAGAACAATCTTTGGCAGTTGGTTTATTTGCCCATTTAGTACTGCATTTAAAATATTTATGTTACTATATTCAGTAAATTTATTGTTACAAAAAAAGATACCCCTTTATGTCAACAATTATTTTTTCAGGGTATAATCTAAAAATAACATAAGGTTACTAGCAGGAGGATAACTGTTCTTAGTTTGTGTATACGGTATCTTCATTTTTTTTAATATATATATATAAAAGATCAATTCATGTTTAAAATAATAATAAAAATTATTTTAATTTTTTTTACATAAAACCTAAATTAATCCATTCGAATAGGATAGTCAAATTCAGTTCATTTGCTCTAAAACATAAATGAGAATTACTTTAGCTTAAAACTTTTCTTTTTTCTAGTTAAACTTTTTTTTAAAAGCTTATTGATATTTGTTAAGAATTAACATCACTATCAATCTTTAATTTTATGGGATATTATAACCATTATTATGATAATTTTTAATCAATAATAATTTAAACATAATTGTTCGTGAATAAATATATTTTTAATCTTAAAGTTGTATAATTTTGGAGATATTAATATAATAGGTGTGTTTGGTTGAAAAACATATTGTAAAGATGCTTGGCAGTGTGACAGCAAAGTGCACGACGAAAGACACCAATATAAAAGGGAAATACATAAATATTTTAAATTATTTAAAAAAAGAAATTGATGGAAAAATAAGAAGCTGGGTAAAATGCGTGCTTGAGATTCTTTCGAATGACAGAGACTAGATATGATATTTTGTGTTGAGAATAGAATGGTTCACATGGAAAAGATAAAGTGAAATATATATAGTAGGAGATGAAAACGACGTTCGCCTTGCCCAAACAATCATGGGAGAAGAGAAGAGATAAGCGATAAGGGAGGTGCCGACATCTGACAATTTGTGTATGAAAGGTTGCAACTTGATGGGATGGGAAAGGGATCATCACCCAGGTGAAGGCCTTGTTTGTTTGTGGATTTGGAGAATCATATCTTATTTGACTTCATTCAACATTTAATTATAGTTTACCATTTTTGCTTTTCGTGCAAAAAGTGCTTAATATACATATTGCTCTTCCCACTTTTTTCCTAGTTTGTAATTTAAATATTTTTAATTGTAATTAATACTACTGCCTTAATGCTAATTGACCTCGTCGCCCATGTGCACTCCCAAGTCCCCACTGCTTTAATATAACAACACAAACATAAACTATACTATATGTTTAATTAGATTAAAATTTATGTACGTACCTTGTATATCCGGAGCAGCAAAGATCGAGGTGGAGATCTAACGATTGAAAACGACGTCGAGTTTATGGAAGAAGAGATTATATATATATATATATATATATATTTTTTATTTTTTTTTTTCTGGTTTGGTGTAAAACGAATGGGTGTTCTATTTCGAGATTCCAGAATATTGTTCTCTCTTTTATATTTAAGAGTAATCATGAAATCTTTCGGGAAAAACAAAAGGTATCATGGTTTCATGTGCTATCGGTCCATTTTCTATCAATAATGCGAACGTGATACTTATTGGATTCCCCACGAAACTACAAATCACACCCATTAATAACACTGAATGGATTAATATTTTTAAGCTGCCTGCATATGTTCTCTTTATAATTTTATATAAAGTTAAATAAATTTTTAGAGACTATGAAGTTAATCAATTCTTTTTTTTCTTTTTGGTTAATACATTTGAAAAAAGTATAGTCGAAAGTTTGAGAAATCCAAAACCGAAAGTTTGAGAATTAAAATCATTGAATTGAATTATTTGGTCCATGCACGTTTTCTGAAAATCTTCGATTCAATCTATTGTTCTAAAGTGTAAATTACGCTACATGCATATCATATCATATCATGACTTTAGACTTTTTCTAGAGGTAAGAGAATTAATTAGCTCTTCCAGGCTCCAGCTGCCATAAATTCATTAATCAATTAAAAAAAAAAAAGTTAAAAAGAGAATATTTATGACTGTATAGGGTAGATGTGGACACTTATGGTATAGTATATGATATTATATATTATATATTATCATCAGTAATTAATAATTACTGTTAATTATTGGTTAGGCTGTGTAAAAAGCGAAAATCCCTTATTGGACATGGTTCAGAAATAACCATTATCGTTTATGTGGTCCTTCCTTTCATTTTTGTTTTCCGGTGGTCCTTCTCGTTACCAATCACGGCACAAGAATCATTGCATTTTCTGTTGGTCTTGATAGGTTTCTTGCTGTTTAGGGTTTTCATTACCGTGTGAAAGTAAATTTCAATAATAACCATCGAGTTAGGTGTAATTATAGTGAAGTAAGGTTGGATTTTTTATTGAGAAAAGTACTCATATATATTTAATACATGATTAAATGTGAGTGACAACACTCGAATAAGATTATTTTCAATAAAAAATACATGAAAAAAAAAATTCCAAGATTAACTGTGGCAGTAAAATTACAAATATACGAGGGTAAGAGGGAAGAGAACGAAAGATCTTATTTGTTTTACAGGTTGATATACCCACCCGGGGCATACCAACTGCCTCCTCGGTTTTACTCATGAAAGGGACGATAAAATGGAATCTGAATGCTTGCGACAGAGGAGAGGAGCAAACAATAATGGGCGGACAACAGAGAAAACAAATATAAACACCAAACAGTGATAGTTCATTAAATATTATAATTAATTTTATAAGTAAATTAGATTTATTTTTTTTTTTAAAAAAAAAAGAAGCAAATATGTGATTTGCTATGAATTGGTGAGATGTGTTGATCTTGTAATGAGGATCGGATCACGTTCACATGAGTCTTCTTGGTTGACGTATTAGCTATAATTTCTTTATGGGCCTCTCTCGTATCAAGGACAGAGAAACATATAAATTGGCACATTCCAACATTTTAAAGTTTTTTTTTTACAAAAAAAAAAAAAAAAGGTGAATTTTTTGGAGGCTTGTCATTTCCTACTAGTGGAGAATTGAATTGGACAAAAGAAAAGATACATAATTTGGTTGCAGTGACTTTCACTTTTGCATGCGGTTAGTTTGTCAAATAGAGCAAGTCATTGTTGTGTCTGTGTTTTGCTTTATAAAATTTGCGCTTAAAAGAAAAGAAAAGTCTATGGATTGGCTAAAAATCACTTTAACATCAAATCAATGAGAAAAAAGTCCATATGACGACACAATCCCGCAAGGAATGAAAAAGTAGAAGAGTCATAATATTTTTAGTAAATAATTATTTTAATTTTAAAATTTAAATTTTTTATTAATTTAGTCTTCACAGTTCACATTTCCAAAAGGCTTATATCTCTTAATTGGAATGGTCTATATATGAAGATGAGAATCAAGTGAAACTGATCGTTCAAATTAGCAGTTTCAGAAGTGCTGAGAAAAAGAGTAGCTGGCTGTGTCACGAGTTAGGTCACCAGCTACCCCTCTTCTCTTGTCACGTATAAAAGAGTAGATGGTCTAATACTATTATTATTATATCATATAGTGGAGATAATAATGGTGCTCCGCTAAGTGAGGATTAATTAGATTTGTTTAATGGGATGGGTGCTTAATTTGCCAATTCACTAAGTTTGCCTTTTGTACAGAATCAACATCAGGGTATTCTCAATGATCATATTCATTTAGAATGGTTAATTAGTCTTGTTAACTTAAAATGATAGTTAGAATATTCTTATAAATTAAAGAAACCAGCTGGCTGGCAATGCAAGTAAAAAGACTGAATCATATATAGTAACATAGGGCAAGGTCAGGTCCGAGGGCACCGAAAATAAAGAGGTGGGGCACAACACTGCCAACTGCAATCATCTTTCATATATGCATGGTCAACATCTTCACCAAAACTACTACTTTCTCTAAAAAAAATAAACAAGTATAGATGTAACATACTTAGAAACTTTATAGATTTTTTCCCTCTTTTTTGATTTCAGTGAAAGCAAGGTTTTGCATGCTTTTTTTGTTTTGATTTACTTGCATGCTATGGTAGGATAGGACAGAGACAAGCATGCATACGAATTAGAAAAAGCAAACTCACAGCTGTTTCAATATCTTTCACATGATTTGCGGTAGAAAGACCAAATTAAGATTGGAAAAAAGGAGCACAAACATTTGACTGGACCATATGTCAAGGGAAAAATAACTTAACTGCCTAATAAGTTCCTTTCACTTGGTTGGTAGGTTCGTTTCAAGTTTCAATTATTAGAAAGAAAAACTCTAGTCAACAAATGGGCAGTTAAATTCATTATGGTTGAAGGATCTGGCGGTAGTTGGTGATGAGCTAGCCAGGCGTCTTCCAAAGTAGTTGCAATTTGCAAGTTGACTATTGCCTAAACCAATTAAGCCCATAATATTATTAATGAAGAATCTGAATCTGAGATTTTTACTCAAAGCATATCGTAGAATATTGCATCGGCAAGTGAATTTGGGCACATTCATGGAGAAGTGCCTTATGCTACTTGGCTTCTTATCACTATCAGTTCATCAAATCAAATAAGTCTCTCTGCGCATCTTCATCGTTATGTCAACACCAGAATTGTTTTAAAGTAGAATCCGGCAGAAGAAAATCTTGTATCAAAGGGATTCAATCATATATATATATTCTGTTTTTACGTGGCAAAATCAATATTCATTCATTCTCTCCTGGCTTTGATTCCCCGCTAATAATTGGTATATAAGATTGGGATCAGATTCTGTAGACTGTACACGTCCAGCCACCCAATAGGTCCATAATTCAGATAAACCCTTTTTTTTTTTTTTATTCCAAATAGAAAGGAGGAAAAAGAAAGCGATATAGACATTTGGGAATGGGGGAAGAAGCTTGTTGATACCCACAATCTCAACCTGGCCCCTTTGCAATATTGCAATACGATCGAATTGTCTGCATGCATGAATGTCTAGTCATTATCGGTGTTGTTTTCCCAGGCTCAGTATCACGTATGGTTACATCACCATGAAAATTTTCTGAAGAAAGTCAGTGAACTTCTCATTACAAAAAAGTTATGGGAATTTTCAAATTATATATATAAATAAATGGTATTATTGTTAGACAGATCAAGTTTTCAGAAAAGTTGATAGAATTTCAATTCATCTTTCATATGAGATAGATGTAATGCATTGGGTTGGCACGGTACTACTTAGACCGAATGATACTTGAGTTTAAGTTTTTTGGTTTATATAATGGCAAGCAAGTTTAAACCATATGTTACTCAATCCATCACCGCGAGACCACGGCTTCTTGATAGTTGAAGTTGGATTCCAAGACTAGCTTGGAAGTCAGGGTCGAGAAGTATCATGGGCTTTTCACATAATGGGCCCTCGGTACCCTCCTCCATAATTTGGGCTAGTCAGTCCAATATTGAAATGGGCTTTTGCTTTTGAATGACAATTATCAATGCATAACCTAAATGGAATTCATCTGAATTCAATGTTCATCCACACTAAATAGTACTATTTAAGTTTTGGGTCAATGGCAGGTGATTGGGTGAATCAATTTAGAAGTTAAACTCATAAATTTTATTTCCTATAATATTGATAATCTTTTTTATATGAGATATCTTGTACAGTATTTAACCAGTCTTGGTGAATGTAAAGTGCAAGTTGAAGTGTGTGCATATATAATGTAATGTAATTCTGACACTGAACCGCACGCTTTACCTTATGAGTTACAGTGAGGAAGCACGAGCAGCCTCGTCAAGGCATCATTTTTATTCTATTAACCAATGATTGCAATATAATAATTAATTGTAAGTACTATGCGTAATTAGAAAGAAAATGAAGTGAAGAAGATAAGGACAATGGGTTGTGTCCATGATCTGATCCACCACTTCTTGTTCGCATCCCAAAAGGTAAATTCATCTAATCCCTTTCATCATTAAATAAATAAATAAAAATAAACAGTGGATTTGGTTGCTTAAAGAACATAACAGTTATTGGAATATTGTAGCCTCAGTCAAAGAAAAAGAACCAAGTAATAATAAATGGATAAAGTTAAGGTGGGTGTATCATGCTATGGCCGACATAACTTGTTTGTAGGCAAGACAAAAGGGGAACAAGATTGTGACTTAACTCGGCCAAAAATAAATTAGAAATGCCAAGGTCCCCTCTAAAAAGAAAAACAAACCCTTTTGCAGTGTTAAATTTGACTAACACTTTCTTCCATTTCAAACTGTAGCCTTTCCATGAAATATCATGTGCATGATTCTTAATTGCCTTGGAGGCAACGTCTGTGAAAGTGTAGGTGTAAACATAAACCAATCTTACTGATCATCCAGTGGCTGATTTAGTGTTTACATTAACATTTTTTAAAGTCTAATTTTTAATAAAATCTAATGGTATTATATAATTTATATATCTTATCTCTCTTAATAAGATAACGATTATTATTATTGTTATATTAAGTGGTAGGTGTGTATATATATTTCTTTTTTTAATAGGATGATGTTAGGGTTTGTATTTGTATACAGAAGAACTGTGACGCTACTAGTTCTTTTTCTTTTCTTTATAAACTGTATGAACATGGTTCTAGCTTGCCCTAGATTGAGAAAATTTTCAACTGTTTAATTTGTACGTAAAGCCATAAGCAGACAAAGACTGCATCAAAGACCTAACTAGATATAAATAGCCAACACATGACTTTTATACCAGCCTTGTACCTAATATAGACTTAGCTAGGAGACCTATAATTAAGCTCCAATGATGGCAAGTTGAATATATATATATATATATATAGTATCCTTTCAACTAAAGGATCAATGCATGTCTTAAAGGAAAAAAAAAAAAAAAAAAAACTTAAAACTGGTCAGTGTGCAAGTGTATCATTACACTGAAATTTTATATGCGAAGCTGAATAAATTTCCTCTACTCTAGCGTACCCCAAAAAACAAAATCTTCTAGCTAGCTAGTTCACATAATCACGTCAAATTCATCCATGCAACTCTTAAAATTACCAGATCATGGGCATAGTAACGAGCATCATTTGGTATCTAGTTTTTCTTTATTTCTAGTTTTGGTCTAAGCAAAAGCATTATGTGCAAAGCAAAAAGTTGATTCATGAATCAATATGGAAATTTTCGTGATTAAAACAAGCATAACAGATTACCAATCCAACTAAGTAATAGATGGTACCAATAAGATAGTTTAAAAAGATGATAGCAAATCATAGAAGCTGGCCACACGTACACCCACACGATCGATCTCAGTAAGTTATAGTAATCATTCAAGTAACTTAGATTTTCTTAATTAGCTATTGCTTTAAATTAATCGCGAGGACATATTCCGATAAGTGCAGCCCCATTTTAGTTTGGCCAAAGTCTCTTTCCATTAAACGCACAAATGAATATTCCCATCAATATTCGTTGTCGTTTGTTGGTCAGAGAAGAAGGGATGCTGAGATCAAGGGCATAAATTGAAGCTCACATCGAAACAGTTAACAAGAAAGACAAGAGGGTCAAAATTAACAGTGGTCAAAGATGAGGGCATGGTTTGGAAACATGTAATGAGCGCCGAAAGGTACAAAGGACAGTCATGATCGTAAGAGGGCTCAATACTAGACAAGAAAAGACACAATTTTTTTTATTCCCTTCTATTCTCATTCTTTTCTTTTTTAATTTTCTTTCAATTTATGAACTGGGTGATCTAAAGTGTAACTAGTCTAAAAGGGCATGTCAAAAAAAGTTCATTACAACTCAGACAATATGGTTTTGTTTCTGTCCTAAGTATATGATGATGATGATGATCTAGTGTTAACTTTGGAATTTTGATCATCCAACTTTTTGGTCAAAATTGCGCCCGTGGCCCCTAAGTTACCTTTCTAATGTAAACAGTACTGAACTGTATATATAGGATCAATTATTGCATCCTCGGCTTAAATTAGTATGGTGGAGATTGACCCTGACTAGGGTTTGTCCTCTGGTGAAATCACATGCAAAGACTTAATTAGAAGAATGAGATTCACAGCAAAAGCAGAAGAATTTTTTTTTTAAAAAAAAAACTGCTGATAAATTAATTACTTAGTTGGAGAAAGAAAACGCCAAGTAAATTAAACTTTCAGGATCGATATATCCCATTAAGCTTGCACCCGAGAGCAATAACAGACAAGGGAATTAATGGAGATGCAGCAAGAGGGTAATAATAGTGCAAGTAACATAGAAATTTAACTTCAACTAATATAAAGGTAAAAAAGACAATTTTAAATCAAATACTCTTTTTGACTTGTCTTTGATTTGCTCCGAGAAAGATGAATGAACTCCCTTGATAACCTTTTTGTAATTTCTTTTTCTTTTTATATTTATACTTTACTATCTTCTTTTTCCCATGCATCTCTCCACGTTTCTTCTAGTACAGTTTCATTTCTTCAATTTAAAGAAAAGAATAAGTATTAAATAATTCAAATTAATCAAACATGAGACTTTATTTTACATCTTTTATGACTTTATATTAGCATGTGTTAACCAATTTAGAAATATCAAAAATTTAATTCATTAAAAAAATCACTTTTCTCAGTTGCTGCTATGACTGATATTATTCACTTAATAATCACGAAATAGAAACCAAGTAAATGTAAAAGTGATTTATTTTTCCAAATTAAAAGCAAACTACAAGTAATATAGCTGGCCACAAAGTACAGAGGTCATCATGTGAAAGCAACTCTAAGGTGAAAGCAAATTGCCACTCACAATAAATTAACGCCAAAGCTCAAAATCTCACGAGGCTCCTCTCAATCCTCGTCCTTCGGGAACAAACAGTAAATGAATAATACTTTATCTCAAACAAAACAAATCAAATTACGTAGCATATCTCGTATAATCTAACAGATCATAGACAAAACTTAAGTTTATACATAGGTGGACCAAGATTCGGATAAGAGGAACATGAGATTAAAAGTCATGATTTTGTGGTGATAAAATATAAATTTTACATAGATTTTGAGACATATAATAATTATATAATAGTAAAATAAATTAACAACTTGAAACCAAAATCCCTGTAAGATATATTACATCTACAGTTTCTCTATAGTTTATATGTGATATTCGTTAAATATCATGACAACTTAATACTAGTTGCTAATATATGTAGACAACTGCTATAATTAAATTTGTGATTAAAGATTGATCAAATTTTTTATACATTGTCAAGAAGGTTAAAACCTCACATCTACTAAACATTTAAACTCTTCACCACTTCAATTTTTTCTTTCACGAAATTGCTTTAACGAAAACTGAAGATTTAAGGGCAATACTGCTAACCAGAGTTTTGAATGAGTTTAGCGGGCAAAGCTCCAATTAAACTAAAAAATAAATAAATAACTAGATTGAAGGTACTCAATCTTCAGTTCATCAGATTACTAAGCAAATAGATTTGCTTTGAGCCGCTAAGTTGTAATGCAACTAGTTAAAATCACTTGAACATTTTCTACGATAATTGCACTTGGGAATCATTGATCTCCTAAATAGAAGCAATAATTCCAAGCACAAAACCATGAAAAACATCTGATTAGTTAATAATAAATATGTAGCAAATATAGTTAAATTAGAGTGGCAAACAAAAAGTACTGACATTAATTGTTTTTCACGATGATAGTAAGTTGATGCCAACAAAACAGAAGAATACAAAAGGATATTTTACCCATTTTACCATTATATAAATTCATGTCAGTAAACAAGGACAATAGGAAAAAGGCGAGAATGAGAAAAGAAAAAGGAAATCCAACACTTAACAAAAGAACTTTGAGTTAGTACAGTGTCAGCTAAGTTCCGGACCCCGTGAATTATGATTGTCAGTCCAGACTCGTCTAAAGCCCTATGGTCTTGCTTTGCATGTTAAAACACCACACCACCACTGTGTGATTCCTTCAGCTTTCATCATTATGCACAGATTCTCATCCCACCACCTTCACCTTGAACTTATTCCATCCCAAAGATTGGTGTCTGAAAGAGACTGGGTTTTGCATGGGTTTGGAATGTGTGTAGGGTAGGTCCAACCCAATTTCCATATCCAAAAGAGCTCTCGTAACTAAAATTGCCGTTTAAGGTAATGGGTGTGGCAAATGGGATTGAAGTTGAAGCTGCACCACTTGCGTTTTGCTGCTGCTGCATTAAGATTCCCCCATTGAAAAACGCGTTATTGTTGTTGCTTTCACTGCCAGAAGTGCTATTTGAAGCAGCAGCAGAGAAGTCCATGTTGAAGGGTGTGGCATTAGAGCTTTGCAATGCAGACCCATTAGTGGAAGATTGAAACGAGCTCTTGTCGCCGTTGAGGGAAGGGTTTTGGTAACCAAGAATGGACCAGTAATCTGAAGGGTCTTGCTTGATGGGAATGGCAAAGCTGAGAGTTGAACTCGATGGCTGTGAATGCAATGCAAAGGGTACTGACGATGAAGCTGAAGATAGATCTTTGTCATCAGATCGACTTGTCTCATGGGTTTTGGTCTCTGAAAGAGAATCAGTAGAATTCTTGGCTTTGCTTGATAATCCCCCTATCGGAAGGTTACTATTTGCAATGCTCTTCACGTCGTAGCGGCTCATGTCAAAGTTGGTTACTGCATTTAGCCCTCTGAATTTGATCGCTGCAACGTCATAAGCCTCTGCAGCTTCTTCTTGGGTGCCTTTTTTTTAAAATTAGAAAATGCCCATTATTTTTCTTTCTGAATATTATCATTATAAAAAAATAAAAATAATAAAATGAATTAATGGAAATGTTATGTGACTAGAATGGACTCACTAAAAGTGCCAAGGTAGAGGTCTTTGTTGCCGGCAACTCTGCCAATTCTTGCCTGCCATCGACCATGCTGGTGGTGCCTGAAACAAACCCATCACGATATCTTTATTCATTCAGTATCAAAGGCTGCTTATAGTTCAACAACATATGCTACAAGCCAAAAGAAACGAATAAAGTTGACGTACTAGATACATACCTCGTCACTCCTCTGTAGATTGAGGCACCCCTAGAGAAACCACTACTCTTCCTGTAAGAAAAATATTTTTAAAAAAAATGCCCATAAAATTGTACACAAATACTCGTGGCCACAAAACTTCGTAAACACTGCATAAAGTAGAATCCAAAAGTAGAATGCAAATTTTACCTTCGAAGAGAAGCAACAAATTCCTGCCTCGTCATGTTCTTCATCTCTTCCAGCTCCTTCTCGTAGTTCGAAATCTGACAAAAAATAAATAAAAATAAGACATGAATTCAGAATAGTTTAATAATACTAGCTATAATACGACAAAAAATTTGAATAAGACGAATAAATAAAGAAACCGTTTTGAAATAAAGAAGCGTATTCCAACTTACAGGAAAGTTGGTAGTGGTGGTCGGACCCCAGTACTTGAGAGCAGCGAGATCATAAGCTCTAGCTGCTTTCTCTTCCTTATCGTAGCCACCTAAATATTTAGAACAAGAAACAAACAAGGTTTCTTTTAGCAAAATGATTAAGCTTCATGAGAATCTGAATCTAAAGGAACAAGGCATTAGTAAAAAAAAAAAATGATGATGAATGTTAAACCGTGTTTGGGAGTAACTCACCCAAGTAAACTGGAATCATAATGAGCAAAGAAAAGATGAAGATCCCACGGGTAAGCAATCATTCGTCCAAGGTACAAAGCCGCACATAGAAACAAAAGAAACACCGTCAGAATCTTCACTAATCGCACGCACTGTACAAACACTACTGTAGCCCTATCATTCATTCATTCATTGTATAATCTAGATAGACACTGCACTACACTACAAAACAGCAAGCTAGCTCGGTGGGAGAACTGGATACCGTAAATCTAAATCCAAAATCTAAGCACAGAGATGTACGCGACGTGTAATTTCAGCCCTTTAGATGGGCTTTTCTGGGGATTCGCACCCCTAGCGGATTCTTTAACTCCTAGTGGACCGTTTTCGGATTATGGTTCAATCCCAACCAGATCTCCGTGGACCGGTTCAAAAGAAAACTCTTAAAACCCTAGTAAGGATCAAATAAATTACCTTGCCTTCCTTTCCGACTTTGCCCCTCCCTTCTACAGCTGTTATCCCAGAGATGAGCTTCATATCTCCCCGTCCATCTATGCCTGCCAAATTTTACTGCAGATATAAATAAAATGAATTTTTTTAAAATAATTTAATTTAATACAGTAGGTTTCTTTTTACCGTGTGACGCCGCGATAGATGGAGGTGCGCTGGCCGAAGGTGTCTACAGATTTCTTGGTGGAAGGCTCGGCTGGAGCTAGAGGATGCTGTTTCTGGGGCTCAGCCTGTTCGGGGGAAGTGAGGCCGCGAAGGAAGCTGGCGGCTATCGTCTTGAGCTCAGAATCGTATATCTCGTTGTCGGTGGAGAAGTGCGGAAGCGGTGGCGGTGCAGTACTTGCAGCTGTGAAGGCGGATGAACCGCCAAGGAAGTCCTCAAACTTGGGACCAGCCGTGAAAATGGACAGGTTGGTTGCACCTCCAACGGAAGCGTCCGTTGCCGTCGCCGACGTATCGATGTTGCTGCCTAAAAATATTTGACAAAAATTGAAGCATAAAATAAGGGGCCAAAAAGGAAAAAGTAAGTAACAGTAGTATTAGAAATAGTAGTAGTGAGAGAGAGACCTGTTAGAGTGAGGGGAGCTGCAGGGGAAGAAGAGGAGAAGGAGTTGAAAAGGGAGAGCGGAGAGTCGGAGGAAGATTGAGGCGAGAGAGAGAAAGTGAGCCAATTGTGGTTTTGGTGTTGGGAGTCGGAGTGTGAAGAGGAACAAGAATCCATGGTTTGGTTTTGTTAACGTTGTTGGTTGGCCGTTAAGTGTCCTCGTTCGTTGATGAGTGTGAAAGAGAGAAAGGGCTTATGGGGTTTCAGTTTGTGTCTTTGGAAACTGCGATCGGTCTGGTGATCATCTGTCTCTGTATCTATTTTAGAGAGAGAAAGAGAGAGTTCATTAGTCAAACAAAATAATCTCTATGGATAGAGAGAGAGAGAGAGGTTGAAGCTCCAAGAGTGAAGTCTGAGATTGTGAGCTCGACACAGATATAGAGGTGGTCTAATGGAGAGAGAGACTCAAAGCTGCACAACTAACGAGGTTCTTTCTCTCTTAAGATGCAAATGCACTACTAACACTGTATATGTAGATATGAAATTATGAATTAATCTTTGACTGAAAAAACTTTGTTAAAAATGTATATTAATTTTCATATTCTAGAAAAATAATTAACCTTTAGATAATGTATATAAGAAAAATATATAATTGTATTTACTTAAGCTAATAAATGGAATTATTTATTGGTATGCATAGAAAGACGAGAGAGAAGAGTTTCTATAGGAAGAGTGGGCGGTCGCTCTCTGCAGCCTTGACCCAGCAACAGCAAAGCATTACTCTCCTATTTTAGATAGATTTGGATGCATGTATGGGTTTACTGAGTCAATCAATTAAATGGGCCATAAAATGATAAAACCATGTGCAATTTTGAATCAAATTTATTTATATAGTCTACGTTTTGCATCTACATTTTTTATATATAGAATTTATTATTTATTGATGATAAATTATATATACATATATATAGGATTAATAAATTGCTAGGTATCATATAATTAGGTATGTAGGTGGTGTATGATATTGTTGAAGCAAGACGGAATAAGAGGGGGCAGGGTGACCCATGGGGATAAGGGCTCAGTTTCCCTTTCACCTGTGCTCCATTTCTACTTGCCGCGTGTTTTTTTTTTTTTTTTTTTTTTCTTGCTTCATTTCTTTCTGCTTTTGAATCACATCCTCTTCTTCGTACTCTTTCTTTTCTTTGACTCAAAAAAGATGCTCTCTCTTCGCGCCACACCTCCAATTTCTTTTGGTTATATCAGATTCTTCATTTATCTTTCTTCTTTCTTTAAAGACAGTTAGAGATATTATAAAAGAAAGTTTCATATAGTCTTTTCTTAATCTTATCCTACTAAGCTATAGTATTACTTTACTATCCATGATCTTATATCTAATGTTCCATTCGACACCAATTAAATTTATAGTATAAATCATCGACTTAAAAGTTTAATGTGAAGAGAAAAGTTGAACTCGTGAATCTAATACACTATCATAATTGGTATCATGTACATGTTCAGCTTAAAAGAATTGCAATAGTTTTGTTTTCAGAGGGATCTGGCCTCAAATAGGCACGATAACAAGAAAAATGGCGTGTAGTGAAGGCTAACTACATATACATAGTAAATTGGCATCTGTATATATGCATGCATGCATGTCACTTCCAAGGACACGCGGCGTGCAATTTACTTGTGGTCTGGTCTTTGCCCATTATGATGACACTTGTCAAATGGATGATGAAGATGCCATCATGCATGCAATGTCATTGCTGTGATTTTGTGTTTACATTCGAGATAATTTCGGGACTCAGTCACATAATTTTGTGTCTCGATTAATTTTTAAAATGGGATTGGGACAAGTAAAATTTTGTCCCCGTCTTATCCCGAATTTTATATAAATATATATCGTTCTGTCTCGAAATTGTTCTGATAATTATATCTCATTTATTACTTTTTACACATTTATTTTTGTTGTTTACACATCACCTTTCTTTTTTTCAACTTACTTTCAACATCTCTTTTATTACTTTATATAACTACTTATCATTTTCCATTCCAACAACCTCTTCTTCTTCTTTTTTTTTTTATAAATTTAACTAGGACCGGAATTTGGATAAGACTGAAACAAAAATCGGGATGGGACCGGAATAGAACCGAGACAAGGCTATATAAAACAGGGACGGGACGGGACAAAATAAATTGGGGACGAGATAAAAATTTAAAAAAAAAATATTCGAGACAGCCAAATTCTCAACCCATCTTAACCCTTGTCCACCCTTCTATATATATATATATATATATATATATATATATATATATATATATATATATATATATATATATATGTATGTGTAAGGTGGGTAATGTCCAGAAATAGCTATCTTCACAGAGATTAGGTAGAGAGAGATGCCCAGAAGTGCCAGCATCCAGAGTCCAGACACTCTGCTCTGCCGAGGTATGGCCGCCATGGCATTCACTACTCACCATTACTATTACCATTTCGGATACACGACTATAATAACAATAAAATATCTAAATGGTATTAATTAATGTTTTGAACTATATCAAGAAAACACATTGATGATTTTAATTTTCAAAAATAAATTAAACATAATAATATTATGAGATTATTTTATTATTCTAATCATTTAACCTTAATAATATGTGGAGAAATTTGGATAGTCTCCAGAAACATCGATCTATTTAATTGGAAAAATTGTTGACACGTTCATCAAATTCATGCTGAAGAACAATAGCCGATTATGCAGAGAGTAACCAATTATAGACAAATAATCCTAAAATGCAACTGAATGATATATTATTTCATGTTAGATCGTTGAATGGTCTAATTGACGTCTACACATCTATTAATTGAAATTTAAATTAAGTATAATTGTAAAGACAACCCAATTTTTTTTTAACAAATTGATAATTTTAATACAGTTTACAATTTTAGAGTTTAATCTAAATAAGAATATAAACATAGTTGATGTTGACATGTTAAATGAAGATGGAGATGGGGAAGAATTAAGAGTAGAGTAGAAGACCAAAATGAAAAGACACACGATAAATTGCATGTGTTGTATTGAGACAGAGTCAGTAACCATTATTGGGTTTGGATTGGATACTCTGAATTGATAAGTTGGTATTGTGGATACTTTCCATTATTGGATGCGCAAGCATGTTAGCATATTATTGCCAAATCAAAATTACGTACACAAATTCTCTACGTAAGATATTCCACAAATGGATACAAACAACAATAAAAAATTCCCTCCACTATGTTAATACAAACAATAACAGACGCATAAAACAATTAGAGAGAGCAAAACATAAATCCCTCTACCGACAGCGCCAGTTAGGTTGACAAAAAAAATACTAATTAACATCATCAATGGAAACGTTTAATTTATAAATTGTAACGTTATGAAACAAAAAGGGAGACTTTTCTAGAAGATAACATGCAATCCAATGCTAACTTGAGGTGCTAAATGCATGCAGTTATATATAAATGAAACTTAAACACAGTCAAGACAAGATTGAAATAAAGATGGAAGTATATTATATTAGAAATCTTTTTTCTTCAAATAAAATAAACATATAATTATAAATGTGAATGATGTGATCAATCCCCATTATATGTATAAGTAAAGTGGGATTAGGCAAGAAATATGGTGGCTCACTCCTAAATGGCCAGCTTGACTCCGGACCCCAAGGACACTTGTCCCAAGTGTTAGCATATTTTAAAAATGTGTTTTATAGAGATAGTGACTCAGCTATAGGTAGACCACCAATCCCAAATGGAAATTGCAAGACAAGCAAAGCCCATAACATTCACTCACATAGCACATGCGAGGGACAATAGGTATTGGGATTGGGATTAGGTGTAGAAACTAGCAAAGAAAGAAAACAAGTCAATAAATCATTTACAAACAAATGTGGCCACTGCCACTGAACACCTCAAAACCCGGAACATGAGAGTTAAAACTGCTTTTTACACCAAGCAATCAAAAAAGCCTTATTATATATAAAACAAACACAGAGGTTGCATACTGCTCAACCTATATTAAGAAAATGGGAAAGCGTTTCAGATTGGCAGTGATTTCGGCGGGTGTCTATTCGCATGTCAGTTTGATTCTCTTCAACCCACAGTTAAAACAGAACAGCCAATTTTAAACTGACATAGTCCCCCGGAAAATGATCTATATTGTTGGCTTGCTAGAAATGTTCTAGGTTAAGTTCTAAAATGTTTTAGTATAGAGTTCATGACTTCAGCTTTTTTTCTTTTTGATAAACATGAGTTAAACCTTTAAATCATATATGTTGAGAGTACAAATAGTAATTTTATACACAGGATGCTAGGATACCATAAATACAATATATATACACACGTGACACATTCTTAAAGGTTACAACATTTTTGTTACATTATTTTGAGACATTTAGTATGTGCTATCTTTTTTAAAAAAATGTTATACAGATAAGTACAAAATCATTAGTGAATTTAAATTATACAATCATATAAAAAATAATGTACAATTATCACTATTCTAATTGAATACTAGAAGCCCACAAACATCTAAATTCACTAACATAAAGTAAACAAACTGGGCAGCTGGCTATGGCATTTCTTAATTCAAGGCCAGAAGGTTTGCCACGCGGTCAAACTATGTTTTATAAAGACGTATCAAGGTGTTGTTTGTGGTCAGAGAAACGAATCATTCCTCACGTTGGTTGCCCATATCTTAGTTTTATTTTATTATTACCTCATCATCACCATCTTACTCGTCTCTTTGTATTAAAATTTTCCTTTATTCTAATTAATCCTGTTGTTAAATTGTTGCTCTTACATTCTATATTTGATGTGATGAAAGGTCTTGTGCTTGGTCTTAACATGATTTGAGACATAAATGTGGGTCCAACAAAGGTTGTTATGATTCACAATACGTGTGGTTGATCATGATTCTATGACAAAAGCAGAGCCTCCCACAAGTGCATGATTATAAGGATATTGTCGTTTCAATAATGTTTTCCAATAATTTCTTTTGGCATTTTTTTTCCCCCACAAACAATTTATAGTTTATTTACTAATACAACCCCGACTAGGTATGAGAATTTAGAAACTAAAAACGCAATCTTTTTTTTTTTTTTTTTTTATGATCGGTGCCAAAATCAAGTAGAAAGAGCTTCAATATATACAAAGCTGGTGGAGTGAAAACGGTGCAATATCCCACAATAAGTCAAACTATGAAAATGGGATGGCACGTGCTTCTCGAAGAGCGCATGAAGACACCTACTGTCACGTGACATAATCACAGCGCTACCGTTTACACGTGCCATACCAGAAACAAGATGAAGTGGACGGTGGTACGTGCATCTCCCGTTCTATCCAAATGACTGTTTGAATTAATTAAATGTGTTTTTGACTATCAAGGTTTTATAGAAAACTGGCCGAGAACAAAGGCAAAATGAAGGTTTACAGAAATTTTACTAAGAGGATTTTCACTTCTCAGCTTAGCTCTTCACGGGCTTCGTTAGTATACTTCTTCCTCGCCTAGCATGCATTAATTGCCCACAAATAGTTGGCACCAGAGTAAATTCTATTATTACGGATTTAGGGCCCAACGGAGAGCCCACAGTTCCAAAGGTCCTATTACAATCAAGCCCAATCTATCTCACTTTTCACAAACATCTTATGGCCCAAAACAGTAGCAAAAAAACAAAGTTAAAAATAAAAAACTAGGCCAATACATATCTCGTGTTCAAGAACTCGAATTTTTAAAATGGAACTTAAACTCCAAAAGTTGAAGTTACAAAAGTGGAATTAGAAAAAGGGCATATGTAAAAAAAATTGGACAACATGTTCTTATACTAAAACTTCTATCCCACTGCTGACACCTGTAATCAGAAATCGGACAAAACAGGTTTTAAGCTCATAACCATTTTGTTTATCCAGAGAAGATCTAGCACTACTATGGTTTTCCTCATGTCCACATCTAACATTCCTAGTCTATATACACGGTTAAGCAGAACTGAATTATATACAGTTGATAGTTATGTAAAGGCTATGACTGCTGAGATTGGTGTCTTCATGCGCCAATACGTCAACCATTGACGATTGACTTGTAATGATCACCTATAGCTTCATAAATGGCGCCTTCTTCGATAAGATTTTTAATGGCTAACCTGCAAAACAAGAATCTGAGTCACGTTGTATAGCATGAGAAGGGGTTGGGAGTCCTGGGGGGAAGGAGAATAAGGAAAAACATGAGCTTATCCGAAGGAATTCCAAAATGCTGTGCGTTGCGTGCAATCTGTTCAAGAGGGACTCCCTCGTCCCTTGCTCTGAAACAAAGATCAAACTGTGAATGAACAAAACTGACAAGTAAATAATAATGACCACTACATAAATTACGTGACCGCATTAAGAGACAGAAAAGAAACGAAAAAAGTAAATACTATTATACATGCACCAAGTAAATAGTAAGCAAGGAAGTGAAAGCTTGAAATTTAAGCAACTTCAAATGATCCATTTGTATCAACCATCCACTATATCAGCAAGTAAACTATTCTTATAGTATTAGTTGCTTCACTGTTAAATTCTCATTCTTGCTTCACTGTTAAATATCAATCATGATAGCGTATGCCACTGTAAATTCCGTTCTATTTTGATTTATACAGAAGACTGCAATGTGCGCTTAAAATTCAATTAGCAGATCCCTCATTGGAGGGATTGATGTTTAACGTTATAACAAGAGCCAAATTAAGTCTCCAATCTACATTAGAATTCATGGACGCCAACCAATGGAATAACAAACAAAATAACTGATAACAATCACCTGTTTGCGGGAAGATGCAAGACATCTAAAACCATATCTTCAACACTCTTCTGACCATTTCTATTGTTATATTGACCAGACAACTGGGAAAAAGAAATGTCGAAAACACATGAAGACATCAAATGAGATTACCGTCAAACTGAAAGGCTATGGCTGGTTCTCTTACTTGATTTGGTGGCGTAGCTTGATAGCCCTTTGTGGGAGTAATAGGCAAGGCATTGGTCATATGTTGTTGATTGGGGACACCACTCTGTAAATTTCACCATGTCCGCAAGAAAAGTTTAAGTAAAAGAAAAACTAAACTGTACAGTAGAACTAGAAGCCCGTAGAAATTCATAATTATATATACACATTGATATCATGTCAAATTAAGATGCAAATAGCAATACTATAACTAATACCCGTCACCTGGTATTATAAAGATGGACATATATACAATCAATGAAATGGCAGGCAATTTCATTGAAGTCGGTGACAGGCCTGTGAAAAAAAATAAGATTAAATGTGATGTCATACAGGATTGTAACAAAAATTAAGTAAAACTACTTGCATGAATTCTTGAGATAATTATGAATAAAATTAGGAAAGAAGGTCATCAAGTAAGACTACCGTAGAACTTTTCTAATACCAGAATGATTTAGATTTCTGTTTTCAAAAGTCAAAACGTTCAAAAGTTCTAAATAAAGATAATTTAAGGAAGGTTTTTATCACTGACATTTAAATATCACTTTGCATGAATAACTGGACTTCTACGCGATTAATATTTTACCTGGTGAAGGCATTGAGAAAGGCCAATAAGAGATCAAACTGTAAGCAAAATACCAGGTTTATCTCATCATTCACTTGACAACAAAAAATAAGTATCCCTCTTTACATACTTCTTCATACATTTCTAATAACTAAAGGATCTTTTGCTAGTTGTTTAAGCACGTGAAAGACAACTCAAAATATTGAACTGCCAACTTGAAAACAATAAAAAGGCAAATTAGCACCGCACCTAACAGAGAAAACATTTAAGGTCCTTTTAGCCTGAAAGCCTTTGAAGTGCCCGTGGAGACGCACATATATTTCATTCCAAAAATAAAATTAAATTCTTATGATATATGAAAAGAGAAAGACGAAGGAAAGATAAGTAGCCACAGCCTTTTGAGCGTGCAGAAATGGAAAAGGCACAAATATAATATTGTGTAATGTTAAATAAAGGAGGCGAATGAACATGAAAAGGAGATTAAAGTGTGTAAAATTATTTGTCAATTGCCTCTATTATTAATGTTACATTATACATATACATAGCCACCAAATGAATGTACTGTCACTGTGTCAGTAGACGCATTGCATGGAAAGAAGAAAATCGAGCCATTGCAACATAAAAGCGTGCCTGATACGATCCATCTCGTTCGCGTCTACAGATTCCTGAATCCTGCACATTTAAGAGAACCCATCTTTGAGGAAATAGAGAAACGGAATTTCTTATTTGAAAAAAGATAAGCATATTCCGTAGAAGAAAACAAAATTTCAAAAAAATTCACCATTTATTGCACTCAATCCTTCCACTTCCATCATCAAGTATAAAAGTAATCTCAGTAATTCCTCCAGCTTTGTCGCATACTCTTCCCACAAGAGAAACCTACACATGATTTCAGCTCAGTCAAATCAAGATTATTGGAAGTGATAGCCAATTGCTAAGTAAAAAGTTCAAGGAGCTCACGTTGTTAACGTCTACACCATCAACAATTAAATTTGATTTATCATCAGTTGACTGAAATACATTATTTATCTGCTTGATTGTCAGGGGAAGCAATGATTGAGCATCACGATTCTGCCAAAAAAAAAAAAAAATGACACGAAAATCCCAATTTCGGTGGATGAGATACTACAGTAGAGATGATATATGAATTGTACACGCATGGTGTTGATGCATCTCATAATTGAGGTCATTTCTTAATAGTAATACTTGCTCTCCTTAAGAAGTGAAATCAATCTATGGCAAAGTAAATGGAACTATAAATTGTAATCGTTCTCATCAAATTTTCTAAAACGAGGAAGCAAAACAAAGATAAACCTATAATATTGCATCAATTAACTCCTGCAATTCTATTATAACAAACCGAATTCCTAAACCTTATCATCAGAGCTCAAATTTCAAAAACAGGTGAACGAAAGAGCATCGAAGCAGCGATGGAAGAAAATGTTACTATATTTGAATCGATTAGAGTTATAATGAAAATGAAATATGAAAGGGAGATGATGTACTTTGGAGGGGGAGAAGAACTGGCCGGGCCCCTGAGTAGTTTGAGAGGGCATAAATCCGCCGCCAGAGAAGGCTGCGTTGCCGTCGAACTGGCTCGAATACATGCTTGTTCTCTCTCTACTTCTCGAATCGAAACCCTACGCACAGAGGAGTCAGGAGTGTGACGAGAAAGAGTAACTGAAATGAGAAATTTGAAATTTCATAATTGCTTGAACGTTATATATGGAGATTATTTTACGTGATTTCCCGCCCTCTTCTAGCACCCTTCCGTACCCCTGCTACCTTCCCAAATAACATGGACCCTCTCCCCCCCCCCCTTTTTTTTTTTTCAACTTTTGATTATATATTTATTTAACTTTTAAGTGGGCATTCTTGTCCATTCACCAGAATTTTTTTTTTTTTTAAAAAAACTTCAACAATAGATAATATCCAAAAAAAAATTCATGTGAGATAAAATTCTCTCTCTCTCTCTCTCTCTCTTTTTTCCTTAACTTAATATTAATACTTGTGTGTTTTATTATTTTTTCTCCATTCTTTTCATGTAACACCTTATTTTTTTTCTCTCTCTCTCTGCTGGCTGCTGCAAACAACTTAATTTACTACAATGCACCATCTGAAGCATTGCTCTAAATAAATTGATCATCAAATTGCATCGCATTCTTTTTCAAGCAAAAATAGTAATAAAAAATGATAATGTTAATAAAGAAAACGCAATAACTTGGAAAAAAAATTGCTATGACGAAAATTTCCAGCACCATAGTCAGAAAAGAAAACCATCATCGTTATACGTTAAGGTGTTGTTGCACGGAATGTATTTTACTTAAGATAATGACCCTTCAGAAGAACTTAGACCACTTACGAACCATATTAAGCTTTTTGTGTTATCTTCAACAAGATAAAAAATGGTTTCCCAAGGAAACATACATTGAACTACAAGAAGAGACTACAGATGTTCCACGTTTCGGTTAACTGTTGTCTTCAAAAAACATCAAAGTCACATGATCATCAAAAGTCAACTTTAATTGTCATTAATTAATTATGAAACAGTTGTATGAATTGATGAATTGAGTGAATGCATATTAGGTTTTCAAACTCAACGAACATTGCTTTTTCTTGGCAATGGAGAAAAGTGCCCTTATGTCATTCCATATATTTCCCACCCAAAGTTGTGAAGCGGACAATATTCTTCTAAGCTTTCTTGTCATACATGCAACAGAAAAAGCCTTTGGTGTATATATACGGTGCATTGTTTCAGCTAACGTGGCCAATCTCATGCTATTGGAAATAAATACAGCAATTAATGTGGTCCGCGTCTAAAGGGTTTGGTCACTGCACATGTAGTAAAAGCCGGCCAACATACAAAAATATTTTTAACGTAATCTTAGAGACAAGGATGCTTAATTTCCTTGTCTATGACAAAAAGGACTTGGTCACTCCAACCACAAGCAACAAAACGTTAATAATTTAATATAATTATCAAAGAGAAGAATGTTAATTAATTATTAAATCGAAATTTAATTAAGTACCCTAGCTAATGCTTCATTATTTGCCTCTATATATATCAGAACAATTGAACGCTACTTTCACTGTTTACACCCTCGCGTCTCAAATTGTGGTGATTATATATCACGTTGGAAAAGGCCATAATGGATTATGAGAGTGAAAGTGGCAAGTTCTTGGATAAATCTCTTTCGGTGGGATGCTCTTCTCGTGTGTCTTATTACAGGAGTGGTGATGAGGGGGTTCCATTCAAATGGGAAATGCAGCCAGGGAAAGCCAAAGAACCACCAAAGGAAGAAATGCTTCCTCCACTGAGTCCACCACCTGCACTTCTCAGCTTGGGCCTTCCCAAGCCATGCATTCAAGAGCCTAAGCCTTCAATGCGGTCAAGGCTTATTAAATTCTGGAACAAAAGCATCAAGAGTACTGGAACTGGAGAGAGCAAGAAACTCCAAGCATGTTCTTATAAAGACGATGTCGACGACGTTGATGTCTTTGATATATTTACGCGATTTGATCAGTGCAGCTCTGATTCTGAATCCATGGCGTCTCCGCAGGATTCAAGTTCTTCTTCTTCATCATTCGCGAAGAGTCGTTCTTCATTGAAGTCAACGAGCTCAGAAAGTCCAACCAGAGAAATATATAGGTGGCCTTTGAATTGTATTCCTATGCAAATTCCCAGGATTCCGCATATTCCTCTTCTGAGGCGAGATTGATGTGATATTATAATATCTCTCTCTCTCTCTCTCTCTCTATATATATATATATATATACACATAGTTCTGTATTTAGATTTATGTTAATGTCAGATCCACTGTCTTTTAAGATTTTTGTTTTTAAGATGCTAAGTGTTACTTAAAATTCAGGAAGTGCTTAACTTGTATACTATGTACTAACAAAGTCCTTAATAAGACTCAAATGTACTTGTGGAATATCATTTCAGTTTCTCTCAATTGGACCAACTTTCATCCCCACTGTTTTAAGATTTATTCAATGGATTTTAGTATCTAATTCACATATAATTAAATTTGCATAAAACCCCATCGAATAGCAGGAAGAGGCATATTTAGTTGGCACAATATATTTTATGTAAATCTAAAACGATACAGTAAAATTAAAAATATTTACTGAAATATCTATGCAGAATTAGTTGAATTCTTAAACAAATTCGCGAATTTCTTACATTTATAAAAGATATTCTCAATCATTTTTTTTTTTTTTTGCAGCGTAGAATAGGCCATGCATAATCATGGAATGATTTTTTCAAGCAGTTCAAAGGGTACAATTAACACTAATTAATTATAACATAATATTATAAGATCACACTAATTACAATTTACAATGATATTATAAGATCAATTACATGAGCTAGCTAACATTTTACTGTCCGAGTGTCCCTACAGAGCCAACTAGGATACTCATGCCAAAAGAATAATGTCAGCTTTGTTAGTTACACACTGCCTGTAAATCAAGAAGAAACACATCAATAAGAAAGTCACAGCAAAGTTAAAGAAAAAATTCATGTATGGATAAATACACACCTCAGCCAGGATGAGAGATTCCCTGTAAAATCAGGTAAGCAATTCAGTTTACTGCATCTCTGCATAACTCGATGGTATTTACCACCCAAAAAAAAAAAAAAAAAATTGAAAGTACCTTGGCCCCTCAGACTCTGCAAGATGTTTAGACATTATTGATGCCTGCAATATAACCCATTCCCATTATTCCAAAGGCGATACCTTTTTTCTGGGTAAGTTCACACGGTCATACCTAAGTATGCAATGCATTTCCATCTCAACACACTGACAAGAAAAAAAATACTGCCTTGGGCCTAGATTTGACAGAAGACAATTGGAGAGCGTGATTGAGAAAAAGCCTACTTGACTTTATTAAAAGAGAACCTTTTGAATGGAGATACGCATTTATTATTGATAGAAAGAATTTAGAGACAATTTTTTGGCTGAAAAAAGAATGATGAGTCATACGACAAAAGTAATACAACCTTATTGTCGCTCAGAGTATCAGTAAGTTAAAGGGTTGCTTGAACAAAGACAAAAGCAATACTGCGACCCTCAGCCATTACATTGAATTGAAAAGCAAGTTAGAGTATCTGATTAGTAAACCTCATTCAAATCTGTGTAAATAAAAGATCCAACGTAACATTGCCAATTTCTTTTCTTTGTGTTTTCTCTTAATTTATTTCCAGGCAAGCAGATGCCCTGCGTATGATCTGTAATTGCAAAAGCATGAAATGGTTACCTGCTCCTGTATAATGCTTCTTGCCTCAACAAGTTGAGCTTCAAGCTCAAGTTCCCTCTCAGTTGCTTCTGAGGTAACTTCTGCTCCTATTCTGAACATCTTGCAATTGAATCATGCGCTCCTTCATATTTCAAAGCAATAACACCAAACACAAAGTGACAAACAATTTCATATCTGAAAATACTACAAGATAGACAAGCGATCATGAAAAAACACATCCTTTTAAGGAAGTCATCTTATTTCGAAGACTTTCTTCTATATTATCTCTCGCCATGTGAAAAGGAAGGTCAAATACATCCTGCATTTACTGAACTCATTAGTTTGTAGTTTGTCATTGTGAAAGAAGTATTTGAATATAAAAAGCCTCCATACCGTCTTCCCAACCAATGGAGAATGTGAAGGATCACTTTCAACTCTTTCGTTGGTAGAGAGAGATTGCTTTGTTTGCCCATTTGGGGCATTTAAGAAATCACGCATATCCATCTGTAACAGTTCACTAGCAAATCTCAGAACCAGTGCCATTCAATGTCAGCTACGAAAATATCAGGAGGAAGGAATAATAAACCCTAGAAAAGATTCTAAAATACATCCAACTTTTCAAATTGGTAGCTGAAAGTCAGATATCAATCCAGAATTACAGAATTTCAAAGAAACACAGAAACAAACAGAAAAAATTCATACAGGAAGGAAAAGAGAGTTCCTCTCTATCGAAATTATAGGCAATGTGAAATATCAATAGAGCAGCATAGACTGAATCATAGCAAGAATCGTTATTGATGGAGGAACCAATATCACTTCTTAAGGAGATTCAATGCAACATGGACAGAAAAAGACATTGGTTCCCCTCTTTTATCAATTGTCTCAAAGCATAAACTTCAGCATATAACATCAATTAATGTTAAAGGGCTTACCTGCATAGATCTCAGCAATGCTCTTAAATCAGCATTCTCTGCCACCAGTTCTTGATTTTTTGCCTTGTAAGTATCCACCTTTAATATTATAAAGAAAAAGTAAAAGATGACCAGTGTCCAGAATACAGAATAGATTAAATGATTGAGTCAAAGCGTATCAACTTGCATACAATCTTTTTGTAAAAGTCATTATCAGCCTTCTTCCCATTCCATGTTCCACGTTGCCGTCCTTCTTTCTGTTTACAGACAGTATAAGTACCTAACTATCAATAAATGAATGAAACTGAGAAACTGCCGCTCAAATTCAAAATACTTGGATGGTTGAAACCTGAAGCAAAGTCATTATCTCCATGCCTGATCTAGATTCCTTTTTCTTCTCCATCAACACTTGGTTAAGCCTTTCCTGCAAATAAAATGTAAAACCCCTTGATTCCACATCTCAATCATGTAATTGTTCAAACATGTAAGAACTATCACCTGTAACTTTATGTATTCCTTTTCCTTCTTCTTCATCTCGTGCAACTGTTGATTCCTTACTTGCTTTGGTACCATCAAAATATTTACGATGACAAGAGTCAGAATTTGCCCATTTTCAATCCTTGATTACCAAGAAAGTTGCGGCAAGGAACACTTTTGGATCCAGTTTCTGACCTGATTACCAATAACCATTCTTTGATATTCATCTCTCTCTTGTTGTAGCTTCTCAATTTGAGCCTTCAGAGTTGCTGCGTTTTTAGCTTCCTAAAGA
This sequence comes from Bauhinia variegata, assembly GCA_022379115.2. Lineage (NCBI taxonomy): Eukaryota > Viridiplantae > Streptophyta > Magnoliopsida > Fabales > Fabaceae > Bauhinia > Bauhinia variegata. The sequence goes on along the minus strand of CM039430.1, from coordinate 4,785,480 downwards.
GGAAGAACTTTCAGGCAAATTAACCAAACATTAAAAGAATCTAGTAGCATTACTTTGTAATAAAATTCAATTCTTGAATGTTCGCATAACTGATACATCTAGACTTCTCTTTTATGTGATATGGCATGCCAAACATTTACTATTATATAGTTTTTAAATATCTTACCGTTCTAGTAATTGTTGCTATGTCCCTGTCCTTGGCTTGAAGTTGTCCTTCAAGCCTCTCAACTTTGGCTTCCAATCTTGATATGTCAGATAATAGTCTTTGACATTAAAACATGGTAAGGTAAAAGAGTCTAGTCAGATATTTATGACTTGTGATTAAAATTTTGGATATTACTCCTGAAACTTTACTTCCACAAGTTGAGCCCACAAATGTGGACCAGCATAAGCATATTATACCATCTACGGCAATATGCATGAAATTTTAGCACTTAAAACCACATTACATGACATAAATACATATATAAGGGCAATACATTCCTATATATGAGAAGTATGAAGTTAAAAGCCACATATCTCAAGTTACTTTCAAGGATGTGACCCATTAATGCAAAATAGTAAAAGCAATTAGCAAATACAGAGAGGTGTACTGAACATTTACCGTTGTCGTTGATCATTAGCGGACTCTCTAAACTCAACATCACGCTGTCTTTGCTGAAGCAAGAAGTATATGCAATTGCAAGTCCGTGCAATGGAAACCTAACAAACAGTACAACTATGTGTTTAAGAAGAAATTCATCTTCTCTACAAAAATAATCCACTCAATTGAATATCAATTCTCACCGGGTGGTTTGCAAAAAGATCCAGAGAAGCCGGAAACCCTAATGTAACAAGTGATTGGTTCAAATACTAGACACAGTGGTCCAAATTGCCCATATCAAGCAAAAGTGTACTCCCTGAATAAAGAAGAGAGTGGGAATAGAGACCTCAATGCATGTATATCAACAGTGTTAGTTGGAAGTTCAAAAATGTGATCTTTTTGAGCAAAACCCAGAATCATATGGATCAAAGAGCGCAAACGCAAATGCAAACTTAGCCTCTGGGAATTGAAACACGAATTGAAGGGTTAACTCACCCGATTATGAAGGCAGACTGAGGAGATGGCTGCGAGAAAACAGAACAACAGAGAAGTTGAGGACAAACGGAAAGAGAAGGAAGAAGGCGAATAATAGGGCATACGGGAATTTTACGCTAAGATCGAAGTCTCCATCAGTCGCTGGCATTGTTGATGAGAGCTCTTTAAGCTTCAGAAAGAGGGTGGCGATTACTGAGTAAGCAATGTGCCAATGTGGAATGTTGGGGGCTCCGTGTCCCTGGATGCAGATCGCAATATTTGAATTAAGAAATTAAAATTAAAATTCCAAGGTATGGTTACGGCAAGTCAATTATCTGCTCTAGTCGGAGCCGTAACGTTATTAGTTTACAACTTATAATGAATCATGATAGATCAGATGTACAACTCCATTTAAATTTGGGACAGCCAAGACGTGGCGTTTTCTCTTCTAATTCATCATCATGCGGAGATCTCCATTGATGACGACTGATAGCATTTTGCCGGGAATTATGGGCGCCATGTCCAATGAGTGAGCACTTGGCACGCAGGACGTTTTGGAATTTTTTTTTTTTAAAAATAATCCCAAATGATAATCTTCATTTTTTTTTTTTGATAATTCAGAATGTACATGATTATTGTTTATTTTCTTATTAGTGTTTTTTTAATTAACATTTATTTTATTTAATTTAGCGCAATTCTTGAGCTTGAGCTAGCGCAAAACCAAAGTGGCAAGTTTTGAAAGAGTAGGACATAAGCTAAGAAAATTAGTCGACCAATTAAATCAACTGGCAGGTTGAATTTAAAACTCAACTTTATCCAATTAATTTCAATTTCTATAAAACATTGTGCCTCAAACAATGTTTTCACAATTGATTGAAATTTTAATTTTAATAAATTAACGAGTATTATTTTATTTGATCTAATTAAAAAATTATAGAAGTTGGTTTGACACTAAACACGAGAGACGATGTTGTCTGTTGAAAGCGAGAGTACTTTAACAACCAGCTCCACCTAAATCTGGCACATTGTTACAACTAAGGAGAAGTGGGCAGCAAAGCACGATGAATACCACCAGAAAACAAAAACAAATATCTGGTAGATCGAAGGCTGTGAACGACACAGAGACAAGCATCAAGATTCAAAAAATCTTGGCGCACAACTAATTAACGGTCTCCCTGAATTGCCAAATCCAGCCTTGACAGAATGGACGTGGAGCTTATACAAGATATTAAGATGGCAAAAAAATTGACCTATTATTAGCTAGCTACAATGATAAGAAAATGATTTTGTGCTTGTCATTATACTAATATGGAAACCTCCACACACTTTTATGATTATATTTTTATGGCCTAGGCAGAGCGAGCAAACAAAATCTCACCCAAGAGATATATAGATAGATATCTTGCGAATTAGATCCACAAAGCTGTGCAATTCGTCACGTTCTATTCTAGGATGTTCATATCATGCAGCAACCGCCACAAAATGTTGTAATTGCTGATCGGGAATCAGTGTGAGCCACAGAGGAGTTGGAATTATTGTGGCATGTTGATAGATCAGAATCAGAGATCACGTCGAGGTTCTTTTCCTTTTGCTTATGTTGAGTTGATGATGTGAAAGTAAAAACAGCGTTTGGGTAGTTGTAATTAGGTTTAGAGATAAAAAAAATTGGCTTCAAAACCATGCATGCTTGGTCTAAATTAAGGAAACCACCCCGCGGACCACTTCCCTTGTGTTGGTGGTGCTGTCCCACCCCCACGGCTTTCATTTTTATACATATGCCTTTGTGGGTTCGCCTTGTTCCTAATGGTTGACTTTTCTCCGTGCATGAGATTTTAATTGCAGTTCGTGTCCGATAAATTTCTTTGACCATTCCTTGTCCACTTATAATTTGAGCTTAATGGGTGTGGGTGAAAGTCAATGTTCAAACACGGGAAATGACTCTTTTTTTGGCATTACTTTGTTTTCACATATGTATGCTTCCAAATTTGACATTTTCTTTCTCATTGCGAAAGTATATTACTTAAACTATATTTTGTCAATGCCACCTCATTGAATAAGATGAGGATTTGACTTTTAAATTTTGTGAGATGTATTAGTATTTTTACCTTATATTAAAAAAAAAATTATTTTTTAAAAAAAAACAGAGAATTATATTATTGTAATCTAAATTTATTATTTCTCCATTTTATATATATACTTTTTTGTATATTCGAATCTTTAATATTGTAAAAATTTATTAATTATTTAGTTTAATTTATTTGTTAAATAAGTTATACTTTGTCACTGATATTTGACTCTGATTACTTATTGATAGTATAAAAAAAAAATTATGATAGTGGAATGAACTTAAAGGAAACATCTAATGAATTAAAAAAATAAAAGAAAACTGCTACTTATGACCGCTGTTTAATGTTGAATATATTGACTTTTCGTTAATTAAGATGTCCACGTCATGCATGATTTCAAAACTGCTATGATCATCCCACGAATCACCCAACTCGATCAGAACGAGAGAACATTTTCTTGGAGATTCTACTTATGAAATCATATTATTTTATTTTATAGTCAAAATGACATTTTCAATTTTTCAAAAATTACATCGTATAAATAAATAGTAGTGTCTTACTTGTTATGTACTAACAACAAATTTTATCATGCATTGGAAAAATAGTTATTATAGCCTTGTCATTTCTCATATAAAATTGTCTGAAGCACATATAAATACATGTGGTTGTACGATAAAACATAGATTCACTTAAATAATGGAGAAGTAAAAAAGAAAATAAAAACGAGTGCCTGTTACCCCCCAATATGATTGATTGAATCTAAATCTAAATCGGTATATCCATCCAACCGAATATTGGATGACGTGGCTATCGGATTAGTGGTTGACTCGTTGGAGGCAAAAGCCGGTGTTTGTTCACACGTGTTTAAATTGTTAGCAAGGGGAGCTTTGGTGAACTAATTCCAAACAACGGTTTCCTAACGTAGACCCCGGTTTTTTAGAGTGCAATAATTTGCACGGCACCAAGAACCACATTTTCTCTGATGCTGACACAAACCGTCCCAATATAATATTAATTCATCAATTATTAATTAATAAAAAATATTTGTTCTTGAAATATAATTTAACACAAATCGTGAAATATAAAATTTTATATTTGGCACCAAGTTATTTTTTTATGACTAAAATGAGAAATTAAAACTTTTTAGTAGTTAACAAAAATAATCTATTTTTTTTTAACTTTTTTTATCAGATCAGAGTAATTTTTTAAACATTTGAATTATGTTATTTGTGTATTTTATTTTTTCTATGTGAATTCTATATTATTTTTATTGTTGTTATCAGTTACTTTATAATATTTAAAATATAAATATCTTTTTTTATTGTAGTTTTAGAAACTTAAAAATTTCCGCCGTCGACAAAATAATAAAAGGAAAAGAGGTTAACCAGGGTTATGCGCGGTGTTAGGTGGGTTTGACTAGTCTGGGTTGGTGGGCATTGGTTCGTTCGCTCTTTCCCTCGCTTGCGTTGCGGGTCCTTCCCAATAAAATCCTCTCCATTCTGTTCGAATCATTAGTTCTCTCAGTCAGAGAGTCTCTCGGCATTTCAACTACTTCAGCACCTACCAACCGTTCCCTGAGAGACTCTCTCCTTCTACATACAATACAATTCACTACTAACGCTTCCCCGGCAACTTTCCGATCCCGGCGCTGTCCTTGTGAAATTCACTTTAGTTCCGATCACTGCTACAAACTCTTTATCTGTCGGTTGTTTTTATTGCTCAGCTGAAACTATGCAATCGTCAAGCTCAATGAAGATTTCACCCTTGGATCTGATGTCCGCTATCATCAAGGGGAAGGTGGACCCCGCCAACTTCTCCTCGGACGCTGCTGGTGAAGTTGCCTCCATCATTTTTGACAACCGTGAATGGGTGATGGTGTTGACGACTTCGATAGCTGTTTTGATCGGCTGTGTGGTGGTTTTGATATGGCGGAGATCCCGTCCTAAGCCTCAGCTTCCGCCTCCCAAACCGTTGATCGTCAAGGAGCCGGATGTGGAGGTCGATGATGGTAAGAAAAAGGTCACTGTCTTATTCGGCACTCAGACTGGTACAGCTGAAGGATTTGCTAAGGTGAGTTTACTAAGTTATGCTCATACATAGCATCTCTGCATATAAGCTATAACTTTCTGAGCTACATTACTCTAATTTGTTGGGGAATTTTGTTATAGGCGCTAGTAGAAGAGGCAAAAGCGCGATACGAGAAGGCAACGTTTAAAATCGTGGATTTGGTACTGTTAACTTTCTGTGATAAAAATGATTTCCTCCTTATTCAATATTCATTGCTTTTGATTTTTGTGGTTTCATAGATGGATTTGAATCATTTTATGCTTATTTTTGAAATGTGGTGAGCAGGACGATTATGCCGCCGATGACGATGAATACGAGGAAAATTTGAAAAAGGAGAAACTGGCTATTTTCTTTTTGGCTACGTAAGTTTTCGAAGTTTATATATATAGTAATCTGATTTGTTGGCTATCGTTTGTTATATGTATATATCTTCCAAATAATATTAGTGGGCTTTATTTTATAGTAATTTGATTTGTTGGATGGTGTAGATATGGTGATGGTGAGCCAACAGATAATGCGGCAACATTTTATAAATGGTTTACAGAGGTGGGTCTTTGTAGCTGCTGTAACTGCATTGTTATTGAATCGAAGTCAATTATATCTTAAAATTGTTCGATTCTAATTTCAGGGAAAAGAGAGAGTGCATTGCTTTCAAAATCTACAGTATGGTGTATTTGGCCTCGGCAATAGACAATACGAGCATTTCAATAAGGTTTGATGGAACTCATATTTTCATATATAAATTATGACATTTATTACATTTGGATTTCCTATTTTTCAGTTCTTTCGAGTACTCATTTCCATTTCCATTGAAACAGGTGGCAAAAGTGGTAGATGATTTGCTTGCTGAGCAGGGTATTCTTCTGTTATCTTTGGTCTTTAATTCTCCTACTCATGAGCATTTTATTTGTCATGTCTCAGAATAACGCTAGCCAATCATGAAAAGTTGACGTATATGCAAATAGTTGAAAAGTACCAGTTCTCTGTGCTTGCTTACTGTACTTCTGTCCTTGCATGTCTTCAATTGGCCTTTGGCAAAGCAGCACCATATTTGGATAATGTTCTTGTGGAAATTGAGTTATGTCTTTTCAATGTCAATCATTTGAGTCTTTAAATTACCTAGTTCATTCCGTGCATTACCATTTATTGTGGATTCTGTGCATTACTATACAAAGCTATACTATGGTAGTTGCACTTTTTGGTATTCTTTTCTCATTCTCCTCAGTAAGTTATTTATCACCAATTTAATTTGTCTTCTGCAATTGCAGGTGGGAAGCGTCTTGTTCCACTGGGTCTAGGAGATGATGATCAATGCATAGAGGATGACTTCACTGCATGGTATTGAAACGATTAGTTTATTTAAATGTATTGGAGTAGAAAGGAACTTTATTTCCATGCAGATGTGTAACTCTCCCTTTGCTCATCGAACTAAGCACTATTATTGCAGGAAGGAATTGGTGTGGCCAGAATTGGATCAGTTACTAAGAGACGAGGATGATACAACTGTATCTACTCCTTACACTGCTTCTATTTTGGAGTATCGGGTGGTTGTACATGATCCATTAGATGCAAGGATTGAGGATAAGAGCTGGCATAATGCAAATGGTCATGCCTTTGTTGATGCTCAACATCCATGCAGGTACATTAGAAATTTGTATATTATTTAGTTGCTCCTTATTCTTATGCCTTACTGTAATCTGACCTGTATTTTTTATTCCCCATGAAGAGCAAATGTGGTTATTCGAAGGGAGCTTCATACTCCTGCTTCAGATCGTTCTTGCACTCATCTGGAGTTTGACATTTCTGGTGCCGGAGTTGTGTAAGTATTTTCTAGCAGAAACTTAATATTAGAAACACCAAATTATCTTCCAACTCTTCCATGATCATGTTCATGCTTCCTTTCACAGATATGAAACCGGGGATCATGTTGGTGTTTATTGTGAGAATTTACCTGAAATTGTGGAAGAAGCATTGAGATTACTAGATTTGTCACCAGATACATATTTCTCTGTACATACTGAAAAAGAGGATGGCGCATCACTTAGTGGCAGTTCCTTACCGCCTCCATTCCCACCCTGCACCTTGAGAACTGCACTGGCTCGATATGCAGATCTTTTGAGCTCACCTAAAAAGGTACTTCTTTTGAGTTTGACCAGCCATTACTTTCACCCTTTTCCGTTCTGCTTTGTTCTGACGTTTACTTTATATTTATTTCTATGCTTATATTTTTCAGTCTGCCCTACTTGCCTTGGCTGCACATGCTTCTGATCCATCTGAAGCTGATCGACTAAGACATCTTGCCTCCCCCGCTGGAAAGGTTGTAATATTTATATACACCGACTATTTTGGATGTTGGCTGCACATACTTGTCTTGTTTTCTTAGCCTGTCTTACTAATTTGGATGTTGGTCTCTATTGGTGCAGGATGAATATGCAGAGTGGATGATTGCCAGTCAGAGAAGTCTTCTCGAGGTCATGGCTGAATTTCCGTCAGCCAAACCCCCACTTGGTGTCTTTTTTGCGGCTGTTGCTCCTCGCATGCAGCCAAGATATTACTCAATCTCATCATCTCCAAGGTTGATTTCTTTCCTGCTCTTGTATTTATGTTCCTTGTCTTTTTACTATGCTGCAAGAAGTAATTCATATATTCCAATATATTTGGCATAAACAAAAATGCAATGTCAAAGATATTCTAACAATTAAAACCTCCACATATTTCTTATGTAACCCATGAGCCCTCTGTCCTTGCATTGCTTAGTGAACCAATGTCCAAGTTTAAGCATGGGATAAATGTTCAGTTCATAAAATAGTCATCAAATTATGATTTTGAATTTTGTGATAAATTAGTTATTTGCCTTTCTTTTCCTCTCAAATCTGTATAAAAAATATATTGCACTTACTATCTGAAATTTGTTGGCAGGATGTTTCCATCCAGAATTCATGTTACCTGTGCATTAGTTTATGATAAACTGCCAACTGGAAGGATTCATAAAGGAGTGTGTTCAACTTGGATGAAGGTACTTATATTTACATTCTTCCCTGCTTAAGGATGGCTTGAATTAAGTTACATAGGGAATAACTTTATGAGAAACTGAGAATGCAGACAGTTTGTAACTGGCCAAAATTTGTTGTACCTTAAACAATAAATGATTGGCCACTTTTATGACACTACCGAGTATGAAAAACTCTGTCAAATCTAAGTTTTTCTCCTTTCTTGAAGTGTTTAATCAGTAATCATGGTCGTCAACTATTTATTTTCTCAATTAACAAAATAATAATACTGATAGAAAAGAACGGAGAAAGATGGAAGTGAAATGTGCTGCATCTTCTGTTTAACAAGTATTTTGAATCATTTTCATGAGTACGTTAAACTTACTTATTTGCTTGTTGACCAGACTGCTGTGCCGTTGGAGGAAAACCGGGACTGCAGTTGGGCCCCCATCTTCGTTAGGCAGTCCAATTTTAAACTACCTGCAGATGGTAAAGTGCCGATAATTATGATTGGTCCTGGCACTGGATTGGCTCCTTTCCGGGGTTTCTTGCAGGTTCCAACTGACAGACTTAAGATTCTTTATTCCTTCAATCAAACAGGCTAAACCAGTTATTTACCATTTGTGTCTTTTTATTTGCACTTCAGGAAAGATTAGCTCTGAAAGAAGCTGGAGCAGAACTTGGCCCCTCCGTATTATTCTTTGGATGCAGGAACCGTAGAATGGCAAGTCATCTTTCATGTAGTTTTATGGCTTTTCTGAATGGGTGGATGCGTGTTTTTTTAAAAGGGCTCTAGTATAATTGGTCTCCCAAATTTTAATCTATTGTATATTTCTTGTAGGACTACATTTATGAAGACGAGCTGAACCACTTTGTTGACACTGGTTCACTTTCTGAGCTCGTTGTTGCCTTCTCACGTGAGGGACCTAACAAGGAATATGTGCAGCATAAAATGTTGGAAAAGGTGCCGAAATTACAAATTTTCTCTCTAACAAGTGTATTGTATTTTTAAATTAAATAATAACGTGTTAACCATTCTCCTAATCAATAATTTTTATTACTGTGTCCAGGCTTCAGATATTTGGAACATGATTTCTGAGGGAGCATATATTTACGTGTGTGGTGATGCTAAGGGCATGGCTAGGGATGTACACCGTGCTCTGCACACAATTGCACAAGAGCAGGTATGTTTCCAGTAAAAAGTATCTTAACTAGAATAGCCTTGTATTTCGGTGGTTTGTTGTTCGGACACTGGGAGCCTTGAGCTAGACCTCTTCCTCTAGAGAGTTGCATTTTTGGTTTTTCTAAAGTGATTTGTGTTTGACATGTTTGGATGTGACTTATAATATCATTGAGGGTCACAGGGAGCTGCCCGTCAAGAAGTCATTACTTGAGTAGCTTTTTAGCTAATCAAAATCTTGCGCTTGTGAATTTCAGGGTTCTCTTAAAGGTTCGGAGGCTGAGAGTTTTGTGAAGAACTTACAAATGAATGGAAGATATTTGCGTGATGTATGGTGATTAATAAAATTTCAGATGAAAATAACGAAGCTCTAGAGTAAGATATAATAATAAAGCTTGCCTAAACGAGTTGTTGGACAGGAGAGTTTGGATGAAAAGGGTATGTTAGCAACGCTTTCCATTGGAGCCCTCAAAAGGGGGGTCAGTTCCTATATAGTATTATTTTAAATTTTTCTTAAGTATTCTTTTTATTCATGTAACTATATATATATAATTGTTTTGGTAGAACATGTTCTCTGAAGAGTCATCATTTGAATCGATGTTCGATTATAAACATTCAGCAAAATAAAGCAGTTCAAATCCGCAAGAAATTTAATGAACCAGTTAGTTGTAGTTGCATACTCCCTCCTTTAGCCCTCTCCCCCGCACCCCCTAATTTATTTTTTATTGAATTTGCTTTAACTTTGAGGTGCTATTCTGAATTTTTTTGATTTGATATAAATTAATATTAATATAACCTATAAATTTAAATTATGTTGAAATGCAGACGTGACTTCAAAAAAGAAAAATGATGTGACAGCCTCCCTGTCTATGAATGTTGTTCATGGTGGGGATCTATCTTGTGGCACCTACACTGCCGACAAAGAGCATAAACCGTAAGCTGATATTTGCCAACCAATTGAAGTTCGGCCACCAAACAACGCGTTGCTAACATTAATCATTGTTGGCTTCAGAAATAGGAACACATCAATTACTAAGCTGGAATTGTGAATTGTTAATCTGTGACCGACAAACATTGTGTTGATGACCATATGAATAAATCAAAGCCACAAGCAGATTTTGGGCATTTATGATTATGAAAATACAGGGCTGATTCTTCCTGGTCGTTGGGATGGAGAAGTTTGTCATCAAGGGAAAGATAAATGAATCCCAGGGAACGCAAAGAAATATTGATCAATAGTTACAATAAATGCACAACTTAATATAAATAATTTCGTTTCTGCAGATCTTGTTTAACGTTATTTTCGTTTATTGAATGAAGTTGAGAAAAACATTTTTTTATCCTCACACCATATAACATTAATAAATATACTTATATGTTAAGGGTAATTTTATTAAAGTTTTAAAGTAATGAAAATAATTTTATTAAGAATAAAATTTGAAAGGCTTATTTGTTAATGTATATAACATGAAGGATAAAATATGTGTTTTTCTCAAAGTTATTTTATATTTATTATCGTTTGAACTTTGAGTTAATAATTTGCCACCTGTCCAACAAGAAAAAAGGTTGATTTAAATCATGAAAAGGCCATCTAAACAAAACAGAAAATATCACTAAAGCATACACTGAATCACAACCAGGAACAAGAACAGTTTTACCCCTTGACACCCTATTTTTGAAGGTGACAAGACCATCAATCAAGTTCTCTACATGTACAAATTACAATAAAGCTGCATAGGGTTAGGGTGAAGATACAAAAACAAAATAGACTTTGAATGCAGTTCCGTCTAGGCCATAGTAAATTTGCTCCCTTTCTCAATCTTCTTTATCAGCATCCTCAATTTCTTCATCCTCTGGTACTCCACGAAGGTAGAGAACATTGTTACACCTAAAATACAAACAGCTCTGATTCAGAAATTGATTTAACACTTTCAAGAAAGATCACAATGAACATACAAGATCAAAGTTATTTACCAAAATGCAAGAAAAGTTGAACCACAATGTGCTCAGATAAGCAACCACATACACACATTTGGAATCTATTGTCACTGTCAGATACTTCAATCCCTTTTCTGGAATACAGGTATCACCAAAATCCCTTTCTCTTACATTTCTTTTTCATTAAGTTCTGACACAGTAAACCCACCCCTAGCCCAACCAGACACCTGAGCTCGTGTGATGTGTCATGAGGTCATGCATCCGCAACTCACCCAAAAATGATAGAATTGATAAGTAAAGACAACACATGATTGTTGCCAAGTATTGTTTAGAATCCCATGGCCATCTTTGATTAAAAGTCCTTTGACCCCTCAAACACCCCCGGCTGAGGGAATCCAAATAAAGAAGGGTTATTGCAACAACCAAAGATCACTAACTGAAAATTCAGAACCACATATGCAGTTCTATTTTTTGGTTAAACAGTCACTGTCTTAAGACTAGCATTACGTTCACCCACACTAAGCCCATCCTTAAGTAACGAAAATCTAGACTGAGGATAAATTGACTATTGAACAATATATATATATATATATATATGCACATATATAACAAAAAAAAAATAAAAATGCAAATGCTAGGCTCAGAACATGTGACACAAAGCATGAAAGAGATAGCGAGAAAACCCTTGAGAAAATAATAATTGGTTAAAGCACGAAGATCGATTGAGCTAAATGTTAAATGTAGTCAGGGACTCATCTTGGTCAACCTTTATTGCATTTTCTTATCAGTGTAGTTCTTATCTTACTATTAAATTTGTAATCATAGGGTTGTGATAGAAAGAAAAGTAACGGTGAGGAGAAAGCAGATTATCAATTTTCTAAAACACTTTGTTCTTTTTGAAAGACAACGCAGTTAAAAAGCTATGTACCATGTGGTTTTCTCAATCGCAAAACATGTTATAAAATTGAGATGAAAAGAGATGTTACACTACGTTAAGAGAAATAACAACTAGTCTGAGATATCAAACATCAATTGCAAGTTGCAGCACACTCTAGTGGTATATATGTGCTAACGTAAACATGAATGACACTCGTAATTAGTATGATCAAGACAGAAGTTACCTGATTAAAATCTCTCCTAAATTTCCAGTAAACTGCCCCTCAATGTACTCTTCAGTGTTGGCCAGCTATAGATAGATTTACAAATTAAAAAATATAGTTAGCACCTAACTTCTTGCAGTCATCTGTTAAATTGAAAAAAATGAAAGATGTAATTGACATGGATTTTTAAAGAGGTTATGTGCTAAACAAATAAAAATTCAGTCAGAGCAGATTTCCCAGTCATGGATCATAACTGAAATAATAAACAGGAACAAACACAAAATGAGTTAATACCTGTAAGTTCATGTAGGAGTCAACTGAAACAAGAAAACCTGAGAAAATATACAATTAAAAAGATTAAGAAATCCATGAAGAATTTGACCAAAAAGACAAACTGAAACAAAGCATGCAACTTTGATATAACTGGAGGAAAATTTCAGCCGTCTGAAATGCAATATACCCTTATATTCCATTCCCCACTTCAGTTTTACAATAACAGGCTTGCCAGTCAAATTGTTCAAGAAGGGTTTCGGATTAACTGGTATAGTCTGCAGAATATCGGAAATACAAAATAAGAATACAAGGAAAGCTTCATCATTCTCCTAAAATAGAAGAAGAAAATACTCACAGCCATAGCAGAAGTGCACAACAATCAGACTTGCTAAAGATCTTCTCCTCCGAGCTCAAGTCCCCGAAGGTTTTACTTGGCGCTGCTTCAGTTCAAAAAACGACTTCGACAGAACCCGACTGATTGTTAGGGTTTATAGGTTGGGAAATCGGACGGTGCATAGCAAGGCACGTCAGGGGACCAGACCGAGTCGATTTATGACCCGAACTTGACTCTTTAGTCTCGCGGGCTTAATTTGATAAAACTTGTACATGCCCACGTCTATTGTTATTACTAAGTGGGTCCTCTGGCCTACCTGGATGGGTAACCAAATAGGAAGCGGATGGCCCAATATATTTTTGACCAAAAACTTCTTTACCCCTGTTTTTTCACTTAAAAAGCATGAATTGGGTTTTCTTTTCTTTTTTTATCACGCATGAATTAGCAAATTATTAGCAATAGCAATAGTAAGTATATTTGATTTTTGTAAAAAATAATTAATTCTTCATATAAATACTATTTGATTAGACAAACTTTAGAAAGTCATTATTTGTTTTTTCATAAAAATCAAATATGACTTGCATTTTACTAATTTTAATAGAAGTTGATCATTTTTTTTCTACCAATTGGCTATGAATATTTATCATGTCAAATTATATATTATTAATTTATTTTAGATAAAAAAAAATTAAAGATATACGCCCTCCCTCTTGTGCACTTAGATCCGAAGCAAACACACCAAACCCTCTCTCTCTGTCCAATAGCATGGTAGTTTGTTTTATAATTATTAATAAGTGGCTGATCCAAGTGAGAACCCAGCAAATATTTATATTATTGAAGAGAAAAGGGCAAGAAGTGAAGTGATGGAACAAAGAGATGAAGAGTGAGTGATAGTGAATCAACCCTTTTTTTTTTTTCAGGAGGAATTGAGATCATTAAATGGTCTTTAAAAGAGAAACGTAAAAGCACGAGAAGCTGTGGCTGTGGCTGTTTCAGATAGCTACCTGACCTCTTCCAACATTTGTTCTAGTATATAGGAGCACTGTAACCAAAACATGATCACATTCACATGCAAAATTATTTTAACCAAGCTCAATTTATGTTCGTGCATGAGTTGTTTAAACGATGTTAATGATATTCAATGGAAACGAATGAGAGTTGTTATCAAGTAAATGTAGTCAGCTCTCCGTCTGGGTTAAAATCAATCATCAAATGGAGACCCAAGTTCAGTTTCCATTATCTTCAAATGGAGGCAAACCCCAAATGCTGGGGTTGAAATCCAGCAGGGTGTTCAAAACCTGGTCTGCAGATTCCTGAAAAGATTTGTCCAGCCTTGGGTCTGGAACCATGACAACAAACCTGCATACGTAACCAAAAATGATTACAATAGTGAGTGAAGATTTTTTTTTAATTATTATAAATAGAGGAGAATATAAATTTTTTAATATTAGCTTTAAACATAAGAGAAAAAAATTTAGTTTGATGCCACAATACGACCGTGCCAAACCTTCTTATTGTAAAATGTATATAGAGTTAATAATACTTTATCCTGTAGCTTATTTATACAAGAAACGACAAGAGACCAAAAAAAAAATGCAACTGAGATTTCTGATCAGATCATAATACAGGAACCGTAAGAGGACAAGAAAGGAGAAGATTAGAAAGGCTTATAACAGAAATAAATAAATAAATAAGCATGTAAGCCTCATAACAATTAGTATCACAGAGCAAGTAGCATTACGAGGTACAGTGTATCAGAAACTTCCAAAATTTCTATACAAGAAAAATCTTCTACAGCGGAGTGCTGATGACAATACTAGCTGAACCTTCTAAATTTGAGACAATTCTTAGGATCCCTACAACCTAGATAGTGAAATTATCTTCACATTAAATCTTTTCAATCCATGAGCTCAGATGTAGAGACAAGATATCTCCAATTTTATAGACATAATCACAATGAGAAAAGCTTGGTTTAAAATCAACCACTTAGGCTTGGGATGCTCCTAAAAGAGTTCCCAGTTAGTTCACAAAGACAAGGATCATAATAGACCAAGAACATAGTAAAAATCATCTTCACTCAAAATCAAGACCCAGAAAAAACAGTTTATATTTTAACTTCTTGGATTGATCTCTATATTTCATTCTATTCCAAAGAATATTCAAACAACAGTCAATAACCAAATAAGGCTTGATCCCATTGCCCTTTGTTCACATTGCATTCCGACAAAAGTCATCAGCCCAACACAAGACAAGGGGTCCAATCGGTAATGATCCAACTTAATACTCTGTTCCAGTGTTGCCATGTCAATAACCAGTGTGGATTCCAACAATTGCACTCTATCCACTTCAAAAGCGGAACCCTTTTGGGCTTAACCACTCTCTATAATCCAATAAGGATTAGACAATATATATATATATATATTTTTCTAGCTTATCAAGTGCCCCTTTGCCCTAGTAAAAGACAGTGGAGTCAGTTACCTGTCGTTTGATATTCTTAGTCCTGTCCTTCTCAGGCATTAATAGTAAGTATATATTAAAATAATTAGTTTATGCATATTTGAGAAGAGATCCATAGTACATATAAATGTTACAATCTGTTAGGACATACAAATTGCTTGAATACAGAAAGTGAGAATTTCATCAAGTCCAAGCCTTTTTCAAGCTAAGAAAGTAAGAAACTTGCTTGTATAGGTACTTTGGTAAGAAAGTAAGAAACCCAAGTCCAAGTTGCTGTTATCTTTGTTGATACAAATACTTTGTATATGTCATGCAACTAAAATGAAATTTCATGCCAAATTGAAGAACAAGCATTAACATATCTAGCCATTTAACTAAACTTCAGCAAAAAGAAAGAATCAAACATCATGAAATCCACTTACATCCCAGCAGTTTTAGCTGCAAGAACTCCTGAAGGTGCATCTTCAAACACAAGAGTTTTACTTGGATCTACTGGTCCACCCTGTTGACCATTAATTTGCCATGAACTTTAATATAATCATAAATTCTTTCAGATTTAATTGCAAATTTAACAAATCAACTTGGAAACAACACCAGCATACATGATTTCAATTTGAAAACAATCAATGAATAAAATGAACCCGAGGACAAATTCAAACGAGGAAAAGAGAAAGCATGCATAATCCTGCAACTGACAGATAATCTTCGGCAATTAAGCGTTAACATTCATATAATGGGTACACCTCAAATCTCTTCGCTGCTGCAAGAAATACATCTGGTGCAGGTTTGCCTTGTTTAACTTCCGGATCATCACCAAGAACATGATGACGCATCAAAGAAAAGATTTCACCATGTCGTTGTGTTTTCAACTCAAAATGTCGCCTGTGAGAACTGTAGAAGTGTATATTAATAAAACTGCTTCAAAATTTCCTTAAATCTTGCATCACAAAATATAAACACATGTAAGAAGAACTATACCCTGTTGCCAATGCCATCGGTATTCCCTTTGCATGTAGGTGCCTTATTAAACGGCTAACCCCTGTGGTAGATGACAAAAAATATAGAATGACATGATTATATGAATATGAGGACAGTGCATGACATATAAATGGTACACAAAAAATTTAGAGCTATCCGGTCCTTTATGTTTGGTAAGGTAACTGTATCGAAAAGATAATATCCAATGTCCTCCTTTCAGGTACAAAATATATGAAATAATGGACTCAGAAACAACCAATTATATTTGTGGTGAAATGAAAATATATCTAAACATATGCCCTTGCCATATCTTGTACTAACATTGAAACTTTCAATTTACCATTGTTATACAATATCATGCTTAACATGCCAATCTGGATTCCCCAATTAATAGCATTCTTTAATCCGTATGTTAATTTAATAATGGTCCCTATTATTTCATACCTGGCAAGAGCTCACTCGTTGGAAACAATTTCCGCAGCATCTCCTCTCTTTCTACCAGAAATTGCTCAGCAGAAAGAGAATCACTAATTCCAGTCTCTTCAACAAATATCCTAGCAGCTTCTATAGCTTTCTTTCCCATCATCTTCGCCTTAAGGGACCAATCAAAGGTCTTATTATATCTAGCAAGTATAAGTTCCTGAACTTCAGTATAGAACTTCTCTGTGTCTGTAAAAGAAGCACAGCTTCATCAAATTCATATATCATCTAGGCCTACAGCATAAATTATTAGTCTACAGAGCTATCATAAAGTATATATTATCGTTATCAAACAGAGAGCGAAAAGTATCCGAGAGAAGTTATCAGCCACCATATTCTAAACCCAAACCCAAATACTGCAATGAAGGTGCAGTGAGAAAAACAGAATGGAAGACAGATCGGAAAAGTGTGTTCTCATACAGGGAACTTCTTGGTGAGGAGAAAGGAAAGAATACTAAAATTAACGCGAAACTTGAATCTTGGTACTGTCATGAAAAAAGAAAAGAAAAATGGATATGTATCTCAGTTTGCAAACTGATGATAAGGAATGCATGATATGTATCATTAGCCATATACGCTAAGAAAGTAAAGAAGAACTAGTTGCTCAAATCCTGAAAGCTAAGCTTAAGCTAAATTGCTGGGTGGAGAGGTAATGAAAACGTTTTGGGCAGTTTAAGGAGGGCTGCTCGGTTCTTTTACATGCTTCACACAATCAATCTCAGAATCTCTTCAGTAAGAAGCATTAATAACTGAAAATAAGTAATGATTTGGTAATTTAAATACGAAATTACCAATTGACAGTGCAGAAATTTATAATTAATTAAGGGGAACATGGAGAAACACGAAATAGGATTAGTTTAAAGATGAATTACCAAGCAAAAGGCCATCCATATCGAAGATGACATGAGTGATGGGTCCTCTGATTGAGACGGGTGCGGAAGAGGGATTGGCCATTTGCAGAGAAATGGTGATCTGCACTGCAGCTGCAGGAATTCTGGGACTCAGGTTTTGTTGGTGTCCAGTCCACTGTCTATGAGCGGAAGGACTGACTATAGATTCCAGACATGATCTTTTACTTTTACACTGCCACAGCGTGAAAAATAGGCTTATTCGGTTAGGCCCATCAAATTACCAGCCCGTATTATGATTCGGGATGATATGGACCCGATTAATTACTCTGTCATTAGCAATAATACAGTTTCATTAATATTTAATATTTTCTAATTACCCAATCAGCCAATTCCAATATTCTCCGTACCCATCCAAATATCACAGCTCATTCAACCAATAAATTAATGCCACGTGTGTATATATTTTTATTGTTTTTTGTTGCACAAGTGGCAAGAAAGTCGAACTTGGGAATAAAGTTGTCAAAATGGACCTAGTTGTATGGGCTGGCCCGAATAATGTGGGTTAGACTGTTAGCCAATCCATTATATTATTTCAAGGCATTTTACTGTTATTTTTTTCAAGGGGTAGCACAAAAATGTTTAAGAAGTTATCGAAATTATGTAAAATTTATATAATTTTGTGATTATTAGTTTACCCTTATGGTTAAGAAGCCACCACTAAGTGTGGTTTAGCTTTTTTAGGAGTAGTGGTATCTAAGATGTTAAGTAACCAAAAAAACCCTTGTTGTTAAGAGTCTTGATACCATTTTAGCTGCTAACATTTAATTGTTTACCCGTTCGGCGCCTATATTTTTCATTCGAATTCCAAATCAAACCAAACGCGGTCTTCACAAATTTTCGCGCACTCGCGTATGGCGCTTTTAAGATGTGTTTTTCCCCACAGACACAACACTATTCCCACCAAATAGCGCTCGCCCTCAAAATATTTAAAGCCCGCTGTTCGTATCCGCAGCAGCGCCCAAATTCCACCAATCAAAGTCACGGATTTTTAATCCAACGGTAACGGTCTACAAATTATTCATTCACGCGGATAGCGACTTAATCCAACGGTTCAAGATCTAACCTTCTATCCTATATAACGCTCTGATGTCCGAGACGATGTCATTGTCTGCGTGCTAACTTGACTGCGTCTCGGGAGGAGTTCATAGTGTGCAAACATGTCTGGAAGAGGAAAGGGAGGTAAGGGGCTCGGAAAGGGAGGAGCTAAGCGTCATCGTAAAGTTCTAAGGGATAACATCCAGGGAATTACCAAGCCTGCCATTCGCCGTCTCGCAAGGCGTGGTGGTGTCAAGCGTATCAGCGGTCTTATCTACGAGGAAACCCGTGGAGTTCTCAAGATTTTCCTTGAGAACGTGATTCGTGATGCTGTGACGTACACTGAGCATGCTCGCCGCAAGACTGTAACAGCCATGGATGTTGTCTACGCCTTGAAGAGGCAGGGTAGGACTCTCTATGGGTTCGGAGGCTAGGCCATTTGGGAGTTTCTGATTAGGGTTTCTTAGAAATTACATCTCTTTTCTCTAGATGTGTTGTTAATATGAAGTAATATCTGTTGAATGTTGAATCCTGACAGCGTTACTATTTTATCATTGTGTAATTGTTTTCGTCTAATATATGTCTTCTCTGAATTGAATCATGGATTTTATTATGCTTTCAATTGGCCACCGTAGGTAGGAACTCAGGAAAGAATTTGTAGCTTGCTACAATTGTAATTGGTTTATCATCATGTGTTACATATCGATAATAGTAGGCTGTTTTCGAATTTGGAAGGAGGGGTCATATGTTGCTCATAATGATTAATTGGATGCGATTGACATATGGTTGTGTTTTTGGCATTCTGTTACTTCAAGCTTGCTGGTGTTTACAGATTGTAATGGTTTCTGTGCTTGATAGTTGTCAAGGAAGATTGACTAGTTGTATATCGTTTATAGCTTATTTTGCGATTGGCTAGATGTATATCCCAGAAGGACATGAACAGAGCTTGTGAGAATGAGCATACCATCTTTCCAATCAATGTTGCCATATTTGCTTCGGTATTGGGGATTGTTGGTACAACTCTTACTATCTATACAAATAAGGATCCCAATTGCGTGTTCCACAATTAGACGATGATACTGTTCATGAAATAATGAATTGCCACAGCATCGTCTGCAATTACATGAATAAATCTTAATACGTCGCCGGTGGTGTCGCCGGGATCATTCGCTTACCCTTTTGTGCTCTTGCATCTGAGTTGTGCAAACTGCAACTTTAAATGTGCCAGTTTTATTATGACGATGTTGTATGCTTGATTGATGACGGATGACTTGTAAGTTTCTCGTTGATAACTCTGCAAGGAAGGAATAAACTGCTTTTGGTTAGAAAGTTAGCCATTACAAGAGTTGTTCGAACACATTTATATAGCGACAGGTGAGGTGAAATGACCATATTCTTTGTCTAATACACATAATCTAATTGGGTTATTGAATTGATAGTGTTCTTTGTTCAATACTATGGAATGAGATTGAAGACAAAGTGTTTTAGGAGGCCTATGACCAATTTCAGCACGGTTTGACAATTACAATAACAACATACATAATAGATGCAACGAGTAATATGCTGCCTGAAAATTATCAAATCACCGCTTAATGATGTTTTGTTTAAGTTGTCGTCGTGTTCAATAAAACTTTACTCCACGGCCTGCAACACCTTCCCTTCCCTCCTTGTCCTGTCAGATTCTAGGTAGGCCACGACCAGCTAAAAGTCACTACCATCGCAGGATTTGGAATATCTCCGCTCTTACTCCTGTTCTCGTGGCACTTTTATCCGATCTAAGCATAAATCTCTTCAAGCTTTCCTGCTGAGTGCTTATGCTGAACCTTCAATCCATCTTCCTCCCAAACCAGCTTGTGCCATTTTCTTACCTTCAAAGCATTCAATGAAGAAAAGCCATCTGTAGAACTAATGATTACGGACTATGTAGTGGTAACCTGCCTAGTACTAATGGATCTCACGGCTCTGCCCGAAAGAGACAAATGGCTCTAACCATCAACCAATAATGAAAAGTACCCATATCCTACACCAAAAAATTCCCTTGATTAATTTCTATTTTAACCAATATAAGCCTTAACTAATACTTAATAGAAAATATCTACCCTTTCGAACCTAGTGTATGGACAGTTAATGGACTATTCCCCTGTTTGGGCTTTCTAGAGGCCTTTCCCTTTCCTCGTGTGTCTCTCTTTCTCTTGAAGCTATCGGATAAAGAAAAAGCCCAAAAGTAAATTTCGCTTTAAATACACTCCAAACAGAAACTACTATGATAGAAACTAATAATTCCTTCACACCCTCCCCTGTTTTTTTCTCTCTCTTTTGCTCTGCATATAAATTATACTCTTCCCTCGCTAACATATTACATACTGCACTGTTAAAAGCAATCCCCTTTACATCTCTCTTTATTACTTCTTTTCTCGGACTATGGAAGATGAGCATGCCCATCAAATTAATAAGCTTCAGCTCCGATCACAAGAAGCAGAGAATGAATGGGGAGGAGAGGAAGAGGATGAAGAAGAAGAGGACGAGGCACTCTCCCTCTCTGATCTTCCAATCAACCACAATGCAACCAAACACAGCAGTTTAGATGACATGTCGTTTAAGCAAATTCATCGGTCATCATCTGAGGCCAGTACTGATTTCTTTGAGTTCTTAAGCGACTACAGCTCGTCCGATATGTGCCCTGCAGACGACATCATTTTCTGCGGCAAACTCGTGCCCTTCAAAGACCATTCCCCATCCACCGATCAAAATCAAACTCTGCCAAACCCAATTAAACAAAACGACGACAAACCACCCATTTATCGCCGAAGATCCGATTCTCTGTCCAAGTTACAATCCCCGGTAACGCGATCAAATAGTAACAGTAGCTGCCGCCGCCTCATGATGAGGGGCAGCAGGTCTTTGGATTATCGGCGCCTCCACCGGAATTCGAGCTCATTGATTTCTGTTGTGCCGGAATTTGAACGGAATAATTCGGTGAAGAGCGTCGCGGTGTCGGATATAGCAGCTAAGAAGGCAACAAAGCTTCCTTGGTACACGTTGATGTTTGGAATTGGGATAATGAAGTTTCCTCCGGAGATGGAACTGAATGACATTAGGAATCGCCAAGTACGTCGGAACCCGTCAACAACGATGTTCCCGGCGAATCGGAACTCTGGCAAGGGGTCCTGGAGAATATTAAAAGCGCTTAGTTGTAAGGATCATACAAGTGTTTCTGTAACGACGTCGTTTCCTCTGCCCCAGGCATCGTGAGATTCATGCATATTCTCTCTAGGAAGTTCTCGTTAACCTTGTGGCTTTTTCTGGACGATGCCCGCCGACGGTGATCTTGCATGGGAAGGGCATTTTGGTCATTGAAAGGTTGTGCCTAGCTTAAACTTGTGGATATAAAATATAATAATGATTTTACGTGGAACGAAAGATTGTGTAAAGTAATTAATCTTATAATTTTGAAAGCAGAAAAGGGAGAGAGTATTGATTTTATTTTATTCTGAATTTTTGATATGTTAGGTGGTGGCCATAGAAATAGAAGTGAACGACAATCACGAGAACCTTGACGTTGACATAAAAGATCACAGCTTATATGCATAGAAATATAAGTTGCCATTTTCTCTTTTCTTTGTATTCAATTCCCTATTTATTCTGGGAAGATGGTATGATTGAGTTGAAGCATATATATATATATATATATATATATATGCAGAGGCGTATGCGTATATAAAAATTAAATGTTTTCTTTCTTGCTTTCTCTGTCTCTTCTTTCACAGATTATAATAAAGTTTTTTTTTTACATTAATTTTTTGGAGGAACAAAAAGATACTTAAGAAATTATAGACTTTTTTAATGAATGATATTAAAATTTTCAAAAATTTGATGCAACCAGATAATTTTTTATAAAAATTACATAAAATTAATAATTTTATATACCCATTGTTAGTTCCCTATTGATAAAAAATAAACCTTCTCGTTAATTGAACTTAATAGCTATTTTATTGAACTGAATACTTCAAAACTATGGACCAACTATTTGATATAAATGATGATTATGAAGTACCATCTTATTTCTTAACTAGCCAACAAATCAAAAACTAGACACATACTGAAAAAAGGAAAGAGAAATATTACCATTGATTTCATTCACTAGGAGAGTTGATGATAAGATGAATGACCTGTCTTTAGTTTCACCAACTTGATCAAATGTTATACTCAATTTCCATCATAATAAAGGGGAGGGGGAGGGACTACTGCAGTTTTGTCTCTGTATGTAGACCCCTATTCTTATTTCTCAAGCAAGCCATCCATCCAAGATGGTTAATAAGTGACTATCAAATGCTAAGCAATTATGTTCAGGCGCATATACTCTTTATATTATTCAATTCATTTTTTTTCCTGGAGCATGATAAAAGCAAGAATATGATAGCTTTGAAACTATTTTGAACAGTTCATATGCTTCCATTGAATAATTCTTACTCAATGAAAGAACAAAGACAGTCTAATGTTGACCCTACTTTTTATTATTAGGTCAATATTATGGTGTCTACAATCTTCAATTGAAAGACCGGAAAAGGTGTCCCTTGAACTTCATCTAATTCTACAGTTCACTACAAGAATTAGACCAGTAATCCCTTTAGAACATCTTATCCCTAATTATTACTCTCTAATCAGAGTTATATTATCGTATATTTCTGCTGTAGAATTTCGACTTGTCTCTTCTATAGTTTGTTTGTAAGGTTTTGTTATGGCTTATCTCACTCCGTTTTCTTTGATACGTGTTTTTCTCTTTTTGAGTTATTTTTAAATTTGAATGTCTGCCTTAAAAAAATCACGGATAATTCTAGTAACTCTCTAAATATAATAAATTTACTTGTAATTGAATTAATAAGAATCTTGAGAGCAGTTTCCTTCTGTCCATCAGATGCTTCTGCAAAACCAGGATGGAGTAACCTTTGCCTCTGGTGATATTCCTGAAGCAAATAGGATGAACTGTTTTGCAGGCAAAATACTTTCCCATAGTCTCAACATTTCTGCAGCCTCATCTGTCCCGAACTCAGCAATGTGAGCTCTCAGTCTTCTGGTGAATTCAGTGCGGTGTATGAGAAATTGAATGCCAGTTCATATCCAAGAGAATACCAAAAAAGAATGTGAGTAAAATGTCAAAAAAGATTTCTTTCTTTGAGTACCTTACATATCAAAAGTCTCCAGGACTTCCCCGTTGTATGTATGTGCTAATGGTTGAATCCGTGACAGCTACGTCTACTTATTCATCCTTAATCAATAACAAAATACATCTTCCCTTTACCCTCAAGTGACAATCACAGGATTTTGCATCAGATCAAATAATTCATCAGAAGTGTGTGTTCATGTAAATTCTCATCAGTATTATTTGAGACTTTCTTCTCAAAATTCAATCAGTCCACGAGTGGAAGAAATCCCTTGCCTGGTGGATTACTTTAACACAAAATAATTTCATCCATATATTTCTTTTCAATTCCAAGAATCATCACTATCCATCAGAAAGTTACAGAAATAGTTTTTCATCGTGCGTGAATTCATCTATTCAAACATTTATCAATTTATATAAAGTAATATTACTCCTTCCGTATCACAGGACATACTAAGAATACAAGATAGAAACCAATCCAGAGAAACATCTGCTGTGGATGTATGAATAAAGAGATGACGTGGCCACAAGAAAAGGAAAACGAGATGACATGACCACGTTGTCTGGACACAAGCCAAATCTACATATTGAACGATGCATGGCACAATTGTTGAAGAAGCAGCAGGTGCATCTTGTGTTGTGTTTAATAAGACGCGTCAACAGCAATGGAGATCTTGTGTGATAAATGATATTTTTTGCTTCTCATCCGAGCTTAGGTTTTCGGTTTCTTTTTGTTCTTTCCTTTGTTTTAGGAGGGTCACTCATGTCCGTCTATGTATTCTTTTTCTTCTAAATAAATTATACTTTTGATAAAAGAAGGATTGTATTTCTCAGTTTGACCTGAAATGCAGATTATACAAGCATATGATGGGAAACATCATCTGCTGTTCATCATTTCTCATGACTACATGGCCTAAAGTAACACAACAGCTCTCTAGTTTGATGTTTATGAGTAAACAAGGTGTTCACAAACAGAGAACAAGTTTTCAAAGTTACCTCTATTTCAGGTCAGTCACATCTTGCATCTCATTGTCAACTCACAAATTCCTACTCACTTGAACCACAAAGCCAAATCATGGGCTAGCGTTCATTTAGTGAGATTCCTAGCATGAAAACAATATCTTTGATCTTTGCTTAACTCATTTGAGTACCTATTACAGTATCAGATCATCAAATCCTCATTCAAAAACTTCCCCCCCCCCCCCCCCCTTCCCCAAAAAAAGAAAAAAAAAACACTCTCTTGGTGGAGTTAAGATATTTTAGCATATGCATTCAGGTAATATCATGAAAACTAAATACAGAAAGAGCAAATGGATTAACCATTGATGTGAATTTATATTCATAAAAACAGAAACAAAAATTTTCACATAATTCAGGAATCAACTTACAAGATTGATACCAAAGAATGCTGCAAACACATCCAAAGCATACATCCTCCTCAAACTAAAAAGAAGAAAAGTGAAAATGGTACAACTCACTAACAATTTTCTATTTGATCACCATATCAATTACAAATGTAAACCCCACTTTCAAATCTGGGACTAACCTCATAGAAGTCTGTTTTACCCTCAGAAGCAGGCCGCAGACAGACTCCAGACAATGATGACTGAGCTTCTTGTACGGAAAATTTCACATAACAGACCACCTCAAGGTCTTCATCAGCGTGTTCTTCACTAGAATCTACTGGCATCCTTGCTCTCAACCGGCCAGGAGATCCCTTCAGTGGAATCACAGGCACATGCCATTTAACTTGTTTTTCAGACCTATTCAAAACGGCTTTTGGTGAAACCTTCAACAATGTTGGATCCACTGGTAGTTTCAGAGTGAATGTAACATCATTCAAGGGAACTACCAAATCAGGGTTTAAAGCATACTGTATCATTACAGAAAGCAAACTTCCGGTATGACGTTTTGCAAGTCTAACTCTCAAAGGTGCCGGCGTCAATCTTGGTAGCAAACTATATTTTATAACTGGTATAGGCTCATCTGAGGCTGCAGTTCTCACATGAAACAACCCATTGCCAAGGCTACTTACACGAGAACTCTGTATAACAAATCTTTTGACAGCACTAGTTCCCTCAACTCGGAATGAGAATTCAGTTTCCTTATCACCAGAAGTCTTAGGTGGCAACGTTCTTAAGTATACGACCCCCATTAACCCTACCCTCGCAAGTAATGATTCCCTGAACTCTGCACTAATCTCTTCCGAGATATACATCTCGGGACCTTTCATTTCTGTCTTCTTCACCAATAAATTCTCAAGCGGAGTGCCTGCTCCACCTTCTGCTGCAGTTGCTTTAGGTGCACCATCTGGTCCAGTCTGTAACAATTCAAGTCCACCAAGCCCTTCTTGTTTTGGAGCCTTTGTTGGCCCTACAAACTCCGATGGATCAAGTCCACCTCCCCAAGCGTCACTGAAAGCTTCAAAAGTTTCTCCCAAAGAAGCTTGGTCAGTGCCAAACTCTACTCCACCGTAGTTCCCTTCAAACCCTTTGACATTAATCTGGGTAGACTGTGTCGCCTCTGGAGGTGGCAATGTAGTCACCTCAAGCCCCGACAATGCTGCTGTTAAATCAGTAGCTGAAGGATCCTTTGTCTTCTTAAACCCACCAACCAGTTCCTGGGGTTTATTGATCGCATCACTTGCTGCAAATGGATCCTTTTCCGTTGAAGACTCTTCCGGCTTATGCTGCAGCTCATCCTGGTTCTCTACCACAGCCTGTGCCACGGGAGCAAGGCTAGCAGCCACTTCGTCTCCAGCTGCAAGTGTCTCAGGCGGCAACTCAAACCTCGCATTGGACAATGCATCAATGCTGGCTTGCTGCTCCATGGAATGCCCTTCAACACTAGTCCAATTATCAGCACCACGTATCTTGTTCTCAGAGTCAAGGGTCGAATTGACCATCTTGGCAATACTGTCACCGTGCATAGAGGCAAGCATGGCGGAAAGACGAATGCTACCGACACCCCTAAGAACAATGTCCAAAGCCATGTAAATCTCGGCATACTTGCGACTAAGCTTCTCGGGAGTGACATCAACGCCACGACAAGCAGCAACAATGACGCTGACAGCGTGGTTGACGATGTTAATACACTCAAAAACATTAACAGAATTGTCGTGATCGGCGACAGTGATACCAAGTACATAGATTCCATTAACTAACCGGTAGACGACACGGTAGCGGCTCTCAACGCCCACAATAACTTGGCCACTGGAGGCAGCAAGTGGATCATCTCCGATGGATTCGGCGGCGTAGACGTCACAGCCTGAGGATTGGGCATTCTTGTTGGCAATCAAGGCGCGACGGGTTTGGCGGAAGGCTGAGAGGGCTCCAAGTGCACGGGATGGCGGGAACCATTCGCGGGTCTGGAGAAGGATATCGGATCCATTGGCGGGTTGTAAAGACAGGGCTAAGCAAGACATGGCCGGAGAAGAGATTCCGATCTGTGAAAGATGGATCTCTCAGAAATGCGGTGGTTAACTGCGCATAAGGGTCGGAACGAAATGATTTGGTTTCGGAACGAAAGGGAAAAAAAATGAAAATTGAAGCAATTCAAATTCACAGCTGCAATGCTTCGTTCAAATTATTGTTTTTTCAAAGAATTGCTGCACATAGAAATGACAGTTACCGAAAGAGATGAAGATAAGTGTGGTCGAGGACTGGGTTAGACTCGGTAGAGAAATTAGTAAAGGCTCTTAATTTTAATTTTTTTGGTTTTGGGCCGTTTGTGCAAAGGACATTCATGAATAAGGCCCATAACGAGGTCCATCTTCAAAACGACATCGTAAGTACTTCAAATTTGGTTGGCGCTGTTCCGGTTCCCTCCCTGACACTCCCTCCATAAAGTTACTTCATATTCCAAAATCGCCCGCAGATGTTGCAGAGAATACTTGAATTCAGAAAGTCTATTGCAACTTCAACCGTGGAGGCAGAGGAGCCAAAAGTGCAGCTTGCGATGTCCCATAGTGGATAGGTGCCTGGGTTGCGGGATCCCCTGCCACTCATTGACGGAGCTTGTAGGTGGAAGTGGGTGTAGGAAGACCCTGTTTTGCCGTTAGCTGGTGCTTGCTGCGCAATTGCCACCATCGCGCGGTGGCTTGTCTGTTTCCTCTTTACACATCTACAGTGAATTTCCTTTTACCAAGAAGCGCCTTTGAGAAGTTTGCAGCAAGTTCCGCAGTTCTCACAAGGACCTTTTTCCTTCTGGCGATAGCAATGGACGTGATTCATGTGACAGAGTTCTCATCAAGAAAAAATGTGCAAGCTTGAGTCTTTCCTAGCGCACTCAAAAGCCCAGGTACCAATTAGGGTTGTTGTGATTGATTCCATTGCAGCTCTCTTTCGATCAGACTTTGACAACATCCCTTTAAATCTTTAGCGCACGTCATCGTTGTTTTTCAAGATTTCTGGGAAATTGAAGTGGTTGGCCGAGAGGTTTGGGTTGGCGGTGGAGATAACGAACCAGGTGGTTGATGTAATAGGGACAAATGAAGGCGTAAATGGAGTAAGGATTGGGAACTTGGCTTGTTTGTATTCATCGGATAGACGGGTTTCCCCTGCGCTGGGTTTAGGGTGGGCAAAAGGCGTGAACTCAAGGCTCTTCTTGTCACGGAATGAAGAAAGTAGCTGGGTTGATGAGGATGATGCGGTTCATCAACGAACGAAAACGATGAGGAGAATCAATCTCGTCTTTGCTCCTCATTAGTCTTGTCTTGAGTGTTCCTGCGAATTCGAGATACACGAAAAAGGGTTTTCTGGTGTGGAGCAGAGACAACCAGTCATATCTTGAAGACGGGAGATGCGTGTTGCGTGAGTTAACCGAAAGCGTTTTTCTAATTGAAGTGGAAAATCGGAAGGTCTAGTCTTCATTGCAGTTTTGTGTTATTTTGTTATTTTATTGAAAGCAGTTTATATAGTTAAATTGGTTTCTTGAACAAGAGTCTATGCTTGGAAACATAAAATATAATTTTTTTTTCCTAAGAATCTTCTTGATATAAACATTACACTTGGGATAGGTGGTCAGTGATGAACGACTTCAATTCATGAGCCTCTCTCGGGCTCTAATATCTTCATCTTCATGTAAATATAGTAAGATTAACTCTAGATAGAACCAACTTTACCTCCCTGAACCACCGAAAAAAAAAAAAAGGTCTGCAAGACCATGAAACAGCCCCCATTAATGAGAATTTTTGGGTAAGTTTTCCCTGATGGATGCTAGTTCCACCTAGCAAGGTCATACAAAATGGAAATATCTTTCTTACTAAGTATGATGGAACTCGCACAGTATTCGATGGATGATTTACATTTAATGGCCCCAGGAAATCTAGAATGATATCCATCCCTGTTGCCTGGTTCAATCCTGTCACCACTGGTTAATTCAGTCAATCTTAAAAGACTCTGAAAAACAGTGTGGCATTTTATCGTCTTCACTGTCATTTTCTCGGACTTTTCCTACTAGATGAACAACTCTAATATATGCAGATTACAGATGAGCACACAGCCAGTGACCTCAGTCCTCCGTCATTCTCATTCATGAGGTCAATTGAATTCCTGCAAAAGTCAGCTATCAACATAATGGTCACTCTTCCATAGAAGTCAACATCATGAAAAGTGATCCTAGTATCATTATTTTGATATCTAAATCTTTTAAGCCTCAAAAAATTGCCTTAAAAATAAATGTTATACTTAGGCAGATTTTAGTTTATGTTCTTTCATTTAAAAGGAAGGTTTGATCTTATTTAAGCTCCAAATAAACACTAGGCAATGCCAAAATTGAACACATGAACTGTAATCCAGTTATGCCGTTTGAAAGGAAAACATGCTTCATGTATGCGGACAAAATAAAAGATAACATGAAAGATCTCTCTCCCTATCCCTGTGACAGTGTTTGCAGGTGTGTGCGTGTGGTGAAATCCTCTTTTAACGTCTAATTAAAATCAAGATCACTCTAACGAATATAACATATCTTTAACTTCTACCCAAAACATAATCTTTCTACAGTTTACGTGCTACTATATTATTGTATTCATTTGAAAAATAAAATATAAGTTTCAAGGCTGTAGAAATACCTCTTGATCTGGTTGCTTGATTAGCAGTTTCTCTCAAGTTGAATAAATCAAAAAGGGCACTGCTGATTAAGAACAGAGAAGGGAGAGAAAACCCTTAATTACCAAGAGTTAGTCCATAAACTAAGCAAACTATTTAACAACTGACAGGACTACAACGGCTAAGAAAATTAAATTGAAATTTGCAAATATATAACCGCTGTCAAGCTATAAAGCCAAGTATATGAAGCTATGTATATAGGGGTCCAATATAAATAACAACATTAAAATGGTTCATCTTTAGCTAAAAAATAATTGGCAACATAGAACAAGTTACATATATTTCAATTTGCAGAATGTATTCCCCGATTCATGCAAACATAACAGGCAGACATAGAAGTTCTCAAGATGAATGAATTACTTCTACAAGTTATTGGTATTATACAAAATTTTGCATGGTCTATATCGTTTTAAAAATCATATCTAAATTACATTTTCCCTAGACAATTACACACTTCCTGTGCAGTTAGGGATACGGGACAGGAAAGAAGATAATAACAACTATCAGAATGTTGTTAGAGACACTGGAGAATATATAAGAAAGAAAATAATCTTATAAGATAATCTAAGTAAAAAAATAGGGAAATTTGATAGAGAGAGTCCTTCAGATAGTTAAGGACTTAAAAGGAAATTCAAAGCTTACCAATGAGAAAAATGGTCAGCAACAAAGCAAGTTTAACTTGAACAGAACAACCATGTCGCAAGTGCGGAGGACTTTGAAAATGTCTCTGGGAGCAACCAATCCGACCAAAAAACTGCAAAGCATGATAATTACTTGGATACGTTTTCTTAAGTAATCGACAACTGTTTGTGTGTGCGTGCACGGGTGTCTTTTTTGCATGTAACATTTTCTTATTAAATCTAACCTGATTGACCATATGAACTGCTCGCATGGCCTGAGGATATTCCTCCCATTTTTGTTTCCAGAAGACAGGTTTGAACCCTTTTTCTTTAGGGGTGGCATCAGCAGTCCACACGAGTTCATTTCTCTGCTCATTATCATTGGGAATTATGACTCTTAAAGCCCCAAAATTTGGTGAACTCCATGTCTTCCTTGCGTTAGTTGTTCTATCTGCTTGAGAAACTACTTCATCACTAGTCCTGGAAACTGCATCAGCTCTTATTTCTACTATGCAATCCGTCTTAATGGCAATGGCATCTTTAGAAGCTTTTTCATCAGCAGAGATATCTTTGTTGCTGGCAGCATTTACATTACAATCTTTATCTTTTCTGTTGACCTCTTGTGCAGAGCTTTTCACTGCAGGAGTAAGCTCTACAGATTCATTCTTTGCAGTTTGAACAGTCTGAGAGGTTCCAGAAAGAAATGCAGCTAGATCATCTCGCTCCTCTTCATCCAGGTTTACCCATCGTAGGGGTTGCCTACCATCCTCAATGTAAGATTCTTGCAATGTTGCTTCAACATGGGAAATTTGGCTTTCAATGGCAGAAATAAATTGTCTGTGCCTAGTGACTGTATTGTCATCACGAAGATGCCTGTAGCTTAGCCCGACAGCCTTCTCAAACTCTTCCAACTGTTTCAGCATGTTCAAAACAGAAATGTCAAATTAGTCAGCCACAAAAAGAAACTGTATTAAATGATTTTTTACTCTTTAGAGCCATGTATACATTCAATAGACATATAGAGGAAGAGGACTTGGAAATTAAGAAAATTGAAGGCAATCGTACCTGCCATTTTGCAGTACCTAAAGCAATTTGAAGCTCCCTACATAGTTCATCTAACTCATCAGGATTTGACCTTTCTTCCCTCTCTCTTATCCAAGCCCTATATGCAGATTCCATTCTGAAAAACAGGAAATCAGGGGAAAAGGAAATAAAATTTTTGTAACACAAACATTCCAAATTTGGCATGAACAGGCATTTTTTACAGCAATCAACTCTACAATGATGTTTCCTTCGGAGAAAATCCATAAAGTAACTAGGCTCCTAAATCAGTAATAACTCAATCAGGGAAATACATCACTCAAATTTCATTATGGCTGGGGTTGAAAAACTATGAACTAACAATAAGAAGCAAACAGCTTCGTTTTCATCTTTAGTTATAAGATGCTGAATCTACTACAAGTTGGGTGCAAAATCACTTTAAATGCACAACTAGTCACGCTAAAAGTGATAACTAAAGAAGAGCATCAAAAGCTCACTAGTTTCCTGGTTTTTCTTATTCCTCTTCCTTGTTTCCATCCCAGCAAAGGTTGCAAAACCATATGCATATATTCCAAGATAAAACTAAAAGTAAATCAATAAAGAAGTATTGAAATTTTTTCTAATTTCAGAAACTGCTCAATCAAGACAAGTCATCAACTTCAATTTAAAGACAAAACAATCGCATAAATCTATTCGACCAAGGAACAGACTCTAAAGAGGAAAAATGCAAGCGACCGATAAAAAGCGGAAATCCAATCAATCAATCAATCCAAAATCCACCCACCAGGTGCTATACAAGTTTGGTAGAAGAGGAAAGAAGGGAAATCAAAATAATAATCAATAAACACCACCTTAATCAATAATCTCATACAACGCAAGAAGCAGTTTTTGAAGCAGAAATCTACGAGTCTTGTCATTAATAAAACAAACAATATATAATTACAAAATCTCAAATTTGGACCCGTAAATCATAAAAGGAACGTACACATCAGCTGATTCCTGCACCTCTTCGGCTGCAGAAAAGAAAGCGTCCTTTCGCCATAGATCGAAACTGTTAGCTACCAGCATCTTTTGAAGAGCAACACCAAAGCCCAACAGCAAACGACGAAAGCAACAATAAAATTACAAAATTTAATTCTCACGGATTCCAATAATACCTAAATCAAGCAGTTCCAATCAAAGTTTCATCTCGCGAACAAGTGTAGTTGGGTAGATGGATTGATTGCTCGAGGTTTCCTTTCTCTCTTCTTCAGAGCTACGTTGGAGCAAAGGATGAAGAGAGAGAAAGAAACCTCACCGGAGAAGAGAGAAACTTGAGCAACCTTCCTCTCTTTTTATCTCCATCTCTTTTCCTCATTTGAGCTTTGATCAGCTGCTGGCACTTCCGCCATACCATAATTGTTGAACCAACTGATTTCTGCCACGTGTTATGAAGAGACACCGAGGGTACGTGTTTCTTACGTGTCTGGTAATGATAGGAAAGAAATACCATGTGCCTTTAAGATGTCGGATCGAATCGGAATAGATTTACGCTAATATACGCTGAGAAGAAGGCGTCGGCGGTTGGAACTTGGAGAAAGAAAAAAGGACAAAATAGTGGAGCACCCATTCGGCCAAGCCAGTGTGTTACTGCCTGGCGCCTCAATGGCATAGGCTTCGTACCCATTCGGCTTTTGTTTCGGGCCCAAAATTCCAATGAGGCAGCCATTCACTGTTTTCTAGCTAGCTACTATATTCTTCTTCTGTTGGTCCCACGAGTCATGATTTAGGCAATGGTCACTGTATATTCATCTTAGTTGCAAAAGAATTTATTCTACCAATTAACAAATAATAATACGGTATGTTCAGTAATATAAATAGCAATAATAATAATGGACGGAGAGTAAAGCACATAAATAAATAGTCACAGCTCACTCAACCGCCCATTTAACAACCTTCTACCTACCATTTATTCAAGTTTCTAGTGGAGGAAGTGAGACTTTTTTTTCTCCCATAATTTAACAACATCAACCACATGCTTAGGCAAGTATGTTACTCTCTCCATACACCATAATTTCGTAATCTACTAGAGTTTCATTATGTTATAACATAAACAATTGAAAGGAATTCAATGAGGATGGTAAACATTAAATTCATTATTACATGCTCAAATAATCATAGCAAGAACTGAATATTTGATATCCGCAAAAAAAAATAAATAAATAAAAATATTTGATACCTAAATTAGCATTATCACTAATCTTCTGTCAACGTCCTATGGGCCAATGAAAAAATAAAATAAAAATAGCAATCGATGAAGCATGGTATGAATTGACAGTCTTAAAAGGACGAGGCTCCAAAGTGAATACCCTCGTGGACTGATGAGCAAGACGCCTAAGGATAAGTTCAAGAAAAATAATTTAAAATAATTTTAGGTATCCGACACAAAACATAACATGATAAATGTGATTGTTTAAAAGTAAATGCTTATTGCTTTTAGATAATAATAATAATAATAATAATAAATGCGATTGGCTTTATTAGGGGGAACCTTCCATCTATGCTATGAAACAATCAACCATTTTAGATATAAGGATTTATTACAACTAGCACAAGTGCTTTCGAAATCGACTGCTTTCATCTATCTCATTAATTCTGAAATACTTCATTTCACCAAAAAAAAAAGGATACTTCGTGCTTAGATCTACGTTGTCCAGATTTTCCCTCATGTCACCGTCTCATTCTCCAAGTTTGCTTGCAACTATAATAGAAAAGATATTCGTGTTAGGAAATGAATGAGCATAATTTGATGAAAAATGAAAATTACAATCATACGATTGATGTTTGAGAATAGTATATTAAGAGTGTTGGCCTAGAATTTATTTTAGTAAAAGAGTAATAGGAATTAGGAAATGCAATGTTTTCTCTGCACCAAGATCAAAGTAAAAAAACAAAATAGTTAAAAAAAGGTGTTAGTTCGGAGCCTGAGACTTTTGAGATTTTCGAAGATGGTTCAATAATGGAGAGGGGAGGCCATAATGGAATAGACTGTGGTTGTTGTAGAGCCAAGTGTCCCGCACCATTTGAGTTGTCCATGGGTTTATCCTCAATAGAATCAAATATCAGAAACATCGATGTCTGCAGAATACAACAATCAGAATTTCTATCAGAAAGCACTTGCTCTGCAAACTTCCAACAAGAAAGATTATTATTGAACATTTCCTTACCCGAAACATGTATGTACAGAAGGGGGGTATGGAGCTATTTTATACCGGTTGTCTCCTTCGGGTAAAAACCCATGTAATTAGACGAGAACTAGAAAAGTTCCCATAGCTCAAGCTGCACTCTTCTCCAGATCTGCATGGTCTTGAAAGACAAATTTTCAACCAATTGTTGCATTATCTACTTTGCCGTAATGTGTAATTTGTGGGCACGGCTGTATCAAAAATGACAAAGTGGATAAGAAATATAAGTCCTCTAAAAGAGCTCCAAATGTGGATATGTGAAACGAGCATTCCTTGAATAAGAAAAATGTAATTATCGAATATAATGAACGTCAGGAACAAAATGTCCAGAAAAAATTCCTAGAGCATACTAAGCATGCCACTGGAAAATTAATAAACAGACAAGCCAGCAAGGAAGAATGAATGATAAGCTTATTTCGGAAGAACGTGTAACTATGATAATTCACAGCCACCGTATTTTGAAATTTCAATACCTTAACCTTAAATTTTGTGAGGAAATTCAGTTATCAACAATATTAAAAGCCCTTTTTTTCTTCGCATTCAGTTGTGAACAATATTAACACGAGAAATAGAGAGCATTGACATGCCCAACGGTAAAAAAACCAACAATAGGAATTAAGCATGTCCCTAACATTTCATTAGAGAACCTTACCTTCATGCTATGAGTACCAGAGCTCACAAGCCCATAATACAGAGACTAACTCACCAAATTGAGCTTCGAGTTAGCAAACACAGTTTCTTAACTCATAAAATTTTTTGATAAGTAGTTCAAAAAAGAAAAAATTGAAATCCATTTATTTTACATTCTTCTTAATTCTTATCAAACCAAGGGTCATCTTTATATAGCTCAAGAACAATGAGCACTTCTAATTCGTGACTTTGTCGGATGAGCATTGCTTCAATTAATAGTTTCAATTCACAATAATTACAAGTTACAGAATATACTCAATAGTTCATTCAAAAATAAAACCATTTAGACGGATCAGCTTCAACTGATGAAAGAAGAAATTATGCCTTTCTTTTTCTTTAAAGAACAAATATTTTTCCAATTCAATCGTACAGAAATAGTGGGAAGCACACAAACACACTAGAAATGAAAAGAAAGAACAATCAAATAAGGAGTTTTGGTAAATCATGCCATTATATCATATGCAAACCTTAATTATTGTATTTTACACACTCATCGATGAATCCAATGGAGAAACAATAACCGAGAAGAAAAACCAAGTGTTCTGACAGCGATAAATCTAAGGAGAATATGAATTTTCACAATCTTTCATTTTCAAAGCATTGTACATGAAACAGTTAGAACAATGATCATAGTTTTCTTGCTCTTTCCAATTTCTTGGCAACCAAACGCACATATAAATAGATTCTAACGAAGTAATTACCAGAACAAGGTGAACTCCCAAACAAAATGGATTGCTACAGTTCAGAGTTGAGAGAAGAGTACAGTATATTAGGTGTTGCTCTGTCATTTCCCTACACCGAAGTTTGAAGGTAGCAAAAAAAAGAAGTGCAGTGGGGAAACAGAATTTGAGCGGCAAGACAAGGCGCGAGAGGGAGAAAATGTTGCCGCAGTTTGGAAAGGTATTTAGATCGAACGGCTAAAGAATTCGTGTCAATTTAGACCATTAGATTAGTGAGATGTCGATGGATGTGCCATACTCCGTAACAAAGAGTGCGACCCATGAGTCGTGGGCACACAAGGCCATCATCCATACCAGCCCAATTTTGTATTGTTCAAGGGTCACACTATTATTGGGCTATTTTCTTAGGCCGAAGCCCAGTCCTATATAAGACAGTATATATAAACAGGCCGTCTCATTATGATTTTATTTTTCGAATAAAAATACAAAATTAATTTAAAAGAAATGAAAATTGATTTTGCCCGTTTATAATAAAGACTAATTTTTTCGGGTTAAAAAAAGCAACTGTTTAAATAAGTCTCAACTAATCTAGAGTCAAACCCAAAATTTAGATCAATCTGGCTCAAATTTGATAATGTTATAATTAATTATCTAGAGTCAAATACTATCTAATATCCAAAGACTGATTTGACTTAATGCATTCTAAGAAAAAAAAAAAATTTTGGTTTTTGCATGTTTTCGTTAAATTGGCACTGTTAAACAAATCTAGCGTGACAGTATTTATTTATTTTTTTAATGAACATTAACATATAAAATCGTTTTAAAAGTAGCATCCTACATTATTGATATAGAAAACGATGCTTTTATTTAAAAAAAAAAAACGACTACTAACATACTTTAATTATAAATTTAAAGGTTATAGGTAATTAAGTTAAGCTACTTAATAGGGTTGATGCGTATGGAATGTGTTTAATTATTGGCAATCTCTTTCCAATGCATTTTATTCTCGATCGGCATTATATTAATGGATGCGTCAAAGTTCAATGAAGAATATTATTAGTATATATTATAGAATAACACAAGTTCTTCTTTGATTACACGATCATTCAAAGGTTCTTAATTAATCACAAATCATAAGATTAATTCCCTTTCCCACGTTTAAGGACCTTCCAAAGTTGAAGGGAACCTTTTAATCCAACCAACAAAATTAAAATTCCTTTGACAAATTACAACAAAAAACCTCAGTTCTTTCTCCTTGAAGAATCCATGAATCTTTGATGACAGCTTGATATAACACAAGGCGTGCAATACCACCAATGGCTCATCTTTCTGCCGTATCCCTTTTGATCCGTTTTGACAAGAACCTTCACCGTTCATATACGCATGCATGCTTCCTTAGCTGATAAGTATCTGATTCTTCTTTAATTCAGAACAAAATAAAAATCGATGGTTGCAATTAAAAACAAAAGACAAAAGCCTTGTAGACTGTACGTAGTGATA
Organism: Bauhinia variegata; assembly: GCA_022379115.2. NCBI lineage: Eukaryota > Viridiplantae > Streptophyta > Magnoliopsida > Fabales > Fabaceae > Bauhinia > Bauhinia variegata. The sequence continues at coordinate 4,747,591 of CM039430.1, read as the reverse complement.
AAACCATAATAAGGACTAGATATAAACAAGGGCCCTCACTCGTGAACCAAACATTTTGATTCTCGTTTTGCCAACAGATAACCATTCCATGCATGCAAATATTCATCTGCTAGTTTGGTCTAAGATCCTGATAGATCATAGAGATAGATCATAGACAATTGACATGCAAAAGCACCAATCGTAAATGAGCAAAGCCAGCGCTAACTAACAAAAGTTTGGCAAATTTTTCATTCAACATGTTAATAGGAGTTGACCCTAGATCGTATAAACATAGAAAGTTTTGTTAAAAGAAATTATATTCATTCAAATAATTTCTGTGTCTTGAAACACTGCAGATTGAAATTATTGACGCTGCAGTACTGCACTATGCTTGATGGTTTTGTTTATGAAAGTACGGCAAAAGGAATGGCAGGACGATTTTGCTGGGAGAGTGAAGCCAAAACAATGTCACATACATATTTACATTCAATTTTGGTGGGACATGTTATATGCCTCAATGGGGAACCATTCGAATAAAAATCTTTGCATTGATCTCCAAGCAAGGAAAGTGACAGAGAGAGAGAGAGAGAAGAAATGACTTGTAACCGGCCAGTGTCCTAGTTTGTTGTTTAGCATGTCATTATATATGGCTATGCTCTATGCTTCAACGCATATTATATACTCTGTATTTAAACACACAAGAGATCAAAGGACTTATATCGGTTGCAGTGCGGGTCGATATTAATTGCAAAAGTGACAAACAACTCCAAAACTCTAACAAGCTCATCCAGTCTTTAATGTCATTGCTTTATACTATTCCAACCAATCTTCCTGTTCTGATTGCGAATGTTTGCACGTTCCCTTTGCCTATCTGAATGTTCATTTGGAGAAACAAGAGGATAAAGTTAAAGTGTCTTCAAGTTTCTCCAATCCATAATGTGACAACAACATTGGATGAACATTTTTGTATTCTTCTACTCAATTTGGTTTTTCTCCATAATGTTAAATCTTTCTAGTCACAAATTTGTGTTAGTTACATCCTCAAAATTTGGCCCTCCAATTTTCAATTGAGTCGTATCGTATCATTTATTATTTAAAATATAAAAATATAATCTTATGATGTGACTCAATTTAAAAAACATTTAAAATTTGCTGACTTTATAATTGTATTGATGCCTGAAAGTGCAACTCATCTAGGTTCCTCTAGCAGGCCATGAGGATAGAAAATTAGAAATTCCCAACAGCACTTGTAGGAAAAATAGGCAGAGATGGAAGAAAAGAGTGCTCTTCCACTTCGATTTTAAGCCCCAAAAAAGTTATTGAAAGTTTATTCGTATTCACTATAGAAAGGCTTGGCTTTATAGTCTTTCTAAAGTTATATTCACTTGATGTAAAATTGATGTTGTTTTTCATATGTCGCCGCTTAGGCTTTACAACTCAACACCAAAATCGACCAGCAAGCAAATATTGTCAACTTTTTTCTCAATGTAAGTGAAGACTTTCTAGTTGCCTTTATGTTGCTTAACCCTCCTTTTTCCCTACACAAAATCTGGGGCTTTCCTTGCTTGCATTTGCATCCACTAGTAATTTCTCATTTTTTCCCAAAATAGCCCTCCAATCCTATCCACTATAACAGTATTTACTAGTAAAGATGAACGACATCAATCCAATCCAACACTCTCACAGGGAACATAGATGCATTAACAAAAATAAAGGGCTTTCATGAACATTCGTTGAAACAACTTGATATTGCTGCTAAAACGCCTATGTTTATCCAATCTCATTGTTTTTTATTTGAACCACTGTTGCACTAGACAACAATTATAAATCTTAATCACAACAACCAAAGAGGTCTGTCTATTACAGTGAAAGTGTTTTTGGTGCTTTCTACGAGTATTACAAAACATTTTGTTGAAGCTATCCATTCCCAAATGGCCATTCTTGTTATCTAAGCAGTTCGCCAAATATAGTAATTGTGATAGATCATCCACAACTAATATCTTTGTTATTATTCCCAACATGTCCCATCAAGATTCTAGTTCTAAGTACAAAACCATGGCCGAGCCATGTGATCCCCAGGCGTTAACCAACATCCCAGCTGGCTTCCTAGCATGTCAGGGTGTAAAGGTCACAAAAGGGAAAATTTCTATAACCAAATCATATAGCCAACCAAAGTAGTTATCAATGTAATATAGAATTCATTATTCAAACTAAACATGACATGTTTAAATTAGGGGCCAAACTAAGTTCCCCTGTTTTTCCCATGTAACATTAGTCACATCCCATATTTTTTTTTTTTTTTGAAGATCATTAAAATACTCGAGAGTACAGTGTATACTACTCTGTTCATGCTTACTCATTTCGCAGCTCTTTGCAGAGGAAGAAACAGTGTAAATGAGGACTAGTATTCAACAATGTTGCTCTATATCATTTATTAATCTTCTCTTCTTCGTCTTCTTCCCTGCAATTGTCTTCGATCTCAGACTCTTGTTTAGGACTCTCCAGAGCCCTTTTCTCCTGCTCTTCTTCTTCCTCTTCATCTTCGTCCCTGTTCTTCTCCCTCAGAAATCCCTTTTTTTGGTTCTTCTCTGCTCTGCTCTTTAAGATCTCTAACAATTCATTCACTGCCTTTTCCTTATGACGCCTGCTTTTAATCAAAACCTCGCTAATGTCGGCTGGGGTCATCTGTGCTTTGTCAATAAACTCTTCCAATTCATTCAACAGTGAGTTCTCCAGGTCACCCTCGTCATATCCCAAGTAGTTCTTAAGCAGAATCCTCAAAGCAGGGAAGGAACAGTAACTCATGTATATGTGCATATCCATTCTTCCACTTCGCAGCAAAGCAGGGTCAAGCTTCTCAATGTGATTGGTGGTGAACACGAAAATCCTCTCGCTTCCACAACACGACCATAACCCATCAGTGAAATTCAACAAGCCAGAGAGTGTTATTGAATTTCCACCGTCTTCACCACCAAGAGATGCACACCCACCTCGCATTTCTGGAGCAGGAACAGGATCATAGTAATTCCTCGAACCTGTATTGTTGTTCTTCCTATTCGTCAAATTGATTGAGCAATCAATATCCTCAATCACAATGATCGACTTGGAGCTCGTCTTCATCAGAAGCTTCCTCAGCTCTGAATTAGTATGCACCTCAGTTAATTCCAGATCATAAATATCATAACCCAGAAAATTAGCCATTCCGGCGATCATGCTGGATTTTCCAGTCCCCGGTGGCCCATAGAGCAGGTACCCTCTCTTCCATGCTCGCCCTGTCTTCTGATAAAAGGCTTGACCATTTGCGAAATCTAGAAGATCTTCCATGATCTCCTTTTTCTTCTCAGGGTCCATGGCTAATGTGTCAAATGTGCTAGGGTGCTTGAAGGGCACCGATTCCCAAGGATGACCTCTGGAATCCAAGGACCCACCTCGGGAATTCGTGTACAAAAGACGGTCTTGGTTCTTCCTTCGAATCTCATTGGCTTTCTCCATAATGTAATCCAGGTACGAATTCAAAATCAAAGCTTTATCCTTTTTCTTGATTCGAAGGGTGAAGCCTCTCTTCTCATCAGGAAGTGGCCGCCATGAAAATGTTTGGGCTTGCCTCTGTGTGACCACGTGCTCCCACAGCACATTGACGCCATTGAAAGTGTCGAAGATGCTGTCATTATTGGCAAGACCAAAGGTGAAGCCACTCGAGTTGAGGGCGCGAGTGAGGCTGAGGCGGCTGCCGGTGATTGAAACAGAGGAGCTCAAGTAGAGTTGAACGGCGTTGTAGAGTTCGTTGGTGTTGACGCCATCGATTTCGGTGATCTCGAAGTAACAGTACGAGGAGAACACGTGGAAGATCCGGTTGAAGAACTTGACAGAAGCGAAGCGGAGCTCCGGTGGGAAAACAAGATGGACGAGAGTTTGAAAGAAAGCGAATGCACCCAAAAGTGATGCCAGAGAAGTCCAATACTCATTCATTTTTTTCTCCGTAAAGGTTGCTCCTTTGATCCTTTTCCTCTTATTTTTCTTTTTTCTCTTTTGAGGGTGCAGAAGAAGCAAGTGCAGAGAAGGTTTTAGAGTGAGAGAGGCGTAGTTTAATGAACATGCTCTTGGTCTATTTATAGAGAGTGATGGGAGCGTTTTTGAAATTGATGTGCAGAAGAACCTTGGCCAGTTTGTGGAGAGAAAGGGAGGAGGAATAAAGGAAAGGAAGGGAAAAAACTCGAAAAAGGCAAAAGGGGGATTGATTGGGTGGCCAAGACTGGAGAGTGGATATGTAAGTACTAGGAAAACAGCAAATGGAGAGGTGGGAAAAAACAAAAAGTGGTTTTGGGAAGAGAACACAGATCGATGGGTCCTATTTGGGTTGGGTTGCTTGGGTGATTCAGAGAGTTTTGGACTTTCTCCCTCTGCAGTTATGGAAATATTTTTGAAATGGTGTTGATGAAAAATGTGATCAGAATCAGAAAACTCATTTGTAGATCTTTGGAATTAGACAAGTAATCACGTTGAAAGGATTTACAGCTGGTTGCAGACCTGTAAATGAACAACGTTACAAGTAAAAGCGAAAAAAATATGCACATAATCAGAAGAAAACTTACGTACCTGATACTGATAGGGATATATGCATGTGAGTTTTGCAGGTGTTAAATCCAAGCAAATTATTTGCTACAATATTAATAACAATAATAGGATTTTGATCTTTCTTTTGGGTAGTAACAGCTCAATAATTACAATATAATGTTATAATTAGACATTAACAAATGATAAGGGAAAGAAACTCACAAGGATAGGGCCCTTTCTTAGCCAAAAATTGATTGGAAGCTAGTAGTTTCATAATTTTTTTTTTTTAAAAAAAAAGAAAAATTATTCGTAGCTAATATGGCCCCCACCTTCCTTTTGGCCCACATGTTGAAGACATCTATCTATTCTTTGTTAAATTTGTTTCTTACTACAATTGACGTAGGTGACTAGGTGCTGCTTGCCAAGTTGCTCCATTTGGCGAAGGAAAATGGTAAAAAAGATCTAGAATGAAAATTTTTTTCTCTGGATTTTAACCCCTTGTTTGGAGGCCATTTCCAGGGATCAAAGCTGGGGTTTATTTATTATTCACTAAAAAATGTAAGAAAAAACTGTTTTGTTCTGCAAAGGTGTCTGTCTGATTGCTAAAGGTTCCAACCGTCTATAAGTATTGTTGAGTAGTGACCCTTTTTTGAAGAGATATATAGGTTTGTTACGATGGGTTGTGTGCAAAAGGGTCAGTGTTCATAGCCCTCTAGCAAAATCCAACTTTAAATACTTGATTTTTGGAAAATGAATATAAAATGACGCATGGTGTAAGTTAAATTTTGTTTTGGTTTGTGCAAAATATGCAGTTTGCAGCGAAATATCTTAAAATTTTTCTGGGGAGGGAATCAATCTCAATTCTCTCGTAAAATTTGTTTGTGTGCTGGTGTTGTGCAGAATGTGCAGTTTGCAGTGAAGTGACCACTCTGTCCCAAGTCCCAAGCCTCTCATTTGGTAAATGCGTTTTAGAGAGAAATAGAAAGAGAATCGGTTTTGTTGCATGATCTGATTTGGGTTTAGTATTACTGATACTGATGCCCGCATGGGATTGGGAATGCCAAATGTGAAATAGGCAAAGGCAAAGAGATGAGCCATTACGTAAAGCAAACTCAACTGTGTCTCTGAATCTGAATCTGTATCATAAATGTGTCTGTTTCTGGGTTCTCTTCAGAAATGGGCAATGCCGTACCAATGTTACTCTCACGTAAATCAAAATTTAGATAGTTACAGAATGCACAGAGAGCAGAGCACAGTGTTGCAGAGAGTGAGTATCTGAATCTGAAAACTAAAACTCTGTTGACCGTACGTTTTGTTCGTGGCTACGTAAAATCAAACGTTTCTTGCGACAAAAAACTCTTTCCCCATTGCTCTGTCTTGTCCCTATGTATGTGCAGTTAATAATGTTCATAAATTGTATAGTCGAGACTCAGAATCGACAGACGCTTTGCAATATCGTTCCTTTGCTTCTTTCTCTCTTTTTATGTGAAGAGGTTGCTTCTGGGAAAACAAGGCACTTGACGCGGCAAGATAATGACCGTGGATGGCTACTAATTGAATTGAACGGTTGAGATTCATGAAACTGCATTGTGTGAACTTCCTTCCTTCCTTCCTTTCTATGAACAAATGCTGTCCATTCCATCACTTCCCTCTTTTTGCCTATTTGGCCATTTCATTTATATGAACCCGTATGTACACTCTTTTTATTTTTCTTTCGGACGAGGGAACATGGCAAGTTAAGTAATGTGCTTTACATTATTTAGTAATGTTTAATCAGAAATAGAGGACGAGCGAGGGAAAGAAATGAACGCAACTTCAATTATTTCATTTTCTGTTCAAATTTTGGAGGGAAGACAGACAATGGGGCAGTGTCCCCATCATGACCTACGACATATTCTAATTATTACAGCTATTTCACCATTTTCAGCTATTTCATTCTATTATATATATGATTATTGTCGGTTTTGTCCCTTTCCTCGCATTGAATATGACTAACCAAATTGTATATAAAGCAGAGGCTAAAACTGAGGAGCGCTAGTACACTAATAGTATTACTACTATCACATTCTCTTTGGATAAAATTTTAAATAGAATTTAATTGGATTGACAGTGTAATAAGAAATACACAATTTCTTTTGATAAAGTATAAGAATAATATTAAAAATTGTTTCTTCCTATTTTTTTTTTTTTAAAAAGAGTTATTTCTTAATACTTTTTATTCACTTTTTTGTTCACATTATGACATTCTTATATTTTATAAATACTTATGTGTTTTAACATATACTAAAATTATTAGGTGAATAGCTCATGCAATTGTGGTGGAGGTAGCGCCATCTCCTCTTAGTAAATCATTAATAGGTGGTCGGGAACTAACCTGAGTCTCTGTCTCGCAACATAAATAATTAGTTGACGGTGGTCTACGCAAACCCAAATGGCAAATCATGATTGGACCCACTCACAACACACAGGCTTGCTTACCGAGTTGGCAAGTCATTTCAAGTAGATTGACATTGTTGTGAATAAATAGCAAACTGGAGAAAGGGGAGAACTCCCTTAGTCTGTCAAGTACAGCAAACTATTCGGCAGGGACCCCATAACAACGGATCATATTATTCTAGGGTGCACCCTATATTGACAACCACATGATCTGATCTAGTTCCAAGTAGACTAGACTAGACAGTAGTATTATATGAATTCTCTGGCAGAATTGCATCACCATTCACCCTTGGTTTTCTTTTCTTACGTGGAATGGACGGACGGACCCAAACTTGTATTTAAGAAATTCATATATAAGAGCCTGACACAGTTTCAGATATACGAATGCACACAGCAAACTGGGAACTTGTATTTAACCACAAATGCCCTAATCGAAATTTATCACAGAAATGTTCTTTTTTCATTGAGGAATAATCATGGAAAGATCTGATTTCAGGATACGCTGAATTTCGGTCTAGAGAATGAGTACTTTCCAAGTTTGGAAATGTTCTAAAAGAACTTGCAGCCATTCCACATGGATATTTCTCTGGGTCAGAGCCAGCAAAATATCATTAAGTACTATGAATGCCATCTGATATATCAGCCAGTTCAGAGTATATAGATCGAGGGAGAAACTGATAGTTGAGCAATGACTTTTAATGGCTTAGCCTTCTTTTTCTCTTCCTTTGGGACCAAGATAATGAATTGAAAGCCACGATTCCTATTAGTAGTCAAATAGTCATACACCTTCAAAGCAATACTGTACAATTGTATCTCCCCTTATATATCTAGACAAAAAATTTAAGCAAAAGAAAAATATAAAGGAAAAAGAAAATAGATTTATCATCAGACAAAATTCCTATATAGAAGCAGATTTCAATTGTTTATGAGAATCCAGTAATTTCAAAGTGGATCTCTAATCAATGGCAATGATGAGAAATCCAACGGATACGTACATGAGAAAAACTGGATACAATGCAAGTGCTTTTCTCCTTGGATTGACTGCAGAACTCATGAATGGATATGCAGCCCAGGAGCTCCAAGCCAGCGTCACACATACGACAACCACTTTCACTATCACATTGTCTTTCAACATACAGATTAAGGCCCCAACGTCTAGAGGGAACAAGCAATACCCCAGAAGACTCAGACTCTGAAAGAAAATGATATGTCCACCCTGAAATTGAGAAGTAAAAGAGAAGAAGCCATAGTCAACTATTTTAATACATAGCCCTTTAAAAAAAAAATTTCCAGAATTGTAAGTCCCTTCCCCCTCTTTTTTTTTTACTACTCATTCTCTATCTGCCGTGCAACGTTGTGATATCATTTTTCTCTTTTACACATTAGAATAGGTGCTATACAAAAATTCAACGGGAATCATAGAAATATGAAGCTCACAAAATAAAAATGAGATAGAGCGGGTTATTACCAGAAGCAGTACATTTAATGTCAAAATTACAGCACCAGCAGCAAGTAAAGCAAATGCAACAGCAAAGACTTCAGACTGAGGCACAATCAGAATAAGAGTTAGCAGAAGCGTGACTAAAATCAAATTAAAATTGTTGTAATACGATAGATCTTATAATACGGAAACACAAAGGAAAACTGCAGGAGTCCATCCATGATTCCATCATTACCAAAAAATTATGGACAAACAAATTATAATTAGGAAGAGTCAAAATAGTACATTAATTTGCAGCTGTGAACTACTATAAGATAGATTTAAATTAATCGCATATGAGATGTCATGTCTCCTTGTTCAACTAGTAACTAAAACCCCTCCTTTCATATAGAAAACACCAAGAACCCTTCATTTAGGATTTATGAGTCAAAAACAACAAAGAGGATCCATCAGAAACATATAATTAAATTTTCTGAGGGATAAATCACCAACAAATATCTGTTATTTCAAAAGTTCGGCTACCAAAGAAGCAGACAATATAAAAAAATGAGTAATTTATGGATCTCTACCCTCTTTATTTTCTATGCCACAAAAAATACAATCCTATAATGCCAAGACATTGGGTAAAGACAAAATCCATTCTATTAAAAACCCCAAAGAAAGATCCTCATGAAGCCTATTCAGTTGATAGAAGACTCAGTCACTAATTTAAAAGATTAGGAATAATCAGCTGCAAAGTCCTACCATTTCTTGGGAAGGACTGAGATGTGAATGCAAAGATGTTACTTTATAAAAATGAAGAAGCCACTTGACCATACTCACGCACTTAGAACAATTCTTGCATTAACAATTCATATCAGGAGGCAAATCGAGGGCATATTGGTATATGCAATCAGATCTTGCAGAATTGGGATTGGATTGTAAAAAGAAGAATGGAATGACCATTATTCCATTGTCTGGTTCCAATCCATGAAGAGTTCAATGGAAGTTCATTTTATTACTCCATTTTTAAGTTCCGCACACAAACCCAATACAACAGCAATAATAAACCTTATCCCACTAGACAATCTTGGGCCCTCTTCTACCTATTTAAGCATTTGGGATTAGCTGATTCCTTGACATAGTGTTAGAATCTCTTTGACCAAGTGATCATAAGTTAGATCCTATGAAACTCTCATCCTTTGGAAATAAATTAAATGTAAAAAGCACAAAGTAAAAGTGTTCTAACCTTGTTTACATTTTCAACCTTAAGGGGTGTTTAGATGAGGCCGTGTGTTAGAAATAGTAAATAAAACAATGTCAGGTATTCTCCTAATTGCGTAAGGCGTTTGGGTTAGTAAGGAAAAAAACCAAGCGCTAACTCATTCCGAGTAGACAATAATCATCATTGAAATCTCCTAATGACAAAATGATTATTCCTATATATACGGAATCAAGGCCAGGAATGGAATCATCAACCGAGGCCTTTTCTCTAACCAGACATGGGAATACCCATTCCAAGGGAATCAATGCAGGAATGAAGCGCGTATCAAACAAATAAGATCATCATTTCCACGTACAACATGTAGTCCTGATCCTCAAGTTCTTATATCAAGAACAGTGATCTATGGTCTCCAATAATATAGGCATTTCTTTTATGTTTGGAAGCTTACTGTTGGCATGAAAAGCGACACTAGGATCTAACCAGAAATGTAGAACTGTTATGAGCTACCAGGAAGGAAGAATAAATAAAGTATCCATCTGGTTACCTTCTTGACAGATGCAGACCATGAAAGAGTGAGACCCAGAAACACAATGAAGAAGAAGGGTCCCCATAGATCCCAATCCCTCAATGCTTTCCCCGGGTCCTCACGAAACGGGTTAGGAAACACAACCAGCTTCAGATTACTGACAATCCTCGATAGATCCCTCTTGATGGTGTCCCAGACGGGCTCTGTAAGAGTATTAGGAGGTGAGCCGAACCCAGTTGGACTTATACCTGAATGACCATTGTTTGATGAGGTTGGAAGTGGAGGTGCGAGAGGAACAGAGGGAGGGACAGTTGGAGGTTTCTGAAGGGAGGATGGTGCAGGTGGTGGAATAGTAGAGGGCATGAAGGGGGAAGACGAGACCGGAATAGAAGCCCGAGGAGGACTGGGTGGTCTAGCAGGCATAACGGTAGTGGGACCCGATTGGACGGTGGCATTGATAAGGTTCTCGATCTCGTCAATGTCGGACTGAGATGAAGGGTGAAGGGGTATTGTATCGCTGTGTGACATTTTTCCCGGCAAATTTTCTCTCCTCGGAAGGTAGAATTCAGAGGGATAAGGAATTTACAGGGATCTGAGGACTGGATCGCAGATCTGGAAATCGGAGTTGACAGATCAGATTCAGGGAGTGAAATCCAGAACAAGAACAGGAGAAAGAACTATAACCAGGGGAGGAGAAGTAACGCCATGAAAGTTGATAATCCAAGAGGAAGGAGGTCAAGAATCTAACAGGTAAAGCACGAAACAAGTCATACACTAATGGGAATTTGGGCTTACGGTTGGGTCGGGTTCAGTAATTTACATTTTTGGCGGGGTTAGTTCCTTTTGCATTCTGTTTCCCTCTACCTCCTTTTTTAAAAAATAAAAATAAAAAAGAATCGCTATTCACTAGTTACCGACGCTGCATCAGATCAGATCTTACAATTTTTTTTTTTTTTTTTTCGAAAAAATTATCTCTCAATTTAACTTTTTTTTTGTTTAAGTCAACGGAGCTAAACTCATCTCAAAGGCCCACGACATTTTTTTTATCAGAAAAAACCCATGATATCTTAATTTTAAATGTAGCATATATGAAAATGAATCAATTTACTCCAAAGTAAAATTTTTAAAAGAAAAATCAGCGGTTGAATCATGGTATAATGTGATATTCGTTATTTATATTAAATTTTACAGAAAATAAATCTTTTATTCATGTTAAATTTTACATAAATTAATTTTCTTTAGATACTTAACATGAGAGTATCATATAGAATATTATATAAGAATGAACCTTTACACAGGTTTCTTGACACCAAGCCAGCCAAAGAAGGTTATGCTAAACACATTGATGCAAATTATTAAATATATAGAAAGACTAGAGCAAAGGTTAATATGAGAAATCATTTAATTGGTTTTGAAAAACACAACATAGGTAGATAATTTGATTTGGTATTATTGCAAAACAACAAATAAATAACACCTTGGGCGGAATCCCATCTAATAAGAGTCACCATCTCAAATAATCGAATTAGAACACAAAGAATCATATGGTAAAAGTATGGTAATAAATATTAAAATCACATACAAAATTGGGTCCTCTTTGCCCTTCCCGCTTCAAAAATATCTCAAATATCACTAAATCCTTTTGGTTTTTTCCCTTATGGTAGGGCTGAAAAATGTTGGGATTCTTCAAACAATGTAAAATGATGGAAGGATGAAGTTGCCGGCTAGGATTACAGTGACGGCCAATGTCAAGGCTTGAGACTAAGACCAAGACCAAACTTAGTGGCTTGACCAAAGTTCTTTGCAGCATCATATTCAGCAGAGAAGGTTACATGTGATTTTGGCCTCCACTCTCTCTGGTATAGCAAGGCAGCTTTACCATCATTAGTAAATCGACTTTTTACAACTGTGAATGGATCTATTGACTGAGAAGTTCCAAAGACAAATCTGTTTTCAAGGGTAGAAAATCTGTGAGTCAATTCAGCAGCAACAGTGAATCCATCACTGCGATCCAAACAATGAATGTAAGACGCCTTCAGGGTCTCCGCTTTATCAGCCCTGCATAAACAAACGATGAGTTATATAAGATATCCTCGAAATATAAGTACAAGTATCACCTCAACACTGCAATTTCTGTAGACACACCCTTTCAGAAAATCAGCAAATTAAACCGACACCCTCTCATAAAAGAACCAACACTTCGAACAAATTACTGAAAAAATTATTAAAAAAAAAAAAAAAAAGTGAAAAGCTCTTAAAGAATTTGGTTGCAATTCAGTAAGAAAATCCATATCATATCTCATTGGTATAAAAATGTATCCCCTCTCCTGAATCATAGCAACCAGTTTAGAAGGTTCAGAGTCCCTAAACTGCAGCACCTATTTAGAGAATAAATTGCTGTAGGATATCTGCCGATGAGAAAGTCAAGATTCTCTCGAGAGTGGATTTTCAAAAATCTTACCCAGTAGCTTGTATCTTATCAAAATTAATGCTATTGATCGTTCATAAACACTTTACTCTTTGAGGTGCACCATTCACCTTAGAGGAGCCAAGTATCATCTTAATCTATTGTGTCACAAGGATGTTACCGGACACAAACATTTTGCCCACTTAAATATTAAATGACCTATTAACAACCACTACGGGCGGCAAAAAGATATCTGTTTGATCAAGACATTAAACACAAAGAATTTTGTTTTCCATCGATGCTAACTTTCACCTGATTTAATAAGATTAAAGATTTTTAACTAGCTTTATGGTTGTCCGCTACCTGGAGCTTTAGTTATCCTGAACAACTTGTGGGCATCGGAATACTTTGTTAAATTAACTTTTCTTTTTTTTTAAAAAAAAAAAACCATAGAATTACATTTTTCAAATCATAAATCTTGCTTGAAAAGGAAGATGTATGACAATAACACTAAAAGTTATGGTAATAAAGATCAGGAGAAAATGTTTTGAAACCTTTCATGTAGGACATCTTTGGTGCAAGTTGGATTCAAAACGCAAAATATATTGAAAAACGAAAATGATTAAACAAGAATATAATATAATTTTCAATGTGTAGAACATAAACCGACAGTACTTACAGCATAAGGGATGCAGTAAAATCTGGTTTATTGAAGGCAATCCCAGCATTATATTTTGTGAATAAAGCAGAAGCTGTGTCAAATCCAACTTCAGCACCCAGAGAAAGGTCCTTGCTGCCCATTGTTGCTGAAAGCGCCAATTGAGGGGATGGATTCAAGCCAATACTAGAATCAATGGCTGCACGGGGATGAAGGTACTGAACATCCAGCTGAAGTAATATCACACAGTCAGTTACATTATAACCATGCTTGAGTAACATTAGTGTTTACATGTCTCTACATATGCCCAAATAAATCAAAATTTTCATGTTACCATTTTATTTACCTTCAATCAAAGCCTATATAGATTTGATGTTATGTCAAAAAAAGAAATTTTTACAAACTTACTATCTTTTTTATTTTTTTGTCATAGAAAAGACAGAAACAAGTACAGTTCAGCATCCAAAACTTTGTTCAAGGATCCAAGCATCTCAATCAACTATCACCCATTCCGCGCTAACAAAAGATGACTATCAGAATAACCTGAGGAATGCAATCCTTTTTGTTTGACTAAAATATTTAACTCTTAGGAACTTTTGTTATTGGTACTTTCTGCAGTAGTAAAATCTGGGTTTTGACTGGAAGAGATTCATTATACTAACCTTTCCAGACTTGTGATCAGGTAGGCTGAAGCTGAGGACTGATTTTGTATTTGAGAAGACATCATTCACAGTCACTTTTGTAGATACCTGAGGAGACAAATCAGAGAAAATGTCAATGCACTAAAGAAAGTAAAAATTTTCATGTTGCATTATATATACCAACTTCAGTTTTGTTATTACTTACAGAACTAGACCATTTTCCCTAAGTTTGAGTTTTAGCCACAATGAGTAAATAAATAAATAAGAGCAACAACTGTAGATGCAATATTATCCATAAATGCAAGGAATAAAAGTGTATTAAGAACAAGATCTTTGTTTCTTACGTTACAGTTAGTATCAACTTTCACATCCACAACAGTGCGTCCACTCTTGTAATTGGTACTCACGTCACCAACAAAAATTTCACCCTTCTTCAAACCTGTAGCTATAAGGCCCTGCCAGAGGAAAATTTAAATTTAAAACACGTTACATTAGACAGAAAGGGGAGGAAAAAGAAAATAAAAGTTTGCACAACTATAATACATTAATTTCATATTAATGTCTCTACTTCCCAAATGATCACTTAATGTCATGGAATGTACTACAAAAAATGAAGAAATACATGTGAAGTTTCATGACCACCCAAAAAGAGAATATTGACATACATGTTGGTACATTCAATCCCAATCCATATCCATTATAAATGTGATTAATGCAAATAAAAGATATCTGACCTGAGAATCAGCAAATAAGTTACAATAGTTGATGGGAAACTGAAATTTAAATGTTAAACTAACATTGCAGTAGAAAATGGGAAAAGCATTACCAATCCAGTAGAGCTTGGAATTGACAGGGTAAACTTTTGATCAAAGTTGTAATCCTTGGTCAACAGGTCTGCAGGCAGATACAAAATTAAAAATATTCAAAACTATCTAATAAATATAATGGATAAGTAAGTAAGGGGAAATGAACTGTATCAAACAAAATCAATTCCGCTGAAGCAACCTACTTCTACCCTTAAACTACCAAATGGTGTTTTTGTATAAAGCAACAATGGATGTCTCCAATTACATAAAAAGAATATTTTCACAAAGACAAATTGAAAAATGGTTTACCTCTAGCCCTTTTGCCAACGTCAGAAAATGGAGCTGGACCATTTGCCATAATTAATCAGAATGAGATATGTTATCACTGCCTGCAGGGCCACAAGTTAAGTATGAATTATATTTTAAAGATAAATCAAAAGAAAACCATAATGATAAAGATAAAAACATAACAAAAAACAATGAGAAATAAACTAACACCACTGAGGTGCCACGCATTGATACGTGCACTCAAGTAAAGCCACTCTCTTAGCTTTGTTTTCCTAAGACTAGTATGCCAATGGAGTCATGAAGATCTGTTTCGCCTGGCAATAAATGAAGCTTCAATCCTTACAATCACTAGAAGCGTCTAGGGCATATCCATAATATTATTTGAAATTACACGGATTCATTGCTGTAATTGGCAAAAGGGCTAGAGGTAATATCTTAATTTACAACCTACTACTTTAGACTCAATGTCTAAGGATGCAAACCAACCCGAAAAGTAAGTTTGGAGAACAATAATTCAAAAAGGGATTAGTTTGTATTGGATATAAGTTGAAATAGTAAAGTGTTGTACTATCCTCATTAACAGCTCCGTCAAAACCATAGACACATCATTTCCACCACAAACAACGTTCGATGACTTCTGACACTAAGCTGTCATACATGTAAGCTTACAAACTGTGGCACACAGAACATGGAGTAGATATTATAGACTTGTTTTGTCCTAATCTATAAAAATGGACATCTACTCTTATATGATTTCATTAAGTGAATACATGGAGGCACTCTCACGCCCCGGATGCTCAACAAAATACCGAAACAGATGATCCAGCTTTTCTAACCAAGTCATCACAAGCCCATGCCAATTGAAATCATCTCAAAGGAAAGCTGAACAGAGATAAAACAAAAATCTGAGAATATATTACTGCAAGAAGCATAACTGGTGATCGTTATAATCAACAAAGTTAGCAGCGAAGAAGAATCAAGAGCTTAGAAAAATAATTACTCCAGGTAAAATAGTGCTTGGACAGCCGAAGATGAAACGCCGCCGTCAAACCCTGTTGCGGCTTCCGATGACGGCGGAATATATTTGTATCGCACAGCTGACAGAAGAGTCTGTGGAGGGAGGGAATTTGGGGACGGACAAACCCAACAGTGGGTGAATGATTGAGTCACTTACACTGATCTGCTGCTGGACGAATGACGTGTTTGTGGGTTTTGATCGAGCACAAAATTATAAAGTACGATCCTGATTGGTCGGTGAGATAATTAAATCGAACCATTCGTAAAATTATCACATTGATGTAGTGGTGAAATTACTAAAGAAGGGCACCACTTAGAGAGGGGGATTTTGACTAAAATGGGTTTTAGTATAAATTTTTTTATAAAATGAGTTCAATTTAAAATTATATACAAAAATGTCAAAGCTCAAAACATCACAAATTTTTTTTATTAAAATGAGTTCAGTTTAAAATTATATACAAAAACATCAAAACTCAAAAAAAAAAAAAAAAAAAGAAGAGAGAAAACTCTAAACCTTTGGAGTTTTTTTCTCTCCAATTTGGCGTTTTCAGCAAGACTACATGTCTTTCAGGTTTTGTATGTGTTTAGCATTTTGTCAGTAATTTTTAACGTTTGTCAGAGTTTTTTTTTTTTTTGATGTTTTTGTGTACTATGATTTTATTAAAAAAAAAGACTCATTTTTATATATAATTTTAACCTAAACCCATTTTTGCAAATAATGTTGTAAAATAACTCATACAGTCAAAAGCCCTTTTATGCATTGTTTGTTTGAGGGATTAGGAAGGAAAGTTAAGGCAAAAATATCATAATTTCCTTCCACTTCTTCTAAAAAAATGAAAATAATTTAAAAAATTATTATATTATTTTTCATATTATATATCAATGTTATAATAATAAATTTATTCTTATATTCTCCTCTCTAATATTCTTTTTACAAACCAATTAAAAAACAAAAAAGACTACTCTCCTCTCCATTGAACCAAACACAATGTTAGATGAAATAATGTTCAATCCATTGGGAGGAGGGAGAAGAGAAATAGATGTGTAAAATAATTTGTGGAGTTTATTTAAAAAAAATTTGTTAGTTGCAAGAGTGAAAAAAAAAAAAAGAAAAAAAAATATTATAATAGAGCACCCAAATATAATAAAAAATTAAGTTAAAAAACTTTGTTAGATAACACCACTAAAGTTAATTGTTAATGTACGAATACAGGTATCAAAAATGATTTGAGAAGAAGATACAAGAAGCAATAAAGGAAGTTAGGGACTTGATTTCCTTGATTGATTTAGTAGCTGTACACTGCTTATGTCAGACTTCAAATTATCTAAGATTTATACGTGTATACATCTTAAATAAACTTAGCTGAACTAATAGATACACAGTAACTTATCCCTTAACAGTTAATATATTGGGTCAGAAGAAAGAGAATACCTTTAAAACCCCCCAAAATGATTTCTATAACGAATAATAATATTTAAAAAAAAAATGGTGAATTATGAGACAAGTTAAACTAAGGTAAATGGTAGAACTTGGATGGTGTGACACTATGAGTGTAATTGAAATAGTTGAGAGTCCGAATCCACTTCTGCTGAGTCTTCAACAAATGAACAGCAATGGTGTCTGGCCAAAGCTGGCGGGTACATAGACCACTTAGCATTATACTTATTCTCTCGTCTCCGATCGAAGACTTTATCTTGGAATTGCTTCTTGTGAATTTCCGAAACCCTAATCCACTCTGTCCAACACATGCAGTGCTTAAAAGGGGGCCATCCACGTATTTACAGAGTACCATCAGGGTAGCATGCATTGACTATAATTATTATAATAGTCATAGCTAGATGCCCTTGTCAATCATATTAGGTGCTGCGTTTGATGCTTCTGTTTCCGTCTGAGGGTCAAACAGAATTCCTCTTCTGTGCGACTTTTGGGTCACAGAGCGAGTTAACTGCTAAATAATGAATATTTTCTTTCGATGGTGTTCTATCTTTGTTCCTAGTCTTCCACATCCAACATAGAAGATAGCTCCAGACTTTCTTGTATCCATCTCACAACGTTATTATTGCTGAAATCAAAGCTGGTTTCAGCTTCCCTTCCCATCGCAATATCTGATTGGACAAAACATGGTCCCTCAAAAGTAATAGAGCGTGCTGTGCTCTCCTCACCCATACTACAACGCTGACAGAGGGGAAAACCAGACATGCCTCGAGAGTATATATCGTGGGAGTTAGGGCAAATGATAAAAACAACCATATTTTCGTATTATTAATTCATTATTCTCCAGCAAAGAAACAACGAAGCATACCGAACTTGTAATATTTAATTATTCTTTGGTAAATAATTACCAAAAATTATACAAAGATATTTTCGTATTATTAATTCATTATTTTTCCTAGCTCAAGGGTGTAATTCCATATTCAAGGCAGCAAAGAACGAGAGAATCCCATAATTACAGATGAATACAAAATTTTGCTCTCGACATTCCCAAAAACTCTTGTTTTTCTTTAACTTCTTCATCTTCTCTTGTCGACTAATCCATGCAAAGGCTTGTTGAGTCATTGGAAGCAGATTCTTTGCAAAGAATCAAGTCGTCCATCTGTTAACAAAATGAACCCAAAAATTTGAGCCATCATGGCTATGGAGATACCAATTCAAAGCTATCTCCCCTCATATAACGGAGCCGCAATGAGATCTGCCGTTCCATCTGAAGCTGCCTCCTGAAATTTGCTATAAACATTTCTGCTCTTCTATCTATGTCATCATCATCAGAACTATAACTTAATGTCCTCTGCAATTGCTTTCCCTGCCTGCTACCGCGAGAAGAACCCGAACCCTCCGAAACATAGCCCCTTTCGCCGGTACAGGCCTTCAACCCAGGGCAATCATTGAAACAAAGTTTGGGCTTAGTTTTACTCATTTTAGCTCTGCGGATCACCGAAGCCATACGCCACGTGCGGCTCAGAACAATCCTCACCGCCCTCTTCAGGCGTCTCCACAAAGACTGGTTCTGGTTTTGCGCGACCATGGTTCAGATTTGAGAGACTGTTGAGTGAGTGCAAGTTAAGAGGGGAGTGTTAGTGTTAAGAGGTATTTATAGAGAAGGAAATGTGCAAAGGAAAATTAGCGACTTGCTGGGTAAGTAAAGAAATGCGTGTAGAAATCGAGTTCCGTGTTAGCCATGGAATGGAATATAATACGTGGTCATCATCAACACTTTGAATAGTTGTGTCACTGCTCACGTTTTTATAATCAGAACGTCGACCGAGCTCCCGATGCAGCACGGCAGCAGTCCGGGACAAATGTTGTTCTCACATCTATTTTATTTTTTCTGATTTCATTTTTTTTATCTCATTATAAAAAATTTTAAGTTTAAACTCTAAAAATATTTATAAAAAAAGTTTTATTTTTTTTATTTCACTTAAATCTAAATTGATTAATATACTCATGTGATATCAGTTTATTGACAAAAAAAAATATCAAAAGAAAGTCTTCTTTTTACGTGACTAAAATATGGACATAAAACAAGTACATAAGTCATACAATGAAGATGCGTAATAAAAAACAAAAAAATAAGTAATAATTAAAGTTATAAAGACTATTTTTTTCATTCTTTTATTGTTGAAATTATAAATATATGATTGACAAGCTATCTAGACTATTCCATTTAGTACAGAGTATATGAGATGAGAAGAGATGGATACAGTCCCATTTTTTATGAATTAGCAAAAAAGACGGTGGTGATAATTGTACTCCACGGCCACGGTGACACTGTCAAAAATGGGGAAACTTGGAGTAAAGAAACTCCCTTTGTTCATTTACCTCTATTACTACTTCCTATTAAAATGCACTGTATTCCACCATTTTTTAAGACTGAAATTAATATGTTTACTTAAGAAAATCAAAATCCATTGCTGGATTTATTCTATTTACATTTTTTTTTTTTGTGGATCGATCTATCTACATTCAAGAAAATAAGCCATTTACTTTAATCAAACAGAGAAGAAATTGATGTCATTAGTTAATATAAATTTCTAATCAACTTCATTTTTTGTCACAATAGAGACAACCAAGTAAATTTCTGTAGTAAAATAAATTTTGTGATCAAAATTTAATTAAATAAAAACTACTGAACGTGCAACCGCAGGTATAAGACTTGGAGATATTGCTGTAAGAAACATGATAGGAAGAGTTTTATAAGATAGGCTCAAATCTAAACTATTTTAGTGTGTTATTCGTGTATATGTTTCATTGTAGTTAGTGAAAAAATTATAAAATAATATTATACTTTAAAGTAGGGCATCTCAAGCTCTAGACCAACATCCATGCTAAATTTGAGGTTGTTTGGAGTGGTCTTGGTTTAGCTTGGCAGAAGGGTATTCACATTCTGTATGTTGAAACTAATTGTATGGATATTATTCATTTCCTAAATTAAAACAAGTCAGACATGTTGAAGCTGAGGGCTTTCATTCATGACATTAAATGGCTCATGAACAAAAATTAAGTAGTTGAGTTTCACCATATCTTCTATGAAGTCAACTTTTGTGAGGCAACTAAGAATGACTTTGATTTTGTAATTCTAAAACAGCTCTTATGATGACTGTTAATTGAACTCATTAGCTAATCTTCTTGATGTTTTTTTTGTTAAATTGTAATGTTTTTATTTTTTTTTTTTATTTTAAAAAAAAAAAGAGTAGAGAATAAGACACAAAAATAGAAGAGTAAATTTTCTCCATATTATGTAGTAGTATAATTATTTATTTATATTTACAAATTTCATCGATATTTGTATTTAATATATTACATATAAACATATACTATCTTGTATTTGTATATATACACGTTAAAATGGGCCCAAGAAGTCAATTAGTGTTTACGGGCCTTATTGGTCTGGAATCTGTAAAGTTCATTTATAGTAAGTTGGGGCATGTAACGTTGGGCTGGCCCATGTAAGTGTAAGAAGAATTATGCAGGGAGTGATTTTTGTTTTCTTTGTTAGACTCGTGGATTGCTATTTATTGTTTTTAACTATAAAGTTTTTTTTTTTTCGTTGATTGTTCTCTTTATATTTTTCAAATATAAATCGTGAACCAACGTCAAATTGAATTGTAACCTTTGAATAATGGCATATCTAAAACAGTAAGATCTCTTAAGAAAAAAATAAAGTTGTCCAATTTAGAAGGAAGAAAATTTTGGCTTTGATATCCAACCACAACACCGCGCCAATCGATCTTTCGTCCGGTTTTCAACCATGTCGATAATTTGGTAGTTACTTTCCCATTCTTTTTTCTTCAGGTTGGTATTTCGTTCTTTTTTTTTTTTCTGTAAACATAAATGGTTGAAGACGAGGTTATGAAATGAAGTTATGACGATTTTCAAACCAAACCAGTTGGTAACAATATATCACAACCGCACCATGACGCAAGCATGCAATTCCAGTGGCACTAGTAATGGTCTAGTTACAGTAGTATATTATCCTAACCAAATTTACAAACGAGAATGACTTCTACATAGAAATTTTGGTAGTTGGTGAGACTGTATTATACAATATTACAAATTAGCTGTCATTGTCAATTTAAGCTGATTATGTTGACTTTGTTGCTTCAAAATTACTAGAAAACGGAGGATGTAGATTGAGTGTTGTTTTAATTAATTATTATGTCACTTTAATTAATTGGTGGTGTAATGGCATTAACAGATCAGAGTATCGTCTCGTCGATATATACTACTCCACTAGATGACAAAATTTAATTGATTGATGGATTATATAGTCATAAACATGAAATTAAATAACGTTTGCAAATATGGGTCCATAAGTGGGTCTTACATCGATTAAAGATGAGGCTTCGCGCAGGAGTAGTTCCCTTGCATTTCTTGAAGAATAATACGTATCTAAGTGTTTGCATCCATTAAAGATATGGGATCAAATGTTTGTATTTAGTGTTACGTCGTCAAATTGCTTATTAGCATTTAATTGGATCATAGTGGAGTAGATAAACAACTGCCCCCTGGTTTCATAGCATTTTCTGTTCAACAAAGACATGATGATCACTTTAATTTGTTACACTTCTATTCTTCAAATCTGACGCTATAAAATAGTACAATCAAGTCAACGATATTAGTAATCACTAATCGGATTCCTTAATTACGGGTTTCTTTGAAATTTGTTAAGTTTAAGCTGATTTATTAATTAATTAATTAATTAAAATGTCGATGTAATTGTGCATCATGTGGGTGATTATTTTATTGTTAAAACTTCCAGATATATATAATTATTTACTGTTGTGATTGACCAAGAAACCAAAAGGATAATGTATTAATCTTTTGAAAAAATAATGTTGATTGTGCTTTGGATTTTCAAATTTTTGTTATAGTTACGATCATCAAAAGCCATTGTCGTTTTAGCTATATTGAATTCGCATCAATACATATAGTATTCCAATAATTCTCGCTTGTCAAATTTTCTGAGCGGGTATTTATTATATTTGGCAATGTAGTATTCCAAAGGCATATAGTGTTTTATTAGTTGGGGAATCTTTCGATGTAAGTTTAATGTAATTATTGGATTCAATATTTGGATAGTGTTGGGATGAAGTGGCTTATAAGTTTCGTTAGATGAGATTGAAACGTTTGACATTTTATTTTTATTGAAAGATATCCCTAATGTTTAACGCACTATATATGCTAATTTATTCAGAAGGCATTTATTTAATTAGATTATCTCATTCTATCCTTCTAACATATACTGCACTTAGATGCAATTAAATCTTACTCCCTCAATTTTTTTTTGAACTATAGTTATTTTAAAGTTTTCATTTATTTTTATAATTTTTGTTTTAAAATTTTAAAGCCTAGTTGAAATTATTATTTTTAATTATACTCTTATTTATTAATTATCATTTTTTTTATTTATCTTGTCTCTTATACTCACTCTATTAAATGAAGATATTTTTATTTTAATTAGTAATTTCCCAATATGTATGCATTTTTTTTTATGAGACTTAATATGCATGCATTCAAATCAAACAACTACTATTATAGTTTGGGGGTACTTTATATCCCCTCGTTGGCATTAATATTAAAAGAAAAGCACTGCTGCGCATGTACACTTGCCATGATCTCATTGGCAAAAATTGCCACCCCAACTATGCATTTTCTTTTAAGTAAAGCTTAAATGTAAAGGGTTACTCTCAATCTTACATCACTATATTTTAGTAATATTTAATGACTTAAATTATTTCATTAAAAGTCATGGAGTAGTGACGTGATTCTCCTTCCCACAATTCTCATATCTATCCTTCCCCCTCCTGAATTTCCACTATTGTGTTTACCCTTCCCCTTTCTGCGTTTACTCTACTCCGTAATTGGTCTTCTTTGCAAACCTTCCATTGGCATAGTCCTGTTCTTGATTAGTAGGCAGCTCTTTGAATTGTATTTGTATGGTGCAAGATGAGCGGGATAGGAATCCAAATGCTGCATTTTCGATTGGTTTAGTGTTTAAAACAAAAATTTTGTGTGTAAATGGATCCTAATATTGTTTTTGTTTCATATACCATGAATGATTTTGCGTGTAAGATACCTCATTAATTGATTTAGTGCACCTTTCTTTTTTGTTAAATTGTTCAACTGGGAAAAATAATGAAAAATTCTATTTGATATGAAATGAAAATAAATAATTATATTATTTAATATAAAAAATAAATTTTTAATCATTTAACATAATAAAAATATTTATTCATTTAAAATAAACAAAATATCTTTATAAATAATCTAATAACACTAAATATTTAATAATAGTGATTTTTTGAAATTCGAGTGACGAAACATCCTTAAAATAATATATTCCATTTCAATAATAATCAAATATTCACAAGATCAGGAATAAACTATTATAAAATTTGTGAAACCCGTGAACAAAAGGGGGTTGGTGAACCGTGGAAAAAAAAATTCCTGCACTAAATTTACAGAGCACATATATCCAACATGTATATATGTAAGAATATGACCCAACAACACAATCGGAGATAACAAAGCCTAAATTCTCTCTTTATATTCCCTGCCTTTTATCAGCTCTAAGCAGCATCGAGCATGGAAGACACCCAAAAAGAAATAATTTTCCGGTCCAAACTTCCCGACATCCAAATCCCAACTCACCTCCCATTGCACAGTTATGTCTTCGAGAACATCTCACAGTTCCAAGACCGAACGTGCCTTATCAACGGAGACACTGGCGACACCTTCACGTACGCCGAGGTCCACCTCACCGCTCGCAGGGTCGCTGCCGGTCTCAACAATCTCGGCATCCAACGGGGTGACATCATAATGCTCTTACTCCGGAACTGCCACCAATTCGTCTTCGCCTTCCTCGGCGCCTCCTACCGCGGCGCCGTCGTCACCACAGCCAATCCCTTCTACACTTCGGCTGAGATCGCCAAGCAAGCCGCGGCTTCCAAAGCGAAGCTCATCATAACGCAAGCTGCCTTCGTCGACAAAGTTACCGTATTCGCGGAAGAAAACGACGTCAGAGTGATGTGTATTGATTCCCCACCGGCGGGTGTTTTGCATTTCTCTCAGCTCACCCAGGCTGACGAACGTGACATGCCAGCCGTTAAAATCAGCCCAGACGACGTCGTGGCACTGCCTTATTCGTCCGGAACTTCTGGGCTTCCCAAAGGCGTTATGTTGACGCACAAGAATCTGGTTACTACAGTGTCGATACTGGTTGATGGAGACAATCCAAATATGTATATTCACAGTGAGGACGTGCTTCTGTGTGTGCTACCTCTTTTTCATATCTATGCGCTCAATTCCATTTTCCTCTGTGGGGTAAGAGCTGGGGCAGCCATTCTTATTTTGCAGAAATTCGAGATTACTACGTTGTTGGAATCGATTCAGAAATATAAGGTGTCGGTTGCGTCGCTTGTGCCACCCATCATTATGACAATTGTTAAGAACCCAGATCTAGAACGGTACGACCTGTCGTCTGTTAGGCTAGTGACCACTGGTGCGGCACCCATGGGCGTGGAACTTGAACAAGCTGTCAAGGCTAAGCTTCCTGCTGCAACACTTGGACAGGTCACCGTTTTATTCATTACGTCATTTATTTATTTTAAATATGGACTTGTATTTTGAGTTTCCACAGAAACATTTAGAAAATAAAACCATACCAGAGAGAGATTTCTCTCTGAAACAAGTGTTAATTTTTGCACAGGGATATGGGATGACGGAGGCTGGGCCACTCGGTATATCCTTAGCGTTCGCAAAGGAGCCATTCGAGATAAAATCAGGTGCATGCGGGACCGTGGTGAGAAATGCTGAGGTTAAAATAGTTGACATTGAGACAGGTGTTTCCCTCCCAAGAAATAAATCCGGTGAAATTTGCATAAGAGGGGACCAAATTATGAAAGGTAATGTGCTAAATCTATAATTCTTGTTCTTTCTGGGCAAACAGTCAATACCCTGCTGACTATGCATTAACTTAACGACAACGGCTTGAGCTTTAAGACATTCAAAACAAAAAAATTTACTGACCCCAACACTTTCAATTTTTAATCTCAGCCAAACAAAAAAACTATACCCTACACCAACCCCAACGACTTCACAAAAAAAATTATATATCTATTTATTTATTTTGGCTACTGGGAGGAGGTGGAAGGTCCACAATAGATAAAGGCATTCACTCCCTGAGCAGAGTCTGACCATAAAGAGCTGACAAAATATTTGCCACATAAAAGAAAATTAAGTTAAGTTTTAAATATATCAATTATATTAGTGTAAGTTATATCACGAGTGTAATCTGCTGTACAAATTGTATTACCAAAGTTAAATTATACTAATTACTCTAGTATAAGATGATAAGAGTTCGAATTGTTTGTAAGCTAGTGATATAATGCTGCAGAAAATACGTTCATGAAACCCACCACTGGTCTTCACCATATTTTGGGTGAGGAAAATTGAGGTTCTGGGTTGACCAACGCGTGCTAGCTAAGCTTGGATATAAATCGATAATAATGACACAAACCAACACGTAGAAGTAGATTAAGTTTGTCATTACTACGTAAAAAATTAATTTTAGATCTAAAAAGTTTATATTAGATACCTGTATAAGCTAAAAATACTGACAATGACAGTAGATAGAGCATGGTATGATGAGGCCGAAATGACAATGTCATTATTGTTACTATTATATACACCCAATTTTAGATGACGCTCACAGACAACTAAACTTGTGGTCCTGTTTGGATTTTCGAGTTGAGTGCTTTTCACTTTTGAGGCCACTAGTGATCGGTCCACATCCTCACCAACTTAACGCTATTTTTTAAATGACTTGTCATGATGCGTGCAATGAACTAAAAAAAAATTCAACGTTTGGTCCAAGTGATTGTTGTTGCACCTACTTCCGTGGGACCCCTTGTACTGTCTAGGGCTTGAATTCTGTAGCATTAATTAATAGGCGTGCGTGATTAATTGGTGCGGTCAGGTTACCTTAATGATCCGGAGGCCACAAAGAGGACCATAGACAAGGAGGGATGGTTACACACGGGTGACATTGGTTACATTGATGACGACGACGAACTCTTCATCGTTGATAGGCTAAAGGAGATTATCAAATACAAAGGTTTCCAAGTGGCCCCTGCTGAGCTTGAAGCAATATTGACTGCTCAACCTAACATTTCTGATGCTGCTGTTGTACCGTACGTTGTCTTCACTTCACTTTATTCACATTAATTAGTAATAGATAGTGTATATAATATATAGTGGCAATTTTGTTTTAGGATGAAAGACGAAGCTGCAGGAGAGGTTCCAGTTGCATTTGTAGTGAGATCAAACGGTTCCGCTATATCCGAGGATGAAATCAAGCAACACATTGCAAAACAGGTTTGTTTCTTTAATCTTCTTTTGTTTCTATAAAATTTTTAAATTTTAGTAGTTCTGATGGAACGCAATGATAAAAACAGTGTCGTCCTACACTGCCAACCATATGCATGATGCAGACAGGCCAGGCCATGAAGTCCTTTTTCCATTAGCCTGCCGGGACTTTTTTCTTTTTATATATGCGATAGATTAGCCATAATTATTGGTAAAGCAAATTAGGTCCATTGTCCTTTTGTGCCACCAAATTGCTATTACTATTTCTCCCAAGAATCTTATAGACTTAGATTCATATATTTGATTTTGATGGTATGGCAGGTGGTGTTTTACAAGAGAATCGATAGGGTTTTCTTCGTCGACGCTATTCCGAGAGCTGCCACAGGCAAAATTTTACGCAAGGATCTAGCAGCTAGGCTGGCGCAAGGTTAGGTGAATTAGCTGTCGGCGCGTTTAAAACATGCACCAATCCTGCTTCTCCTTTTTGTTTTTTGGAAATAAAAATCTGATTCTCTCTCTATGTGTATGCGTCCACTGTATTGTAAATATATGGTATGTGAGACAGCCTCCTTCATCTTCGTCGTATGAATCAAACGTATCTATAGCTTGTACTACAGGAGATGGCAAGGGGGTCCTTAAGAAGACGCGACAACATAACATGTGATGCGTAGTGTTTACCTAAGTCGATGAGCATTCACATTATTGAACTTATATGGCCTATGCCAATTATTGTGAGAGAGACAGCTCCAAAATGAATGTTGTAGTATTTATAAGACCCAATAAGTATGCATAACATAAAAAACATTATATGGCCTATGCCAATTGTTGCGAGAGAGACAGCTCCAAAATGAATGTTGTACTATTTAAAAGACCCAATAAGTATTCATAACATAAAAAACATTCCCAACTGTATGTCCATTTTTTTTTCCCCTCTTTATCTTGCATCTTTAAATGGATCGTGTCTTTTGAGGGCCCATAAGTCCACCATCAATACACTGTTCAACATGGTTCTAATAAGATTTGGACCTCATAGGCCTAGTTTTAGTATGAACTTGGGCTGCAATGGATGTTCAAATCTCTTTCTTTTTCTCGTAGCCCAAAAGAAGTACTTATCTTCTCCTTAACATTATCTAAGTATGAGGGCTTCGTCTTATCTCATACATAATAAATTTTATTTTAGCAGCTTATACCGTATCTTTTTTTTTTTTTTTTTTTTTTTCTTTTGGAATACATAATCTGTGGATACAATATTTTTGTATTTGCCCATTGTTGTTATACGTGTCAATTATTTGTTGGAATATTTTATAGATTAACATGAATGAATCTTACTCTAGAACTTAAACTTAATATTATATTAATTATGAGTGTTTTTGTTAAGGATCAATATATTAATAATCTTTTAGTCCTTAGGCTGCACTTTTGCGAGAACTAGTGATTGTGTGACTTGACTACCATTGATGGGTAGATCAAGCACATTAGCCAGTTATGGTTGCACAAGGAGAGGTCTTATTGGTATGTGTATAGCCTCCCTATTATGGTTAACGCAAAATACTTATTAGGTTTAGAAAGCAGTTTACTCTCTTTTATTGGTCGTAATTTTGTGCTCTCTGTTCACACCAAGTTATTGTTGTGCCGTGATTTTCAACAATTGTGGTAGGCATAACACGTATATGTCTTTGTTTCTTACTTGCTTGCTGCTGTAGCCACACATATATAGAAAGAGACACGCCTTGTGTAAGTGGGAAGGAAGGGTTGGAGTGGTGGTAAGTGGTAACACCTCATCTTCCAATAGGGCGACGTGTCAATTCCTTGGGGTCAACTTGTGTTAATGTAATGTCTCCCACCTAGCTATTCCAAAATTACAAAGCCTACCTCTTCCGTTCTCTACCAAAATGAACTCTCATCATCATCATCACCAATATGTATTTGTCGACCTTATCCCATCATCTTATCTCTCTTTACACTTCATAACGTGCATTAACATGTTGTTCATATATGTATATACGCAATGGTATAAAAGCTAGCTAGTTCCAACTAGTCATCAACCCATTATTGACACAAGCAAAAAGATATGGTCCACGACTTTCTCCACACGCTGAAAACTTTTCTATGGACCATATTTGTCTTCCTCAGTGAAGAGCAAAATATATCAGATTGTGTTCAAATCATCAAACACTAATGTCTATTGTCTAACCTTGTACAAATAGGAGAGATATAATTAATACCTTCAAAGTACCTTGGCGAGAGTGCAATGGTGATCAATCAAATGGACGTCCTATTGATTATATAGAGACATGTTTGATAGAGAAAGCTTGTGGAGATGATACAGTTGACTGTCAAAATTTATGTTGAAAGAGCTTTGACACCTAAAATTGGACATATTTTTCAAAGAAGATTGAGGCCTAGCTAAAGCCACAAGCGAGACTAACTTATGGTTCATGTGAATCCTAATAAAAGGAGGGTAGATAGACTAGTTTTATCACACTGTAAAATAAGAATTAAAAGAAAGAGAGGTTAATTATACTTTCATTTTGGATTGAATTCAACTTATTTCTTTATTAGATTATTTTTTCAAAAAAAATCTTTTGTTAGATAAATACGTATATCGCTTCTATGAATATATCCTTTCTGTTGTCTTTCATCTGCGTTGCCATTTGGAAATGTTAGGTACTGAGAGATATTCTTCAATTAATTTGTTATCACTCAAAGTGAGCAAACATTTTAATTATCCAGAAGCTATAAGCACTGTTGCTGCACTGTGGAACGGAAGGCATGCTTTGCACAGTTAATGCAGGATCTTATCCTCGTAAGATACCTTTTATGATTTCCATCTCAACACTGCTCTTCCGTAATTATCTTACAAAATATATGCAAGTTATGAAATAAAAGAATATATATATTATTGCTTTTGGTTCAAAAGGAAAAACAAAATCTAGTCAATGAGGGCTACGAATTGCAAAAAATTTGTTACCTTATACATGTTAGATAAAGATAATTATTAACAGGATTTTTTTTTTTGGCTCCCATGTTATACTATATTAAAAATTAAATTTTAGCATGAGTTTAATAGTCTAGTTTGTTAATGTGCTTCAGTTTTTGGGTGGATCAGTGGGCTTTTTACATTCTTCGAGTATACTGCATGGTACTGTGGTGGAATTTGAGTTGGATATATAGGAAAGATAACTAAAAGCAATCAATCAAACTTGATCGATCTCACTAAACAACCGATTTATGAAATGAGGTACCACAGCACAACTCCGTGCAATGCATCACCTCCATGGTTTACAACCATACATGTTTCCAACTAATATATCCAAAATTAAAACAGGAAAAGCTGTGTACATAGAAGGTGCGGTCGAAAATGGATTGACCTTCTTAACTCATTGCAGCCAAGAAAACATTAAATCTAAACCAAAGGATCACGATGAAGAAATTTCAGACTTAGATGTTTTCAACATCAGCAGTATAGTTGCTAGTGATGACGCATATATGCTTAAGTTTTGGATCTTTATGAGTTTCATTGCACCGGTCATAAATATGTCATCAACTAAGCTCTCTTTACTGAGAAAAAAAGAGATTAGATAGCACAGTAGAAGTCATGATCCACGTGTAAGCAGAAAAAGATAGGCAAAAATTGTGAAGTATGAAGGTCCTCAATACCATATCACCTACCCTCTATTTTGTTTATAAAACCCGACAAAACACAAACATGTCCGCAACCATTTCTAAAGGAATCTTCTCTTAAGATATATTCCCATATCTTAAGGCAGAGACAGGAGCTTTCCTCCATCTCATATTCTCTCCTTCAGTACTGCTCTTACTAGGCCTCGCATTTTCTCCTTCCATGTAAGTTCCTTTCTCTCTATCTCCCACTACATGATAATATTCTTGATCACTAACCTAGTTTTTGCCCTTCTTGGAATACCTCTCGTCATTTAAAACGTTCTATTTGTACATTATTAATCGGGAATCCACTTTCTTGTCATGATTTTGATCCAACAGTCCAAGATCAATTGATTAGTACGGAAGCAATGACAGAAAGTGAATGCATTTCTTATGAGTACTCTCTTCATATTAATATCATTTTATACATTTTAGATGCTTGTTACTCACATGTAAGTGCAAGCTTAAACAAAGTGGCGTTAAATCAATGTGGGACGTATATATATATATATATATCAACCGAGCCTGAGTTTTTTTTCCCCTAATGTTTATATATATGTGGCAGACAAGGCCTTATATATATATATATATATATATATATATTATTTTATTTTTTCTAATAAGTTTGACTAGTATAGTTATCCATGTCTAATATGCTTCAATTCTTGCTACCAGTATGTTGTGTGTGGGTTCGTTGAAGTACAAAGGGGAACATCTTACTGATTGATTGGATATTATAAAGTTAAAACAAGAATTACTGTTTCCTTAGCTTTGGCATCTAATGACTATATGACTAGCCATATGGCAACAGTACATAGTTTCATGGTTCTTATGTGTCTCTGATTTAGAGACCAGACTCGCCGCAATTATAGCCGACTCAAGATCGATAATGATCCCTCAATCATGTTTAAAGTTAATTTATTGAGCCCTAATCGTTGGTGGGGATTATATACAATTATAAGAATTACTATGCAAGCTTGGGAGTGCTGATTGAATTTAATTTGTCTGCAACTCCACTATTTTAAAATCTCATCTCCCATGTGCTTGTTCCAGTCAACCAATGTGAAAACCAGAGACATGAACAGAAAGATACAAGAGTAATGTGGGTCCTAGTTATGCATCATGCAAGCAAGACACAGGGCCAGAACCATTGTTGCTCCTTCCTGGCTCTGACTATTAAGTTGATGGAAGGTACTGTCATCGCCATCACAGAAATTATAGCTAACTCTGTATTGGGATATGGTGGTGCAAGATCATTCATTTATACCTATCATACATATATATATTCATATATATTTTAACTTATCTTTTAACTTTAAAATAGATTTTAATTTCTGAAGTAGATGGATAGTATTTAACCCAATTAAAAAAATAAATTATTTGAGATGCATATAAGCTAACTTGGACACGACTTGATCATCGCAGTAAAATGAAGATACATCTAGAGAGAGACTTTATGAAGGAGAAGTTGCCCAAGTGGGTTGATAGAACTCATTCTTTGGTTTATGTTGGTTTTCTAAGGAAATGCTTGTAAACAAGTTTAACATCTAGATATGGATGAGAATTATTGTTTGATCTGCCATATTACTAAAGATATGAGTGCTTATAATTATGTACAAGGATAGGCCTGTAGATATGGCTTATTTAGTAATTAAACTTGACATAGAGTCGTAAATCTTAAGAGGTCCATGAGCACAAGGCTTCCATTAATTTTATTTTTTTAATTAATTTGCGCCAATGCATGCTTTTGTCGTAATTGGATCTGAAGTCCAATGTTCTA
This sequence comes from Bauhinia variegata, assembly GCA_022379115.2. Classification (NCBI taxonomy): domain Eukaryota; kingdom Viridiplantae; phylum Streptophyta; class Magnoliopsida; order Fabales; family Fabaceae; genus Bauhinia; species Bauhinia variegata. The sequence goes on along the minus strand of CM039430.1, from coordinate 4,715,327 downwards.
AGGACAGGTAGCAATAATACAGTGTTTCTTCAAGACAAAGTGTAAAAATGGTCTCTAATCATGTTGAAAATTTAGTCTAGTCAAGGTGGTTTATCTTGCCCATTCTGTAATACTAAATTTAGAAATGTGATAGAAACAAGTGCATGATTTTCTCGATTGATCAACACCTTGTTGATAAGGGAGACATAGTAGATCTATCACAACTTAATTAATGTGGGTTTAAGGACTTGTAATATCCTAGATGCTTAAACTGAAAACATTCACTTAATCTCAAAGATAAAATACCAACATAGACCTTATTAATAATTCTAAATAATGGGTTTTTATAAAGGGCACTTCTCATGGCAGTATTATTTTTTGGTTTGGACCGACAAAGGTTTCTAACTCTGCCATTAATGAAGGCGACAACCTCTTTGATTCCCCACTGATCTTGCAGATATATGTCCCTCTATCTCACTCTTTTTCGCTCAATATACTATTCTCTATGCTTGCAGGAACAGTGAATCTCTCAGCCTCTTATATTGCATTGCAATACCTCTCTACCCCCACTTCGCTCCGTATATCTTCTCCCCTCTAGTGCTCTCTTCTGTTCTATATTAGTAGCCAGTGTCTTTCTCTCTTTCCATTTATCTAATCTATTATTCTCTAGCTAGCCAGCCATGAATTTCCATCCCAACACTTCTCTTCATCTAAGTCTCCCTGAGGAGAATAATCCACTCAACTTAGACCTTTTCCTTGAGCCATCTTCTTCTTCTTCATCTTCACCCACTGGTTCTTCCATTGAGCCACGGATTTTCTCGTGCAACTATTGCCAGAGGAAGTTTTACAGCTCGCAGGCACTGGGAGGGCACCAGAATGCTCACAAGCTGGAAAGGACACTGGCAAAGAAGAGCAGAGAGCTCAGTTCAGCCATGCAAAATGGTTATGGAGGATCATCAGAGCAGCGTTCATACCATGCTGGGCGTGTTGGATCGGACAACCCAGGACAAGTTAGTGGGAGAGTTGTTGCTGATGGAGAAAGCCATGGAAGGAGAGAAGTTGGGAATGGTTCGAAACAAAGAGTGATTGGATCTTGGTCCAGGGTTTATGGGTCTGAAAATGTTCATCAGGATGATATGAGCCAACTTGACTTGTCATTAAGGCTTTGAATTAAATTGAGGAATGAATCAAAGTTCTGTTTTATTATGGCCAAAAGAAAAAAAAAAATCCGATGTATAAAGTTTACTATTTCTAGTTGCAGTGATTCCAATGAACCCTTCTTGCAAAAGAATTAAACAATGTGCTAGTTATGCACATGAGAGAAAAGAAGGCAAAAAAGAGAGAGAGAGACTCAATCATGGACTGTAACAATATGAACATTTTTTAGAGGAGGACATGCCACTTTTTCCTTAGAGAGTAATTGAAGCCGAATTTCCTATTACATAGGTAGCTATGTGTTGATGATTGTTCCCATTTTTATGGTTGATTTGTTAGTTTCTATATTGTACGCATGGTATATTAATTATAGAAATCTGGGATATTCCTTCGAGAAATCAAAAGAATTTAATCTAATTTTTTATTTTGGCCATTAGAAAAGGGAAGTGGAATATTAATAAACTTGGAAGAAGCAAGAGCAACAATTATACAAAGAGAAATTAGGCCTAGTTGGCTCTGCATAGTCTATTCAAAGGAAGTGACTTAGACTAGTTACTAATTCCTCATATATTTGTACGTAGTTTCATGCCACATTGCTCGTTAATATGGAGAAAAAAGTGAGAGGCGAATGTTTGAAAACTTAAAAGAGTTGCGGCCCATGGTTTTATGGTTTTACAGTTAAGAAGTCATATCATAATGCTATGGCCAATTAGATCAGCAGATGATCTCTATTCCCATTTCAGGTTGCAGATAGAGCATTTTTCTTCTGGTTGGTTAAATGCTAAAACAAAAGGAAGTTAAGCTACAGCACCATTAAGACTAAATGGGGTCTAGAACACCCTTTTATGCAGGCATGCTGGGTATACCATTTACTCTCCAGCAGGTTGTGAGAAGGTTGCCGATGGATTTTCATCAAGGTTTTCTTGGTATAGACTCATTGTGCTTGCATATGTAGCAATGGAGTTTCTGAAAATTTAAGCATTTAATTATGGACATTCATCAGTTGCCTGTTTCACAGAGCTATTCACGTTTTCTGACATTCAACTTTCAAGACAACCGCGTAAAAATAACTTTGCCTTTTGGTTTAGCGTCAGGCTGCTTGTACAAATGCTAATGTTGAACATTCACCTTAACTACTATCATCATGTTGACAAATCATTAGGGTTTTGGTTTTTACTCAGCAACCTTCACGCCCCTTGCGTGTATAAGACCTGTTTATTAATTACTTATGACTTACGAGATTGTTGTTTTGGGGCATGCAATCTATATCTATATAGAAGTGGTTGATCACGTAGTAGACTTTGGTGCTTCAACAGGTCCTGACTGACAACTGTGTGCTAACTATGGAGTGACAACAAGTTCCAACTCATTGTCAATTTGATTCAATTTGCCAATGAGAATTCCAAACGTCTTGCTAACGCATACATGTACGTACACTATTTAAAGCCAAGAACTATATATATATAGATAGAAATGAAGAATTCTCTATGTCTCCATATGTACACACGACGTTATATGACGTCCTTTGTGTTCATCATTTTGGAAAAAAGTATAGGCACGCTAGCTAGCTAGCGATTTCATACACATAACTAACTTTGTAAAGCCAACAAGCCAGCCCAAGAGAGATCTCATTTCAACGTATTATTATCATTAATTGTCCATCTAACTACAATTAATTCAGATTGCACATATTAGGAATCATAGAACTGCTGGTTCAACTGTTGAATGCATCTTAGTTCTGTTTTGTCGCTTTTAAGAATGGTAAAGAGAATGCAAGTTTTCCCTGCAGGCACAAGCATGTATACGTACAGGGAACTCAAATGTCAAAGGGCACAAGTTAAGATAGGTCGTTTGTAAACCAGACAGGGATAGTTGCCAAGTAAAAGAAAAACTCCCTTTGTGGGTACGATATGGTCGGCCATGATTATAAGTTATGTAAGAGTAGGGGCAACGTTTGATTAGATGTCTGATTAAAGTTGTAATCCAGTTCATGACCCTGAAAGTTGTACTGCAATATATAATCCCTCATCATTATCCATCTTGTGGTCCATTAATTCTTGACTATGAGTCTCTTACGTCCCTAGACTTTATTGCTCTTAATGTGGGACATAATATGAAATCACTTGCTAAATTTACCACTTATCATCATTATATAACATAGGAGTCTTGTTTAGACAGAGCTATTTTAAAGAATGAAGCAGCTAATCTTGTTGAAGGTTGCTACTACAAATCAATATAATTCTTTTTAATACTAGTCAAAACATCTATTATATTCTAATTATTCATATTAAGTCATAATTTGTGTGTCATTACTTGATATTTGTTACTTTTTTTTTTTTAAAAAAAAAAATAGTTTATGCTCACACATTGTCAGAACACTTTTTAGAGTAAGTGTAATTTTTGACTTGAGCCTTTCAAATTTTTTTCTGAGAAATTAAGTTTTTTAAGAGAATTAAGTTAAAATTAACAAAATTATTTGAGTTAGATGTTATATCAATGATCAAACACGTAGAACTCTAATTAAGTTAAGATCACGGATTGTAAGTTTTAAGTGTATTTTTTTCCCTTTTCATTACCATTTACATTCTGTTTCCTCCAATTAAAATATGTGCCAAAGGTGGAAGTGGAATGTATTAAATATGAAATAATTAATTATAATGGAAAGCATTTACTTAAATTTGAAACGGTGAGTTGATAAAATTGTATAAGTTTTATTTATACTCCAAGAGTTCCTTACAATATATATATATATATATATATATATACATATAGTCCAAGTGTTTAATCCTTTTTGTCTCCCTCAATTATTATAACGAGTATCTTAAATATAAAAGTTTAATCAAAGAACAAAAAGAAATATAAATTTAATCTTTTATAGCTTAAAATTTAGAAATAATTAATTTCGTTTAGACTTTATAAATTTTAGAATTAGAAGTCATATCCATTAATAATTTCAGCAAAATAGATAATATTAAATCAAAATAATTTTGTTCTAAATTATCTAAGTGGCCAATTATTTTTTATGAAATATGATATTTAATTAATTACTAAATCATTTTAAGTTAACCTATATAAAATAGATTATTATGTAAAAGAAAAAAATTATCTAGTGAAAACTACTTTTGTCAATTACATATATTTGTCTGAAACTGTCCCAACTTTTATGATGTACATACATGTACATGAGCTACACATATATCATTACTTTGGCAGTGTGATGTGTAATTACTATCAGATCCAATTGCTTTGCCAAGACGATAATTCAATTTGGAAATCATCAATTAAAAGAAAGTGGTACGGTAATGTAAGATTTTCATTTATGCAACAAATGGCGAAGGAACTCAACTCAAGTTTGATCAGTATACACAACAATTTCACACGTAATCTGAATCCTTTTCCTTCAAAAAGTTGTGGTGTTTGAGCAAACAAACCTATCTATCTATCTATCTATCACAAAGTGGTTTCCTCTGTCATTATCAACTAATTTGAAGAGACGATTTGGGTTTGGGGTTATGGAGGGGATAAACCTCCATAACTATCAACATCTCGTAATTCCGTAAAGGAAAATTTATTTATATTTTTGCTGAAATTTTTTTATTTTGTATTTGGTATTTAAATTCTTGTTCTGAACTTAGAAATGCCGAGGGTCGAATTGGGATTACAATATTGAGGCCCACGAGAGCCCAATAAATATTTTATCTAGGGTTTTAAATGACCCATAGTTTAATTGTTGGGCTGCAAGATATTGATAAACGGATCATAGAAATAAATCTAGGCCCATTTTCTTCTGCCTGGTTGTCCTGAGCATTTGCATATCTTAGAATGAATCAGCCCAAGAGAGAGAAAAGGAGAAAACCATGCCATTTCTCATACAGTGGCATTTGCATGTCTTAGTTACATAAAAGAATGTCGGAACTTTTTATTTATTACTCAAACTATATTTGGTAACTTAGTAACATTTTGTTAAATGTTTTTGCAAACATGGTACAATAAACTTAAAACAGTACAAAAGAAACATTAAATTGAGTAGTGGATATAGTGGAAGTTTGTCAAATACTATTCAACTCTAACGTGGGACTAAAAAGTTTCTCTCTAATTATTCCATTTCTCACACAATAATGCATAAAATTAATGGACATTTTACACATCAACACTACAAGTTACATAAAACCATTAAAGGCAAAAGGAAAAAAAAAAAAAAAAAAAAAGTTTTACCTACAACGCAACATTGTTTGTTTCCTTCTCCATGTATCATACTTTTTGTTCTGTCAAAAACTTGAAAAGCGACATGATGTATGGCTTGAAAGGAAATAATATCATTTGGTTTTTAAGCGCAGGAACCAATTTGGAGAATACATGCTAAACAATCTGTAGGCAGAGACAGAGGCCATGAGAGCCATTAGGATAGAAGCCAGATAGCCGCATAACAAAGCTCCTCCCATTTGGATGCAGAATCTGGTGAACTTGTCGCATGCCTTCATCCATTGGAAGGCATCTACTCCAGTTAATGCAACCATACATCCTTGAAATGCTGCTGAATTTGCAGCAAATATGATATACACTGCAATCTGTTCAAACAAATTTTAATTAATTTACAACCACCCAACAATATATTCATCAGATGAGATTATGTCTCTGGAATTCTGGTCTTCCCTGCGTAAACAGGACCTAGAAGAAAGGAAAATAGAGAGGTGCGTGTCACTGACATTAGCCATTAATTAGATGACAGGCCCCAACTCTTTTTGTGAAAGAGACAACCCATCTGGGTCTCTTGCGACGTGCTTTCTGTAAAGCAAGCAAGTACCATCACATTTGGCCAAAACCTTAATATCTCATTTTGAAAGAACTTGGAGGGATTGTAGAACAAAAAAAAATGAAAAATATGATACCATTTTGTAAAAAAAAATTGATGGAAGACATCAGTATTTGTATCCTTAATACAAACATTTCACAAAATATACTTGGAAATTCCTGTGAGAACTTGACCTTAAACTTTTTTCCATAAGAGATCTCATTTTATATAAGATCACAATTGATTAGATCCTTCTGGCTTACAGTAAACTAGTATGCAGACTTTTGAAAGGATATATAGTAGCAGAAAACTTGAAGGTGATGAATAGTTCTAATTACCTGATCCAACAAGAAACAGACCCAGGCGAAGTTTATATAGGACCCTTTGATTAAGTTTCTTCCAAAAAATGCTGAGGCTGGGTATTTGCACAGTTGAAGAAAGTTATAACCAGCAGCGGCAGAAGTAACATACACCAGTATTCTAAAAAAAAAAAAAATTCCCAACTCCAAGTTTAGTTTCCATGCAAAGCCATTGGAATATGATCAGAGAAGAAAGAGAGATAGAGAGGGAGAGAGATCTGTTACTTGAGAGCATTGACGTCTCTATAAGAAGCCTTTTTCTCAATTACAGATAATACAAGCTCTGTTTGAGTATCAAAAGCAGCAACACAAGTTGTTACAATCAAAACCAGAATTGCAGAAATCCTCAGACAGACTTCAGCTGATCTAGCCATTGGCAACTCCATATCTGCACAACCTGAATATTGAAAAGCCTATCCAATTTAATTTCACTTCGTTTTGGTATTCATTGGCATTTTCAATCTACGGGTTCAGTTCATAAATTAATTGCTAACAGGTAAGGTTGAAGAAGAGCCATCCACATCCACGGGTACTGTAGAAATAAATAAGGCCAACACTTACCAAACTCTCTTTATTGATATCCATCTCCTTAAACAGTTTAGTTGGATCTCTATTGCATAATACTTGGCACTCAATTATTTAGTCAGTAATCAATTAGAGCTAACTAGGAATTGATTATACCTTTTTACAAACAAGAAAACCTACGTGTCTCGTTTCTTGTCCAATCATATTATAATTAGTTAAAAAAATATTTTTAATAACTTAATAATTTGTTCATTACCAAAGTTTATACGAAAATTAATGAAAATATTTATTCCCATCTAACATCTTAATTTGTGATTAAAAAATAAGCTATATAAAGTGGGTCTTCATTGGATTTTTCATAACATAAACATAGACAGGCATGGCATGCTACAAGGAAGAGTATTGTCCCATAAATTTTCAAGGCGATGTCCATTAAATTTGAGGCCCCATCCAACTAGTTGTATTAATGGAGTTTCTAAATTTTTATATAAATATTAAGAGTAAATACTTATTTTTAGTCCCTCACACTTAAAATTTTTATTAATTTGGTTCATCACATTTTAAGTTTATCAATTTAGTCCCTCACATTTCAAGTTTATCAATTTGATTCCTCACACTTAAAACTCTAATCAATTTAGTCCATTAAATTTTTAAAACTTATTAATTTAATCCCTCACACTTCAAAAATATTGATAAATTTAAGGGACGAAATTGATAAAAAAAATTAAAGTGTGAAGGATTAAATTGATAAATTTGAAATGTGAGGGACGAAATTGATTAGGGTTTCAAATATAAGGGACCAAATTGATAAATTTAATGTATAAATGACCAAATTAATAAGAATTTTAAGTGTGAAGAACCAAAATAAGTATTTACTTTAAATCTTAATAGGTTGGAATCTAACATTTATTGTGTCTTGTATTGGTTTTAGGACGCATGGTGTGCTATATAAACTGTAAACAATTACGTTACGCGGACTCTTCCTCACCGTGGGATCATGAATCATACATACATACGTCTTCTTCATATTAGATGAACCGCATCTGACTGGAGTGGAGGCAATTACTGGTAATTTCTTAATTCAATTTTGGTCGGTCTTGAATAGAAAAGACACTTGATTTTGATTTTGTCACTTAAATATTGTCGACGTCGACGTAAATATTAAATACTTCAACTTTAAATATGTGGATATACGTTCTTTTAACTCAAAAATTGAGAGGGGACCTTAGTACCATCACAAGTTATCATTTGATTGGTTACACATAAATTTATTTATTTTTTGATAGAAGGTTACATATACATTTAATTGCACTAAAAAACTCAAAAAATCAGGAATAAAATTTACAGCTTGTATTATAAAAAATTCTATAATACTAAAAATATAGTATCATCATTTTTAAACCCTAATTTTGTCAATGTTACACCCTTTTTAATATCTAAAATATAATATAAACACAAATATTTTTAATCAGAATTTTTTTTTTTTTAACTAACCCACTAATATTCAATTTCATATTAAATAACGAATAAATTTATTAAATTTTAACATAAGTATATTTTCAAAACTTGATTTAGTAGACTGATTTTATAGTTAAATCAAAGTAATTCAAATTAACTCACTGTAACTGTATATATATATATATATATATATATATATATATATATATATATTATTTTTTTCTTACTTTATATCAATTTATTAAATTTTCTGACTCCATTTTAAGAAAAGATGAAAACTTTCCATGACATATATGGTAAGTACCGAAAAATCAAAGTGACCATTTTGTTTTTATTTCTTATTTTATGGGTTTTATATTAGAATTATCTTGCTATATTTTATTTTTAATCAATGGCTATACCACTCACATCTTTTTGATATTTCATATTTTTTAACAATTATTTTATTTTATTTTTAATAAGCAATATAAATTTTACTATTACTCTTTCTTCACTCATTTTTTCATATATTCTCAAAAAATCTTTACCTATATAATTATATTACTTTTTTAATTATATCTGAAATCTATTACCATTTCTAAAAAATATTATTATATATTTTTTAATTTTTAATACTTTATTCCTTTTAATATATTTAATTGTATTCAATATATATATATATATTTAAATAATAATTATATATTTTAAAATAATAAATTATTTATCTTCTCCAGATTTTATTTATTTATTTTGATATTTAATTAATTTTTTTAAAAAATATATAATTTATTATATTAAAATTAACCGCCATTACGTATACAATCTAGTTATTATAATTACACGAAGTGGAGCGGATAGTGGCAGGAAACGTGTAATTTGTATAGGATGATGAGCTAGTGAGTAGTGACAGCGCACTCTGGAGGCAGACCCTGAGGGAATCGTTTTGTATCCGTACAATAATTGTATATCATGAAATTCTTTTGAACCCAAACCAGCCTTCGTTGGCTAGCCAAGTCTAGAACTTGAGAAAGCCAAGCATTGTCATTTGATTTGGAAGTAGCGCATGCAGATGCTGTTGAGGACCAAACACAAGCACTGACATTGAAATTTCTGTAAGAAGCAGTAAATGGTGCTTGGCTCCAATCAATCTTCACCAGACCACCTCCTGTCGCCCAGTCATCGGCATTCCAAATGCTTGAGTATATCCTCATTGGGTGTCCCTTCGGGTATGGAACGCCAATTGACTCCATGTTCTTAAACTCCCTAATGGGCGTGCCATCCACATAGAAGCTGCGGAATGAACAAGAAGAAAGAAAAAAGTCAACATTTTTAGGGAAGTTTGTGTCATAATCAATCCCAAGGGCACTGAAATTTTACTCTTACATAATACGTTGGGGATTCCAAAGGACAGAGTAAGTGTGAAAGTTAGCAGTTGGGTCGAACCAGAGATAGAATTGCTGCTCTCCGTCTCCTTTGCCTTGTGTATAGACGTTGGTGTGAAGAGTGTAAGGTTGACCACTCAGATTACCTAAGAATTCAAAGTCTATCTCATCCCATCCTGATCCTTCTGAACGCCACTGCTGTTTGATGAATAAACCATCAGAAAACTTGCCTAAGGCTAATACTATTATATACGTATGTATATTTGCCAATTTGAAATACTGAGTTTTATAAAGAAGCTACATAGTAGGCAGTAACAGTGCCAGCAGAGTTGCCTGGGACAAGCTTGATTTGCATGTCAATTTTGCCAAAGAGGTATTCGTTCTTGGATCAGAAGCCTGAACCAGAGGCTCTGTCAAGGGACAGCGAAAGTAGCTGACCCCCGTTTAGTATCTTAGCACGGTCATTTCCCCATGTTACGTCAAGGTCTTGGTACAAGTTGCCACCGGTAGCAGTTCTTGAAGAGCTTATAGCGAGAACAGAGATTACAAGCAAAAATGTCAAAGCATGAGCCATTTCTTTATTGGAAAGGGTGTAAAGTTGGAAAATTGAGGTGATTTTGATAATGAAGAAGTAGCACGTAGAATAGGAGTGGAGTACTCACTGTTGAAAAGGAAAACGAAGACAGAGATTTAAGTTACCTTTTTTGGGGATTCCTTTTATTTTAAACTGACTGGGAAAGAATGTGTGTTGAAAGCAGCTGGCTTTGGCTTAAATTTAAAGATAGAGGACCAAATGGCTTTATATGCTGAATGAGTGGCCGAGTGGGTTCGGTGCCGCTTTATCGTCATGGTTATCCAACACGAGTTTATGCACAAAACATCTACGAAACTCCAAGGTTGTTTCTGCAGCCACCTCTTCTGCTTCCTCTGACTCTTTACAAGTCACCACCGCCCCATATGTCTACGTCGAATTTGCGTTCATGTCGTCATGGACCAGCAAGCAATTACAGTTGTTCCCTTCAAGAATGAAGGCCCAAGTCACAATTTCATTGACAATAAAAACAAAAAATTTGCTGTTTTTAAGCTGAAATTTTAAGAGAAACATAATGAAATTCCATTATAACTTTTGAGAAAAGAAGGAATCTTTGTCCTATCCTTTCTCTGTTCAATTGGCTCATGTGGGCCATGCAGAACCATTAGTTTATCATTCCTAGAAAATAAAATGAATAGGGGGAAGGCACCTATTCGATAATATCATTCATTATATATTGCGAATTGCCCCATATGTTAATAAATTATAACGTGCTAAACCTCCGTTTCCCCGTGTTTCTTTTTTCTTTTTGTTGGTGAACTTACGATTCTTTCTTTCTTCCATCTCTTCTTATTTTTACTTTAGTCCTATTATATAGTCAACCTTCAAACCTTGTACATTTCCACGGATTTTTCTGCTTGCTTTCCTCGAAAGCTGGTAATCAAGCACTAAAAATGGAGTGGATTGTTATCACCTTCTGGAAATTTCTGCTTGTTTATAATTTGAATTCCAGAATGATGTCAAAGGAAATCACGATTCCCTGGCCTTTGGAAGAACACTCTAGGCGATTTGGTGTAGAAACAAAAGAGACAAGTCAAATGGACCGAAAACGACTAGCTTCTTGACACTCATATAACAACACCCATTAATCTCTCTGTCGTGATGTTTTTATTACAATAATGGTTTCTAAGCAATAAGCATGACTTTAATCAATCCGCAGTAAAAACACTATAGTGGGTAAAACAATATATACATATGCAACAATTCACATTTTATGACTTGGTATTGGCTGTGCATTCCAATGGGAGTCCCTGAGGGAATCGCTTTGTGTCTGTGCAGTAATTGTAAATCATGTAATTCTTCTGCACCCATCTCAGAACCTTCTGGTTTGCAGAGTCAAGCTGTTGCGAGAGCCAAGTGTTATTATTAACAGAGCCAGATTTGCATGAAGAAACCCCATTAGACCAAACGCAACCATTGGCTCTGAAGTTCCTGAAAGAGGCCGTAAATGGAGCTTTACTCCAATCTGTCTTCACAAGCCCTCCTCTGGTGGCCCAATCATCAGCGTTCCAAAGACTAGAGTACAATCTCATAGGCTGGCTTTTTGGGTATGGAATGCCCACTCCCTCCAAGTTCTTGAACTCCCTAATTGGCCTGCCATCAACATAGAACCTGGAAATACAACAAAAAATTTCAGTTGAAGAAACAAAACTATATATTACAAAAATGGATTTAGTATAGATACGATGAATTTTATATATACTTACACAACATGCGCAGGATTCCAGAGAAAAGAATAGGTGTGAAAATCTGCAGTTGGGTCGAACCAGAGGCGGAATTGCTGCTCTCTGTTACCCTGACCTTGGGTGTACACATTGGTGTGAACAGTGTAAGGATCACCACTGAGGTTGCCCAAGAACTCAAAATCTATCTCATCCCAAGATGAACCTTCCGAACGTAACTGCATGGATAAATCATATTATCAGAATCAAACTTCATCTACAGTTAAGCTACTTTTATATTGCATCGTTAAAAATGAAATGTTCAAAATAGAATTAGGATATAACTTACGTAATAGGCAGTGACAGTGCCAGCAGAATTGCCAGGAACAAGTTTGATTTGCATTTCAATTTTGCCATAGAGGAATTGATTCTTAGACTGAAAGCCAGAGCCAGAGGCCTTGTCGAGGGACAGAGTAAGAAGCTGGCCATTGTTGAGAATCTTACCTCTGCCATCTCCCCAAGTGACATCAACATCTTGGTACAAGTTGCCGGCAGCAAAGGCAACAATCAGAGGGCCAGAGATTAGAGACACTAGGACAATAGCAACCAAAGCATTTGCTAATGTAAAGGGGTAAGAAGAGAACGTAGCCATTGGAAAATGCATGTAATAGAAAAAAGTAGTTATTATAAAGGGTGAAATGGTGCTGTGAATGGGACAGAACAAAGGATTTCTTGCTTGAGAAAATGAGAATGGAAGCAATATTTATAGTAATTGTAGTCTCTTGAGGGGATGAGAGAGGCATTGGAAATGTGTTTGAACAATGAAAAAGTTGGTTGGTGGGAGGAAGTGGGAACCAAACAGCTGGACAGCAGAATGAATGAAGTAGTAATTAACAAACCAAAATCAGAATTGGCTTCATTTTCATAATTATATATGCCAACAAGTGGTCCATTGTGCTTATCAGTAAGTCGGTCATTATTTAATACTAGAAATACCTTCCTAGGTTCCTTCTACCAAACCCTGGTTGCGGTCTTGTTAAATGACCCTATGGTATTTTATCCATTACCGTGGCCTTCAAAATTGAACATTTTCTTTTTTGGTAAATTTCAAAATTCAACATGGATCTAGTACAATATCATATGTTTTTCTTTTTTGATATTGCTGCTTGCTGAGTCTGCGTCAGCGGCAGGAAGGGATTGGCCTACCTCTATTTGAGGGATGGGCTTTCAAGTTCTCTGTCAGAGTTCTAGAAAGATCTCTACCTTCCAGTTCCTTTCTCTCGCTGCTTCTGGATCTATTTATCTGATTTTTTTTTTTTAAATTTCTGTTGAATTATAATATATTTATATATTTTTTGGTTGAATTATTGTGATTAATTTACGACGCCAAATCCAACTTTTATAAGGAGGAGACGAATAAATTAACCGTAAATATCAGAAAATATACTATCTATATAGAGGATGCTAAAACTTCATTCATGTGGAAATTTTGTTCATATTAGTCATTTTATATGTATAATCTAGTGCACCATACTTGTAAATCATTTTTCTTCCCAAAAATACCATTTTATTCCCATTTAGAATGTGTTGGTAAATTTACAACAATATAATATAATAATTGCAACCAGAGAAGAGCTTGGAATTAGAAAAAAAGAAAATGCAATTACCACTGAATCACTGTTTATTCCAGAAATAACATCACATCAGTGCAACAAAACCTAAAGACCAAAAACAAAAGAAAATTCCTACCATCAAACCACAAAACTATCATCGTAGTACCTATTAGGTGATGGTTAGCGGTCGAAATTTGATGTGTTGGCGGACGGGTTATGCATGGCAATGGCGGTGGTGGTTTCAGTCAGGTAAGAAAAGAAGAATACATACCTGGTGTTTGGTAAAGAGTACTTAACTTGGGTCGGGTCCGACAAATATTTGCGTTTGGTTTTCGCCATCCTATCAAGAATCCAATCAGAACCGCGTGGAATTGGGATCATTCCGGTCCATGGATACAATAACCATGCATTTCGTTACCTTACTCGTTATTCCCTCCCCAGTCCCCACCCAAACCTAACTGTGAACAGCTAAAGAACTAAAGTATTGAAATGAATCTTCTCACTCGTTTCCTACCTCTTCTTTATCAAACCTATATTTGCTCCACTCCTATAAAAACCCAGTTTCCATCACATCCATACACACAGATTAAGCTTCTCGTCTCAACCAAGACTATTTCTTTTTATTACCATTTCCAGTTTCAGACCACGAATGGCTTCTTCCACGCTTCCTTTGGGGCTAGTATTAGTAAGCTCTTTGGTTGGTTATTTCGTAATTGCTTCTGCAGGTAACTTGTATCAAAACTTTGATGTCACTTGGGGTGATGGGCGTGCTAAGATACTCAACAATGGTGATCTTCTTACTCTGTCCCTTGACAAAGCCTCTGGCTCTGGCTTTCAATCCAAGAACGAGTACCTTTTCGGCAAAATTGATATGCAGCTCAAGCTCGTTCCTGGCAACTCTGCGGGCACAGTAACTGCCTACTATGTATGTCCAATTTCATATTCATAAACATAATTTCTTTAAGCTCTAGATTGTTCGTGACTATTATGGATAAACTTTTTGAATTAAATTTCAGTTATCTTCAAAAGGAGCAGAGTGGGATGAGATTGACTTCGAATTCTTGGGCAATTTGAGCGGTGACCCTTATATCCTGCACACCAATGTGTTCAGCCAGGGCAAAGGCAACAGGGAGCAACAATTTTACCTCTGGTTCGACCCAACTGCAGATTTTCACACCTATTCCATCCTCTGGAACCCCCAGCGCATTGTGTAAGTTCCTTTTTTCCAATTAATTTATCCATTTCCCCAAAAAAGTTCAATTTTTTTCATGTCCCTTATGTTGAAGAGGTTGAATTAACTATACTCTGTTTCAGCTTCTCCGTGGATGGTACACCCATTAGGGAATTTAAGAACTTGGAATCAATTGGAGTTCCATACCCCAAAAGCCAGCCCATGAGGATCTATTCTAGTCTCTGGAATGCTGATGACTGGGCAACAAGAGGTGGGCTTGTTAAGACAGATTGGACACAAGCTCCATTTACTGCTTCCTATAGAAATTTCAATGCCAAGGCTTGTGTTTGGTCCTCTGGAGCTAACTCTTGTGCTTCAAACACTCCTTCTTCTACCTCAGCTGACAATGCATGGCTCTCAGAAGAGCTAGATTCTACTGGCCAAGAGAGACTTAGGTGGGTGCAGAAGAATTACATGATCTACAATTACTGCACTGACGTAAAACGATTTCCACAAGGGCTCCCTCCAGAATGCAACGCGGCTTAATGAGAGAAACAGAAACCAGTTGCCTCTACATTCATTCATAATACTAAAGTGGTGCCATATCCCCATTATAATCTGTTATGCGTGATTTTTACATCTCATTCTTTCATTCCTTTTTTTTTTTCTTCTATGTTGGCTGAAGGCTATATTGTAATTTGAGACAATGCTAATGGAATAATGTCTTTCCTCTCTAGTTTCCATATAAGATTACTATCAATCAGTTCCTTCTTTTTCTTTTATGTGCAAGTGATATAATTTCTTTCTCGAATAATAATGAGGCAATCCAAGTGATCTACTGAGTAGTCATCGTTTGCCCATGGCATAAAGGGTGTTTAAATGTTCGGTCAACAGAAGATAGAAGCTCTCTTGTAACTATTACAAGTCTATTCATATTTGTTTTTGGGAAAACCATTTTTTTTCCAATTTCTATCACATTTAGTTGCTAAGTTATTATTACTTATAATATTATTTTATAATTTTTAATAAATTAAATACAATGGAACTGGAGTGGGATGATGCTATCTCTTCTTTAACCAAGCAGTATTACTATAGTTATATTGCAATGTTCCCATGTAATCAACATGTTATTGACTCGCTGTGATGTGAGATAATTCCAAAATTTACATGCTGAGTGGTAAATACCCTTGATGTTTATGCTTAACCTAGTATATATATATATATATATATATATATATGAAAATAACTTGCTTTTTAGAGAGGATTACAGATTTTATCATGTCTTAACAAAAAGAATTATCACATGAAAATAATAAAATTGTGCAAAACGTTATAATTAATATACTATAGTACTATTAAAAAAATTAAATTACTGATAAATTTGGATCCTAAGAATGTTGATATGTTAAACTTTAATAGGAAAAAATAATAAGTAATTACTAATAAAATAGTTTTAGTTAGAGTTGGAAGCAACCAAACGCCTATAGCATTTAATTAGTTAGTTAATAATGAGCAATCCAATTAGATATATGATCAGACTTAATAGACATAGATATATGATTCACTTATTTAAAAAATAAAGATAAACTCAAATAATTAAATAAATAATAAAATCTATTGAGCTAATTATATACTTGCATTATGAGGATTGGTTTAATGTATCAATGAAATATTCTAAACCTAAAATATGAATTTCGACATAATATTTATACGCCAGGCATTGTGTAATTCAGAAATGCACCAAGGGCGGTGGTGGTTTTAGGTGAATCCGCGTAACCCAAAAGAAGAAAGAAAGGATGTTAAGCAAATAGCCTCAAATAAAACCGCGTTTAATTATTTGGTTCTGTCCCCATACCATACCGTGCCCTCCCAAACACCCATTTCTTTTACATTGTTGAGCCAACTGTGAACAGCTGAGCTGCCCACTGAACCTTCCCATAGCTTTCCTCTCCTTGAAGCCTTTGCCGCCACACCCACTCCTCTCCAACATTTCCAACTATAAGTAGCATTCCACAACACTCATTCCCACCACAATCCAAAACAAAGCTTCTCACACTAGAAAACTAAACACCTTCAACATTTCTTTTCTGTTCTTACAATGGCTTCTTCAAGCTCAGCTATATTGCTTCTGATATCTCTAGTTGGCTGCTTCTTCGCCATCTCTACTGCCAACTTCTATCAAAACTTCGATATTACATGGGGAGATGGCCGTGCTAAAATACTTAACAACGGTGACCTTCTTACTCTGTCTCTTGACAAAGCCTCTGGCTCAGGGTTCCAGTCCAAGAACGAGTACCTCTTTGGTAAAATTGATATGCAGCTCAAGCTTGTTCCCGGAAACTCTGCTGGCACAGTCACTGCTTATTATGTGAGTCCAAAATCATAACTTTTCTTTTTCCTTACCATTTGCTCACAAGTTGTGTTTTCTTTATAAGCTTTGATTACTCATGGAGGAAACTTTGATGTTCAATTTCAGTTATCTTCAAAAGGTGCAGCCTGGGATGAGATTGACTTTGAATTCCTGGGCAATTTGAGCGGTGACCCTTATATCCTGCACACCAACGTGTTCAGTCAAGGAAAGGGTAACAGAGAGCAACAATTCTACCTCTGGTTCGACCCAACTGCAGATTTTCACACCTATTCCATTCTCTGGAACCCCCAGCACATTGTGTAAGTTCATTTTTCCGATTAATTTATCCAATCCCAAAAAGTTCAATTTTTTTCCTTGTTCCTTGCGTTGAAGAGATGGAACTAACTATGCTCTGTTCCCCTGTTTCAGCTTCTCCGTGGACGGTACACCCATTAGGGAGTTCAAGAATATGGAATCAAATGGAGTTCCGTTCCCCAAAAGCCAGCCCATGAGGATCTACTCTAGTCTCTGGAATGCTGATGACTGGGCCACAAGAGGTGGGCTTGTTAAGACAGATTGGAGCCTAGCTCCTTTCACTGCTTCCTACAGAAGTTTCAATGCCAACGCTTGTGTTTGGTCTTCTGGAGCTTCTTCTTGTGCTTCAAACACTGCTTCTTCTTCTACCTCAGCTGACAAAGCATGGCTCTCAGAAGAGCTGGATTCTACTGGCCAAGAGAGACTTAAGTGGGTGCAGAAGAATTACATGATCTACAATTACTGTGCTGACACAAAACGATTTCCACAGGGCCTCCCTCCTGAATGCAAGACAGCTTAGAGGAACAGAACTACCCACAATTACGATTGAGTTTTCCTATATAAACCCTCTGTAGTTTTTGTATGTAGGAGATTCATTTATTCATTGTACTTGATACAAACACTTATAGTAATTCATTACACAAAATTTATTAAACATCGTCCTCGTGTTTTCTTCTTCATTTCTCTCTTTCAAGATATTGCAAGAGACAGAAAATCATTTTAAGCTAGAGGGCACATGAGAAAAGTATATTTAATTAAAAACTAGTAAGCTATGCCTATTTTTGGCAGTACCTTAATACTTCCTTTTAACCATTCTGGCTAGTTTACCAGCTACCTAAGTCGCAAGCATTCCTAAAATGATTAAGTCATGTAGGTATTATCGTATAACAATCCTTGAATTAACATGCAATCCAACCTAACCTCAATTTGTTATTCAACAAATTCAGGCCATTATGCAAGATATATGGTGCAGTTTGTTGGATATTTACTTTCAAGTTTGATACAAAAGAGAGAAATACCAATATAATTGGTATCTTGGTGTAATATTTTTATATTGACCACCATTATCTATGAAATACTAACCTATTCTCTTAACTTATAACTAATGGTTTGAGTCGAGTAAAATTATAAGAATTACAAATTTTTTGATTAAATTTTAAAATAATTACATTATTAAAGTTTAAACTCAAAACTTTTATTAAATTAAAATAATCCGTACTAATTGAGTGATTTCATCGTAACTAATGAATAAATATTTCTTGCCCCTCTCAATTAATGACACATGCATTTATGGATGACTTTGCCAAAGCAAAATGTTCAACGAGCAATTAAAAGTAAAAGCTCTGGGCGGTTAGTTTACCCATTCTTGTTCAAGCGTTTGAACTTTGACAATAAAATTACATTAAATTTGGAGAAGTCAAAAGCGGGTTTAGTCAAATAGAAATAGGCGTCCCAACTTGGGCCGGTGTTGGTTCATCCATAATCCATCTCACCTGACCGTGTTTAATCTTTTCCATTCCAACTTCCCCGTAGCCACGGAAATGAAGACTACTTGCCCATTATGCACCAACCGCGTCGTTTCATCATTTTGCTCTTCAAACCCTCTCAGTAATGGCGTGGCTGTCCCAAGAGTTGGATTCAACAAGTCAAGAGAGATCAATTGAATTGGTTGCACAACAACCATCATTTACAATTATTGCACAGATGCCAAGAGATTTCCTCAAGCCCTTCCTCCAGAATGCACTGCGACCTTGAAATATAAGACAGCTTTCTTTAGACTGATAACGTTTTTTGACATGGAAAATCTATTTATTCATTTTTTTCCATTCTCTTTCGTTTGTCACTTGTATTAAAAAACATATTCATTGATGAATCTTTTGACACATTATTTGGAATTTTTTTTTTTTTTTCGGGTCATTTGAAGAACTGGGGAATGGGGATATAGAGGAAGAACATTTAAATATAAAATAAAAAACAGTGCATAATTGTTACCGGACTGACCCCATAGCATGGGCCCTGGTTACGGGTGGCGTCGGTGATATTGACTACGTCCACTAAGATTTTGTTGTCGTATACTGTCCCTCGGCTGGCGCTGACTACACTCACTCCCTCCCCGACGACAGTGATTGGCTCGTGTTTCCAAACCAAACGCAAAAACCGTGTGCTCCGCTCCACCCCGACCCATATATTAATTAATTATTAAAAATTGTGGCATTAGCCACTAGTGTATTTTGACAGCTTTCCTACTTAACAACTGTCCACAGCTTAGCTTACTATACAGCACCAGCACCTTCCTCTGCTCTTTCTCTGCAACTTGCTCTAAATCACAACCTCATTGCCTCTTATATATATATGCCAACACTTTGAGCATCACACCACACCCATCACTTTTAAGACTTACATTTCTAAATCATCTTCTGTCCAGCACCTTAGCATGGCTTCTATCACCTCTTGTTCGAGTTTTTCTCTGATGCTTGTAATTCCTCTTCTTGTGAGCTTTTACATTGTTGCTTGTTCAGCTGGTAACTTCAACCAAGACTTTCAAATCACATGGGGAGATGGTCGTGCAAAAATACTCAACAACGCCAATCTTCTAACCTTGTCTCTTGACAAGCCTCTGGCTCAGGGTTCCAGTCCAAGAATGAATACTTGTTTGGCAAGATTGATATGCAGATCAAGCTTGTTCCTGGAAACTCTGCCGGAACCGTCACTGCCTATTACGTAAGTTTAAACACTTACTACACGAGTTCATAAACTTCGTTTTTTTTTTCTTCCAACATAGTTGACTTATAAATTTTTCTGTTTTTTTTTTTTTTTTTTTTTGCAGCTCTCCTCAAAGGGATCAACTTGGGATGAGATTGACTTCGAATTCTTGGGGAACCTGAGCGGTGACCCTTATATCCTGCATACCAATGTGTTTAGCCAAGGAAAGGGAAACAGAGAGCAGCAATTCTATCTCTGGTTTGACCCAACTGCAGATTTCCACACCTATTCAATCCTCTGGAATCCCCAGCGCATTGTGTGAGTGCCCATTTATCAATCTTCCAAATTTGCTTATTGCATATAGTAATCTTTTCGTGTCAAGTTACTAACTTGTTCGTTGTTCTCCGTTTCAGCTTTTCAGTGGATGGTACTCCCATAAGAGAGTTCAAGAATCTGGAATCAATCGGAGTTCCATTCCCAAAGAGCCAACCCATGAGGATATACTCGAGCCTCTGGAATGCAGACGATTGGGCTACAAGAGGTGGCCTCGTTAAGACAGATTGGAGCAAAGCTCCTTTTACTGCATCCTACCGGAACTTCAACGCAAATGCTTGTGTTTGGTCAGCTGGAAAATCTTCCTGCAAATCAAATTCTAGAAACATTGCATGGCTATCCCAAGAATTAGATGCAACTAGTCAGCAGAGGCTAAGGTGGGTGCAGAAGAATTACATGATTTACAATTACTGCATAGACAAGAAGAGATTCCCCCAAGGCTTCCCCACCGAATGCACACGCTCTTAGACCAAAAATCAATTCGCATGCATACCCTTTATGTAACTAGTTGTTCGTTTGTATTATAAGTACGATTCCTTTATTCTTTGAGGTTTGATTTGTCCTCGTTTGTAATCAATAAATTATTGTAAAATATCATATTAATATAAAGTTGAATTTATTTCAAGCCTTTGACTACGACGTTAATAGAAAGCATTTCAAATTCAAATGCTTAAAGCAGCAAATGAACCTTGCGTGGGCCAGGGGGAACATACATGTTTAATCCGAACGATTTACATTGTTGACTTGCTCCTTGCCTTAAATGGTCAACTGCTCTAGATCTTCTCTTCGCTAGTAGTTAATGAACTCAGAATCATAACCTTAGGGCATGTACCACGTGGCTGTGAGTTTTTCCAAATGCAAAAAAGAAAACGCATAGTCTACTCTTTGCTTTTATTTTGTAAGCCTCTTGTTTCAAGTTTGAAGAAAATTGAAAAAATGCTTCTTTCCTATTCTCCTAGTTATCATATAATATGACTTATTATTTGGTATTGAAACTAAAAGTAAATAAGTAGATGAAATTTATGATTTTATTTATAAATTTTAATATAAATATTTTTAACCCAAGCAAAAAATAAATATTTTAAATTTATCTATGTATCTCAATTTAATAATATCCTCCTTTCTTGTGTTGATTTTAAAATAAATTTGATAAGGAAGCTTTATTTAATTGTGAAGGTTTTTTGAACACGGTAAGAATTATAATTAATATTTTATAATTTTTAATGAATTATAAAAATTAGTTGAATTCAACAAATGTAAAAAAAATTAATAATTAGTTATATTAAATTTCTAAAATCACTAATAAATACAAACAAAATTTTTCTTCAAACCGGTGAACAGCGTAAGTATACGACGCACGTGAGGGTATGCTATTTTTCACTTTACTGTATTGAATATCTTAGCTGGAAATCTTTCTAGTTTAGCTGGCGGCGGCTGCCAAAGATGAGAAATGTAAAGGGACTGGTTACTAGCTGCCTCAGCACAGTATCTCTTTTTCAATCACTTCTCATTCCCTAAAAATTAATGTGACTATTTATTTGATTGTGGATATGACCGCAGCAGTGCGATTTGTACAGCTAATTTGTTACTTAACAGTTCACCTTTTTCGATAAAGACAACAACTGGACACAGATACAGATACAGCATGAGAATAGCTAGCTCACTGCAATTTCCTCCACCTTTCCTATCATAACCTGCTTCCTATAAATACCAATCCAAGTTCCTGGACTTACCCATCATTCCAATTTCAGTCATAATCCACCGCAATGGCTTCTTGTTCAGGTGTTTCCGTAATGCTTGTGATTCCTCTTCTTGTTAGCTCCCTTATGCTTGCCTTTGCTGGTAACTTGAACCAACGCTTTGACATAACGTGGGGAGAAGGCCGTGCCAAGATAACCAACAATGGCGAGCTGCTCACTCTCTCACTGGATAAAGCATCTGGCTCGGGATTCCAATCTAAGAATGAGTATCTCTTTGGGAAGATTGATATGCAGCTCAAGCTCGTCCCTGGGAACTCTGCAGGCACTGTCACTGCCTATTCTGTAACGAGTCCTTAACTCTTTAGTTCAGTTATAGGTATCAAAATCTTTTTTTAACATTATGGCTAAATGAATCTCTGCCTCTGTTTGCAGCTATCTTCCAAAGGATCTGCTTGGGATGAGATAGACTATGAATTTCTGGGAAATTTGAGTGGTGACCCATACATCCTTCACACTAATGTGTTCAGCCAGGGGAAAGGAAACAGAGAGCAGCAATTCTATCTCTGGTTTGACCCAACTGCAGATTTCCACACTTATTCTATCCTCTGGAATCCCCAGCGGATTATGTAAGTTCTCCATACATTTCATGTACAAATTTATATGCACGTTCCATTTTCTCATTTCTCTCATCGATGATGCAAGGACTTACATAATTTCTCTTCATTCCAGATTCTCAGTTGATGGTACTCCCATTAGAGAGTTCAAGAACTCACAGTCTCTTGGTGTCCCATTCCCAAAGAACCAGCCAATGAGAATATATTCTAGTTTGTGGAATGCTGATGATTGGGCAACAAGAGGTGGACTTGTCAAGACAGATTGGACCCAGGCTCCATTCGTTGCTTCCTATAGAAACTTCAATGCCGATGCTTGTATCTGGTCTTCTGGAGCATCATCTTGCAGCTCAAGTTTACCATTCACCACCAATTCCTGGCTTTCACAGGAACTTGACACTGCAAGTCAACAGAGGCTGACATGGGTGCAGAAGAACTATATGATTTACAATTACTGCACGGACACAAAGAGATTTCCTCAAGGTCTTCCTCCAGAGTGCAGATCTTCCTAGAGACAATGAAGCATTCCCAATTGTTCCAATAGTAGTTTACTGTTTGATGTGATAGTCTTTCTTTAAATTCTTTCATTATTTTTCATCTTTGTCATCAGTATGGTGACAACACGGTATTAAATTCTTTACGATGTGATGTATATCTCTACTTTGTAATGAAATATGTTATTTCTTTATTATATTTTCTTAAATATTATTCTCTAGCAATAAATATTACAATAGATCAGGTACAAACAGAACAATTTCATGTTATGACACAAGAAGCATTTACCAAGTTTGTCTCGCAAAATCTAATCAAATAGCCATTGAAGTTCTAACCGTCTATGAAGTATTGAAGATTTGATTTTTTACCCTTTATTCTTGTTCCGTGAAGTCTCGTATAAACATGCTCCTTCGGTGAATTCTCAAATGTTTTTCCCATTAGCTTTGTTTTCTCTTTATAACAAGAAACTTCAAATAAAACAAAGTCAAAATCTTTATCCTACTTGGCTTTTGAACCTTGAGGTATTCCATTCGTGAATTCGGAAGGGAAAACAAGATGAGCAACTCATAATGCAACCAGAAAATAGTAGTGTCTCACGATTCCTATACATCAATTAAATGATACGACAAATTTGAGTTATCATCTCAAAATTTAAGAGTTCTGTGAAATGAATACGCCTAAAAGCCCAAAACGACAAAACCCAGTGAAAAGTAGATGAGAAAGAGACATTAACAATACGTAACAGACGTCAAACAATCATGGTTTTTCCTAAACATTAACTTACCACTGTACAGGTACCTGTACAAAAGATTCCGCCTAATCATATGTCCAGATATATTAAAGGTTCTCATAGTGAGTCTTGTGAAGATCCATGGACCGCACGATTTTGTTGGCAACAATAAATAGAACCTACAAGTTGCAGAATACCAATAAGATATTGCTGAGTTACGACTACGTTGTTGTCCAAACGACCTATTCATCCTCCAACTCCACTAACTGTGCCCGCTTCTCAGCTGCTTTCTTCCTGATAAAGAAGCCCCACCTCATTGCTGCCTTGATCTTCAGCCATCCCACAACAGCTTTGCCGGGACGAGAGCGATCTTCATCAAAATTTGGCATCGGTGATGCCATGTAAGGGAATGAATAGCCATCGTCTGGAATATTTATGGTGGAATTACCTCCCATGCTGAAGAGGCGGAGCAAGTGTTGCATGTCTTCATGCTCTAGCATCTCATGACTTCTAATGCGGATTTCTTCCTCTGAAAAGAAATCCTCCCCTTTGTCCCTATGGTGTCCCCATTCATCAAAAGGATTTACAACAGACGGCTGACTTGAAGAGCCAAAAGAATGGAATACTGAAGTTGACTGAGGAGGACCAAGGGCCAGCCCAACTGTACTGTGCTCATTCTTTGAGCTTTGGGTTTGATGAGCATGGCTAATTAATTGGTCATGAGACACATATGAAGAGGTGTCAAACTGGGTCCGGGAGTTGGTGTTTGGTATCTGTGACTGGGTTGGATATCTTGTCACCGGCGAATCGTTATAACCTGAAAAGAAGACACAAAAGGGATTTAATAACCAAACTATATCTCCACATAAAGAACAATTTTGCACAAGAAGCAATGTTTACCTCCAACTGGCAATTCTGAATTCATTTGCTGTTCTGGTAGGGCTGGCAGTGGCAGCTGATGATTTAAAGCATTACCATAATCAACTGACTCAAAATGGAGTTCACTTCCAGATACACCAGACCTCGAATTTAACTTATCGCCCAAAAGTGATTTGCCATCATACTCTATAACCTGATCCCAGTTGTCATATGCCTTCTTGACCAACGAATCTACATAAACCTGGACTTGCAAAAGCATTTCAAAGATATCAAAACTTTCCTCTTTTGCTACGTTAAGCTTTAAAAGGGAACAGGAAAAAATGAAACGCAGAAGTCTTAGTGTTACAGTCCTAAGCATTACTTAAGACTTTTCTGTAGGCAGTATACACATTTAGTTATGTAAAGTATTAGCTTGTCCGTTAGCAAGCAGAGCAAATCATACAGACAGCATCCATTTAGATCATATCAAGAAGTTTCAGAATGCCAGCAGTGCAACCGCATACTCAACTCTCAGAGAAGGACAAACTACATTAAAACTCATCAGAAATTTAATAAGGTAATGGAGTATCTAATAATGCTAGGGGAAGGAAAGCATGAGATGTACTAACCTTCTGGTTGTCAGAAAGAGAGTCAGCAGAATGGAATTGCTCTCCAGATATAAGGCCACGCAACTCGTAGATGTCATTAAAAACAACGCCCACACTTCTTGTATCTTCAGGATAATACACATAGGTCTTTCCACTTAGGATACAAGTCTTTGCATGCTCCAAGAGAGCATCCCACATCTTGTTTGACATACCACTTCCAAGGATCTAGAGTTCAAGAATATAAGACAATGTTAGGAAAAAAACAATTTGAAGATTACAAAGCAAACTTAAAACTTACATTCCGTAATTTCTGTTGATCTTTAACCACAAGCCGAAGAAAATCTTCAACTGTGAAAATTCCAGCATTATTTAGCTTCTTGTGAAATGACCCATCCTTGCCAATCTTCTCCAATCTCCATACATCATCATTCAGTGCAGGTGGATAGTGTTTCTTATATACTGTAAAGGGAATAAAATACATATATTAAAGCTGGTAATACAATCAAGATGGAGAGAGGCATAAATGGTAGAATAAAAGTAGAAAATGCAAAAGGATAACCCTACATTCTCCTCTGTGATCTTTAACAGTAAAAGCCTCTGTCTTTGCTTCACGAATGCGCATGCCCTCACAAAATCCTGAGACAACCTTCAAGCCCAGCCTGAATTTCCGACTCCTTATCCAACTTGAATTATCAGTAAATGTCAATTCCCCCAATGTTCCGACACCCTCCTTCAGTGCCACTTGCAGATCCCCGGTCAATAAAGGTCTTTTTCCTTCACGCTCTTTCACCACATGGCTTTCAAATTCTTCTTGGCTCCAATCTTCATCATCTTCATTATTGAAATCACCTTCCAAGACTACAACATCTAGTTTCATGGAAGCTTCAGGTCCAGATGTTATGACTGTGCCCGTATTGGCATCAACCAAAACAACATGAATTGCAGCACCCTGCTCGCCTTCCACTTTTCCTCCTGTGAAGAGGGGAAGAGACAACCTAGACTTAAAATGTAGCTGCAAGTTCCTTCCATCTGGGCCTTCAATCATTTTTGGGGGAGACCTGAAAGCTCGCAAAAGTTAGAAGAATGTACCATCCTCACCACCAGAGGTACACAATGCTATGGTTGAATTTACACTTAAGGACTCATAATTATACAGAAAAAGGATTTTGAGCATAAAATGATTTCACAGTATTCAATCTTTACCGCAGACTTGTGTGAAAAATATGCATGAAAAACTACATAGTCAAAAACTTCAAGGGAATTGCTACAAACTATAAACAATAGAAATCAAATGCCTCAAAATAAAGAATATATTAGACCTTCCGCTAAGTCTTGCAGGACCTAACTTTGCCAAAGCACGCTCCACTTCCTCACTAACCTGTTTTTACATCAATACCAATGAAATAGTTAGCAGCCAAATGAAGCAAAAAGAACTCTATATATCATAAAACTGCACAGAAGCCAAAAGTCTTACAACTCTACGAAGAATAGGTTCCAAAGATGAGCAGAGCTTCTGCAGACTGTCCACCTTGAGAGCCTCTACAATTACACTGAAAAACATATCTATATCAATTAAAAGAAACTCACATCTGCATAATGATAAGGTTGAACAAGAAATAGAATCTAAGACATAAAATCTCGTTTCAGAGGAAGATATTTTCTAAATGAAGAAATACACTGAAAATTGGCACGGCCCTCCTCTGCTAGAATCAATAGAAACCAGTTGAAACTAGCATCAGAATAACCCAAAGTAATTTTTTCTCCTTTTCGAGAATAGCTGATCTGTATATAATAGATAATAAATAAAACGAACATACTAGATTAAACAAAATAATTTCACGGGATCAATCAACAATAGGAAAAGCATCAATCACCTAGCAAGAGCTGGTCTCTTTCGTTCAGGCTGCTCATCTTCTCCACTCTCTAGGCTCCTTTTCCCCATACTAATAGCGTCAGCTGGCTCCCTATACTGAGAATTCTTCTGCATTTATGCTAACTCTTAATTGCCTAAATTAACAGATCTGCGACCACTCTAAAATTACAAACGTCACATTGACAAAATAAAAAACCCTAATAGCTACGGCTAAAAAATGTCCTCTGCATCACAGATCTTAAACAACACACAAATTAAACTGGAACTTCATAAAACCTTTCAAATACAAATTAAAGAAACCCAAATAAGCAAAATCTAGCTTCAACTTCCATGGAAATGACAAAAGCATTCGAACTTACTGAGAAAATCAAACTGATTTTAATATTTTCCAAGATTTTCTCGGTTGACAAATCACAAATTGAAGAACATAGAGCGAGAAAGCACGGATAGAGAGCAAATAGCGGGAAAGCAAGCGAGTACCTGAGAGAAAAATTTGTAGTGTCTGGTGTGAGAGTTAGAGAGGTTGCGAGAAAATCGAAAACATTGTAATGCTCTGTTAGAAAGTCCTTGGACTCTATTATCATGGTCTACTCTGGCGACTTTCGGCTTATGGGAACAAATAAGGTGCATCGAGGAATACGATAGTCCTCGTGGAATTGATGTTCTAAGTAAGACTTCTTGTTAATTTAATCATTGACGATTAGAGGGAAGACTTCATGTGAATCTCCGTGATCTGCGAAGCACCTAATTATTATAGATGACTTCAAAGTTAATAACCAAGTTTTAGTGGCTGATCTTAGGACTCGAGTCATCCGAGAGTAAAACGAAGTGGGCAATCATAGCCGTACGTTTGCGGTTTTCAATAGGCCTTGGTAAAAGGTGGGGACTTGCCACGTCACAACGGACTTGTCCAATTACTAATTTCCTTATATGACGTCATTTAATGATATAGAGCTGAGATCATCTTATATATTAATTAGGCCATCTTGGGTGGGAGGTATTAATTCCTTTTTCTTATTAACAACTCTCCCTCACATTATATTATATCATTACTAAAGATGGTGCCAAGAAAAAGTTTTAATATCAACTCGCGGTTGCTTCTATAAATAATGTTATTAAATGGATTTACATATTAAAAAAAAGTAAAAAGTAAAGAAAAAAGAAAAATATATAAAAAAATTGATATAATTTTTAAGTTTATTTAATAAAAATTTTAAGAGTTGTATTATTAAAAATAATTGTTTAAGTTAGATAAAATTAAAAAAAAAATGATATGTCATTTAAAAAATATAATAAGAAATAAAGTTAAATAATTTTGGTGAGTAAGATGCTCTTAATAATTTATGTTTTTCTTTTAAGTTTCCTTTCTTAGATTACAAAACAATTGAAATTTTTATTATTTTATTTCAAAGCGAAAGGAAAAATCAGAATTTTATTTTCGTTTCTCTCACGTGACATGAAACATTTTAATTTTAACGCCCAAATATATTATTACTTACTTTCAAACATGATAATTACAATCATATGCCTAAACAAAATAATCAAAAAACGTTTAAAACATATAATTGAATAACTAAAATTTACCGAGAGATAACCATATATTATATATTACCAAAAAAATATATATTATAACAAAATGTAATTACAGAATACTACAAATTATTTTAGACATTTCATATTATGTGAGAGAAATAAAATGAAAAAAAAAAATGCTTTTACCTTTGAAACTAATGGCCTTTTCTTCTAACTTTCATAATCAAACAACAATTTTTCTCAAAATAATTCATTAATGAATAATGAAACGATAATCAGATCAAAAAAAAAAAAAAAAAAAAGAATCGATTGGTTAATCATTATGTTTCAGCCAAAAGAATTCTTAATAAATTGTGGGATTCAAAAGTAGTCGTAATTGAATTACGTGATACCGAATACGTAAGAATTCTAACGATTAAATTTTAGTTGCCATATTATTATATTAGATTTGATATCTGATTTTAAAAGAAAAATATTGTTTGATTCTACATTTTAAAAGAAAAGATTAATTGGATCTAAACAATGTAACTTTTTTATAGTGTCTAAAATACTCAATTTATATAACACTAAGCGCATATTTAGTTCAAAAATAAAAAAGTATAGTTATTAATATTGGAATATTTTATCCTATTAAAAAAATACTTCAAAGTATTTTGCGGAGAAGCTAAACAATTATTCTGAAATTAACATCAGAAGTGGTTATTTCCTCCTAATTTTTAGATTTAATTATCATATAAAATTTGATATTCGAGAATATAAAACATCAAAACAGCTCGTACTCTTATGTCAAAAATAAATAAATAAATAAAACAGTCTCAATTGTGAACTATTCCGCTCTCTTTGGAACTAGCTTAAACTAAAAGCAAAAAGCCCTCGGGATTTTTACTTACTCCCACTAAATTCTTCAAGTCTTCCATAAAGCTTGATGAGTAGCTGACTGCAAATTTCTGGAGATGTGCAGGGTCCAGACATGAGATATATGACATTGCCAAGAGGCCTCATAAATATGCCATCTTCCCGAAGATTCTGAAGCAGGGTTCTTGCATACAATGATCCATACCTGTGGAAAATTTGACAATTAGAAAAGATTATCATGGTATAAATGCTTAAAAGTAAATAAAATAGATCAAAGGAGTGGGGGAAGAAGAAAGTTGGCGAATTATACCCAGCATTATTTCCTTCCGCTTCTAGTTCCAAGGCAAAGAGAGTACCTAGTGTAATTACTCTTTGCACTGCAGGGAGTGATGAGATCTGGTGAACTAGTTTATCATCCCATAGCTGCAAATGTATGACGACAAATATTAGACATGTAACAACAATAAAGCAGAAACTAAAGGAAGAATACCATCCAATGAACAATACTATATTCCATAAAAGGCAGCACAAAATTCCTGAATGTAGTCATCCATACTACTAAGCAGGACAATCCTTTGTCGATCATAAATATTATTACAAATTGTAGCAATCGTACCTCCCTCAGTAACCTTCCTTCAGCGGTGATATTAGGGTTTGAACAAGGGTCTTTAAACCATTGGATTGATTTAGCAGCAGCCATGCACCCCATAGCGTGTGCAGAATAAGAATGTCCATGCAAGAGGGCCTTGAGCTAACCAGAAGAAAGAGCATGCAGCGTATTATTAGGTCGTAAAAGATGTCTGGAATTTTGCTCGTCATAAACATAGAATACACGTAGAACAAACGAAGATCACATATTTTCATAAAGTAAGGGAACTTTAAAATAGAGATCATAATTTATTGTTTACTGTTCATGGTACACCTGAATTAATGCAGAAAATGGACAAGTTTATAACTGAAAAAATGAAGAGACTCATTTTGATTACTTCAAAAAATTAGACCATATGATGTTAACGACATATCTGCTTCGGTGCTTCCTCTTGATAAGATTTTCATAAATCATCGATAATAATTTGGATACTGTAAATTTTATTTTAGGGAGTACAGAAATTATTACAGTGTGACTTTCAGGCTTGATAGTTTATGTTTGTCTACGAGAGCGATGAGAAAATTATATCACAGAAAAAATGGACTTCGGGCATAAGCTTAAAAACATTTCAGGCTGCTTGGTAGTTCACATTGGAAATAGTTTCCATCTGATAATTTGGAATTGTAAAGGATGCAACCAATGAAACTAAACGAAGAAATTAATTGATTACTATAAGTATTAATAAAAAAAGTTATAATGTCAGCCTCATAAGTGTAAAACAACAGTGTTCATGGAAAGTCAACTGAAAGAACAGTTCAAGAGAAGAAAAAAAAAAGAAAGCAATAGTACCTTTGAGTCTCCAATAAATGAATCAAACACAGCATTTGTTGCCAGGGTGGCCGCCAAGGGTATTATTCCACCGGTCATCAGCTTCCCAAAGCATGCAATATCAGGTACACAGTGGATTAGCTCCACTACAGTCTGTCAATAGAAATATAAACAGCCAATCAATTAAATGAGATACAGTGAACTTTCTTCTAAATTAGGAAAGAGAACATCTATCATTAAGGGCAATCACCTCGACTCCCAATCTCCAGAATCCAGTGAAAACCTCATCAAAGATCACTGGAATTTTCCTACTCCGACATTCATTAACAAGTACACGCTGAAAAAGTGGATCAACCATATGCATTCCTCCAGAAGCTTGTATAACTACAGAACAATTCTGGCCCCTAATGAGATGATCAAACAATATCCAGAAAAAGAAAACAAAGAATCGCATAAAAACGAGGCAACATTAGGCTAACTATCCAAACACGCATTAGGGGATGCCAGAACAGCCAAAACCTCTCAATTTTAGATCAATAGTAAAAGAGTTTCTAGTATGAAACAAGTGTAACACTTCCAATATGGAATAGAATTGCTCTTCAGAGTTCACCTTTGTCTTCTTATCATCAATAATTAATTTAGAAGATTTAGAATTCCACCAAAGTAGCTTCAGAAAGAAGCCATCTCAGAGAGGACTATTTGGAAGAGCTAGAACCTCCCAGATGCTACATTTCATTTGCGCGGGTGGTTTCAAAATTTTAAATGAAGCAATTATTCTTTATCTTTCTTTCTCTTCGTATTCACGAATCAAATAAATACTACCAAAGGAAACAGGTCAGTGGGTTCTGAGGAAGATAAGGAAACTAAGTATGACATTTTATAATCAAAAGTTCTGTACAAGAAGGTAGAGTATCATAACAAATAGTCTTGCCTGGTTCCAAAATTAACGCTCCAACATGAGTGAATCCAGTGTATCCAGATAATAGGTCTGATATATAAGATGAATAAACTGTAGCAAGTTCTGATTTGTCCCTACCCTTGTGAAATATTTCATCACGTGAAGCAAAGGCTGTGAAAGTGTCAACAAATAGAATAGAATGAAATTCTAAACGTTAACAAAGGAAAGAAGAAATGCTGGAAAAGTTAGCTTACTGATATTGTCCACTTTCAAAATTTCAGAAAGCAACCCTTCAGTTAAGGAAAGATTCCATTTACTCTTAGACATAAAGACAGTTGGAGGGTCAAGAAAAAGTCCTCTTCCAGTGTACCTAAGAAATATAGGATTAAAACATAGGAGAGTATCATGAGTTTTAGTTTTAGAGAACTAGAAACTTTGCTTGGAAAATAATCTGGAATCTAGCGTATATACAGAAAATGTGGACAAGGAAACAAAGAAATATAGCATCAAATTGCAAAATATTTTTTATTAGTAGAAAATATCATTAAGTTGGCATCTTAGCCAAAAATTTTCAAGGTCAGGAAGCTGCTTCAGAGTTGCATAATTGTCAACTAGAAAACTGCCTATGCTAATGTGTCGTCGTCTAAAAATCTCTTTACTATAGTATAAGGCCAAAAATATACTGAGCATGAAGAATAAATTTCTTAAGCTGGTGCTACATTTTAACAATAAAATTAACTGTAATAAGAACTTAAAATTCTCAATCTCACTTATGCTCAATAAGAAATCAACTAGCAAACTGCTTATAGTTATTTTGTCTCTCTTTATGCAGCTCCAGGAAACCCTATACTTGCTGATTGAATACTGAATTCAGAAATGACAAATCAAGCTAGAACAGTTTCAAATCAATATTTATGTATTGAATCAATATCAATCTGACAACACGAGTCTGAAGAATACAAGAGCAATCTTGAGAAGTCAGGAAACACTAACAGACTCAAAGCTTTGTAGATATGTAAGAGAAAATTTCCATACCAAGGTTGCTGCAGGAAGCCTGTATAAGATGATGGTGCTTGTGCTTCCATAGCACCCAACGTATCACCATGATACGATCCCTTAAGTGCAAGGACCTGAAATAATCAAACTTACAATCAATAAGATCATATTTATATTTATTTCAATGGATGAAAACAGAGCCCTTATCTGCATGTCCAAAAGCTTCTCACTCTAGGCTTGTTAAATGCACAACCATTCCCAATTATGGAATTTAATTATGAAAGTAGGAGTAGTTAGATTAAACTTCACGCTATTCAGTTGAAGATACTTATACCATGTCAGAAAGTAGTCAAACTAAAAGCTTGAGAAGTTAAATTGGGCAAAAAAAAAAGGATAATATTTGTTAGATATAAAGCCATTTTTGGCCTTCTTCTAACAGCTTAAGCATTTGGGATAGTTGGTTGCTTGACAGCGTTCATATCTTTAACACTTTTTAAATATTTCTACTATTAGTACCACTTAATTAAGCCATAGTCATCCATTCAGTAAGTAAAGGGTTGAAGACGCCCACCATAAGCTCACATCTTTCAGTTGTTTTATCTTTATGAATATCTGGAATGAGTCCGTGATCAACAGAAAATTTACGAAATGCCATCTTGAGAGCAATTTCAATTGCTGTAGATCCATTATCAGAAAAATATGCTCGAGAAGCCCAACCTACAAACACCAAAAAAAAAAAAAAATATAGCCACTAAAACACAAAAACCATACTGAAATAAACAAACGATAGAATGGTCAGTAACTAAATGAAGAATCAGAGACTTGCCAGTAACTGGATAACATTGAAAACACACGCATTCACTACTTTCATGGGATAGCCTAAGATCAGGAAATATTTATGCTAAACATAAATTACAAGTAACTATTTAAAGATATTCTATTAGTTAAAAATTTCATGGCTATAAAAGGAAGAAAAAGGCATACTAACCTTTCCCTACTCCTTCAAGTAAAAGCTCAGCACAATTTATGGCCGGCTCATAAACATTCTCAGGAAACATTACATGCCCAAATCTACCAGCAGCATATCCCATCTCCCTCGCAAGCTCAGTCTGAAGTCACCGAGATGAAATGGCCACAATAAAGGAAAAACTTCAGAGGTGCAGACACTAAGGGCATACAAGTCCAAGTATGCCTTGGGAAAACACGGTCATTATACACTTTAAAGTAATAAGATATGGTCTAAGCAAATTAAGACACTCCAACTATACAAATACTTTTGAGATTTTTACAAATAAACACGTATCTTCCTAGGACTTGCAGGAGAGAGAGAGGTCATATGATCATATACCAAACACTGTGCTACTAAGATAGCAGAAGAGGAGATTATTATTTTTTTCTTTCCATGTATAACATTGTCATCACATCACATCCCAAAAGTAGCAAGCTAGAGTTATACCATTTATCACGGTGCGCAACAGAAAAATTTACAATCCTAAATATTTATGATAGGATGCATATCAAACCGCTATCTTGTTATAGGCCAGAAAAAGAAACACCACCTTGTTAAAAGCAATTAACAATTGACAAGTTCTTCAAGAAAAATCTAAATGCCTGTCAGTTAGACACAGTCCTAACCCAGCTCCTCATGTATCACTGCATTGCAATTGCTCAATGGACTAGTAGCCTTATAAGGGCTAGACTAACCTAATTTCAGTACAGTAGAAAAGAAACTAAACATATAATTCTCTGAAATATTAAAAAGATAGAAAGAAAGCTTTTGGCAGCATAGCCAAAGGCATAATGACCGTCCCCTGATCAAGCATCCACCAATATTATTATTAAAACTCTGAAATAACTGTAAATTAAAATCTTGAAAGAACACAAAAGGATGACCTGCAAGGTAGCATTAGGTCCTTGAGTCCACCAACTAGCACATGCATCAAATAGTGGTGTTATGACTTCCTTCTGAGACTGAAAGAATTAAACAAATAAACTGCATTAGCATCGGAAGATGTGACAGTTATGTACGATGTATTAGCATCCAAATAATTTTGAAGAAACTCTTTAGGACTCTTGATTCAAAAGTAAGCACAAAATGCAGAATGCTCAAACAGTGCAGTCTTTTAGGATCTACCTTGTCAATCTAGGAGAGAAAAGAGAAATGTCATTTGACCAGAATAACCATAAAAGAAGGATTCTACAAGAAACAAACCTTGAAAACTGCAAAGTTCTCTCCACAGCGTGAATCGATTAATGTTATGCCTCCCTCTGGTACAAGTTTGTGCTGAGTAAAGGGCCACCAGAATATATCCTGTGCCTTCCTTGGCATGTCATGCAACTTCTTACTTCTCTCTGAATAAGCAAATAACAATATCTCCTTTAGATTACTAAACACATCATGAGAATCTTCAAACCATTCCATTAGGTCATTTGATGGATCTTTTGGAACAGGCGGTAGCACTAGAACAGGAACCCTGCATGAAGCAAATATATAGAGCAATCACACAGTAGATTCGAAGATAAATTTAAACCAAATAGATAACTGGAAAGAAGCGCAGCTAAAAACTAAAGAGACGGTAAAATGTATGTATTTGTGTCTGGCAGAGAGAGAATAAGAAACAGTAAAAAATGACGTGCCTTAAAAGTACGGAGTATCGCCAGCACTTCATGTCACAAGCAGAAAGGTAATTAGAAACTTCTGTAATAAAGCTTACTTGTTTCGCAAATAAGACATTAATGGAAACTCGTTAAGAAGCCCATGATCCTCGAGAACAATAGCAACAACGTCGTAACCTCGAAGTGTTAAGCTCTCGTAAGCTGAAATTGTTCCAGAAACACCTCCTAGCCGCCCATCTCCGACAAGAATTGCAGGAATACGGAATGGCCTGCCAGAATATAGTGGAAATATCCAATTAAATTAAACACTCACATCGATAGTCACGGAAATCTATGCTAAATTTCAGAGACTCATCATTGTTTGGTAATGCACATAACACCTTTGCTGCATTTGCCTAAGTCACCCTCCTTTTCCATTTAAAATGACAATTCGTAAAGCATGATAGAATTTGACCATGGAGGCAAATATAAAACGGGGTATGTATTATTAGAGGAAGAAAATCAGGCATAAAAAAAAGGGGAAAACCATTCAGA
The DNA here is from genome assembly GCA_022379115.2 of Bauhinia variegata. Taxonomy (NCBI): domain Eukaryota; kingdom Viridiplantae; phylum Streptophyta; class Magnoliopsida; order Fabales; family Fabaceae; genus Bauhinia; species Bauhinia variegata. Next base: position 4,679,236 of record CM039430.1, on the reverse strand, counting down.
GTATGATCAAACATAATAAGTGCACCTATATAAGTCGCATTGAAGAGACCCAGAAGGACCCGGACTCGCCACTCCACCAGCTGTCTCAACAACACACAGGACTTGTGATCTCTCCTTGTCTTCCGTAACTCCCAATGCATTTCTAAAACACCTCTGCAATGTTTCAAGCACCACTGTATCCCTGACACTTCCACTTTCTCTCTCTGCTGCTAAATGCGGTGACACTGCCTCTTTCCATGCATAAATTGTCTTACAAATCAACTCAGAAGTGCCAGTCCCTTCACCAACTAACTTCTTTTCCTCGTACAACCCTAACTCAGACATATCCAATTTGCAATTTTCGCTTTCCCCTGACTTAAATACAGCATTTGCAGCTGGAGCTGACGCATAAAGAACATGATCAGAAGCGCAGAGAGTAATAGAGGGCTTGCGGCGAAGGAAGAGTTGATCGACTTTATTGAAGACAAAGCGGGAATCGGAGTCGAAAGGGAAGCCTGTTTGGACAGGCTTAAGGTAGATAAATTTGGTGGGGGAAGAGAGAACTGAAGAGGCGGCAAGGCCAGCTGAGACTAGGGTTTTTCCCACGGCGGTGTTTGAACCCCAAATGAGGTAGATGGGGTGGGAGAGCGGTAGTTCAAGTGGTTGCGGTGTGGTGGAAAATAATTTGAGGAGGAAATGGCGGCGGCGGGAATGGTGTGAGAGAACGAGGGAGGGAAAGCGGAACATGGCGGCGAATTGGAAGAATAGTGGAATTTGAAATTAAAATAATGGGAAGGTTTAGGTAGGAAAATGAAGGAGGGAAGGGTAGTAGAACAATATAATATCAAATTTGAAGCATCAAGTTCGAAATGACTGCATGACAAACAATTCAGTTTCACCGCGGGAATCGGTGACCGTTGGTGCTGTGAACCTAGAAACTTTTTTTGTTTTTCATAATTTAAACTTTTATTTATATCTGGTCCCATTTATTATCCACTCTTTTCGGTCTTTATTATAAAAAACTTTGGTGTTTTTATTATAAATTTTTTTACAATTTTAATGAAATGGTGTTTTTTAATAAATATTTTGATTATCTTTATTATATTAGAGTTATTAATAAAAAAATAATATTAAATAATGATAAGATTGAAATATTTTAAAAAATTAATAAAAACTAACCAACTTTATTAATACATTAAGTATATTTTATAATTAATAACAACTAAAGATAGTAAGTTATAAGACCCTATTTGTTTAGATACACACCTTGTGTATGGGATGTGTCACATGTAATTCTAAGCACACTCACTAGCCTATTACTAATATCGGTAATATTTCATAATTGGGTCATTTAACCACTAATGTTGGTAGAAGTATTATTAAATGTATAATTTAAGACTAATCCTAAACAATATGTTATATCTTGTATTATATAAACAATTGATCTTATACAACAATAAAATGATAGAATTAATTTCCAATTTCCATGATGTTGTAAAATTCTTTTTAAAAGGTTAGTTATTGATCCCATGCAACAACAACAACAATAGAATTACTAATGATGGCATGCATAATGAAAAATGATGCAACAAAGTGAACTAGTAAAATAAAACGCAGTGAGTCTGAAGAATCAAGAGTGCACTTGCAAAGGTATGAACACAAATTCTATAGATATATAAGAAATATGGCACACAAATATTCTTCTATAATCTATTTGTTGTGAAAAAAATAGACACAGAGAATAAAGTAGAGAGAATTGAGAGGAGAGAAAATAGAGCCTCCAAAAGGGTTAACTTTATTCATCCATTAAGAGGGTATATATTCACAATAAAAATGAAACCCTAACCCTAAAAAGATAATATTTATTTAATAAATTACAAATAAATAAATATTAAATCAACCATAAAAAATATTACATTAAATGAATATCCAATTTAAATATTCATAACACTATTCTCAAAATGAAAAAAGAAAAAATTATCATAGTAGATTGAGAAGAAAAAGAAAAGAATCTGCTAGTGTCCACACGTGCCAAAAGGAGCGCAATACTAAAGGAGCATATCACGGAGAGAAAAAGAAGATGCCAAAATATGCCGTTACAAGATAGTGCCACGTGGATCACTACCTGGCGACCAGGCATCGCATCTTGGAGCGCCAGAGAAACCACTATCGCCTATGGCGGTCTTTCTTTGCCACCATCATCTTCTGCGGCTCCCATCCTCATCAACGTTATAAAAATATATAGGCGTCTTAATCATTCTCTCCCTCTTAAGTTCTGATTCTATTCCTTTCCAACTCGCAGCTCAGAAGCGGCTTCCAGAATCTGAAGAAGAAATATAACAGTAAGAAAGAGAAAGCAGAAAGGGTGAACATACGTTCCCGAGAATGAAAAAATATATTTCACTTGGTCAAGGTTTTTAATTGGGAATTTGAATTTGGTTTCCGGGTGTCATCCAACTCGCCATTTCAGGTAGTGGTTATGGTTCTCCGTTAAATTTGGATACTACCCAAATTTGTTTTGGTTCTGCAATTGGATATTTATTTTCACTAGTTGTTATTAATCAAGTGGGTTTTCAGTATAATCTTACCCCTTGATATTTGATATTGGTTATTGTCGTTCTTTGTCCGTGACTTCCCGTGCAACTCATGTTTATTCGCGGGAAAATGGAAATGTGATGGCATTGCCTTGCTTCGCTGAGTTGATGAACAGGGTTATACTTGCTTGTTCCAGCTCGAAATTTTGAAACGTCTCGAGTTATGATGTGATTTATGCTCATGTCATGTGTAATAAAGGAATTCCATGCTTGAACGATTCTGAGAATCTAATTGATCGTCGACAGTATTTGATGGATGGTCCCGCTGCGACTCGAAACTCTACTACTGGGTCTACACCAGGTTCGGCACCTGGTTCTAACGATGAAAGCCGGCGTGTTAAATTTTTATGTAGCTTTCTGGGAAGTATAATGCCACGCCCCCAAGATGGGAAGCTCAGGTATGTTGGTGGAGAGACGCGAATTGTGAGTGTGCCGCGAGATATTAGTTATGAGGAGTTGATGAGTAAGATGAGAGAGTTGTATGAAGGGGCAGGAGTGTTGAAATACCAGCAGCCTGATGAGGATCTTGATGCCCTTGTTTCTGTGGTGAATGATGATGATGTTGTTAACATGATGGAAGAGTATGACAAGTTGGGTTCAGGTGATGGATTTACTAGGCTCAGGATTTTTTTGTTTTCGCACTGTGACCAAGATGGTTCTTCACACTTCATTGAGGGCCTGGGGGATGAGAGGGATACTGAGAGGAGGTACGTTGATGCATTGAATAATTTAAATGACGCTTCTGATTTCAGAAAGCAACAACAACTGGAATTTGCTATGATTAACCCAGTTGAGGATATCCATGCAGCTGATCAGTACTTCAATCCAGTAAGTGTGGACGGTGTCATTCATAACAGAGAAGTGGTGAGATATCAATTCCACAGTATAACTTGCGTAATCTCACAATCCCTCCAATGGGATCAGGGCAGCACCAACAATCTATGACTCAGATGTATAATGAAATGGATGTACCATGGAGTCCTGCATATTATTCTCCTGGGCATCATGGTCACCATGACTCAAGATCACTGGTAGAATTTCCGCCTTCTCCTTCTGCTGCAAGGTGTCATATGCCATTTACAGAGTTACCAGATAAGTGCATTGATAGAGTACCTGAAGATTATGCCAGGCATCAGGTACATCACCATCATTTGTTTGATAATCAACCACAATATTCTGAAAATGTTGTGTGGTTGCCAACCGGAGCTGTTCCCAGTGAGAAGTCAGGTTTTCCAGGTAACATTCTTCATGGTCACAATGTCATTGATGGCAACAGTATATGTGAGCATTTCCGGATAAATTTTCAGAGAAGTCAACCACATCTGGAGCATCCTAACATCATTAGTAATGGACTTCCACCTATTGCTAATCAATGCAGAGAATCCCCTCCAAACAGGGACAGTTTCATGGTGAATGCTGATGCAAAGTTGCATCCTTTAATATATCCCAATGAGCAGCACAATGGTCAGAGTACTGTTTATAATGATACTCAGAATCATGAAAGAGGATTGATTTTGCCACCTCGGGTTGATGAAGCACGAGTGCATACCTCGGTATCTGGAAGAGTGAGTGATAACTATGCAGTTGATGGTCATGGCATAAATTTCCATCTTGTGCATTGTAATATGGCAGATGGACACCATGTGTCTTCCAATTATGTTCAACGAGCTAGCCCTGAATTAGGAGGAGAGGTGTTTCATGACCAAAATGTTGGTATGGCAACCCATCTTCAAATTCCTCCTCCAGAAGAGCACAGTGTGCATTATGCGAATGCAACTTCTCCTTATGAGATTGATAGTCAATACCCTGTGCCTCATGGCCATGTCTCTGGACATGGTTTCTGGAGAAACACTCCAACTCCAGTTCATCTGGGACCTTCTTATGAACCATCTAGTGCACCTCAGCCTGTGAATGGTATAATAAATGCAGCAGGATATCTCAGGGGAGAGGGAAGTCCAAGGCTTTATATTGGGGTTGATAGTCAAAATCCTTGGGTTGATTCCTCGCAGAAAATGTCTGGTCATGATAGGCCAGCTATCCCAGAATATCCTCATGTTCATGCTCTGAAATTGAACCCAATGGCCCTTGGGCAGGAAATTCAACAACCAGTTACTGTAGACACTGTTCATCCTCCACAGGAAAAGCTAAGTATTAGGATTCACATGGAACCAGTGCAGCTGTCAGACTCATCTTTTAATACAGTCGATAGCAAGGAGGTTTCAAGAAGTAATATTCAAGTGAATGACCCGATGAAGTTACAGTCTCGAAGTTTACTTGGTGGAAAAAAAGAGGCAGAAAATGTGGACAAGGTTGAGAACCTTAATGCACAGAGCATATCCTTTTCAGAGAAAAGTAAAATTGCTGAGAATGATCTTGAAGCTACTGCTCTTGCGAAGGCTATCAACTTGAGTTCAAAACCTGCAACAGAGCATGATGTTGAAAAACCAGCTGATAAGGACCTTTGTGCTCCACAAGGTTCTAAGCTTTCAGTTAACAATTTCAGTTTGTTACCTGACCTGATTGCTTCTGTAAAGAGGGCTGCATTAGAAGGTTCTGAGGAGCGTGTTAATTCTGAGATGCCTGATTCAACAACTAAAGAAGAAGCTGCAAATGAAGTACCATCAGCGGTGAGAACTTAGTTATTTAGAAAGGAAAAAGTGAATTTGTTTTCTTCTATTGAGAAAGTGTCTGGTTAATTTATCCTGTCTCTAAACATTTTTTTATTTGTTTTGCAGAATGATCATGGTGATATGGAAATGGACTCTGATAATGACAATGTCGATACTTCTAAAATTGAGCCCACAAAAGCTGAGGAAGAAGCTATTGCCAGGGGATTACAGGTATTCTTGCTATCTCACTGAAACCAATTCTGTTTTAATTTGTAGCTCTTTCTTGTAAAGGTCTTTTCTAGTTGTCATTTATCCCCTATGCCCTTGTTTTAGTGATGGTTGTTGATACATTGTTCAGACAATTAAAAATGATGATTTGGAAGAGATCCGGCAACTAGGTTCTGGAACTTATGGGGCTGTTTATCATGGGAAATGGAAAGGTTCTGATGTTGCAATAAAGAGAATTAAAGCCAGTTGTTTTTCTGGAAGGCCATCTGAAAGAGAAAGATTGGTAATATCTATATCTGATAGTTTTCTCTTTTTCAAAGACTATTTGTTCAACCTCCTCTTAGAAAAGAATCTGTCTTGTATTCTTTTTTATTTTCCATGTATGATTCGATCTGTTTCTCTAAAGTTCACTGACTTTAAGAAAGTTATCTAGTACTTTATGATGGGCCTCATCAAGGTTGGTATGTTAGCCCACAGTAAATATTTGAATATCTTACATGTATCATATAGAATTAGTTTTGGTCTTGGAGTGAGAGACCATGGTGAGAAGGTGGTGCACTGGATACAATAATGTCGCTGTTTTGAGTCCTCACTCCATAGTTTGTGAGTCCTTTCCCATTTATATCCTTTGAATTTATATCTAACTAGGATGAAACATTTAATATCCTCTCACTTTAAGCATACCTAGAACAGAAGAATCAAGGAGCAACTGTATATAACACAGATGTCCACCAAGAAAAGCTATATGTAGTTTATGTATGTTGAAACTACTAGTTTTATTGTGATTTCACTTCTGTTAATGTTACAGATTGCGGATTTCTGGAAAGAGGCATTGATGCTGAGTTCGTTACATCATCCAAATGTTGTCTCCTTCTATGGCATTGTCCGTGATGGCCCTGATGGTTCTTTAGCTACGGTGACAGAATTCATGATTAACGGATCTTTGAAACAGTTCTTGCATAAGAAAGATAGGTAAATTAATGCATGCTGTGAACTTATACATAATCAATGGTTTTTCCAGGACTGATATTTGTACCATGTTTGAAATTTCTTATGGTCCACTCAATTATTTGTGTTTTATTTGGTCTAAGCAATTTAACAGAACGATTGATCGTCGTAAGAGGATAATCATAGCCATGGATGCTGCATTTGGGATGGAGTATCTGCACGGAAAGAACATTGTGCATTTTGATTTGAAATGTGAGAATCTATTAGTCAATATGAGAGATCCACAACGACCTGTTTGCAAGGTATCCATTAAAGATAGGGTCAATTTTATTCCATCGTCCAACTTTTAGGTGGCTCGTATTGAGGTCTTTTCAGAAATTACGATTTTGACGGAGAAGTAGCTGACTTAAGTTATCATTATACTCCTCCAAAATTTTTCACAAGCAGCATGATAGTGCAGATTTATATGTGTTTATGTATTCTTTCTTTCCTTAGATTGGCGATTTGGGTTTATCCAAGGTAAAACAACACACACTAGTGTCAGGTGGTGTACGGGGAACTTTGCCTTGGATGGCACCTGAACTCCTTAGCGGAAAAACCAATATGGTGTCAGAGAAGGTACTTAGTACAATCTTTTATCGTTAATATATATATATATATATATATATATATTTATATATCTTTTCTCCTGATGATCCTTGTTCTATGTTTTCCTTCACTGTAGATTGATGTTTACTCTTTCGGGATTGTCATGTGGGAATTGCTCACTGGGGAGGAACCCTATGCTGATATGCATTGTGCTTCAATAATAGGTGAGCGCCAAGTCATAAGCAATTATATTTTCCTTTGTGTAGGAGGTGCTTGAATGACTATTTAATTACATGGCCACAAGGCCTTCCAATCACCATTCCTGCAACTGCTATATGTTTCTATTGTTAGCTATGTATTTTGTTTTTATTTTTTTGTCTTTAGGAGTTTGGGCTAATGTCCTGATCTACTATTTTCTTCTTTTTATTTTGCAGGAGGAATTGTGAACAACACATTACGTCCCCAAATCCCCACATGGTGTGATCCTGAGTGGAAGTCACTAATGGAAAGTTGTTGGTCCTCAGATTCTGCGGAGAGGCCATCGTTTTCAGAAATTTCTAAGAAGCTGAGGAGTATGGCTGCTGCAATGAATGTGAAATAGCCCTAATTTATCTTGAAACTGTCATTTGCCCTTCTTGCATTGTTTTTAGCCTAGAATTGGTATTGAAGGCAAATAAGATGAAGCATCGCTGTTCCGGTTCGAGGCACCTACTAGCTTAGATTTCAAAAAACGAAGAAAAAGAGGTTTTCAAGGCGCCTAGTATTCAATCTTATGCAGGCTTGTAAAGTAACACCATGACTTGGATTTAGTCTAACAGATCATGTGTAATATTGCCTTGAAATTGTATTTTCCTTAGTGCAGATATTTGCATTCTAGCACGCATTTTCTCCCAGAAGAAACGTGGTGTGCTCTAAAGAATGCTACATATGCGCTATCACAATGTGAGTGCTGTTAATATGTGGTTTTAAATTAAATAATTTTTTTTTCTCTAATAAGTATGATTTCAATTGTCCTTTGCAGGGCCTGTCTAGTTTTGCTCATGATCAAGATGATGGTGGCAATGGAAGTGGTAAAACCATCATCTGAAGTGGAACCATGCCTTCTGGAGGATATATATGTACATAAATTAGTGAACAGCATTTTCTACGTCTGAAGTGAAAGGGATAATGACGAATAATGCTACCCAATTGGAAATGGAGCAAGAATCAAAGCGTCATGAAGATTTTATTTGTCTTGTTTCATTTTATTGATATTCACATTATTTGAATGCTCTGTTTGTTTTACATGTGCTCTGACTCTAGGAGCTGCAAAAAGCTCATTTGATAAAGACCTGCTTCGTTTTATGTTTTCACTCTGGACCATGCAAAAACGATTAAGTTTCTATCCGGAACTTGAATGCCGTAATGGAGATAATGTCTTGGTTGCTCAAAATAATCGAAGTTCGGATTTTTAAAGGGAACAAACATATGGGCAAGTATGAATTAACTGTGAAAAGAAGAAAGAACAGAAATGGTTGAACAAGTTAGGTAATATTACTACCTTGAATTACAAAATCATCGTATTTATATCACTGATATAATGGGGAAGTCTAAAACAGAACTCGTAGGTGGTGTTTTTGTTCATTGTTCCCTAGAAAATAAACTGTTTGGAAGATTTCGGCAAGCCAATTTGATATGTAATCATCTGAACTACATCAGAAAAATCAGAAATTCAATCTCTTGGTTCATGGTTAAGATCTGCTTTGACTATAGCAGAGATCTCGATTCTAAAGGAGCTATGATTGGTTTCAGTTCGGGGATGTTAATGGTTTCCCAATGATTATATCATGAGGTTTAAGTAAGATGCTGTCCTATTGCTTGGCATCACCAACTCTCTCTGCGGGGAAAATCCACGAGGTCAAATTCTGTGACACAAGCAGCATCCACTATTTTGGCCCTCTCGAAGACCTGCTACCGTTACCTAACACGCGGGTTAGACTTTTGTATTAAAAGTCAAAGTAGGATTGTGCAGGTTGACTTCTTACACGTGTCTAGATTATTTATCACAATTGCAAAAAAAAAAAAAAAAGTTAAATAAATAAAGAGGTAATTCCAACCAACTTCGTACAAGTAATGGCATTTATTTTGATCAAGAATATTTAGAACATGCAATAATTACTTATAAGTGTGGAAGGGTTTGACATATTTATTAACTGTTTAAACTAATTAATAACAGTTGTAAATTTTATGATTTTAAATTCTCGACGTTTGCAAATCATCCCAACTCCCTTACCACTATATCATATATACATCGTGGTTTGCTTATAGCTTGAAAACTTGGATGTGTCAATCTTCTGATGCTCACTCATCAAGCATATATATATATATATATATGTGGGTTTGATACCAGTCTTAATGAAACAAGTAATTAAAAGGGTTTGACATTTAATGTTAATTAACTTTTAATTTAAAGAGCTGGTAAAGAACAATTTGAGCTCATCAAACTGGATCTCTCCGTCTGTAGCTTAAATTGGCATTATTTTACAAAAAGTACGCAAGAAGCAAAGATAGCAACAGTTCATTTGTTTTCTATTTATCACTAACACGTATTCATTACACTTGCAAATTGCAATTAGTCTCATGAGTGTCTTATTCAAAGAATAATACTGTTAGCGTGATATAATTATAATATTATTGGCGTGCAAGTCTACTGGTAGCATCTTTGTCAACCCCAGTGACGATATACAAGAGCGCGATCCTTCTGCGAAATCACTGCTTTCTTATTATATATATATATATATATATATATTTAAATATCAATTTGATCGATGCTTATGATCTTACTTCTGTTTATATATTTAATAAAACAAAAAGAGAATCCCAGGTGGCATGCATGCCTGCAAAATTACTTGGATTAGCAGTTATGCTAGTAATCGTAGAAAAAGCAAAAGTAATCATTGGAATAAACCAATGCCAGTTTCTAAATGTTTTGTAGGATAATACGGCCGATTAAATACTTGGGAGAGAAAAAGATAAAGAAAAGGGCTTTCCACTGTAAATATATGAAGCTTTCAGGATGCGTGTGCAAATGCAACATGTTTGTAAGGAGGCCAACTCATACACAGATATGCTTGCTAAATATGGCAGATCCCACAGGCCAAATCTTTTGTTTCTTTCAAACAGCTCCCTCTCAATATTATGCATCTATATTTTCTGCAAGACCTTATCAAGTACTGTTTGTAACACCGCAACCTGGATTGATTCTATTTACTTTCCCGTTCATTGATATATTTTCTTAAGTATATTAATAAGGGTTTTACCCTTAACCATGTGTTTGAAAAAAATTTATTAAAAAAATATGTGCTTACTTTATGATAATTTTTATTTATTGAAATAGATTAATTTTGACTAACAACTAAAATATTTTAATACATAAAAAAAACTAAATAAATAAATAATTGAGCTGGTCAGCATAAATTCATTGAATTGCATCAAGTAAACCAAGTATAATTCTATACATGCACAAAAATTCCCGTATAAGTACAGCATCAATAATTACCAACTTTTTATTTACTTTATTATTATTATTATTTAATAATCATAAACTTCGTGCTTATCCTCTCTTATCGGGAGACTATGTTAACCAGCTCTGTTGCTACAGGTTGGTCTTCTAGATGATGAAATGCAATGCCTTTTTTCATCTTCTTCACCGATTTCTTGAGAAGAAAAAGAAATAGTGTCAATGCAGAGATTCTTAGTTAAGGAGAAAGACAAGCAGAAGCATGTTTTCTTCGTTCGAAAGAACTGAGTCTATTTGTTGATAAGGATATTAAATATTTATCAATGTGGGAGTTGAATGCTTTTTGAAATTTGATGGTTTCTTCTTGTTGCATTTCTGTGTGGGTGCGGTTCCAGACCTCCTTCTTCTTCCTACTTCATTAAAAAAATACACTAGGGCAAGTATATTAAATTAGGAAACCAAGGTCAAAAAGTGGTGCTTCTTCTGAAAGCGATTTCAATCGCAAAGACCTTTCTATTTGGTTTTTCTTCCTTTCTTGTTCTGATACGGTTTTCTATGAATTTAAATATATATCCTTGCCAACTTGTCAAATTAGGACAGCCGGAAGAGTAGAAGAAAGGGAAGAAAATTAAAGAAATGGGGTTTTGTTGGAGATAATAAGTTAATATAACCCAACTAATTCCTAGAAAAAGAAAAAAAGAAGCAATTAATTTATCCAATGCTTTGACTTTCACATTTTTCTCCTTTTATAATCTTTCATAGCTGCATTATTGCAGAGTCAATTCAGGATCTTCGAGGACTTGAAACAAGCAGTTTGCTGAGGCAGAACTTTTACCTTCTTTTACATATTCATAATTAATATTTTATACAAATTTTACATCTATAATTTTCCCATTTTTAATTTTAGGAAATTATGGTTTTTCTTTGGTATGCAGAATATATTAAATAGTTACCTTAAAATTTAACAAGGAATAGAGTAAGCCCATGTTGGCTTATTACAAATCACCTACTAATTAACTTGAAATTTTAAGTTTTGAAGCGTTTCAATTTTTAATTATTAGCTAAACTGCTCTTAAACCAACCCGGTTGACATTAAGGTAAGTCATTTAGTTTAAAACGAAATCAAGTTTTCAGCAGATCGATGTGGTACGTAGTTACTATTATTCACTAATTAAGCAAAATCATTAGTATTACTCTATAACTTTGAATTATCAAGATAAAGCCTTCTGTTTTGGGGAACTGCATGCAAGATTCAAAAGGGTAGCTAGTAGCTATGCATAGACTCTGCCGTACCGATTGAGAATTCTGATAATTAATTTGCTGTTGAACTCGTTTTTCTAGTTGCCCCAAAGTAAAAGCCTCCTACGACAAGAGTTGAAGCTAAAACCTTGCCTTCTGATAGGCCGGTTGAGAAAAAACACACCAAGTCAAACAGCATCAATTTTCATACGGAAAATATTCTGTCATGCAGGAGAATATGTCAGTATTCTTTGACACGATTTCAAAATCAAAATCAGGTGGTTATGATTTTGTGGTGAAAACGAACAAGACTGTACTAGCATATTGCACTAACTATATATATATATATGATTCTTTCTACGTACGGACACACCAGACATTTCAATCTCTTGACATTTTCTTTCTTTTTTTTAATGTAGTGAAACCTGGAAATGATACCTATGAGCTTCGATATATAAATATAGCTCCTCGTTTCAAGGTAAAATAGCCATGAGGGAACCAAGTTGATATCTATTAAGGAAAGCTCCGTAGAAAATATGAACGTGAAGGCTTGAGTTATTAATGTTAACTCCCATATATTGATGAGAAAAAAGAATCAGCGAAAAAAAAAGAGTATGCAAGCACATGTCTTTCTGCTGATCCATGTGCAAATTTTTCTCTTTTTTTCTTTCTTTTTCCTTCTGTCTATGTCACTCAAATCATTACGAATTAAGCACATTTACGTTAGTGTTTTTGCTCATAGTCAAGTTATTTGACTTAACGAAGCAATTTGTGTCCTTCCTGCATATATACAACTTTTTCACTATGTTGGTACATTTTCCATGGGCCACGTCGTCAATCGAGTATGCTGTAAAAATGGAATGGTAATCTGTGTTACATTTTCCCTTAGGAAAAGTAAAAATATAATAGCAGGCTTGGCTTGACAATGGAACATTTTCGAAGATAATGCTGACAAACTGAGAGGATGGAGGCTTCTTTTGATCAAATACCTCTATAATTGTGTTCAGAATATTAAAGAAATGGACGCAGTGTAATTTTTTTATGTAAAAGAAGAAGAAATTTGTGTTATACTTGTCCAGTTGCATGCATATTTAAATGTGAATGATCAGCAAACTAATCCATAAAGGAAGACAGAGAAAGAGAGAGAGAGATGAGTAAAACCTATACCAGAAGAAAAAAAAAGGGTGAGGTGTAGGACTTTTTGTCCTTTTAAGCATCACATCAGCCATCTTTGATTCTTCCTACCTATAAATCTCGGTCTTCCTTCTCCGTAGTTTCCCAACAATCTCACAAAACTTTCTCTTCATATTTGCTTCAGCAAGTCAAGGACAGAAATTAAGCAAAGAGGGAGAGAGAGAACGACGAAAGAGCTAGAGAGATGGGTCGAGCTCCTTGCTGTGACAAAGCCAACGTTAAGAAAGGGCCTTGGTCTCCAGAAGAGGATGCCAAGCTCAAAGCCTATATTGAAACATATGGAACTGGAGCCAATTGGATTGCTCTTCCCCAGAAAATTGGTATTTCCCTATATATATATATATATATATATAGCTCTTTCTCTTAGAGAAATGAGTTTTATAATAATCATTGGTGAATGAAACCTTCTAATGGGTACAAATTAATGACCTGCAGGGCTCAAGAGATGTGGGAAGAGTTGCAGGCTTCGATGGTTAAATTACCTGAGGCCCAACATCAAGCATGGTGGATTTACTGAAGAAGAAGACAACATCATCTGCAACCTCTACATTAGCATTGGCAGCAGGTATAGACTTATTCTATCTCTTCTCTCCTCTTTCCCATCTGTGCTTCAACTTTTTCAACATAGTTGCTTGTCTGTTCTCTTTGTCACTAGAATTTCTGTTGGTTTCTTAGGTTATTTCTAGAAAATTAATGAACCTGTTTCATTCTTCGATATATGTAGGTGGTCCATTATTGCAGCACAGCTACCTGGGAGGACGGACAATGATATCAAGAATTACTGGAATACCAGGTTGAAGAAGAAACTACTTGGGAGGAACAAGCAGTCTAACTTTCAATATCCCAGAAACACGAACGGGTTAATAGAAGAGAATCCATATGTAGATGCCCTAAGCAGCTCAGCTCTTGAGAGACTTCAACTGCATATGCAACTCCAGAGTCTCCAAAATCCTTTCTCTTTCTGTAATAACCCTGCACTGTGGCCCAAGTTGCATCCTTCCCAAGAAAAGATGATTCATAGCTTACAATCCTTCAATGGTAGCTCTAGCACTTTGTTGCAGAATGCTTTGCTCTCTATGAATGCCGATCAAAGATCTCCAAAAGCTGCTACTGTTGGTGATGCAATTCAACAAGATGCTGTGCAGATTAGTAGTCCCAAAGTTGATCTTCTAGAGAATTCTTCGAATGGAATATCATCCATGGATAGTTCGGTTCCCTTCATGGGTACTGGGAATAAGAGCCCATTGGACTCAAACCTTGCAGCAAGAGGGGAAGGTTTTGAGCAATCTAATATGGGGATTCAGCAAGTTTGTGCACTGCAAGCTGAGCTAGATGACATTCTCAACAACAGAACAATGTGTTATAATCCACAGGAAGATCAGATGGCTGAATTTGATTGTTTCAGAGAAATTAACGGCTCAAAAGAAAGCTTGATGTGGTGGTCCAATGATATTGACACAAAATCAGCATCCTCAAACTCTTGGGATTCAGCAACTCCTGTTCTTCAGACGGATCATGGGATGTTTCAAGATTATGAACTAGGTTACAATTTGTAGTTAATAATAAAGGTATAGTGTGTGGGGATATGGTGATTTGTTATGTTATGTCATAAGACAATTAAGGATCCGGTAAAAGGTGTTGTAAACAGCGTAAATATATATAATAATGTGAATCAGCGTTTGAATATATCCTGGTTTTTTCTTGTTACACGAAGTGCCACTTGATTATCTTCCTCTAGCTTCAAATACAAGTGCCATTTGAAGCTGCTGATCCAATGCACGATAATTCACATGCGTGCGCCCCCTAATAAGCTTTATATATATATATATATAAATCTCCTGAAGCTTCAAGGGTTGTTAGCTAGCTAGGGTCCTAGGGAGAAGAAAGTTAAAGGTGGGTTTTCTCTTAGCTGTATGTGTTGGTAAATGGCAAAAAGCTGCAAAGGGGGTTTGCATGTATAGTCTATGTATGGACTCGAAGCCTATCTTCTTCTGTTTGTTTTGCACATGTACAAGAACATTACCTAATGTGAATAATACTCACGAAGATATCAAAGCTGTTTGAACAGTCCTTAATTGGCGTCTATCACTGTCACAAGAAATGTCTATTCTCAAGAAAAGATTCCAAGTTACAGCAATTTAATACAAAAGAATCTTCTATCAAGCTAAAGTAGTTTCAGTTTCTCAAAAGAAATAATTTTCCACAGCACATACAACGAGACAAACTATTTATTTATCTGCAGTGTAAATTTCATAAATATTCACAAGGAATTTACTAACTTTGTCAATTTGCATTCAATTATTGAATGAAATTTTACAGTTTAATTTGTCGTTTAGGTTTAGTGATTTACATTAGAACAAATAATCTTTTATATATCAAACTAAGTGAGCAGGCTATGAAAATCAAAAGGAAATACCAACTAGTGAGAAATGGAGAAAACGTTATTTGATATGCCCACCCTATTGAAAGAATGAAATTAACATTTAAAAAACAAAAACCTAATATCTGAACAATTATTTTCCTTAGTGCTGAAATAAAATTATTTTTAGTAGGGATAAAGGGGATTAGCATTTGGTATCTTAGAGGATTTATGGCCCCGACTTAAATTCTATAAGGATTTATATTGATTTCTATGATTAATGTCATGTGTAACAAAAGGGCATAACATTTTCTTTTTCTATCTACTTTTGTGTGATACGAGAAGAGTTAAAGAAACTATTACCAAAGAAAATTTGAATCTGGACTTTCCTAGCTATTCTCTGGATCCAGCATATGGTAAAAAAAAAAGAAGGCATAATAGGCCACAAAAAGCCCGGCAAATAAATGTCTTGCATGAAGGTGTATAAATGTGCATGTATTACATTTTCTTCAGCAAAAAGTGTTTATAGCCCCAAGAAAATTAAAATATATATTTAGAATTTGCATTATAAATAGTTAAATATTTTTCCTTGATCTAATTACGCCATTATGCTGTAGTAAATACGAAGAGATAAGTAAACAGTGATAACATGAATCTTGCTTCAATATTAAGACAAAGAGACAACACACCAAATAGCAAATTAAAGACAACAACACAGTTTAAACATTAGTTATTGGAAGCAAGAAACCTCAAACTCAGAGACAAGTACGTACGAAATGAAACATCGATCTAGTAATTATAGTATCGGTTGCCAGAATTAGGGGCACTCGAAGTCTTAGAAGGGTAAACAGCCTTTGTGAACATTAACTTGAGTCTCGTACTCCGTTGGGATACTTGAGAGTAGAGGTATACCTATACTCTTGCTTGTATCCCTCCCTTCCAGAGCTGTTCACATAGTCTCCAGCCTTGTGTGTCTAGGTGACACGATTCCAGCATTTGTTGTAGCCATCGTCGTAAACAGTTCGCGTTACTGAAGTGTGGTTTTCACTTTGGTTTCTCCAACCACCTTTGGGAACAACAACCTTGTTTGGTCGAACAACCTCGACAAGTCCAGAACAGAAATAATTCCACTTTGTTGTTTTCAGCCATGATGATGATTGCCAAACGCTGTGCAACTGTATATGTATCTGGGTTTTGTGCTTGCTTTCTGGGGTTTATATATATAGTGCTAATGGTTATTATTAATGGGATCCGAGAACTTCTTGACGGTTAACTATTGGTGGGATAATGCTTATGGATTATTGCAGATAAATGTGACCACTACGTATCTTTTCAGTTAAGAGTCTGGGTACGTACTCTGTATATAAAAAATAATTAATATAAATGAATGACAAAAAATGAAAATCAATTCATTGAAAAGAAAATGGCAGGATGGTTGGAAGGAAAAATGGATTTAATTTAATTAATTATCTACATATCTATATGTTGATTTAAATCGCGTTTATCTATTCATAAAAAAAATCATATTAATCTATAACTACTAAAAACGTGATTAGCATTTGCAAGTTGATGGGAATATCTGCATATTTGATGTAAAAGATATATATATATATATATAAAAGCAAGACATACATTAGTTATTAAAGTTACATTTTGATATGTTCAATAAAAAGAATTTAACTTTGTTATGTTCAATAATAAAAAAAAAATGATATCAAAATTCCCATCAACTTGCAAATTATTTTCGCTTACTTTAACTTTAATTTGTCCGTTAAAATTTAATTATAACATTAATTTATTCTTCCATAAAAAAAAGGCACGCGGAGGCAATGGAAGTAGTCTTTTTACCTAGTTTGCTGTATGGAAAGAAGTCAATAGAGGCCATATTCAAATTTGTAACACATTCGATTGCTTAAAATAAATTGTATATGATTTGCATCTAAATAAAGAATATTTTAAACTCATATGCTCAATCATTGAACCATTTCATCTAACATTAGGAAATTACAAATTGTAATAATTAAATTGTCACAGCTTAATTAAGACTCCTAGCTATGATTTGCTAGATTTTACGTTGTGACCAATTCTATCAAAGTCTTGATATTTCTACTAGAGTCGCCATCAGGCTGAGCAGCTTTCATGGCGGACTCTTTGAAAGCTACAATTTTCTGTCGCATTATCTTCCCTTTCTCACTTGACAAGGTTAATTTCAATGCTTTCACCATTGCATCTTTAGTGAAAACTCCGTTGTCAATTCCAACGCCTATCCCCCACAGGGTTTCCAGCAGTCGAGTGTTCAACTTCTGGTCCCCAAAGAAAGGTCTGCATATCATTGACACGCCACCTACGATGGTTTCCAAGATTGAGTTCCATCCACTGTGTGTCACAAACACACCTACTGATGGATGTTTAAGGATTTCTGTCTGAGGAGCCCAGGGGACAACCTTCCCTTTTGTTCTTGTCCTTTCCAAGAATCCCTCTGGCAATTGTTTCTCTGCATTGCCCCTAAATGACCAAAGAAAAGGGAACTCACATTCCTCTAAGGAATTTGCCAATGCAGTCAGCTCATGGGCTGGTGGGGTTATCACAGTTCCAAAGCTGATATAAGCCACAGATGCATTTCCGTGCTTGCTTAGCCATTCTAGACAGCCATAATCATCTGGAATAAAAGGTTGCGGTGTTGTCAAGATGAAGGGGCCAACGTTAAGTAACTGTTGGAATCTTGACTTGAGCTCATCCACAATAAGAGGTTCTATCTCGTGAAAAGAGTTTATGGCAACTGCAGTGGCTCGTGGCAGCATTAGTCCCATTTTGTAAATCATAACTGAAAACGGTGCCTCAAGATCTCCTGTGACTATTCCTATGGGCAAGTCTGCAACTTTTACTGCAGAAAAGCCACGAAGGAAATCGATGTTTTGGTCTTCGCGGACTGCAAAAGAAGAAAGAACAAACTAATAAATCAGATTTAAGTTCAACAACTTTTTCAATGTTCATATATGCCAACAAAGATAAAATAAACAGAGAGAGCTTATTGGCTTTAATAAATGCAACATTACCAGCAAGCAATTCGTTGGTCCCATAAACTCTAAAAAAGTAAAAAGCTTTTTACCCAATTTGAAAATAACAGAGAAAGGACAATGCAGACCAGAAAAACTGAAGTTGTTTACCAAATTTTCAACCTAGAAAAAATCAGAACCAGTTAACCAGAAATGCTTACCGTCATTGCATCCTATCTTTTGGCGGAGAACGTCGGTGACAAGATGAGAAAATAGAGAGAAAGGCCCTGCAGTCCACAGAGGAACCCACTTGGCATACATTTGCTCTGCCATTTCTCCGCCAAACCAAAGAAACGCATCAGTAAGCAAGCAACTAAAATTTTTCCCATTCTCTGCCACTACCTTTTCCATAGCCTGCCTATAGTTCCCTGGCATGGCATTAATGAAGAGATTAACAGGTTCAAGCGGTTGCCCCGAAGGCACATGATTGTTGGGGTAACCATCGTGGACATTATAAGGCTTTATATTGCCAAGATCCTCTTTTTTCATTCCAGAGAAAACAGTGGCATTGGATTTATCTGTGCTGAAGAAGGAGAAGGTAACATTTGGTGCAGCAGCAGCAATTCTTCGGACGAGACTGAGAAGTGGACCAGCGTGCGACCCAAATGGGAAAGCCAAAACCGCTACATGAAGGTCATTGGAGGCTCTAACTTGGACAGCTTCCATGGTGGATTCAGTTGCAGCGAGGTCTTAATTAGAAAATTGAAAACATTGTTATAATAATTAATTTGATGGGGATGAAATCATGCACCTGCAAAAAGATGTGGCAGGAAAAAGAGAAGTTTCAGCAGTTGAGTAGGCCAACAAAGAGTGTGTGAAAGAATTAAAGGTTGTTCGGTGAATCACGAATGTGAACTCTGAGAGAGGGTGATACGTATTAACGACAAAACAGCATTTTTTTTTTTGTCATCGCATGATAGAGTTAACCAGAAGATTCTTACCACTCGACGCAGCGAGTCGTGTCGTTTTGCAAGGGTAAGAACAATGTCCAAAGGGAGGACTGCATCATTCTTGCGAGGACAATTAATGTCGATGTGACCAGAGCTACATTTGTCCACTTTGTAAATGGTGGATCGTTATTGGCGAGTGGCTTCGGTCGAAGAACGTAAGCTATTCGTGTTTCTACTGCTATTTGAGCATGTAGAGAGCCAGGAAAGGTGACATTAACGGGGGGAAATACCAAACAGGTGCGAGCTTTGGTCTGACTATGAACCCTCATGTTCCAAACAATTTGGATGAAAGAAACAAACTTTGACCAAGTGAAGGTTTGTTGCAGAGATGGTGATAAACGTTTTCAACATTAAAGCCAGACCTTCAAAACCGGCACTTTGACAGGTACAGCTTCGAAAGCTCCACGAATTGGGGGAAGAATGTCTTGCATTCAAGATTTCACATTGTTGTGTACCAAAATAATTTCATTCTGTTAAATACATCTATTTGAATTACTTGGCTTTAGAAAGGGTGGAAAATAAGGAAAAAGTGTATACATGCAACCTTTGCAGAGAGAAGGCAGAAATAGCAAGGGAAGAAAAAGTATCCAGGGTGAAAAACATAGAAATAAAGAATATAACTCTGATTAATTTATTAAAAATAAAATTAAATCTTCTGATTACCTAGACACAATGGGGTGTGCCAGAAGAAATAAAAAAGGCCCATAGATTAGCAGGCTATTCTTCTTCGAGGCCCATCTCTTTACACTTAAGTCTCCCAAAAACCAACACATTGGGCCTACAATTCTATTAAAAAAAAAAATGGATCGGCCCCACAAAGTACAAACTTAATGGAGCAGAAACGTTTCGGTTCGACTCCTCCAGAATCAAGGCGGGTCTTTGTTGTCCGGGTACTCCGGCGGAAATTGAGACTCCGAGAACTTGGACATTAATGAGGACACGTAATATCATATCCCCAACGAACTACCTTGAAATGCAAGGCTTTCTCGGATAATAACCTTTCTTTGCAGACAATAATAATAACCTTTCTTATTGAACAAAATTTTTTTTTTTTAAAAAAAAAAGGAAATAGAAAACAATAAGAGATAGAGAGAAAAGAGAGAATCTTTCTTTGCCTCTGGGCTGGCTGGGGCCAAAAGAAGTTGAAATGGCCGCCCAATGTACATGCTTTTTCGGAAGCCTGCATAGTGCATATTGCCATTGTCGCATTCCTACTTCAATAATTCTCTTTAGAAAAGGAAAACATGACTCAGATTCCGGTCTCATTTTCCCAGTGAAGTCGTTAATATACGCTAGCTGCTACTCTTCTGCATGGCAGGTAACCGTTAGTCAAATAATAACATTAGTGTGGCACTGGCACACTCTGTCGTTTGGCCATAGCTAGGTACACTCTCCTCTCTGCAAGCAACACGTGGGTAGACCCACCCCAATCCCAATTCAATATAACCAAACAGACCTCGCTGTCTTTCTTCCCAAACACAATAAAATACTTTAAAAAGTGATAAGCAATAATTTGCATTGCTTTTAAGTATATTGAATCATTTTATAAAGAAGAAAACCTATCATGAGTCTTGGAAAGATTATTTTACTTGTGGACTTTGTTCATCAAAAACAAATATAGCAATCATTGCAGCTTTCCGTATTAATTTTGTACATATACGTGGCTTTAGCCAAGAGATAAGCTAGCACACCCTATACGCAGATACCTCCTAGTCATTATTCTATCGAGCTTTTTGGCTGCTTGGCTCTTCTTCTGCTCCTAATCACAAGCAGCAACGCGTTCCCAAAACAAAAGCGCCCGAGTTTTGCTAACCAATTCCTGGCTCGTCAGAATGCTGCTCGTTCCGTGTTGAGAATGCGACCCTTATTGTGGGACGCCAAACTGGCACACTATGCCCAGTGGTATGCGAATCAGAGGCGCTATGATTGCGCGTTGATGCACTCTAATGGGCCTTACGGTGAAAATATATTCTGGGGCAGCGGCACTGGGTGGACACCAGCTGAAGCTGTGACCGCGTGGGCTTCCGAGCGCAGATGGTACGATTATGGTTCAAATTCTTGCGCACAGGGGCAGCAATGTGGTCATTATACTCAGATTGTGTGGAGCTCGACGAGGAAAGTTGGGTGCGCCAGAGTCACTTGCTTTGCCGGAAAGGGTGTGTTCATGACTTGCAACTATGATCCTCCTGGGAATTATGTCGGAGAAAGACCTTGGAGAAATTCTCACCGATAACCTCTTGTGGTAAAAAAAATAGGGGGAATCCTATTATTTGTATCCTCTGCTGCCTTAATTCACTCTCTTACCAAATGGATCTATCGGACTATGTAATTTCTTTTGCTGTGATTCCTTGATGAGCTCCTTGCATGTGTTTCTGTCTGTATTGACTTAACTGTTTAATTAGCTGACTGTAAGTTTGTAATTTGAAAATCTTTTAGCTTGATATTCATAATGGATAGGGAGCTTGCGAGGTCGAGGGGCTGCTTAGTTGATTGACTGGGCCTTTGCTACATTGCCGTTTATCATCTAACAGGCTTGAGGGAGGGCTGTCTTCTGTTTTTAACCTTAATTGATCTTTTTCTCATACACACGACAGGAGCAATATTTTACTTTTTAGGTGAATTATATTCCTACGAGCACATCTCACCAAGTTGTGCGCGAATAAGAATTCCAGGGAATCCCCATTGCAGCCCCGGCATAGTTGCTTTGAGATACTGTAGATGGTCTTGTTGTTGGGAATTTCATTCTGGGGAGCCGAAGGAAATTGGGGAGTGGCTGAAAGGGTGTTGGCGGATGAAGGGAAAGTGACAAAGCAGAGGAAGAAGAAGAAAAAGACCAAAAGGGGTTTCATTTTTTGGAATTGGTTTACCCTGGAATTCCTCGAGGCATTACTTGGTTCGAGAAGATGCGGCTGGCAATGGATCACTTGCAATTTAGGGGGTTTGAAGAGTAAGTGCCAATTGATTGGTGATTGATTAACTTCTGAGGATGGTTTGTGCAGAAAAATAACAATCTACCTAAAATAATTAGTAATCAGTTAACACAAACTAGTCCTGGACCCGTCTTATGCAGGGGCAAATATTTAATTTTTTACTGAAGTGATAATATTTAAAAGCTTTATATTATATTAAAAAAAATGTCCAGGTATTCCTAACAATTGATGCACTGATGAATATCATATGATGGCTTGACAGCGAACAAACTTTATAAAAATAGTAAGTAATTAGTCACCACAAATACCAACAACCTACCTAATACAACAATCTACCTTTAAATAATAAGCAATCAGTTAGCACATATACTAATAATCAAAAAGAAATGATAATATATAGCTATTCGATTTTTTTTGGGACTTATTTAATTTGCTTTTAAACATAATAAATAAATAACATTTAAAGATTATATGTCACATAAAAAATTATATGTGTCCAAAAAAAAAAGAAAGAAGGAATGTAATGGTAATTTGCCCACCCAAATTAATTTTACTTCAAATTCTTCGATGTAATGTAAAGGTACTATACATATTGTATGTGACAAAAATAATTGTATTATGTTTTTCCCATATACCAAACGCTTAAGAATACCAAAATGAATTATTTATTTCAATTTACCCAATAGTAAGTTAGTAACAGGTAGGAGAACTGGAGTAGGACTGTACTACCCTGCTGCAGAAACGATGCTAACTGAATTTTTCCGCGCTTCCCATCACTGTTCCTTTGTCGAGTCTTAAGTCTGCTGTAAAGATTCACACCATCGCCAGAATCTTCCGACACAGCTCTTTGCATCCCATAAACGTGTCATATTTCTTTCCCTTCACCCTCAAGTCACCATTAATCCGATCCCCAATTTTTAATCTCTATTTATCCCTTTTCTCAACCACTGGCATGCTCGCCTCCGATTCCAGCTCTGTGCTCCGTACCAAACCCCCAGTTTCCGCACGCACTCCGAGTCGTTCCCGCTTCACCGCCGGCGACTTGGCTTGCTTCGCTCCGGGATCTCGATCGGGACCTAACTTCGTTCGGCACAAGCTCCATCTCAATTCGATCAAAATGGAAGTGATTCGCCGAATGGGCCGAGGTTGCTTCAAGAGCCGCCAGGACAAGGGTTTAAAGGTGGAGGCTGATAGTGGCGGTGAGGATTTCTTTGATGCTTCCGCTACTGTGGCCAAGCCAGTTGCCGAGCACCTTGTAATCATGGTCAATGGGATCATTGGGAGGTAATATGCCACTGCGGATTACGCTCTTGTATGTCCTTTGTTTCTTTCAGAGGTTACAGTTGGTAGGATGTGATGATTGAAGTAAGAGTTCCTTTTCAATTTCAATTTCCTCAAGGACTGCATTTTTGGCTATAGTTGCTTAAACATACTGCATTTTGGATTGTTTGCTTATATAACAGTGGAACAACATTCTTTATTCTTCGTTTCTCACGTGGTTTGGGACTTCTAGGAATTTCATCTTCCAAATCATTATAAATGCACACATCAGAATACATGTACGACTTTTTTTTGTCTTTTTGGCCTTTAATCAATGTTTATACCCTAAACTCAAGTGCTGTTTGCGTGTGCTTGTGACTTGTGAGAGCATCTATTCTATTCTATTCCCAAAGAACATTTTTGAGGCTTAAACTTCCCCTCTAAGTCAAGCATTAATTTTTTGAGTATGCAAATATACACTACACTGAAGTGTACTTCTTATTTCAGTGCTGCAGATTGGAGATGGGCTGCAGAGCAGTTTGTGAAGAAGTTTCCAGAAAAAGTGATTGTACACCGTGAGTGTTTCTATCAAAATAGCCGCGTCTCGTAAATTATACAAGATGGACAGGATTGACTTATCACAAAAAATTTGTCTTGTATTTACAAAGTGTTACTTAAAATATCATGTCTGTATATTATTCTGGTTTTTTCCATGAAGTTGCCCATTCCACCAATTTATGTTATTTATTGTTTCTTATTAATTTATACAGAATATTATTATTGTGTTTAACTTGATATTTTATGGACAGGCAGTGAATGCAACTCTTCAAGATTGACCTTTGACGGTGTTGACACAATGGGTGAGAGGCTAGCTGAAGAGGTATTTTGGTAATAAAAAATTGATCCTTTTTCTGGGCTCAACGCAATCTCTCATACGTCCCTGAAATTTCAGTTGTAGTAATGCTGTAATATTAACATTTGAATGATTTACATATCTGAGTGTTCAGTTTTAATTCATGTTTATGCAGGTGCTGTCTGTTGTTAGACGTTGGCCAGAGGTGCAGAAGATCTCCTTTGTGGCACATTCTTTGGGAGGCTTGGTGGCAAGATATGCTATTGGAAGACTTCATGATACTTCAACATTGGAACACTGCTTCAGTGAAGAGCAGACTAAAAATTCAAAGCAATGTGTTGAACAACGTCATGAAGGCAAAATTGCTGGATTGGAGCCAATGAACTTCATAACATTTGCAACGCCACATCTTGGTTCAAGAGGAAATAAACAGGTATCTTGTATGTGTTTTCAATAGTTTATATCAGCATCATGTAGATGCAGTTTTTGCCCTTCCGTCCTCTCTCTCTGTTTCTTTTTTCTTTAGGCCCATCTACATTAGATTGAAAAAAAAAAAGAAAAAAAGATTGTTTTGGCTAGAATTGAGTCTTGTTCTTTTTTTTTTTTTCCTTCTTTTTTTTTTTTGTGGTATATGTAATTATGTGGGAAATGAGAGAAGAAAAGTCTGTGTGTATGTGTGTTATTTCAGGTAACACAAAAACTTGTTCAAATTTTGGAAATCTGCTTCAATGAGGTTTGGGTACTGAAGTATGGATCTATAAAGTCTCTAGATTGATAAATTGAAGTGAACACAGACAAAACAAACACACATAAACTTACATGCAGCAGACTACTAGTAGGCCCTTTGATTTCTAAATTGACTCTGGCTGCTTTTTGAAACTTTACCGAAAGAAGGAATTATATTGTGTCTATATTCTGAGAAAAAAAAATGTTTTGCATGGCAATAGCTCTCTGCCTCAGAATATTGATTATGTAAATTTTTGGAAATATTGATATTCAGTATACTTATAAGCAAGAAATATTGAGGCCACAAGTTTGGTTAATCCTTTTTTATTTTCTGTAATTGGATTGAAGGTACCGCTGTAGTTATTGCCGTTTTCTGATTGATTCAAGTATTAGATACTGAAGTTCATATGCTGGAACGCTCTAACTTTTTTCTGTTCTTCTGTTTATATTTGTAGCTTCCATTGCTTTGTGGTCTTCCTTTTCTTGAGAAAAGAGCATCCCAAACTGCACACTTAGTCGCGGGAAGATCCGGGAAGCATCTCTTCCTTATGGATAACGATGATGGGAAACCTCCTCTTCTCCTGCGAATGACTAATGACTCTGACGACTTGAAATTCTTGTCAGTATCAATGTGTCAAGTTATTTTATGATATGGTAATATTTTATTCTGTATTTTTGTTAACGTGAACATAAATCCTTTTGTAGGTCATCTTTACGTGTATTTAAGCGTCGTGTGGCATATGCAAATGCAAACTATGACCGTATCCTCTTCTCAAGTTTGATTTTGATTGGCAAGTTCCCTCTGATGTTTATTAGATTTCCGGTCGCACAAAATATCGAAAACTTAATCATAACGGAAAGAGCCTATAGCATATGTCAAACATAGCAGGTACTAAGTCTTGCCACATAAGGTGCTTGCATTTGTATTATGAAATGGAACTAGGACATGAATTCATGATACATGTGAGCCGAAGACTTTATAGATGACCGTGCTCCAATATTACGTAATGTCGGCTAATGAGCAATAATTTTCCTGAAACCGTGAATTGGCACAATGATGAAATAAACTTACCCGCAGCAATAGTTTTTGTGTGTTCATATATATATAAACTTGACTAAGCTTGAAGATATGGTTGGATGGCGTACATCATCAATCCGGCGTCAACATGAACTTCCACCAAAGGTAGAAGACTTTCTCTTGTTAGTCTATCTTCATGCTTTACATGGCTTTCAAATGACTAAATTTTGTTCCTTCCTTTTGGCTAGTCTAATCTACATGTAGTTGATGAGAAATATCCACATATTGTATATATCAAAGGAGACACTGCTAGTGAAATTCGAAACAAAGAATCTTCTATTGCTGGAGACCAAACAACTGACTTGGAAGGTTTTTCTTTTAAAACTTCTCAATTTCGTAATATATTGCCCTTCTATTAAATGTTCTGATACTTTAACATAACACTTTATGCTAAGGAGTGAGGAAGGACCATTTGACTTTAGCTCTAGCTTCTTTAAGTCTAGACATGCATTCTTCTGGTTGGTTCTAAGTAGGATTATCTAGTTTAAGAACATTCAGATAGAATTCCTTTTTTTTTTTTTTTGCTTTCTTATTGATATCTATGAACTCTCAACTCATATTACAAGTTCTAAAACACTCGGTCCATGTCTCTCACACTTTATGCTTGACAATATATATATATATATATATATATATATATATATATATATATATAAAATGTCTATGTATGATTGAAGGATTTCATGGGTAACTCGATCTGGTAAGGCTTAGCTTTTAGTGTGCCTCGACGCCTTTCTTCAGAAGTTCGAGGTTTTCTGTTTGTTTTTAATTTCTTTTCCTTTTGGGTGGAAGGGGAGTTATAGTATGATGCTCGGAGTGCAGCTTGAATCATTTTTATTTTAATATAGCATTACTATTAGTATTTAAATCGAATTTATTATTTTCAGTGGGTTATAAAATGGTTATGCAAGTTTATTTTTTAGAAAATATACTATGCATTCCATTTTTTTAAGTAATATTCTTTTCTACCCTCATGCAGAGGAGATGATAAGGGGTCTCACTGGGGTACCTTGGGAGCGTGTGGATGTTAGCTTTCACAATAGTAGACAACGGTATATTGCTCACAGTACAATCCAGGTAAACTTAGGTGATAACCTAAAGCATTCTTACAAAATGTGATGTTATTATCCCTTTTTTTTCTTATTTGTTCATCACCTTGCTTTCAGGTGAAAACCTACTGGTTGAATTCGGATGGTGCTGATGTAGTCTTCCATATGATAGATAACTTCCTTCTTTAAAGACCTTGTTTACAAGTATGGTTTCAACAAAACGATCATGATGTAAGCAATGTCGCCTTGCATTGCATATTGTACAATGTGCAGATGATTCGTTTCATCATGGGATTTCCTTTTGCAGTGGTTAATGAATCCATATATGTTCTTTCCTTCTAGCAGTTTTTTACGTTAGCCATTTCCTTCAACTATTAAGTAGGGGAATGCTGTGTGTACTCTTCCGCTTCATATGTAGTGCTATTTAATCATGTATTGGATTGGATGGGTTTTGGCGCAAGAGAAAGTGAGTGGAAATAAACGCTGGTAATCATCTGTTTGTTGTACACGTCTGTGCATAAACTAAGTTCCCAGTTAAAGAGGAAACTGACTGATATTCACAATTTTGTGGGGATTCGCAGAGAAGTTTTATGTCTTCTACACTAGCAGAATACTATTCTCTTATACCATTGTTTTGCCCTTCAAATTTCATATAATTTTTGAATACCCTTTTCCATTGAAATTTCATGTATTCAAGATTTGGCCATTTCTATATCATGTAAATGAAAGTTGATGCTTGCAATACACGCAAAGAATATTGGATGATTTTGAGACAACGTAGATTCAATTAGACTTTTGTATTTAGTACATAGGATTGATGATTGATTTTTGTAGAACGGGAGTGGAATTAGAGCAGAATCCTTCCCTTTCCATTTTTTGGTAATTTCCTTTCTGTCCCCATCATTGCTAAAAAAAATGGAATGAAAATTTAATCGAAACGAAACGAATTTCACCTCTCCCAACTAATGCCCATTTATTCTGGAAGATCATTTTTACAAGGGACAATTTTATCATTCATTCCAGTAACTGTCCCAAATGAAAGCTAGGATGACCTAAATTAATATTGCAGTCCTTTTCTTATGCAGTACCAGAATGCGGTAATTGCAACTGCAGAGATAGCCCCGAGCGGGGGGACTGCCACGCACAGTGTCGATAACCGCACCTTGAGCTTACTACACCGAGTGACTTAAGGAGAAGCTTGATGTAGAAATGGCAAGTTTGTGTCTCTTTCATAATATTTGAAACTTTAAAATGGAGAGCAATGGAAAAGGGAGTAAAGGAGGAAAGAAAACTAAAGAAAAGAAGAAAAAATTGTGTCAAGAAGAGAGAACGAGAGAATAAAAGAAGGAACACTTGGAGCAAGAAAGTAATTTTGCCAAAATCATTGTTTTGGTTACATTCACTGATTCACATACAAAAGCAATTTCCCTATATATATATGTATATATATGCTTCTTGTACTTATATAATCTACACAGAAAGAATGAGAGATGCATTTACGAGTATAGCTTATCTTTAAGCTGATGCATAGCCTTGTAGGTCTTTATTATCTTCAGAACTTAACTCTTCCGAGCTGAAATGGAAAAGTGAACACGATCGATGAGCAAATGCTGACAACTAACATCATCATGAGTATTGAATAATGTAATCTAGATTTGTTACAAACCTTCCAGCATCTCGGTCAACGTTGCTAGTGACTTGTACTTCCACAGACTCTTGTGCTTGTAATGGTACACCAGATTTTTTGGTCAGCAGAATTGATAGACTTTCGCAGAACTGATTATCAAAACTTAGCTTGGTAAGTAAAAGCCAATGACCTTACATAAGAAACTAATTGAGAGTGTTTTCTTACTTCGTTGTACATTCTTAGGTCTCCTGATGATTTAGATATTTCTACAACACAATGAGTTGGAGCAACCTCTATCACCTGAAATTTGATATAGATAGAGGTGAAAAACTGATTTTCTTTCAACCAAACAAGAAAGAAGCAGGAAAGGGAGATCGTACAGTTACCTCTGCTGATAGGTCAAAATATGATCTAGAACATCTAGTCATCATCTGTTTGGGAAGCATTTTTATCTGATATTGTGAAGGAAAGTCATTAGTCGGCCAGCTTCTAGAAAATATACATTTTTAGATACTTGCGTTAAGTGCCCAACTAAGCACAGTTCATACCTTAGAGTTTTTAATTCTTTCCACTGACAATCTCACATCTGTTGCTGCAGCTTCTATTCTTTCTATCGTTTCATTGATAGTGTGCTTGGATCCAAGCCTTGTTGTCTGCTTTTTTTGATCCTAAACAAGGGAAAAAAAAAAAGACATTGATACTGCAATTCAATGGAACATTTTGGTAAAGTTAAAGCTACTTTTTTGAATTTGCAGACTCGCCTGTTCTTCAAAAAGACCTGATAGATCAAGATCCTGGGACATGGCTATTAATTGGAAAGCATTTATGAAACTTGGGGACTTGGTTACTGTTGCCTCTGTCACTTTCTCCTCCTATAGAACAAAATATCCAATATGAATGTGAATTTCTCTCTAAATTTCTTTGTAACATGCAATATAATATATTGACCAATTACCTCAGCTGAATCAAAAGCAGCATTAACATCATCCAAGTAAATGTCTTGATCACTTTCATATTCGCAAGCAGGAACATAATCTGTTTGAAACCATTCATCTTCAACAATCTCTGATATCGTTATTCTCTGCATGGGAATGGGAGGAATTATTTTCTCTTAACTATACTACGGCATTTAGCATTGTATGTTTTTGGATTCTACCTTTCTTGGATTTGGTTCAAGCAATCTGGCAATTAGCTTCTTCTGACTTTGTGTAAACCATGATGGACATGCGTATTCTGCTCTGATTACCTTTACACAATAAAAGTTATCAGAAAATAGAAATAACTTGTATTGGATCGCAGCTTCTTTTCCTTTTGTCAATATTACCATCAGAATTAGGAGTACCTACTGGAGTATACCTTCTTATACAAGTTCATCAAGTTTTGGTCGTTGAATGGTAGATAACCGGCAAGTAATTCAAAGAGGATTACCCCACATGACCAAACATCTGCAGCTGCACCATCGTAGCCCTTGTTCCACAGCAGCTGTACATGACAAAGATTACAGGTCATAGGGTCAAAGATACAGGCATGTCATATAGATTGAATCATTGGAAGCATCAACTTTCTTTTCCAGGCCATGATCTTTTCACCTTCAAAAAGAAAATAAATTTGAAAAACCAGATTAAATAACATGTTACTGTGAAGATTACCTCAGGTGCCACATAGCATGGGGAGCCACATACCGTGGTTAAGACATCATTGCTCTGATAGAGTAACAAAATTTAACCCAGTCAGGTTTAGTAACTTAACGAAACTGATGATAAGATTTTAATAATGTTGCTACCTTTCTCAGTGCGCTGAGTCCAAAGTCGGACAATTTGAGGTTCCCATTGTTGTCTAGAAGCAAGTTTTCTGGCTGTAATGGCATTTTAAGGAAGGTTCAAGTTAGGAAGTTTCCTAATTGGGCAAGGTAGGTTGCTTTGACTAACCTTGAGATCTCTATGGTAAACTCCCTTGTTATGGCAGTAGTCAATAGCATCAATTAGTTGCTGAAAAATTTTCCTTGCCTCGCTTTCACCCAACTTCCTGACATAAGACTGTATAACAGGATTAGAACTGAAGTTGCACAAGACCAGTCATGCAACATTTTGTTTAATTAGGTGGGTTATCGTTATTTCTCACAAGCTTGTCCGATAGTTGTCCTCCCGTCACATATTCCATTACAATATATATTTTCGTTTTTGTGCCAATAACCTGTTTTCAGAAAATTCAATGAAAAATTTGAGGGTTAAGAAACAAAAATTCCTTCTTTCAAGCTTGACAGAAATGCCAACATCAGCAGACATACCTCGTGAATTCTTACAATGTTTGGATGATGCAGAAGCTTCATTGTTCTTATCTCTCTTTTGACCTAAAACATGCTAATAATGTTTTAGTATAGGAAACAGTGACACATGATTGTGTTTCTTTGTGGAGCGAGAAGAGAAAAACAGAGGGATATTAAAACCTGCCTGACACTTGAGATCACTCTTCATGACCATTTGCTTGTCAATGATCTTCACGGCAACATAGTGGCCATTGTCGCCGTTGACACCCAGCTTAACCTTGGCGAATGTACCTTCCCCAATTGTCCGGCCAAGCCGATACTTGCCAACGTTGTTTGCAAACACCATTACTGCGAAGCTTGGAATTTGCTCTGTTCTTCTCTGCAAGGTATTCTATATCTGCTATGATTATGAGCATTTCAACTTAACTCCCAAGCGAAAATGAGTATGATATGTACATCCAATTTATGAGGAAGGGCAAGTCCTTGTTCTTGCTTAATTACAAGTGCCTCCATTTAGAAGATGCTTTAAACGCAGAGGATTTGGGGTCTCTATGGAGAATTTGCTTATTGCATTTGAAAGGTCTTGATCTTGGACAAGTTCAATTTTGTCAGTGCGAGTGTGTTATACTGATTTACTGGAAAGAAAGATGCTTTTATGATTGTGGTGGCTGGCTGGTAGTTATGACTGAGAAGCACGTTTAATTTGAATGGAAGATAGCCAAGCCCTTTGTTAATGCCCATTTCTGATTTCCAAGCCTACCAATGCCAAATTGCTTTGACATCAAGTACCTTAGGTTTAAAAAGAAAAAAACTTAGAAAGTAATTAACCCAAAAGAATGCATTTCACTTAATAAGATTCCAAAGTCTCGTGAGAAAAAAAAAAAAAAGTGTGTATATTTTGCATGACGCATTCAAAAAGTGTACGTGATGTAATTAATATATAAACACACATTGTTGGTTTGAATGTTAGGTGGGCCCTAAATCAATAATTGGTGGAGCAGCTTCTACGTTTATTTATTGGATGGTCTCTTCCTGTTCCCACGTCATTGGCTGCACAATTTGATTTCCACTTAATATGATAAGTAAATAATCGTGGAAGGAACAAACTAATTCTACTGACTTAACCCCTCACGTTTTGGAAAAGGAGACTTGACTTTATGCAGTGAAGGTTCATGTGGGCAGGTTGTTTCAAGCCATTCAATTGAATTTAAGAGTCTCTAACATCAATAATAACTATGCATTTTCCACAAACTAAGAATAGTCTTCCTGTGATATAAATATATATGCATTATCCACTTCCCAAACCAAAAAGGGATATATAGGATATAAATAGCAAAATCTTGAATAAACCATAAGCGTTTGTTTGGTACACTTTATTTTTTATTTGATGAGTTAATAAAAATGATAGACTAATCAGGTCTTTTATTTTATTGTGTCATCTTAATTGGATTAAAAAATAATCTAATAAAATAAAAAATTTTCTTCCTTTCTATACCCTCGACCTCTGTGATTTCTCGATATCAACTTTCTCCTCCCTGCTATTCACCTCTGTTGTCACCTGGAAGTTCTCTGTTAATGCAGGGAAATATTGGTCAACTAACATTTAACATAAAAATGATTGTAATTTAAGCTCAAAGATTCAGACTCAACGCGAGCGTCGTAGGCGGGAGGTGAGCGCCAAAGATTCTGACGGAAAATTATCTGAAAATTAAGAGACGAGATGAGACTCTGATTTCCTCTTCAATCACTCACCGGTGGTGTCCTCTGCAATCTCTTTTCCTTTCTTTCTCCCCATTCTGCTCCGCCGGTAATTCACAATGCACAAGTCTCAAGATCAGCGGTCCAGATCTGCTAAACCAGCCACCATCAACGGCGATGTTGTTTGGATTAATTTCTTATATTTTTCTAAAATATATATTAGAACAAAATTTTTTTTTTTTTTTTTTTTTTTGTCTTGGCCCGCTCTAATATTGTTCTAAAGCTATGGTTTTCTGGAAATATTGAGTTATGCTATACTCTCTCTCTCTCCCTCGCTTTTTTAATTGATTTATTTGTCAGGTTTAGTTTTTATTTTTCACTTTTGTGATTTTGAGTTTTTTTTTAATTACTTTTTAGTTATATGTTTTTTATTTTAAAAAATTGTGTATAAAATAATAAAAGAATTATATTAAAAATTTATTTTTAAAAAATTATATATAATTTTTAATAAGAGTATTTAGATATATTTTATATCATACTTTACTATTATCTAGTTTATATTAAACAAATAATATGATAACATAATCATATTTAATATATTATTTTGTGTACATCAAACACTAAATATATAAAAATTTATCAAACTCTTATCTTATCTTACTTTTATTTATTCTCTTATCCTGTCGTCTCTTATTCAGTGCTAAAGGATTGGATACGGAAACCTTAGCTTCCCCAATTTCTATTAAGATGCCCATGGGGATTGATTTTTCCACCACCCAAATTACTAGTATTTGGACCGCCTTTTACATACCCTTCGGAAAACATATTTCCGAAAGCCAAGAGGTGTCGAGGGTATTAATTTAGGGTGGTGCAAAAATCAACTCCCGATGGCCATTTGCATTGATTGTTACAATTGGGGCAATTAGCCTTAATGTAAGGCCCCATGAAATATTGGCCTAATTTCTTTCGTAAATTCTTTTAACATATTTTAAATTTTTTTGAATATACATGTAATGTGTTTTAGAATTTTAGCTTTTAAAATATAATTTATACTCTAAAAAATAAAGTTTTAAAATATATGAGATATGGAATTTAAAAAAAAAAAAAAAGAATTGGCCATTTTTCCCCCTTTTTCTTTTCCCTTGCTAGTGGGCCTTATTTTATTCTCGGGCTGTGATGGGCCACACAAATTTGTAAAGCCGACAAATCATTATTTAGTTCAGATTTGTTCAAGGTTTTGTCTCAAAATGGCACTAATGTTATCTCTAAAGATTCTACAAAATCATTAATTTTTCATTTTTTTTATCTGAATATTTCATTAAAATTGAATATTATGTTACAATTTTTAATGCTAAACTAAAGATAATCTTGCAAAATTGCTATTATGGGCAATAAAAGTTGATTTAGCTCAGAAGGATTAATGCATTTAAATTTGGTTCTGTCAGTTAACAAATCTTTTCCTAGATATAAAAAACTACAAACAGAAAGTATCCAACATTATCGTGTACTTAGCATTTTTTATAGAAAAAATATTTGGTACATCATTTTGTTCTCATTTTCATTTTCGGGAGTTTGATAACTTTGATTTCGTAGTTCTTCTGCTCCTGATTATCGTCGAAATCTTAGGCCATTAAAGGCAAACGGCAAGACTTGTTCCTCGGTCTCCAAAAAAGCCTTGTTTGTCATCAGAGTCAGAGGAATGAGCTAAGAAAGGAAATACAGTCTTAAACAATTTTTATGGCACAGCTGAAAATCTGACACGTCGGAATCCTCACTAATCACGATACATGGTCCATCCCAATCCAAATCCAAATCCAAAATAAGTAAATAATAACTTACCGCAAATTTCTATCTTTAGACTTTCAGTGTTTCACAATTTCTATAATCTATATAGTCTGGTGCCCCTCCCAAAGGTGGAGTTGTTCATTTTCATTGAAATTGATGAGAAAGTTTCAACCTTGTAAGTGTCTCTCTCCCATTTCTCACTGCCTTGTCTTCTTCCCACTCCGCATCCCTTGTTATTTTTTTCAGCACTGAACCTGTTTCTTCAAGTGAAATGCTTTTAGATGTCAGTAGCAAGTTAATATTACGATATCTACTGATATTTGATGATGGGTATCCCCAAAATTTCTAATTGACTGATGTGGCGTTTAATTGGTGATGATTTTTCATTGCAGATATTTATCATAAATCCATGAAGATGAAAGCTGGAAAACTATTACTGCTTCTTCTTTGTTTGAAAGCCTTCTCCTATGCAGTGGTAAAGAATCTCCCTTTTATGTTTTAATTATATATAATGGTTACATGATTTTATTTGTTCACTCGTTCGTTTGGTATCGGACATGTACATAAATACACTTTGTTTGGTTTATTGGCAAGCAGATTGCTACTCCACAGACATGCCCAGCTAAGGATGGGACAGCCTGCGGCGATTCAGATGACTGGAAAGGGGAATTTTTTCCTGGCATTCCTAAAATTAAATATGAGGTAACGTGCAAATCATTCAGTCCAATGCCTGGGTTTCTTTCTGAATGGTATCAAATTCCCTACTCTGTGTGTGTGTGTATATATATTCACAATTACACTGCGTTATGTGTATCGAAACGGGTGTCTGTTGAATTTTCAGGGTCTCTCAAGCAAGAATCCACTTGCATTTAAATGGTATAATGCAGAGGAGGAGATTCTTGGGAAGAAAATGAAGGTTGGTTCTCTTGTTTATGCTGCCAGAAGCTGTCAATTGTATTTGTAATTTTTTGCACCCACGATTGGTTTCTGACTGAGTTCCTTCTATAACTGCAGGATTGGTTTAGATTTAGTGTTGCATTTTGGCATACATTCCGTGGAACAGGAAGTGATCCATTTGGTGCACCAACCAAGTACTGGCCATGGGAAGATGGTACAAATTCATTAGCTATGGCCAAAAGAAGAAGTATGTTATCTCCCTAGTCTCAAATTTGTTATACTTCACATTCCAATATCTATAAGTGGTTAGACATAAATTTCTCCCAATTCATGCAGTGAGAGCCAACTTCGAGTTCATAGACAAACTTGGAGTGGATTGGTGGTGCTTTCACGACAGGGATATAGCCCCTGATGGGAATACCTTGGAGGTGAGTAATCTTATATGCAATTCATAGAGGAACCAAGTGTTGTATTGCACTATGCTTACTCTTTTATTTAGTCATGGAAAGTACAAATCTCCAACTTTGGTGTTAGTTGGTGGATCTTGCTTTCTGGATCAATGTTCTGCTATCTTTACTTATTGAATTTGGTATAGTAAATGATCTCTGAATCCTCTTCCTGCCATTGGATTGCACATTTGTCCCAGGAAGCTAATGCAAACTTGGATGAAGTGGTCGCCCTTGCTAAAGAGCTTCAGGTAATTATTGAATCGTGCATAGATAATCATCAAGTCAGAAAAAAAAAATTCTACTCGTACCTGTTCAGATAAGTCCCTGGCAACTTGTGTTTAGGCTCAAATAACCAAATAGACTTATTGTTGTGATCACTCTGTCTTTAAATCTGGGTTTAGGGTAGTATCTTGTCTTGGAGCTTGGGGATGAAAATATTCTTTTCAAAAATCATTTTATCAATTATTGTTTTACTATGCTAATTCCAATGTATTTTATACTGATCTCGTTCAAGTTCCGGTATTTGGAAGTTAAATTGACCCTCTTTGCCTGGAAATAGGTCCAAATATGATTATTATATATGACTATGGAAAAGCACCCAAATCACATCGTTTGACAATGTAGGGTAAAAAGAAAGTGTTATGGGGAACAGCTCAATTGTTCATGCATCCTCGCTATATGCATGGTGCTGCTACTAGGTAAGTTACAACCTGACTTACATGTTCTTTTGTCTATCAAGTCCGTATCTCACATAGTGAATTTCACAATACAGCTCTGAATTAGGGGTGTATGCATATGCTGCTGCTCAAGTGAAGAAAGCCATGGAGGTATTTCGTTATGTGTGTGAATTTAGTAGCAAGAGTGTCCATTGTATTTCTGGGACCATTTTTGAGGTGCTGTTTTATACATTGCAGGTCACACATTATTTGGGGGGAGAAAATTATGTTTTCTGGGGTGGACGTGAGGGATATCAATCTCTCTTGAACACGGACATGGAACGAGAGCTTAATCACTTGGTGCGTAGTTGTCCTTTTATAGTGCTTTACATATTTATTGATAACGCATGCCTCTGCCAAGCATTCAATAAATTTCACTATGTTGTTCATTTCTTAATAGAGGCTGTTTATTTATTTGCTCACAGGCTAGGTTCTTTGAAGCTGCTGTTGCTTACAAAAAGAAGATTGGATTCAAAGGTAAGGTTGTCCACTGAATTGTAGTATTGAAGTAGCTGGACCATTGTATAGGACTATGTAGCGAAATATACAAAGAGTAGAGTACATTGTTCATTTAATTAGAAAGATAATTACAATTTTATATCTATCAACTTAACTTTTTATCTTCTTTTGCTACAACTCCAAACTTTGAAGAACCAGAGGGGGTCTTACTCTTTTGTCATTTCAGGGACGCTGCTAATTGAGCCCAAGCCTCAAGAACCTACAAAACATCAGTATGCATCTTACGTGTCTTTTAATCGGAAAATTTACATATCCTTGTAGCTTTTCTTTATTCCATAATTGTATTCTTTCAGGTATGATTGGGATGCTGCAACCACAAGTAATTTCTTGCGGAAATATGGACTTATTGGTAAATACCTGTTTCACATAACACAATTATAGTTTTGATGCCCTCTGCAACTTTGTCCTTACTCATTGATATGATACTGGACTCCCTTCTCCTCCCCCTCTTTGTTTTCTTTTGAGGTTGGAAATTATCTATACTATCTTGCAGCAGTGCTGTTCTGAAAGGATGCTAAACTGACCAAAGCAGGATTATACATTTGTCTTACTCTTACTAAATATTTTTTTAGCTATTTTGTTGGTCAACTATACAAATAATTCTCATCCTCAAAACTTTAACTTATCTAGGGGAATTCAAACTCAACATAGAGTGCAACCATGCCACCCTGTCTGGTCACAGGTAAATCAAGCATTATGTATGGAGCTCCTATTAAAAATTCTTAATTGTGATTCCTTTTTGAAACTTGATGATTATAAGTGAAACTGTGGACTTATTCTATGCACCCGTAATGCCTATCTACATAAAAGCTGTCATCATGAGCTTGAAACTGCAAGGATCAACGGTTTGCTGGGAAATATTGATGCAAACACTGGCGATCCTCAAGTTGGTATGAGTTTTCTTTTCCCTCTCTGCCTCTCTGTGTACCGATCCCCACAGAGAAGGTTTTGCGAGTTATCCCCTGATAGAAACACAGACTTAGTGATAACATGTTCAAGATAGAAAGCCCTAATATGGAGCTCTTCTCCTTACTGCAGGTTGGGACACTGATCAATTTCTCGTAGACATTCAAGAGGCAACAATGATCATGCTTTCTGTGATCAAGAATGTATGAAAATGCCTTTCTTATCTTGCATTAAGAAAGGAAATGCACTCATTTACCCAGGTTCTTTTGTCTATTTACCTGACAGGGAGGAATTGCACCAGGTGGATTCAACTTCGATGCCAAACTGTGAGTACTTTCTATGTTTGATCTACTTATACATTTGTTTGTAGTTATACACATCTTATGACCGTGGATAAGTTTTGTTTGTTTTTTCGCTTATTTTCTTGACTTGTAGGCGACGAGAGAGCACAGATGTGGAAGACTTGTTCATTGCCCATATTTTTGGAATGGATACCATGGCCCGTGGCCTCCGGAATGCTGCCAAGTTAATTGAGGTAAGACATTGATCCTTCCCTCATAGTCTTGTAATTGCGAGTGTAGGAATAACCATTTTGAAAGTTTATTCATTCTTTGGACAACAAAAGTTAACATT
Source organism: Bauhinia variegata (assembly GCA_022379115.2). NCBI lineage: Eukaryota > Viridiplantae > Streptophyta > Magnoliopsida > Fabales > Fabaceae > Bauhinia > Bauhinia variegata. The sequence goes on along the minus strand of CM039430.1, from coordinate 4,640,601 downwards.
GTTCATTGTTGTAAACCAAAGAATGGTTCCTTGGCCGAACTTGTCCGCAAGCGATATCAGAGTTTTGACACCGAGCTCGGTGCTCTAGTAGAGGTAAAATTCTTCCCACTTGTCTTTTTGCTCTTCATTAAAAGCTCTTGTTTTTAATTTTATAATATTATGTTGCCATAGGCCGGTAAAGCCGACTTTGAAATGCTCGAGAAGAAAGCCAAGGAATGGGGAGAATTGAAGGTCGCTTCTGCCAAGCAGGTAATGCAAAATCTGAATTCTTGGCATTTCAATTGTATAATAAACAACTGTGGATATAACATAACAGGTGTTACTTCAGTCGACAACTTACGCGGCTATTCTTCACATAGATTCTGATATGTGCTCGTGCAATATTGCAGGAGCTAGCCGAGATGATCCTTCAGTCTGTTCTGTAGGAAGCAGCATCAGCATCAAGCTGTTGGTGGCGTCTTGTTTCCTAGTCTGTTTTGTTAGGAACAGCACAGCATACAGTTGTGCTCTTTTCGTTTGGATAAAATTACAAAGAACTAGCTTCTAAGGTTCATCGCCGACGTAGAGTAATAACATCACGCTTAGATTTGATAATGCAAGTATAGTAACACTTGAACGCTGATATTTTGTTAGAATAAACATGTTACTGAATCCAAAGTTACTTTTATTTATAATCTCTGTTAAGACCGTAGGACTAAAATGGGGCAAATTTGAAGATTGCACGCAAGTTACTGAACCCAAAGTTATTTTTATTTCCATTTGCACCCTTGCCCCTGATTCTCTGTTATATAATCTCTATCGCTCATTGCAAGAAATATGAATCTATCATATCATATAGAGTAATCCGCTGGAACAATTAGAGATGCGAGTAAAAATCTCACTTTCAAACCAACAAATCATATCAAGTGGGTCTTATGGACGCAATCAGTAGTGCAAGTATTAATCTCTCTCCTCACTTATTAAAATGACCTTTTTCCGATATATGTTAAAAACAAATATTTTCATAGATTACTTAGAATTAAGAGCTTGCTTTTGTTTAACTTTTGAACTTGGAACCTTTACATCAAGCCAAACTCACCTACCTAACTTAAAGGCAAATAATCCTTACGCTAAGATCATATTATCAAGATTCAAAAACTACGAGTGTAAATTCACATAAAAAAATAAGATTAAAAACTTTTAAGAACCCATTTTTGGAATTAAAGACATCAAATATAATATCATTTTTTGTTTATAGATGACAACAAAGAAGCTCAAACTCTCACCTCCTGAAAAGTATTTAAGTTTCTAAATACTTGTTACCATTGGCTGGAATTAATATTTTATTTTATTTTTTGATTTTTTACCAAAAGCTTACTAATTTTATTTACGAAATAATAAAACTATTTTTTCTTCTAAAGATTGGGTTAAAAGAGCCCAGTCCAATTCAGGCCGACACTTCACGTAGAGGACAATTTCCTTTTTGCTTTCTCCAAAATTACTAATCACACACCCCACTCATTTTTTTTTTTTTTAATTTAAAATCAACCCACATATCTCATCTCGAACTCTACCCAACTATTTTGTTATTTTTAAAATCTCAGATCTATTTAAAAATTTATAAACTTAGATTTGTCTATTAAAAATTCTTATTTTTAGATTTTAAAAAATTAAAATTGTAAAAGAAAAAAAAAAAACTAATCCAGAACATTTTGCACAATCTGTAAAAAAAAAAATTTTGATTCAGAATTTTTAAAATTTAGTATTGTGAAAATGATATTTTGGTTTACATTTTGAGAATTATAATCATTTACATTTGTGAGTTTTTTTTATAATTTTATTTTTTTAAAAAAAGTAATGATGTATAAATACTGAAAGAAGCCTGAATCAAGCCCATCGCTGCCTCCGGCACCGAAGCCGACGTAAAAAAAAAAGGCGGGTAATAGAGAATAAAGATCCCGATTTCCGGAGGGAATCGTCCTCCTCGTTCCTTCTTACTACGTTGCTGTCTTTCCCAATCCCATTCTGGATTCGGCTTTCTCAGAAAGCTCAGGTCTCAACCGTCTCTCTCTTCTCTGAAGCAACTGATCCTCTCTGATTTCAGCTTACGAAGATCCATAGCAGGACCTCTCCTTTTCCTCAGGCATGCTACCTCGTCCTCACTCTTTGTTATTGCTTACACATGATAGAGAGACATTGTGACATTGACATTGATGCTTTGCAGGGAGCTACAGGGTTCTGCTCTGAGATCTGATCTGATTTTCAGCGAAAGACAAAAAAAAAAAATTATATATCCTCTGATTTGATTCCAATTTATGCTCTGATTGCACTTGGCTCGTCTCTCAGCGGAATCCGAAGATGGGTATAGTGTTTACGAGATTGTTTTCTTCGCTTTTTGGCAATAAGGAAGCTCGAATTCTTGTTCTTGGCCTTGACAATGCCGGAAAAACCACAATTCTCTGTATGCATCGAAGCTCTGTGCTTACCCTGATCGAATTTTCTGTTTGAGTTTTTGGCGACTCATTTTTTTGGATGTTTTCCCCTATTTTTCCAGATCGGCTTCAGATGGGTGAAGTTGTCTCCACCATTCCAAGTTGGTATCCTATCTCATTTTAAATTTATCTGAATCTTTACGATCCACATTCTATTTACAAAATGGTTTACATCCATTGCTTGGTTGATAGAACGTTTGGAAGGGAGCAAATGATTTAGTTATGAATTTTCTCTTGATCTCTGTTTAACCAGCAAATGGTCCACGTTTAGCTGGTTGTGGATGTATGGTTATGTATTGTTCCTCATATTTCTTGTTCTAACATTTAGTAGGGGCAGTTTTAATGCTTTCAGCTACTTTATTTTCGTTTGTGCATACTGCTGACTTGGAAATGTTTCGAGCATACTAATGGGATTATGCCTTTGGAGATTTCCTTTTGTTTAAGACATGACTGATTTATTGATTAATTATTTGATGCAGCGATCGGGTTTAATGTTGAAACAGTGCAATATAACAACATTAAATTTCAAGTCTGGGATCTAGGTAGGAATTCAGTTACCCTGGTTCTGTGTACAATACTCGCATGACATGGCATATATGGTCATAACAGACATATTTGAAATCAATACAAGAGATGGTCACACATACTGTTTGGTAACATAATGCAATGAAAATTACCATGGACTTGACATCCTGAGTCCATTCAACCAGTGGAGAGAAGTTAGAACCTAGAATAGATCCCCTATGTTTCTTCAAGTTTTGACGACTGGTGTTTGGAAAAATGAGATTGATATTACTGAAGTTTCCTATTGTCTCTGCTTTATTTATGGACTATATTACAACTGTATGGCGTTACTCTACCTAATTCTACATACACGCAAGCACTCATGGAACCATATTTTGAACTAATAATGTAATTGAAAAATGGGAGAAAGAAAATCGGAGGAGTAAGGGACAATTTATGTGGAAACACATGTCCATATTAAATGTCAATTTTCACTCATTTCACTACCATTTCGTGCATTTTCAGCTCCTGCAGCGTGAACTCTAAATCTCTTCTCCTTTAAATACTGGAGATGACATAATGTTTCCATATTTTATGTTTTATCTATTAATATTTTGGAATGCTGATGTAGTCCAAGCAGGCAGGATAAAATAAATGTAGGAATCACAGTATAGCTTTTCTTATGAAGCACACAAGGACCCATATATGAGACTAAATCTAATCTAGTTTCAGTATAGAATAGCGTAAGTGTGGACCAAAACACAATGAGGAGAAATGGGGAGGTTATGTAATTTTGTCCTCTTTACCTATGGATGAGTGTCTATCGCTACTTTTAAATGTTAATGGAGTCCAAATGAGATCAAATATGTCGACAACCTAGAATAGCTATTTCAATGATTCATTTAGTTCGCTTTCTGTTTTACATTGATTCCTCCCTCTGAGACTTTCCTGCTTTCTGGTTTCTTTGCATCATATGAAGTAAGCATCTTCACTCAAATGCATACCTCTTTGGTCATATCTTATTGTTTCCGGTCATGGGAATTTATAATTGCATTAGACTTATTACGTGGGTCAAACCTGAGATGAACTATTTCAATTTCTTATTCTAAATGCGTACCTTTGTTTGAAACAGGTGGACAAACAAGTATCAGGTAAACCTCTTTGTTTCAGTCTTGCTCTGTTTTTACTGATTGATCTATCATTTTTATTCTTTATCTTATTTTATTTCCTCTGAGTTCTTAAGGAGATAAAAGTGGATAGACTTTGCGATCTCACTGCTCTCTTCTTTTTTTTTCCCACAATTGTCACATAATATGATACATCATATTATTTTTTATGCTTGAAGTAAAAGCATGGCTAGCTGATATGCTGTGACATGGCACTAGTTGATACGTACTTACTAAAGAATTAAGATTTTTTGGTAATCAATAATAGAAAATTTTATCTGTCATTAGCTTAATAAATGAGTTGCATGTGGTTAAACAGTAATGTCCTTATCTGATAGTATTGAATTTAGGCGTATGTTCATACAATTGCCTACATGGATCCAAGAATTGTAAAGCCATATTTAAATGCATAATGGAAACATGTGGTAAGTATAGACTCAATTGTGAAATATACATATTACAGAGGTTAGGGAGAAACTTTCATATCACCAGGCACTCTTATGTTGTTAGAAGAGACATAAGAGTGAAACTGCACATCAACTAGCAATAATCAATGAATTCAAACTAGATCCGAATGATTCAGTCAGTTGCAATTTGAATTTCTCTTCCATTAATTTATAAAAAGAAGTTTCTATTGGTTGTATGATGCTCGGAGCTCCTTATTTTGGTTTTTGATCCATAGGCCATATTGGAGGTGTTACTTTCCAAATACTCAAGCAATAATCTATGTTGTTGATTCAAGTGACACTGATAGGCTGGTCATAGCTAAGGAAGAGTTTCATGCAATTTTGGAGGTATGCTATTCCTGGTTAGTAATATACATATACAGTATTATTACTATTCGTTGTATAATAGTAAATCCTGTCACCTGAAATTCTTCCCATATGAGCAATTAGAATGAGAAACAAGAATCATGGGTATCAATTATTATTGGTAAACAACTTGTGCATATACTGCTGGGCTTGGAGGGGGTGGAAAAGTTGCCACTATTACCTATTGGCTGTTTGGTCTAAATAACAAGTCTGTATGCTTTCAAATCCTTGCTGTAGCTCTTAAGTTTCTCTTGCATCGATTACTAGCAACTACAACATTGCTAACTTGAAGTTGAAAGATTGACTATTAAAGAATAGTGATACATGAGTAATCCTGCATTGGTGATGACAATTGATTTGTGGAGGATTCCTTCAAAAAGTATTTCGAATTTGTCCAACTATGAGATTTCCTACCAGTAAATATCTTCCCCGATGGTCAATCCAATCTTCTAAGTAAAAGATTTTTGAAATTCATATATTTTTGTACAAGTGGATCTTACTTACCTGGGTGTGCTCTATATGTCAAAGAGATAACAGATTCAAGTTTTTTTTTTTTTAATTCTGTTCTTTCATTGTTTTCAACATTAATGTTTATTCCTCAAATATATTTGTTCTCTTCTTTCTGGCAGATAAGTGCAGTAAATTATGGTTTCTTGACTGTCTTTGCCCTTTGTTTACATGACTGGTTTTGTTGCTAATGATTCCATTTTTGAGGCTTATAAAAGTATTTGATTCTTTTTATACCTGATTTTTCTTTTCTTTTTTTTAACCTTTGGTCAGGAGGAAGAATTAAAAGGCGCAGTTGTCCTCATTTTTGCTAATAAACAGGTCAGAATTCAATTTTTTTTTTTTTTTTCTGGGATTTTCATATTCAAGGAAAGAGAGCATTTATATTCGGAAGCTGATAGTATCGGTAGAAGTCTTTGCTAAATGACATGATTCAAGAGACATCCTATACATACTTCGCATTGAATTATATATATTCACATAAAAAGTGATATGTAAGTGCAAAATATACTTTAAAATTTCAATTTCCTAATTGTCTTTTCCAATTTTTTTTTCTGTCTGTTCGATACAGGATCTTCCTGGTGCCCTTGATGATGCTTCAGTGACTGAGGCTCTAGAGTTGCACAAGATTAAAAACCGTCAATGGGCTATTTTTAAAACTTCTGCCATAAAAGGTGAAGGACTTTTTGAGGGCTTGGACTGGTAAGTCAAATAGAAAGAAAGTAACAATATTGATGAAATATAGCATTACAGTGCTTTCGTTTCTTTCTTTTCTGCAATTTTAATGCATGAACTTGGTAATGTAGGTTGAGTAATACCCTAAAATCTGGAGGTGGCTAAATGGCTCAGCTTCAAAGGATTAGACGCTTAGATCGACTGTTGAATGTAGAAGAAAAGTTTACTTGAATATTTGGTGTGACTTTCAATGGAATGATGCATCTTTGTCAGGAATCATGTCCTTGACAAAAATGATTTTTATTCGTTGCCCATACAGTGTATTTATTTCCTATAATCATTGTTGTTAAAGAAATGGACGGTGATCCTCGGCTGTCGGGCACTTCGGTGCTGCTTTATTTTTTTGGGCTGGCCCTTTTTGTAGTTTTTAAGTCTGTATCTGCAGTTCTTAATTTCTGAACAACCAATGGCGATCCTGTCTTGCCCTTTTATCACGTTCTTCATTACAAACTAGGACGATTCATAAATAAATTGAGTGATTGTCATTTTTATTTTGCTGAATTAGTCCGGTGGTGGATATATTTATCAAGTATGTGCTTCATGATTTTTTCCCCTTTGGTACATAAGAGGGATTTCATTTTTTAATCTCTTATAAATTATTTAATTGAATCTAGGTTTTTTTGGTTACAAATAACAACAATAAAAGCTTCAACTCTGAAACCTGGCCCCTCATTAGCAAGTAGGGGTGGGCACGGACCGGGAATTGGGCCGTCTCGGTCCCGGTCTTGTCCCGAAAAAAAAAAAAATTTTGTCCCAAAAAAAAAAAAATTTTGTCCCGTCCCGTCCCGTCTTGATTTTGTATAGGTTTGTCCCGGCCCCGTCCCGATCCATTTGTCCCAGCTCGTCCCGGTTAAAATATATATTAAAAAAAAATTAGTGTATAAAGTAAAATTAGGGGTGTAGACAGCGTGTTGAAAAAGAAGGGAGTGTGGTGTGAACAGTAAAAAAGGGGGTGTGAACAGTAACAACCGGGACAAATTTATGTATTTACCGGGACAATTTCTGGACGGGACCGGGATGAAATTTTGCTTGTTCCGGTCCCGTCTCAAAAATTTATCGGGACATAAAATTGCATCCCGGTTCCGACCCGAATCCCGATTTTGTCCCATCTCGATTGTCCCGAACCCCTTCTGGCCGGGCCGGGACACCGGACCGGGCCGGCCTGTGCCCACCCCTATTAGCAAGTACTACTTTACTTTGTTCGCCATAATTTAAGGTAAATACATTTGCTTGCGCGAATGTGCACGAGTATCATAGCCACCGTTGTTTGGTGAGTTATCAAAAAGGAATTTCTTTTTAAAAATGTATCTTTTTGTTATTAAAATAATGGAAAAATGTATTCTTTGGTTTTAGAACTAAGAACAAAGATATTTACATGCAACATGTATCTTTTTATCAATTGCATATTCTACACTAAGAGATAATTAAAATATTTCTTTATGGATTGTTACTATTATGTCTAAATAAGAATTAGACTTGTAAATAAAATAATTAGAAATTTTGACTACTTTTTAAAATAGCTTAGGAACTTTATTAAAAATAAGCTGTCTGACTCACTCGAATGTCTTTTCCTTTGAAGATTTAAAACTTGAGAAATATATATATATATATATATATATATATATATATATATATTTTTTTTTTTTTCAATAAAAGATTTTCTTAGCTCTTCTATATATTTATATTTAATTGATGGTAAAGCAGAAGCTTCCGTTTTACTGAAAGTGAGTGGGTGGGTGTGATATGATTTATCGATTTATTTTTTTTAAGCCCCATCTCATCTCCATCCCCTTCTGTTAGAATGAGGGTAATGCTTGTATGGCCAATTTGTGAAGTCTGAACGCTAATTAAAAACAAAAAGGAAAAGAAAGAGTGAAAAGTTTGCTGGTTATTATATTATAATGATAATATAATCCACGTGAAGAACAATAAATGAATGTTGGTGGTGCGCCGTCGTCGACCTCCAAATCTCAAATATTTTAGACAATTAAAAATGTTGCATGTGCTCAAAGATATACATTGCATTTATATTTCGTGAATCTTTAGGATATGGTTATTTATTTTAATTAATTGGTTTATCTTAATCTGTTGTTTGAGGTCCACTTGTCATACTAAATTGAGGTCAAGGTGTATGTATCCCTAATTACATCAAAATAGCAGTTGGAAAGTAACGCTCTATTACTTTTCTACTCGCTGAGGTATACAGTTAGGATTTAATAAAGTATTTGTTTATTTTGAATTGTACAATTATATATATGAGAATAATAGTGTTAATATGGACCGAATCTATCACATGGGCTTCACGTGATATAAAAGTCAAACTCAAAAGAGTGAAAGTCCAAATACTCACACTTCTATAAAATTGGTAAAAAGATTTTCAAGATCAAAGTATTATAAAGAGAAAACCTTATTAATGAGAAATGTAAGTGATTTTTTTAAAAATCCTAACTATATATTTTTTTTTCAGTTTTACTCAAATTTCGTATTTATTTAGATGTCGAATATCATTGGATCAGCCAAGACCCCGGTGTTTTTACTGTCTTAAGCAACCAACAAGTGTAATGATGTGAAAGTATATAACATAACACACTGATCTTATATATTTCTACATATTTAAATCGTAACAACGCATGCTTTTTTCGTGCTTTTAAACACATCTGTTTGATATGTATACCATGTAACATATCCGTATATATTTAATCATGACGATCATCTTTCTAGTTCCGGGCCGTGTTGAAGTTAGTAAATTCATCACACGTAATCTCAGATAAACGAAAAATAAATGCCAATAAATAGTATTTTGTTATACGCTGACTGTAGTAATTTACTATAATTTTTTAAAATAGATACATGGAATCTACAAAATACACCATTTAAATTATCTTGATAATTAGTTATGTATTACTCATTATATTAAATAATTAACCTAATTTTAACCGAAACTTATGTCTATTTTTATAAAGATATTTTTTATTAATTTTAAACTAATATACTTGTGTGTGTGTATATATATATATATAATATGGTATATATGTTAGTGAGCTCTTAATTAAACAAATGTTTTTTTTATTATTATTAATTTAAAAAATTTAATATTTTAAATTACATAAAATAATTTTTTATATTTTAAATTAAAAATAAAAATAAATTTTATTAAGATATTTTTTTTATTTATATTAAAAATTATTTTTATTTTAAGCTTAATTTATTTTATTAAATTTAAAAGGTTATTTTTTAAAAAAAAATTCTCTTTAATTAACGCGCGAGTCAGCATCTTCTTAGACTTGAAAATATTTTATCAAGAACATACCCTTGGATGCCACGACTGCGCATTTGACGTCATCCTTCATGCTGCGCTGCTCTTAAGAGGCTCTATCCTGGTTGGCCATTGAAGTGTCTAATCATAAGGTTAAAAATTGTCCACGATAACTACAATATTACTTTCTCCGTTTCTTTTCAACTATGAAAATTGTTATTTTCGTTTAGTCGTAGTTTGAGATTATATTAATTAATTTTTTTGTTGTTCAATTATATACTTTGTAAGGTAAGAAAAATGATGCACGAAAGTGTCATGAAAATCATTAAAGTAGTCTCTCACTGTAGCAGTCAAATGCTTACGTGGACTCTAGACTGAGAAAATTATTTAGCACGAGATTCTTATTGGGATTCCGAACTTTCGACCAAAGTATCTAACACATAAAGGATACGGCACAGCTGTCCAGTGCATGTAACCGTCATCATGCCATGTGTATCTCGTTTTTTTATTGCAATATTCAATGGTGGTGTCGTGATTTTTTCTATTTACATATTCTTTTGGTTAAATTGATTATTAATCCAAATTAAAATTTTTATATATTTTTTTAATTAAAACAGTAAAAAATTACAAGTTAATTTTATCATAATTATGCAACTTTCTAAAGTTAAAATTTTGGTTAAAACTCAATTCTTCTCTCTTATATCAAAAGAGACCTGATTTTATATTTATTTATCAATGTGAGTTAAAATCTCTTTGTCATGAGTAAGTTTGTCTTGTGAAACTTACAAAATGTGCCAATACTTAATCCAAAGTAGTGAAAATAAAAACAAAACAAAAAAATGAAATTCAAACTAAAATCCAAAAGGTACACATAATAATCCAAACAAACCTAGTACAACGTGAAAATGATGATTAACACAACGTGTTTCATCATGCTGTCCCAAAATTTTTGTGGTTGTATAATTGATAGAGCAAACAAAGTTGGTATTCGAAATTCAAGAACAGTTGTCGAATCGAAGATAAGAAATGAAAGGTTGTGGGCAGTTCTTACCAGACGGTGATGGTAATGCCAAAGTGATGGGAGCCATTGAACATTGAGTGCACAAAGCGAAGGCATATCATTTTTCCATATATATTCAAACCGAGAACCATTTCATGAGAGCAAGAATACCGAGAATCATTCTTATAGCCAATAGAATCAATCATACATATACTTATTAATTGTAAAGGCCTAAGCTGTGGACCAAAACCGCCAACATATACTGTAGAAGTATTATTGGTGATTTATTCTTTTGATTTTGATATAACTCTAACCATATATATATATGGTACCAAATAAAAGTTGTCGTCTCTATTTTAATTAAAACACAATTTGTTATATCTCTATTTTAAAAAAAAAAAAAACACAAAGGGACCAAATAACCTATGTGTATTTTATCTTATACTTGAGGTATATGATCGATACCTCTTATTTAGGGAGTAAAAGCTTTTTAATCAAATTTTTAATATTGTAAAAGCTTTTTAATTTTTTTCTTTGCGAGATGTTAATCAAATACATAATATACATACAAGAGAATTTCATTGTGATATTGCACTAGGTGATTATGATAGTATTTAAGCTATTATGGATATATTCCTGGTTGAGTTTATATATAGAGAGAGAAGTGAAATAATATAAACAACAATAATTATGTATAAATAAATACTATATTTGCTCCTTTCTTTTGTTTTCTTTACGCACCTTTATGGAAAATCTTTTTTTTTTAATGTAATAAGCTATTTACACAAACGTAATCTAAACATGATTTTATTTGAATATAAGCACTTCAAATAGTTAAAAAAACACTAATAAACATAAGTCACGCAATTCAACACTTTATTTAGAGTCCAACTCTTAAAAGAAATAGAAAGGGTAATAAACAAAAACAAAAGACTTGTTCGCATCACTAAGTTCTCCAACCATCTATCTCTAAACTATTAAATTAAGCATATTTAAAATTTATATTCTGGTCAAATTTAAATTTGATTATATATGTATTTATCGAATAATTTGTAATCGGCTTATACTTTGGGTTTAATTAATCGGTTTATATTGGAATAACAAAACCTTGTTTTGTCTTTTTACACCCTGGTGGGCCCTTTCAGGGAGATTTTGTCCCGTGCAGATATATGTTAATTTATTATTCGTCCTTGACACGCTTTCCCAATATAAAGTTGGCCACAAGCTCGCTGCTACGTATCCCATTCCCCGCTCAACAGCGTCATACCTCAGTTCACCTATCAAACTACATTAGAGTCAGCAGCAGCTTCTTTCCTTACCAAATCAAAAAATGGCTTCCTCTGTTCTTAGAACTACTTTTCTTCCAGGCCTCTTCCCGGCCTCCAAACTCTCTTCAACCAACCCTCAAAGGGTACGAGTATTATCATTCTGGGTTACAAAAACTGAATATATTTATATATATGAATTTACAGACTAGTTAATAGCTAGATTGAATTGTATATATATAACATTTGGTTGCATTTGAATATTTCAGAGGAATAGAGCTATAGCAGCTCAAGCAAAGAATGGTGGTGAGGAGGAAAGCACTCTTCTGAAGACAAGCTACGAAGGAAACCAAAATGGAAGATGTTGGCCAAGATCTATGAATTTCTCAGGAGAAAAGCCTCTGACTCCAATTTTGGACACCATAAACTACCCAATTCATATGAAGAATCTATCCGTCCAGGTAATCAAACATGTCATCCTTTCATTGCATGCTTCTGTACGTTCCTTTCTCTTTTTTTCATTTTTTGTCATTAAACAGGTTTATTTTAACATTTTTATATATAAAATCAGGAACTTGAGGCACTAGCTGATGAACTCCGAGAAGAGATTGTGTATACAGTGTCAAAAACAGGTGGGCATCTCAGCTCCAGCCTCGGTGTTGCCGAGTTGACTGTAGTACTTCACCACGTTTTCAACACTCCAGAAGACAAGATCATTTGGGACGTGGGTCATCAGGTAATAATAATAATAATAATAATAATCAATCATATTTCATTCACTAATAAAACAAAAATAAGAAACACGTGCACAAATTGCATATCATGCATATATATTATATTATATATAGCTAACATAATTTGAGGGATTAATTTGCAGACTTATGCGCACAAGATTTTAACTGGAAGAAGATCGAGAATGCACACTATTCGACAGACCGATGGGCTTGCAGGATTCCCCAAGAGAGATGAGAGTGCCTATGATGCCTTTGGAGTTGGTCATAGTTCTACCAGCATTTCAGCTGCTTTAGGTACAATAATTATACACCATACTCCTTCTTACTCCTATGCCACATGTTCTTCAATACAGGTCAATGATTATTCCGAACCTAGGTGTGTTACGCTTTAGTTGAATACGATAATAGGAAACGACAACCATGTGGTTGTTTAGGGCCCCATTTGTGTTTCATGGGCAAGTTTTCATGAGAGTCAATTGTGTGGATTTCAGGGATGGCAGTTGCAAGAGATATAATAGGAAAGGACAATCACGTGGTTTCAGTGATAGGCGATGGGGCCATGACGGCAGGACAAGCATACGAAGCAATGAACAATGCAGGCTTTCTTGACACCAACCTTATTATTATCTTAAACGACAATGAACAAGTTTCTCTTCCCACAGCCACCGTTGATGGCCCAACTCCTCCTGTTGGAGCTCTAAGCAGAGCCCTCACAAGGCTTCAAAGTAGTAAAAAGTTCCGTCTGCTACGCGAGGCCGCAAAGGTTGTTATTAATTAATGTTACCAATTATAATGATCATTAATTCGTCTAGCTCTTTTATTATAACCGACTTTAAACATAAACTACGAAATTAATGTTTGAGAATCACATAAACAGGGCATCGCCGAGAACGTTGGGGGCCAAGCACATAAATTTGCTGCAAAATTGGATACCTATGTGAAAGGAATGACGGGTGGTTCTGGCGCTTGTTTGTTTGAAGAGCTTGGACTATACTATATTGGTCCAGTAGATGGCCACAACGTAGAAGACCTTGTACACGTTCTGAAAAATGTCAAGGCCATGCCTGCACCTGGGCCTGTTCTCATTCACGTAATTACTGAGAAAGGAAAAGGCTATCGTCCCGCCGAGGCTGCCTCTGACAAGATGCATGGTAAAAGGGCTTCTACAACTCTAAAATTTAGCTTAATTTTGTACCATTAATTTGATTATCTTTTCAACAATTGGCTAAACTAGTTGTGTTGTGTCTTTTAGGTGTTGTGAAATTTGACCCCAAGTCAGGGAAGCAATTCAAGTCAAAGACAAGCACGAGTTCTTACACCCAATACTTTGCAGAGTCTTTAATAGCAGAGGCAGAGGTTGATGACAGAATTATTGGCATCCACGCTGCAATGGGAGGTGGGACCGGCCTTAACTTATTCCAAAAGCGATTCCCAGAGAGATGCTTTGATGTTGGGATAGCAGAACAGCATGCTGTTACTTTTGCAGCTGGACTAGCCGCTGAAGGCCTCAAACCCTTCTGTGCAATTTACTCTTCTTTTCTGCAAAGAGGTTTTGATCAGGTCCGAAAAGTTACTACATATAAAAACTCAAAATTAGCTTTGTTGTTCATAGAATGCCCATTTTTTATAACTTTGGTTTGAGGTGGTGATTGTGCTGTGCAGGTAGCACACGATGTAGATCTTCAGAGGCTTCCGGTGAGGTTTGCAGTAGATAGAGCTGGGTTTGTGGGTGCAGATGGACCAACCCATTGCGGTGCCTTTGACACAACATTTATGGCATGTTTGCCAAACATGGTAGTAATGGCTCCTTCAGACGAAACCGAGCTTATGCATATGGTGGCCACAGCAGCAGCCATAGATGACAGGCCTAGTTGCTTTAGGTATCCAAGAGGAAATGGCATAGGCACCCTTCTTCCACCAAACAACAAAGGCACCCCATTAGAGGTACTTAACTAATACCAATTCCTCCTCTTTAAAATGAGTATTGAAGATAGTTTTTGCTAACAATAGAGGCTTTAAATTATTCAGGTTGGTAAAGGAAGGGTATTGAAGGAAGGAAGCAGGGCGGCTCTAGTTGGCTATGGAACCGTGGTACAAAGGTGTATGGAAGCAGCAAAGCGTCTTGAAACTATGGGCATCTCAACAACTGTGGCTGATGCAAGATTTTGTAAGCCTCTAGATGCAGAATTGATGAAGCAACTAGCTAGAGAGCATGAAATTCTCATCACTGTTGAAGAGGGATCCATTGGGGGATTTGGTTCTCATGTTTCCCAGTTTCTAGGCTTAAGTGGATTGCTTGATGGAAATCTTAAGGTGTATATGGTTACCCAACAAATTATAAGATCATAAGCAATTAATTTACTTGATTATCCATTAATTCACTGTATTAACCAAAGCTATGGTTCTTTTTGATTTGTGCAGTTTAGGGCCATGACACTTCCAGACAGATACGTTGAGCATGGATCTCAGCAAGATCAAACTGAAGTAGCAGGGCTAAGCTCCGAGCATATTGCGGCTACTGCTTTGTCATTGACCAGTGAACAATGGGATACTCGTCTGCTTCTTAGCCTATGAACATGGTCTTGACACAAGCAAGCTTCAACACTGATCCATTGGAGCACCCATTCATTTTCTAAACTACTGCTATGAACTATAGAATATATATACCAATTATGGTGTACTTGTAAATAGGAATTTGAGTGTACCAAATTATAGGCTATACCATAAACTAGCAGATCGGTGGGATATCAAGGGAAGATGTGCAAACTTTGCTGCATATGCTTGTATTAGTAAATAAAAAATTTCATTGTTCTGGACATTGATGATAGTTAATTAATCCTCTTTGGTAAAAAATAACATAAATATAGCAGCATTTGAATTGAATACTCTCCCTTCACGACTCCAAATACTCTATCACGTATCTCCATGCAATACATAGGCCGGGCTGCTTGACGTGGGCCTATTAACCCAAAAAGAAAACGCCCAAGAGGTTAAGATAGGGGATTTATTCTTTGTCATCCCCATTTTTCTTTTCACAACCCTACTCACATTACAATGAAACACACACAGGTTAGGCGTGTGATGGTTGTCATCAAAATATGCACTTATAATTTGCCAACTTACGAACTAAGTAACAAAGTGCTAAATTCTCCAATTTATAAATAGCCTTGCTAAGCCACCCAACACCACCCCCCCCCCCCCTTCCCCACAAAAAAAAAAAAAAAAAGTGTCTAAGATGCTTGTCCACAAAAGCTAACTAACTTCCTTCCACATTGTAAAACCTGGTCAAATCACCATGCGCTTGGAATCTTTGAATCTAGCAAAGGTATAAGTCGTTAACAACCGGTGATGGTGGTTATGGATTTTTAATGTTTCCTGCATGTATGCAAAAAAAAAAAAATTACTAGTATATTAAAAAGACAATAAGCAAATAAATAAAGGAAGAGTAATAGTACTTGCAAAATACTTTTTATATAGTTGGACATATCAGTATATATTTCATATTTGTCTCTTAATATTAAAAAAAATAAAAAAAAAAAACACCAACGTGTATATTATACACATAGAGAATTATAATGTATAAAAATAGCATTATTCTTAAAAATGAAAAGAAAAGATGGGGAAGAATGTCATAAAAAAAAAAAAAAGAAGGAAGAAAACACATTTCAAATCCTCTTTAATCGAAAGTTGAGTAGGATGAATGAATTAGAAGGGTCGCTCTCTTAGGTTAGGTAGTATTTAAGGTCAACTAATCGAAACGTTAATCATACGCAGTCATTGGTCACAAATGCCGAAAGTTTTGCCTTACACAATAGGGCAGGGAAAGGCACAGCTTCCTTATTGATTGGATTACCTATTTGAATTCTCACGTGAAGACGAACATAGCCTTTTGGGGTGTCAAGTTTCAACGGCCATCAACCCGTCCTCCCATTTATCACTATTATCTTAATTAATTAAAGTCGTTTGAATTTTTTAAATGAAAATTTCATGCCCAAGCAATATGAGATACTGTTCCATACGCTAATACATTAATTCGTCCTTCCAACCCCACCAATAGGCAAAACCCAACAAAAAAAACCGCGTCATAGCCACCACTGTCTTTTTCCTTTTCACCGGCCAAGAAAGTGACCTAAAGTTAAAATGCCACTATTGCTTGTCTAATCTTTTAATTAAGGTAATAAATTAACGAGGTTTTTATTTTAATTTAATTAAATGTATTAAAATTAATTTATAAAAAAATATAATTATATTAAAATTTAATAAAATGTGACTTTAAAAATATTATCTAACTTAAATTAAGTTAATTAACAATGCAATACTAAATATAATGTACTAAAAAAAAACCATATATATAATTTAGAAGAATGTTAATCGTGAAAGGAGGCTCGGAACCGACTTTGTAATAAATGAATTATCTCTTTTGTGCGTCAATTATAATTAATTCGCAATGTGCAGGTGATAAGGTCATCATTCATGAATACAATATAATATTGTAAAGGGAAATAATAAATGTCATTCTTCCCACCCCGAAATGTTTGCTTTTAATGGCGACTTAGCCATAAAATATTAAATCATACTTCTGCACTTAATAGTCCAACAGAAGGTGATTTTTTTAAAAAAATAAAAATAAAAAATGGAGAAATGTATCTTCCGTTGTGAGTTGATTATTGTTTGGCCCAATGGGGAAACTTTCTGCCGTAAAAGCTGCAGAAGAGAAGACAAGATCAATTTTTGGGGCATGAATTGCCGTAGCTGGCCAACCCTATCATCTTGATCCGGTGTCTGACGCATCCTCAGAACAAACTAATCTACCGAATTTTCAGTTGCCCCATAATTCAACTTAGGAACTTCTATTTTGGGAAACATCTGAACTCATCTCAACAACATTTTAACTAAACCAAAAAAGAATAACAAATATTCAATTATTGAAGTGTCCATTTTAAAATTTTACACACCGAAACATTATTCTATTCAAATTGGGTTGCTACTTCATCCCATTATCATACTTTTTCAGTTTATACAAAAAGAAAAACCTTACACAAATCCCTAGCCAATGACGTATACGGCACTGAAAAAAGTAGTGGTTGAGTTATAATTGTTGTGTCCATTTGTTGCTGACGTACGTCTACACTGTTACAATATTCATATAATTGTTGTAGGGATACCATCGGGGGAAGGTAACGCCGTACTCTCCTATTAATTATGTTATATTATCGTCAAATGAGAGAAAAATAAAAGATGATGTTTGTTTTTTCCATTATATGATATGATATATACTAGTTGCAGATTTTTCCTTTTGTCAAAAAGGTAAGAATTGAATTGCAATAACCGAAAAGAATAGGTATCTCCTAAAAACCCATAACTAATTATAGATCTTATGACAATATAACACAAAAGGAAAGGATCTGAGTATTAAATAAATATCCATAAGGGTTTAAAATTTCTCCTTTTTTCTTCTTTCCGTAATTATACTGCCACAAAAGTAAGTTCCAAGCGAGTTTCCAAGTCCATTATTAGAAGATTGCATTTATGGTTGATGTCAATCCCTGTTGCCCATAAAAAAGGTGTAGCAGCTCATACAAATTATTAGTTATTCAATTTCTTTAATAAATCAGTCATTTCCGAGAAAATAAAATAAAATGACAAACCAAGGAATTATTTGTTCCCAAAAAAGCATCGAAACGACAATCTATTAATGTAACAGTGTTCAATTTCGACCCAACCCATGTGGGTTACCAATAAGCCAACTTGAACTTGTCGCGATAATTTCATGAAATGCCCCCTCACTGCATCGAATCCCTAATTCCTCTCTGCCTCTATTGAAGGCCGGCGGGCCCCACGTTGGCACAGACACGATGACAACTACTACTCCCCAATATACAATATCTTTATATGATGTTTTTGGTCTTAACGCTCCAATTTGTGGACTATAACTACCCACGTGTCTCGAGGTCATTCGTCATCGCCTAGATTTCCTCTATATGACTAGTCACTAAGACTATAGATAATAGAAAAACCACCGAAGCAACCAAATCAAATCGCCTCAATTCTTGCAATCGCAAACTCTCCCCACTCTTGCACAGCGCTTTTAGCCTAGTTCTAGCTCTAGCAATATCACGGCAAGTAGTAAGGTCACAGTTAGCCGTGACAGCGGCCGCCAAAGATAACTTCGGCTTCGGCTACGTTCTGAGTTTTCACCTGGGATGGGAATTGAGCGAGGAGGCCTCAAGGGCTTTAGGAGCGGGTGGAGCATGCCGGCGAAGCCGTGTGACTCCTGCAAATCGGCGGCGGCGGCGGTCTTCTGCCGCGCGGATTCGGCGTTCCTATGCATGGGGTGCGATAACAAAATCCACTGCGCCAATAAGCTGGCTTCCCGCCACGAGCGTGTGTGGATGTGCGAGGTGTGCGAACAAGCCCCCGCCTCCGTCACGTGCAAAGCTGACGCGGCCGCTCTGTGCGTCACGTGCGATTCCGATATCCACTCGGCCAATCCTCTAGCACGTCGCCACGAGCGTGTTCCGGTGGAGCCATTCTTCGACTCGGCAGAGTCGATGGTGAAATCCTCGGCCTCGGCAGCCTTTAACTTCCTTGTTCCAACCGATGATGGAATTGGGTCTGATGGGTTCAACCAGGAAGATTCGGAAGCAGCGTCGTGGCTTATTCCCAACCTGAATTTCAATTCGAAGTTGGTAGACGGTCCGGATCATATCAAGTCCGGAGAAATATTTTTCTCCGAAATGGATCCATTTCTGGAATTTGATTACTCAAATTCATTTCAGAATAACAACAGCGCCGTTAACGATAGCGTAGTGCCAGTCCAGAGCAAACCCACTCCGTTGCCCGTTGCGAATCACTCCGAGACTTGCTTCGACATCGATTTTTGCAGATCCAAGCTATCTTCTTTTAGTTACCCAACTCATTCAATTAGCCAAAGCGTAAGTCACTGGAAAAAGATAAAATGAAATTTAAATTATGCCAATCAATGGTAGTACCTTACCGTTATATATGTGCTGATTGGGAGGATGATTAATTTTGTTATAGGTTTCGTCTTCTTCGCTCGACGTTGGAGTGGTTCCGGAGGGAAACTCGGTTTCGGAGATTTCATACTCTTTGGGCAGAAACAGTTCGGATTCAAGCGGAATGGGAAATATTAACCAAGCGAATCAATTATGCGGTATGGACCGGGAAGCGAGGGTGTTGAGATACAGAGAGAAGAGGAAGAACAGAAAATTTGAGAAAACCATTCGCTACGCTTCCAGAAAGGCATATGCCGAAACCCGCCCAAGAATTAAGGGCCGGTTCGCCAAACGGACCGAAATCGATTCGGACGTGGACCGCCTCTATGGCTCTGCGGCCGTGGCTCCTTCATCCCTGATGCTGGACGCTCAATATGGCGTCGTACCTTCGTTTTAATAAATCGATCGCAATTCGTAACTCAACTTGTGGCTAGTACCTGCAAAATCCGGTGTTGGACGATGGTTGCTAATTATTTGAAGCCTAGCCTAACGTGGTGTTTACTACTACTACTGCTGCTGCTGCTTCTTAGATTCGCGGAGCTGTGGGCGTTGAGGCGAAGGACAAGGGACTTTCCTCCAGCTCGGAAAAAGCCCACTGGCTTTTTTTACTGGGCTTTTGTACTGTAAACGCTTTTGTCTGTCTTCTCCTGTTTCAGTAAAATGTCGCACTCTCTCTCTCTTTTTAACTTTTCTTGATCGCAGATCTCTTGCTGCATTCCTATTGGTGCTCAAAGATTTATTTTTTAAAATCTAAACGGTCAAAAATTGCGGCAATAATATAAATTTTGAATTCATTAAATAATAATAACAATAAGATGAAGGAGAGGAATTATTTGCTCAAAGTAGAAAGGAAGAAGGAAAAAACATGTCTTTTTGGTGCGGGAGTTATCACGTTTGTGACAGCTTGGAGTTGAAAGAAAAGCAACGAAACATCACGTTTTTGACTAATGTCCACGTCTCCGTCTCAATTGACGAGTCCCGTGATCGGATCATGATTATACAAGAAAAGAAAAGTCTAGGTTATTACCAGTTTTCAAGTCAAAAGGATATTATTATCTCTCTATGTTGTGAGAAAAACGTTCATCAAACATTTTATGTACGTGTATTTATATTTTAAGATTTTCTTAAATTGATCGAACCCCTTTGTACTCCTAAATAATGGAGCTGTTTCATTTTTTTCATAGTTATAACAAAATATTAATCTTTTTAAAACGTGATAATGAATAAGATAAGTGAGTACACTTTTATTTATGCATAAGAATCAAATTCTTATTAATATGTTTAATAATTAATTATTTATTAACTATATTAATTTTTGTTAATTCTTTTTGTATTTTTGATTGATAAAAATGCAATAAAACAAAAAAATAAAGAATATGAAGTTAGACAATAAATCTTATCCTTGAATTATGGCTACTAAGAAATATTGCTATTGCAACAAATTATTTGACTTTCACTGCTAGATCATGTTAATTATATTTATTTTTGAGTAAATCTCCAATACGTGAAATAAAAGTTTTAATATTTATTAAAATTTTGATATTACATTAATTATTTATAAAATTAAATTTACATTAAACAAATACCAACAAATTAATATTTTAATAAAAATTTATTTGATGTAAATTTCATCTCAAATACTCAAGTGATATAAAATATGTAATAAATCTTAATTTATAACGCTCTCGTCTAACAAGTATGAAATCATGGGTTTACTCTATATTTTTCATTTATATATAGGCAAGTATATATCTAATTATTTTTGTAGTAGGAAGCAGGTATCTAATTATTGGTTAGATCACTTAATTAGAGTTAAGAGTGTGAAGTAAGTATTTATACTCGAGCTTGAAAGAAAAATTAAGAAAACAAAAATTGGTAGCAACAAGTATTACGAATTATATCTACAATTTTGTCTCTTAATTTTTATTTACAATTTTAATTTTATTCAGGTATATTAATAAATGAATGATAGGATTTTGCATGAAATATTGTGCAATGCGAAAAAGAGAGTCTGGATTTACACCAAGATTTGGATCCCTAGGATGGATGAGGTTTGCATAGAATCAAATACAGTGACTGTCATTGGTTTCCAGAAAAACAAGAGGCCGAAATCCTTCGACGGGATCCTATCAATATCATGATTTTCTCAAACACGACTCTTCAATTGGAAAGCAACTTTAATTTATTTTAATTTAAATGCATCAATTGCCTTCAAACTGAGACACCCATACTTCACTTCCTCCTCATCTAGTTAGTAACTCTTGTCACTGTCGTTGCTTTTGTTTTATTTTATTTAGGTATATCTCTTTGTCTGCTCATATTAAATTATAAAGGATGCACACATAAATCTAATAAATATAAATATTTTATTAATTATAACCAATTGATTAATATCAATGAATATAGCACATTTTCATTCATTATTGGAACCCCCCCGGTCAAATTTAATTATTTTAAAAATTAAATTAGGCCTTCTTTTTTTTTTTTGTGTGCGTATTTTCTTTGGAGCGGTGCTACATCTGCTTTTGTTGATTTCTTCCTCAATCTGAGTCTGTCTGCCCTTGTTCCTTTTTCATAGTAAAAAAAAACATTTAAAATGAATTTGTATTGTTTGGCGTTGACTGAAATATGAGAGAAAGTAGAAATATAAGATCGAGCTAGGTATTGGTGCTTGGGGAAAGAAGTCTCCCATGATCTCCGACCTTGTATGTTGGGTGAATTTTCTTTTTCAGGTGGTTTGAAGGTGGAGCTAGCTGAATTAGGATATTTTTTAGTGCTTCTACTGTAATATGAATCAACTATTTATTACTGGTAATTCGCTATTCTCCTCAAAGCAATTATTTAACTCACACCAACATTCTTCCATGCCTTTTGGACAAGTCACAATTCTATGAATAACTAATTTCTTTTTAATTGCTTAAATCAAACCTAAGCGCATGCTTACTCTTTTTTCACATTTTATTCCCATTCCCATTCCCATTCCTGCCTTCTTTATTTTCTCTTTTTTCTTATCTGTATAAAATTTTCAAATGATAGGTGTTCTATTTTTTATCTGTTTTTGCATTTGATGTTTTAATGCACTGTAGAGACATAAATTATTAACTAACCAAACCAATCCTCAACTTCGATTAACCTGTTTTCAACTCTCTCTTTTTTTTTTTTAAATTTTGGGCTGCATAATTATTCAATGTTTGGACGTGAAATTACTGTCTTAGTTTTTTGTAATGGGTCGTGATGATCGACCGAATGGATAAACTCAATGAGCGCTATTTAATTTTAATGTTGTATTAATTATTATATTATGGGTAGGCTTTGGAGATGAAAGGGATATATACATATATATATAAGCACTTAAGGTGAAAAGGTCTCCGTCTGCAGGAGCAGGTGCTGTCACCATCATGTGGGCTCCATGAAGAGTGGGCCCAGTACCATCCTCTTCACGTGAGTCATCCGCCCAAGCCATCTGCTGTGGGCTCCGCTGTCGCGCGCCGTCCCAAAGTGGTCCATTGCAGAGATTGAGATCACCGTCATATCCATGCTACTACCAAACTAGAGCCCACAAACTTAAGCTACGATACGAATAGTCAACAGTCAACACGCCTCAGTTACCCGACCTCACCGCAACCTATAACCCATCCGCTTTCCGGGTTTCCGGGGATTTTGCTGTGTATTGTGTTCAGAGCCGTTAAATGGGCCTGGCCTGTCAGATTAATCCCCCGCCATATATGGAACTGGCCCAGTTTATATTTAGTTTTGTA
The DNA here is from genome assembly GCA_022379115.2 of Bauhinia variegata. Lineage (NCBI taxonomy): Eukaryota > Viridiplantae > Streptophyta > Magnoliopsida > Fabales > Fabaceae > Bauhinia > Bauhinia variegata. The sequence continues at coordinate 4,617,377 of CM039430.1, read as the reverse complement.
CTGAGTTAATAAATCATCCCATTTAATTGGAGATGAGCAGGGGGGGTTGATGTTAAGAGCTTGAAGAGCTAATGGCTTTTTTTTTTTAAATAAATAAATGATATCATTCCAAAAGAAAAATACGATGTCAGATGTTAGTATCAGTACGGATAGGCACGCCAGCTAATAGAAACTTCATTCGGCGAAAAAACTAGGGAGATAATTGTATAAAATACAAACCACAATTGTTATTTATAGTAATTATCCAAAATTGAGACCATTTCCATCTTTACAAAGCAGAAACTCGCTAGACTTGAGTATAAGTATAGGGTAAAGCACATCAACTCTCAAAATAAAAGTGCCCTATATTAAGTTACAAGACAAACCAAGCTTATGATCTATATTAGTTGCTATATGTTACCAACTCTAGTGTCACAAACTAGAACAGATACTAGATTATAATGTCACAAGAAATCCTCGAGAGATATGTCTGAAGGGACCTTGTATCCGAAAACCATGGAGTAATCATCCAATTCGTCTGATGTGAAGTTTGGTATCCTCCAACTCTTTCTTCCAGCCTCTGAGTGTTTGTTGCTCGTTAGCAGCTCTAACACCTAAAAAACAAAGAGATGAATTTAGATTAAACTTAATTTTGCTAAAATTAAAGGACTAATTAGTTAAAAGTTATCTATCATATGACAGGATCTACCTCGCTCATTGGGGGACGCCATGTAGCAGGTTGTTTCACACAGTATGAGGCTGTTAGGACGAGCGTATACAATTGCTCTTCATCATATTTACCTTCCAATCTTGGATCAGCTAGTTCAGCAATGTTACCAGATTCCATCAGAGGCTTTGCCTGTTTTTATCGCACAGCAAGAGGATTAGTGTTTGCTTAACCAATTAATGCAGGGAAAATATAACTTTATGTTGGAAAAGATGAGTCAAATTCAAGTCCCTAATCTTCACTCTCTCTTTTAAATCTTTATTTTTGATGAAGGAAGCTTAGTTTAGTTTTTGTATTAGAATGTTAACGGTACGACGCTTGCTTCAACGAATAATAGGTGTGATTACCCAAAGGAGAAGGTTTTGCTTTGAAGAATCAACCGGTCTTCTCCCAGTTACAATCTCCAGAAGAAGAATTCCAAATGCATAAACATCTGTTTTCTCATCTACTATTCCATGCATGAAATACTCTGGAGCTAAGTATCCAAATGTGCCCTCAATGGGGATTACAGCATGGTGAGTCCACTTGTTGGGAAGCCACTTTGCAAGTCCAAAATCAGTAATCTGAGAAAGGGTCAAACAAAAGATGAACAAAAAATAAACTTTGTCTGTATTATGTTATTTGTTTAGACACAAAAATCGTTTGTTTTTCTACCTGTGGTTCATAATCTGGACTTAGAAGAACATTTGAGGCTTTAATATCACGATGAATTATTCGGCGTTGGCAACATTTATGAAGATAATGGAGGCCCCTTGCAACTCCAATGGCAATCTTATATCTGATTGGCCACTCGAGTGAGTTTCCTGTTTTACCTGATTATTATTTCATTGTCAAAATCCAAATGACAAAACAAACTGTATTTGCCGGAAATTAGTAAAATGTATTTTGTAGGGAAATGCAATTTAGCGTACAAAGCTTCCTCACCATGCAAAGCAGTTGCCAAGTTTCCATTTTGTGAGTAATTGAAAATGAGATAGAGTCCATGTTCAATGCAGTAACCAACTAAAGTAGCAGTATTAGGATGGCAGACATGTCCAATTACACCCAGTTCCATGAGGAACTCCTTTTCCTTGTTGGGATCATTGTTGTCCTTGGCCAGCCTCTTCACAGCAATGCTTTGTCCATTACGAAGATCACCTCTGTATACCTCTGAGTACCCACCTTTTCCTACTAAATTATCTGATATTCGGAGCAACCAAACATGCATAAGAATCCAAATTTCAAAATGATCCTTCAATTAAGTAATTTTGCTGAGAAAAGCATCAACATCAAGAGATACAAATTTTTTATTTTTATTTTTAATTTTTTAAAAGACTAACAATTGAGCTTTCAAGAGTATACCTTGGCTGAAGTCTCTTGTTGCAGTAGAGATCTCCAAGTAGCTGAAGCACTTCAATAAAGGCTGCTGCTTTTGGTTCTTGGAAATTGTCCTGCTTTTTCTTCGAAATGGTGAGGCAAGGAGTGAGGCAATGATTCGGAATGGTGACTTGGGTTTTCTTCTTTTATTAACCTTAGGTGGCAGCGAGGTATCTGTGATGCTTGAGACCCTAGTGCTAAAAGTATCATCTTCTGTGCTGTTAGATTGTCCCTCAAATGCCTCTAGTACTGTTCTTGGTGAGCAGTTTTGAATCTTTGTTTCTGACAGAAACTGCTTTAGATTAACAACAGGGAAGGCAGCCATGTCACTTTGCTTATCCTTGTCTATCCACCTTGAACTTAATTCAGTATCATCTGTTAATGTAAGAAAAAAAATATCACGCCAAAGGGATTTTTCTACAATATAAATTTCAATTTTTTTTTTCTTTCTCCAGGTAAATTAAATTACCTTGAGAATGTGCAGAATTCGGAGTTGAATCTTCCTGTATATTGGCTGATTTCCCAACTGAGATTAACGTGCAGCATTGGGGTACGTGCTCTAAACAGTAGTTGGTAATTCCTTTAAATGTCTTAGTCCTACGAAGGAAATACAGAAAGGTCTTATTATAGTTAATTATGATAATATATATATATATATATATATATTAGGAAAATTTATAAACTATCATACTACCCTGTCCTTACTTATTATTATTGCTTTGATTTCTTGAGCCACGAAGAAGAAGAAAATCTGCTGAGATGGACTTTGCTTCCTCAACAAGACCTCCACCTACTGTGGAACTAAGTGCCACTCTCGCCTCCAAATTAACCTGACAATGATGTCATTATGAGAATTACTTAACAATATTGATATAGTGGCAAAAATTGCCCAGTTTTCTGTAGTAATAATATTTTGAGCTGGGTGGAGATTACCTGCTTAGTCCAACAGATCCTAGCAAACTCTCCCAGCAAAGATATGACATAGGCTTTAGCCTGCCGAAGTTGTGATTGTCTTCTTCTGAATGAGACGTGCTTCTTCTTCTTATCATTAGTCACTGTTATTAACATTGAAAAGCATTTCAACACTAAATAACATAAGTGGGTTTGAATTTGATCAAAATTACTAATTGGCTCTAGCAACTAGAGTGACGAATGATATGCAGGAACTAATAATGTAAAACTCAAGAGAAATGGAGACTTTAAGAAAGAAGCTGAACAAGGTGCAGATACTGAAAGGGACTAACCAAGAACATTCACGGCCACAATGGTGTCATTTGGACGTGCTAGAACACTGATTGCCCACGAGAGAAGCTCTTTGCTGTCATCTATGTCCAAGGAAAGCCCAATGAGTATTTTAGAAGGGGCAGAAGATAACATTGTCCAATGCAATTTGGGTAACAAGTTCGAACACCGTTGAGAATGTGCAGAAAAATAGAGCTAGTTGCTTTACTAATACTTGTCAACCATGGGTTCTGATTTAAGAGCTTAAGAATAAGTAGGGAGGCAATAGCATGATTAAGTTCAGTTAGGGAGTGAGGCCACCGCAATTCTTATTCTATTATTCTTGGTTGAGAAGCATAAAAGGCCTTTTACAGTGACAAATAGGAGAACGGATAAGTCATTAGTCTCTCTCTCTCTCTCTCTCTGTGGTGACAATTAAGTGTTGTGGTTGGGTGCTTTGGGATATAAGCAAAGGTGGTGGGCGCGTATTTGATTTGTCTTGCTATGTAAGCCAACAAACAGGGTTCCTCCTCAATTCTAAAAAAACTAGTACCTTTTCCTTTTTCACTTCCATTTGGTAGGAAAGTCTATTTGGCATTTCCTACTCTCCCAAACAGGACCTTCTTTTCATGAATGAAACTTTGAGAGGACACTAACGGTTTCTTCTTTTCTTTATGCATAAAGTGATAACCATACCCGTACGGTATAACTGCTTCTCCAATTTCGCTATCAAACACTGCCACATATGCAGTACTCATTAACATCTTATAAGGTATTTTGTACGAAAAGACAACATAACATTGGAGTCTCAGAAAGTACCTAAATTATGTGAGAATAATTCAAAGAATTCTAGTATGAACCATGAAGATCTAAAATTCTATTACATTTTATATTTTCTGAGGATAGGAAATATATACTATATAGCATGAGAAATAATGGCTCAAACACTCCCCAACCCCTCTTCACCAAATTCAATGATTGTTGTCTCTGTATAAGACTTAGCCAAGTAGACGAGGTGTGTTCTGAAATATATGTATGAATAAGCATGCTGCGACTTTTACTTGAAGCTTCGTTAAATTATTATGCTGATTTTCAAATTCAGATCATATGCGTAGAGAGAAATGGATCATGTGCTGCCATTCATGGCAAGATAAAATCATGGACCTTATAGCTACAAGTGCTACCAAAAAAAAATCGAAGGAGTTGGTTCATTTTTGCTCCTTTCTGAAACGACATAACAATCATTGAAGTCCACAAAAGAAAAAACAATGTCAAAGCAAGGCGCTGTTTTGTTGATTAGACAACACTTTATAAGATGTAAGCTAAAACGACAGAATTTTTTGTCTGTACCCATTAGCAAGCCAAGCATCTATATTGCACCAGACATAATAACAGACTGCCACACCTAACGGTATAGCTTGGTGAAAGTGAGGGATTTGGATTTGGGAACCTCCCAGACATGGATTATCCATCCTTCGTTAAACCCCACACTAGCCACAAATTTCAATACATTATATCCCACCACACTTTGTGTGATTTTATTTTTTTGAATTGATATAAAGTAAGCATGCCTTAGTTTCAAGCAAAATAGAGATAATATATGTTAGTGATGTGACTGTGACTCTGTAACACATTTTTGTTACATGTTCTTAAACTTTATTGCTTCAAAAAGTTAGCATAACTGCACTTGGTAAGGATTAAGAGCCTTGGATCTGCCCTATACAGCAATTCTCATGTGGACTTTTCTTGGTCAACTCTTTTATATTACTCAAAACATAGTTATTGTATATTGTGAACTCAAGCACATGATCAGTGGCAACTGGCAAAAAGAATACATCAAATGAAAAAACTCAATAAATCCCTTTTTATTGATGTCTAATATGACGTTAAACACTAACTAACTTTAATTGAAGAGGAATACAAGGACCATAAACTCTTCAACAAGTCAAATTCAAATGCTAGAAAGCTAAGACATTGGATGGAAAGGATTAAAAGGAGAATACGGTAACAATTCAACACTTGATATTTTGATAAAGTCCACCCTCAAATTAATTAGAAGATTGAGATAATTTGACAAAAACTCAGGATGAAAGTTGATACACCCTAAGGTAAAATTTAAAATTCATTTGAAAGGTCATCGATCAAGAATATAATGCTACTCTAGTTAATCTTGAGCCTACAAAAATACTCTGAGCCACAACAAGCACCAAAGAAGGCAATAAAATATATTTATAATCTCCCTCAAACAAGTTTAGCCATTTTGTTGTCTGCACCCCGCTTGTATGGATCGATCATGCATACATCTTTTGCACCTGAAGGGCACTAAAAACACCATAGCCGTTGGTTCCATCGTCATCGTCGTCATCTGTTTGGTCTCGTGCCAGTGGTTCTTCATTATATTTTACAGTGTCTATCCTTGTATGGATCAATTTGACTTTGTCATCAGGTTCATAACCTTTAAGAAGGTTAACCACTTGCTTCATGTTGGGTCGCCTCTCAGGCTCGCTTTGCACACAAAGAGCAGCCACATTGATAGCTTGTTTCACTTGCTTTTCATCGAAGTTTCCTCTAAGTTTTGGATCAACCATATCCGTGAGCTTTCCTCTGGTAATCAATGGCTCAGCCCATTCAGTTATTGTTCTCTTAACCCCACCGGGGAGTTTTTCTATGGGTTTTCTTCCGGTGACCAGTTCCAAGAGAAGAATTCCAAAGCTATAAACATCACAACTTTCAGAAATCTTTCCCCACATAGCATATTCAGGTGCTAAATATCCCAAAGTACCTTTAACACGAGTAGTCATATGACTAACTCCTTCCGGGATTAGCTTTGCAAACCCAAAATCAGCAACTAGAGGTTCAAAATTTGAATTTAACAATACATTACTTGCTTTGATATCTCTATGAATTATGTGTGGTGTTATTTCATGATGTAAGTACCTAACAACATTAGAAGAAAAAAAAAAAGAGTTAATTAATCATCAAAGTTTTACTTCTATAGGTGCACAAAAAAGATTTCTTTTAAAGTAATTCAATAACAAATTACTTAATCCGAGCTTACAATAAGGCTTCTGCGGAGCCAATAGCAATCTTCATTCTCAGTTTCCAATCCAGTTGAACTTCACCAGCAAATTGGCCATGGAGATGAGAAAGTAAGCTCAAATTTGGCATGTAATCATAGACTATGAGCCGTTGCTCAGCCGCAGCACAATAACCTCTCAGACCCAGCAAATTTTTGTGCCGAACCCTTCCAAGAACTTCCACTTCCACTGCGAATTCCATCTCTGCCTTGGTGTTCATTGCTTTCAATTTCTTCACAGCTATCTGCAATTTCAGTGACAAGGGTAAGTATATATGGTGCATTTTACATAGGTAAATACGCAGCAAGATGGTAGGTAGGATTTATTACCTGGAGACCATCACTTGTTTTTCCCCAGTAGACACTTCCAAAGCCACCTTCGCCAAGTTTATTATCATCACTGAAACCGTTTGTGGCATTGTGCAACTCCTTGTACGTGAATATTCTCCATGAATTGTTAACCACACCAGCTGTTGGTGGCCTACAAATTAATTACACACACAAAATTGTTAGAGAAATTTGAAATTATATTAAGGATATCACAGTAGTAAGTACTTTAAGAGGTAATTTAGGAATAATACAAATTTTTCATACATTTCTTCGACCTTTTCTGGACCACAGCAACTGAAAGAGGATCCCATGATTAGGAATTTGGAATTGGAGGTATGGGATTAGTCCTCTAAGACTCTGTTACCTCACTAAACGAGCTTATGTCCAAATGAGAATCTTGTCCTTAAATTTAAAGCATACTCATACTAGTGTAATTTTATTTTTTCAACGCTGACCGACGTCTTTGGCCGGCTGAGTGCAAGTGCTTGTGTTTGTTATCAGCATATGCCATCATATTCCATTAATCAATTCCTTTTCTTTTTCTTTTTCCCCTCTCCCATGACTAACCTAACTAGGAATAAACATTGCATTCTCACAACTATGCACATTAAATAAGATAAGAGTTTTATTGTTAGAGTAACGAAATCATGAATGAATCATATCATATCTTATGCTATAAAAATCCAAGCACAAGCAATATATGTAACCGAGCAAACGTCTTAAATCAAATTAACTTAGTTAATTTTAAAAAAATAAAATTGATTAAAATTATATTTTTAAAATTACTTTGACAAATATTTAATTTTTTTTTCTGATAAAGGAATTTGGAAATTTTAAATGTCAAAATTATATTTTTGACGATGGCATGTTGCTTCATATGATATCTAAGAATTATAATGCCGGCACGTGGACGATTGCAAGTTCTCCGTGACGCTTTTATCGGCAAATCCCACAAAAACAAAGTTTGTCAACTCCAACCAAATAATGCCCGGAATATCCAAATCGTTATATGACATCCAAAGTCAGATATCATTGCGTAACCATGATTTGCATTGTTTAATTTAATGTTAATCAATTTAGAAAAATCCTCTCTCTCCTATCTTTTTCAATGGCTCTTTTCTTACCACAGTTTTTTTTTTAATCTGAGTAAATGTTTTACTTAAAGCTATTATCTTTAAAATTTTGAAAATAGTTTTATTTTGTAGAAATTAATTTTGTACTAATTTTTTTATTCACTGAAATGTAAAACTTAGTACATTCCCTTCTAGTATATTAATATAAACACATTTTTTTTTCTTGTCTTTTATAGAAAAATATGACTTCAAAGTACCATGTTAGTATGTAGGAGATTTTTGGTTTGATTGTCTCATATATCACAGAAAAATATAACTTCATTGATTAGATATGCTATAGTCCTTATACTCGTCAAAATTAGGTTCTGGCTTACAACAAAAATGAACCAAAAACGACAAGGTGTTTTGTAGTCCGATGCCTGTAGCTTCGAAATCATGTGGGTTGGGCCATGTCAAGGGCCAAAATTACTCGTTTTTCGGCCCCTGTTAATGATAAAAGTAAAAGCCCATATATTTATATAACTTCAACATGGTCTACAATAGACATCTTCAAAAATTAAAGTCGAACAGTGTTGTGTTATTTAGCAATTTTTTCTTTCTTTCTTTAGTTTTGTTCTCTTGGCTAGGATTTGATGATTCGTGCCGGAATCAGCCAGCATCAATGAATTGATAAACTTAACAGGAATTGCATTAATATAAGAATGGCAGGGAATTTGGTGTATTACTAAAGAAGTGGTTTGGCCTAATAATACAGCCTTTAACAATAAGGTCTTGACACACTTATGCTTTGGGATTATATTCAATTTTTTTGTAAATACTTGAATTAATATAAATAATTTACATTCTTATTTTATTAAAAAAGAAAAAAGAATTTGTTCTATCACCCACCGAAACAATCCGAAATTGCTTTTATGGTTAATTTGTCCGGCTACTTAGTCATAGGCAGGTAGGTAGCTTTGCAATCATCGACATGACATGGTCCATTTATTTCTAGTTAGTATTATGTATACTTAATATTAATATTAGAGAGTCAAAATACACCCCTCTGCGATCTGAGTTGTAGTCTTCGAACCTTTCTATGGAAGAGATAATGAAAAAAAGTAAAGCATAAGTCTTGGCTTGGAACGTCAAGAAGTCCCTTGTCCTCTTTGAATCCACAAGTTTCAATCTTCGATCGCTACATACAAGACTGCAGATATATGTATGTGTGTGGATTTCCAAAAAGATTTCAATTCGGAATTAATAGGTTTTATGGAATGAGAGGTTTGAGGCCAAAAGAGATGAATATTAATGAGGTTGCTGTATTGGCAATTGCTCTGAGCTGTTCAAACTACTCTCCCTCTTATAATTGTGACATTTCGGGTGCATTGAATTGCAGCGAGAGCTTGGTGTCGTACTCTTATTGACCAATCATCACTCAACTATCATTTATGGACTTATTATTATTATTATCCACATTGGATGGAATTCGAAATAAGAAAAATAGTAAGATAATTAATGACATCAATTGTGCATGGTTAAAAAATACATCACGTCAAAAAAGAAAACACGGCACACAATAAAGCAATAATACCTAGTGAGTGTTACACACACCCGCAAATTTTGTATCTAAATATATTCCACAAACTAGCCATGTCATAAATCTTATATTTTATTGGTATACCACCACATTTTTATAAAGACTATTTTTATTTGATTTGTTAATAATGTGTCATCACGATCATATGCCACGCGTAAATGCTTACATGCCTTTGTGGATTATTATAGAAAACAAAAATTAAAAATTAATGCATTAGAGTTGGATGTCAGTTCTCAGGTACTTGTTGAAATTAAGATATCATACAACTTTTTTATTTTGTGTGGCTTACCACACCAATGCCAATTATTGTTGTTTGTCATTAATTTGGATACACACCACCAACATACAATAAATCATAGCCTTACCCTGGTGTACGAAGCTTGAAAAAATAAGCAGTAAACACATAACACAACTCGGTAAAATTAATTGTTGGTGTCTAAATTCTTAAGAAAAGAAGCAGAAACTAGAGGGTCAATCTGTTTTTCTATCATCTCTAGTAGCAACTAAATTTATTCTAGACATGAAGAAAATGCCATAGTTTCAAATTTCAGACATCAGTTTTGAGGATTCTCAGGGATTGTATTCTTGTCTTAATTTCTCACAAGTCCAGAAAATATACATACATATATTAAAACAGAGAAAAAGGCAGAACAAGAGAATGAAATTTAAGAGCGGCATGGGAAACTGTGTAGTTCAAGTTTCTTCTCGCCGCATCAGACACATGTCATTCGCCTACATACATGACACGTACACGTACCTTCTCCTTCACATGACGCCACAGTTGCATCCCACCATCTACCCATAGTTTTGCGGTTCCCATTCCCATCATCGGACACACAAAAGGTAAAAGAAATTTAAAGATGGTTGCTTTTCTAACTTTTCTCGCATTCGTTTCTGGATTTACCAAGACTAAGGTCAACAGAGGTCTCCTAAGTACAAATCAAGCAGTGGAATTGGCAACTTTCCTTCCAATCCACCTCAATTTAAATTTACATTCCCGAAATACTTTACATTAAAAAGAAGAAAGGTCTTAATCCTAAATCAAAATCTCAGCATACATGTCACCAATCTAATATGTGCAAGCTCGTGTATACAGAGACATCCAAACAAAGATCCAAAAACCCGTATCGCGAGCTAGCTTGCTTTTCAATTGTCGTCGACCATGAATCCCAGCTAAAAAACAGAAACTTAAAAAAGAAAAAGGATTAATGGTTCTGATCTGAGGTGTCTTGGGTACTCTCCCTGTTTCCGCTGTGCATCTGATTATTCCCGGTTCCCTCTTTGACTGTCTCCGACATTTGGGCAGATTTTTCGTTGTTGTCGCAGGCACAAGTGCCGGTGGTGTTGTCGCCGAAAGAAGTGGACTTGCTCGAAGACATGGGTGTGGCTAAGAATGTTGGTTTCTCTTGTCCCGCCATAATGACCAAGATCTTTTCCTCGTAAGCGGATGCTGGCTTATGGGTTTCCTCAACGCCCTTGCCTTCACCAGCCTCGAGGTCTCGCTCTCTTTCACCGTTACCTTCGAGGTAGCCAGAAAGCCTCCAGTAAGAGCAGGCAAGTATCAGCAGAGCAAAAGCTATTAGACCCAGCATAGCAGCTAACCCGCCGAACAAGTAAGGAACCGGAGAATGCCACGGAGAGTGTGGCTGCGCCGATACAGGTGCTTTGGCTGTCATGCTCATGGGTTCTCGGTATGCTGCCATTTTCTTCAACAGAGAGAGGAAATGAAAGGAATTAAAAGGAAAATTAGTAATTGAGACGCGGATGATGGGTTGGAAACTGGAAAGGTATTTATAGAGGGTGAGAAAGAAGGGAAGTGGATTTCAAGTTGATTAATGTCGTCATTTTCGTAATTGCAGGGGAAGGGGGAGTGGGGTCTACCCCTTACAGTGGGGCACGATTAGTAAAGCGCACTCGGGGGCATATTAGTCAAAAAAAAAATTGTATCGTACACCATCATACTTGGACGTTCGGCAACAAAGAAAAGCAAAAGCAAAATGAAAGTGCGATTGGCTAAGCACCTGGAACATTTTAAAGACCAACTTTGTGCTCTTCAATTACTCGTGGGTATCTCAATTCACAACCCTTCAATAACAAAGCTCTCGCTCTAATCAATTCACAATTATACATTTTCTTCCTCACATTGATGCAAGCATTAAATGCAGAAAAGAAACAATAAAAGATAGGTGCACAATTGTTAAAAAGCAACAAAATTTGGATAATAGAAGCAACTTTACATTGAAAACATGTGTACAATTTTTAGGGTTAAAAAAAGTTTACACTAAATGACAAGTTGATTTGGGAGTTGAGTCTAACATTGTACAAGGCTGTAAAGTTGGACAAGAGTGGTAAGTGCGTAGTAACTTCGGCTAAAGAGTCTACGGTTGATTTACAAATATATAATATCTTATAGATGGACACCAACTTTAGTAATTTTCCTTATTTTACTCGCATAAACAAGGAGGGCGGATTCCAGATATATACCCATTATAAATTTGTCATCGTTGTTAATCCACTCAATTTTGCCAACATTATCACATTGCTTTATCCATGAACTTGTTAATTAATGTCTAATCTCAGATGCATATGATTCACGACATTAAAACATATCCATTCTTAATTAATAGAATGAATAAGAAAATGCCGATGCTTTTGAGCACTACTACTTTTATTAAATTTTAATATCATTGTTGTTATTAAATTCAACTGAGATATAGTGATTCCAATTTGGGAATCATTGCATTTACTCCTCCACAATTAAAGAACTGCACTAAGAATAATTGTCCCAAAAATTGGATTCTCCCTCGAGGCTCTTTTTTTTTTAGGGAGGCGCGGGGGGTGGTTAAAGATTCTCCTCCTAGGGAGCTTGTCCATAGCACTGGTACAATTGTACTGAGGGATACGTGACATCATATGGGTCCCATTCAGCTAAAATAATTATTGGATCCCAATCAATCATCGTTGCCACGAATCATATTAACTGCGCAGAGATTCCGCCGTGGATTCAAGACAGATATCAACTGTACCAAAACGGCAGCGCATGCAGGAGTGACCACGGTGTACTTGTGTAATAAGGAATCCATTGGAGGTACATTCGTAATAATTGGTTATGGGTGACGTTTTTTATCTCTCCACGTAATTAATTGCCCGCGGCACTATCTGTCTTTCTCTTTAATTTCATTGCTCTATAATAAAGAAGATTTTGGTTTTTTCTGGGTATGGGTTTGCTTTTTGAGTAGGCATGCAAAATGATATATTTGAAATGAATGACTATTAATTTAATTATACTGGAGAGTAGAGAAGATACCAGAATTTAGAAGCGCATCCCACGTCACGACTCTTGTGGTCAGATGAATGGTAGAATGATATAATGCAGCACAAATTTCTGTTTGCATCCAAATTCAACGTTTTGGAGGATCCTCGCAGCCATCCACCAGAATTTGGGTCATTCCTTTGCGAAGTTGGAATTGGGTGGCTAGCTTCCCTTGATCCTCTACAATACGCAAAGGTGGAAACTAACTAAATAGTATAATATAATAAGGTGGTTCCAAAGAAAAAGTGGGAACCTGATCCCGTGATGCCATGCCACTCATCAACTGCTCTGTTATGGCCATGATATGATACCAATGTCCGTTGATAATTAATTATTGGAATATATGGGTCCCAACCCAAGCCAAGGAGAAGATATGTTGGCTCCTTAATTGGAAGGAAGGCACTTTGCTTCCACCATCCAACGTACACGCCAAGGACATACACTAATTTCTTCCGCAACATTAATTGTTTATTATTTTCCGAATGTACTGTTTATTCACTTCAGTTCCCACTAACTGAGATTATCTCTTCCTTGCTCCTAGGATTATAATATAATCAGCATAAGATAACAAATGCAAAAAAACAAGATGCGCAAATTAAAGGATTAAATATGACGTTTAAATCCAAACCAAATCCCACTTCTCACGTTAAATATTAATACAATCACTTTTTAGTTAGTGAACTACACGCATCTCTTTCTACTAGAATAAGGTTAATTGCAGCTTCTTTGACAGCAGCATGCATTATAATAATTCTAAATTTACATTTCCTGTACGTTGACGTACAAGTCTTGTTTGGTCATAATCATTTCTTCTTCAATTCTATTGTTGGTAGCTCCAAAACCCACCACAGATCGATCGAGCATTGAAATTTTGGCTCGCAAGTTCACCAATTTTGTTGACTTACAATTTAGACTCCTTAAAATATTCCTAGCTAGGGAGGCCGAGTTGGTCCTTTGCAATTTCAGCGCTTCGAGTACTTTAGACTCCGGGTTCAAAATTTGAACAAATTAAGGGGAGAAGATAGAAAATATTAAAATGAGAAAATGGAAAAACGAGGTCGTTTCGAAGACAGAAATGATCAAAGTATATATAATTTAATTTGTCAATTATTACTTGGTCATACAAACTGTTTTATGAAAAGATTAAAGGGTCAAACGAACCTCAATCAAAGATTCAAAGGAGCCTCAAAAGATGGACATGGACATGGACATGAATTTAGATGATAATGCAAATTCTTTGGTAGCTTTCGTGAAAGAGAGGCATATATAGCTGTGAGTGTCCTTTGTCTCTTCTAATCTTTTTTCGCATCAAGATATATATAAAGCTTGCTTTTCCTCTCTCTATGGCGACAGGTAATATATATATATATATTGATGGTAAAGGCGTAGTAGACCCGTCATCTTTAAATCATGCAGTTTTCTTTCTTTTGATAGCTAGTTTTAAATTACTCCATCGCACATATTTATAAAAACTAAAATTTAGGGTCCTTGTGAGATTTGATGTTTGTAAATCAATTAGTCACAAGATTTTCTTTGTGAAAGAAAGTCTTGTGTTCAACATATTTTATTGATAAAAATTAAAATACAAGTTTTAAAGTACTCTCCACAAAAAGTTATATATTTTTATCTTATAAATTTTAAGGTTAAACTTAAAATTACATTTAAAATATACAATATAACCACCTTGATATTTCTGGCTAGCAAAGTATACATTATTGTTAATTATTATTAAAATATATATGAGCTAGATGGGGTTATACCATAACCATGATAGCTTTGTGCACGGCTCTCATTTTTCAAGCAGCTTTACTTTGCTTTTAAAAAATAGATCATAATTAATTTAGTGACGGTGTGATGTGTCCATATCCATAGTTTCACATAAAGGGATATACCATAATCTTGATTAATTAGTACTATTATGCTAGTTAAGAATATGATGAATTAATAAAATAAAACAATGGATAAGGCAAGCATAATTGAGTGGAAGAGCTGAGAAGCACGGCAATGGAAATGGAACACTTCATCTCATAGCAAATAATTAAATCCCAATAAAGGCTACGGAGCTGTTACTGCCTAACTATTAAAGCAGTGGGGAAATGTTGGAATCTATTATCACAACAACACATAAAATGGTATTATAGAGAAGGATAGCCTCTTTATTTATTTTTTTTCTTTTTGGCCTTTTTCTTAATTGATCTCCAAGAACTTGCTTTATAAAAATATATATACATAAAATTAATTATATGATTATATCGTATTAGTAGTTTATTGACTTTTTTGGCCAGCAATTAGAGAACACGATTCAGATTCAGATTCAGGTGCATATATAAAGTGGCACAGGGATGTGCATGTCTCAAGAAACGACACACATGCATGCAATGAATAAGAAAATGGAAATCAAATTAAAAGAAAAAAAAAAACAAATTAAGGAAGAAATCACAAAAGATATATAATTAACCTTCATTAATTTTGTTAGGCGTGATCTTGTTTAATTTATATAGTTATCACCAACGGGTTCAAAGTACCCTGCTGATCCGTACATACAACACGTACACAGTCACACACATTTGACAACAAATAATATATATATATATATATATATATATATATATATATATATATATATATATATATATATATATATATATATATATATATATATATATATATATATATATATATCTCATTATCAACAGCAACGAGCATGAAAATGAATGCTGCAAAACCACCAAGACAATAGGGCCAAAGTGGTAAGTAACAGTAAAGTTGTATTTGGAAGCCACAACAGCAATTCACTCACTCACAAGAGATGACAAGACCGCTTTAATGATGCATATATATTTTATATAATTAATTGTACATTAAAAAAATTAAAAGTTGATTAAGTGGAATTGTGATGTGGGGATTGGCTCGTTAGAGGATCAACATAATAGCCACAAAAATTAAGCTGAATAAGTTGGGTACTTACTTGAAATTGAAGGCTACCCATCTTTACTGACTACTGGCTTATAACTCTTCCTCTCTTGAACCCTTAATAATTAGGTTATAAGTTTATCGGATAACTGTGCATAAGAGGCTGACTGATTGAAGGTAAAAATTGAGAGATAAGCAACATACCTGGCGCTATCAGTATCAGTAAAATAAAGCAAAAAGTGTGACAAAATTGAGAGGCAAAATAATCAAAACCAGAAACAACGCTATCTTGAATCAGCTTCTGGAGATATATATAGTCTAAATGAGTGGTATTGTAAATTTTCTTTTTTGAAGCATTCAATGTTGAAGGGACCAATCACCATCAACTGCAGAGCTAGCCATAAGGTTCCATCCCATGCAACAGAGACTTGTAAACAGGAGTTCTTAGCTATTGGAGAGGAGAAGGAGGTCAACTTTCCGTTTACTCTGGTCTGTCTAGCTATGTAGAAAATAATTCAGTAACGTAGCACTTAATTTTCCTCTAATGGATACCACAATTCTGAGTCGCCCTTTATTGCTTGACTGACTTTCCCATCTTTTAGCTTAAGAAAATATACGATTGGGTACAAAATCGTCCATCAATCTTAAACTACGTCTATAATTTTGGCTGAGTCTCAGATTGTAACAAAAGTTATCACTAAACGACAATGAACAACGGGGGGTCCAAGTCCACAGCTTGACCAGAGCTTAAAAGCAAATGAGAATTTCCATGTTGCTGTCTTGTTTGTTTTTCCCAGAAAATGCAAACTAAGAATCTGAATCCGTCAAAATTCACATCATGTCTAAAGGGGATGGTAATTACCGAAACAATTGATTGGATGTTAAAAGAATATTTAGTCCAATAAAAGCAATGATTAAACTAAGTATTAGCTGAGGCTGAGTCTGAAGAGCACTAATATTATTGGTGTGACACTGCTACACCCAGCTTGTCCATTGACTGAAAAATCATACTCAGCAATTTTTTGAAGACGTAATGGCGTGTCGGCATCCACAGAGGGAGATGCCTTCCGTTTCTCTTTTTAAACTTTCAATCATACATGATAAAGATCATTTTACTTTCTCGAAGATATAATCACCATTATTTAAGTCTTTTTTTTTTTTTATTACAAGTTTAACAATGGATTAAAATAATATAAGAATACTTATTTAATTATTTTTAAAATAAAAAAATATTAAAATATTTCAAGAACTCACTATAATTTTATTTTTTTAATTTAATATAATATCTAATGATGCAAGTATGTAAAGGTTTATCATTTTAATTGGCTATCGTGGCTAATCCAAATCTAGAAATGGCGAATGGTTGGCTATCAGGAACGAATATTCTTCTAGAACAAAAATCAACTGAACGTTTAAAACTACAAAAAGAAAGAAAATGGAGAATGGTAGAAAGTTTTTTTTTTTATTTATTCGTATGAAATAGAGAAAATAAAATACGAAATAATTTAAATTTTATTTTATTTGTTGGCACTTCCTTCAATTGGTATTGCAGAGGGCAATGAATCATATGATCAATTTGTCCAACAATTCTTGTCCATGCCCACTTATCACTACCTATCCTTTTTTTGGATTCTTAGGCAATGAAGGTTCATTTTCTAAAGTTCAAAATTAGTGGATGCAGTTTGCAATTTCGTTAAATGTATCTAGTTTTATCAATAAGGAAAAGAAATACAAACAATTTAATTTCAAACTTGTCCAAAGCTTACGTCTCCTTCACAATGCTTTTTGCTGGGATAAGAGCTGGCTCATATTCCAGTTCTTGATTTGTCAAATTGCAGTAGTGAATCACAGACAGTTCAAAATGTCCTCTTTGATAGAAAAGTGAAAACGAAAAGTGGGAGATTTTTCCATCATGGCCAAGAAATAGACAAACAGACAAGGAAGATAATTACTTGAATTCCCTGTAGATATAGCAAGCTATTTTAGATAAGAAAGCATCGGAACCCAGAAAAAGGCAGGGTGCTACACTACGACGAAGGTTGGGTCACCATGGGGTCCCTTATTATGAAGTTTCATTTTCAGTTTTTCTGAGTCTTTGCAACGTAACTATCACAATAAATACAGGTCACTAATGAATTAAAACTTTCCACCGTAATAATCATTCTACTTGTAACACCACTAATAACCAATCAAAAGAGTCCATTACTTTTTCAGCAATATCAGGAAAATTAAAAAAAAAAATCATAAACTCTGAAAAAATCCCACTCAATCGAGTACCAACTTGTCACTTCAGAGATTTGTGTTTAGAACTAAGACGACATTGATGTGTTTTCACAAATCTTACACCCTGCGAATTTCATCAGCATCATCTTCTCCACTCGACCACCCACCCATGTCCTGAGTGAAGATTGTAAGATTGGCCAAGACATGTGTACTTGTGGAGTTATGAGTGGATCATCAGAAAGAGTAGTGGTTTAAAAAGAACAACGGACGAACAGCACACATGTTTCCTGTTAAGGAGACACAAATAAGGCTAGGCTATAAATTGAGGGTGCTATGAAATTCGTCACCAGTCATTTTCTACATATACCCGACCCTTCAGGACCTGTCTAGATCCCAGAATAAATAAACTTGTATCATTCCTATCTAATACTCGTTAGTTGTTACCTAATTTAACAAGACAGAGAAGGGCAAGGGAAGAACAAATTATGATTAGGCGGCGCTCACACCCTCCACCAAAATAGAAAACTCGACATTCATGCAGTTTAAGATTGAAACTCCAATGAGGTCTTAAAAGTTATAGTGGGCACAATAAAACTATAATGTGGACAAGGGGAGGCGTGGATATTTGTACCTAATGTTAAGCTCTATTTTACAGGTATTCATAGATCTGATCAAATCAATCAAGTAGACTGAGGAAATAAAAATAAATATCTCTAACGTGGTTTTGAGAATAACACAGACTAGAAAAAGAAGGATCAGCAAGTAGAAGTGTGGACCAGTCTTCTGTGAGGTAAATTACAAGGTAACTCAAAAGGAGGGAACAAAGTATATTCAGCATAATTTTAAGATAGACAAACCAACACCGATATATCCATGCAAAGACTAAAGTTTCATTCAATCTGTTCAAACAGTAACTAATAATATATTTCTCTCTTGCTATTGACATTGAAATGAAATTGCCCCATCATTAAAGTTGAGGGCACCATATTACGATCAGCAGTCAGCACAGTACTTCATTAACAAGAGTCATAATCAACAGATCAGATCTACATAAAGTGGGTCGAGGATAAGGAAATTGCATGATAACATAATTTCATGTTCCACAAATAACGTGCATTTGCTCCTACAAAGAATTTAGATGTCTCTCAATGATGGAATATGACCTCATAGATAAGAGAATACATTGAAATGCAAAAGTAGATAAGAAATTATCCTTGTTGAAGAGAAATGCTCCACAAACATCATAGAACATCATTTTCCCCTGGGATTTGAAAGAGAATTTTATAAGATTACACTTGAGTTCCAAAAGAAAACGAAGAGAAAAAGAGGTACGACTTTATTTAACTTACGTGTTCATCATCAAGGTTATGTTGTCTCCTTTAAGAAGGATCCTCCCTGGAAAGAGAAAGGAAAAAAAGAAGGAATGCTTCATAAAATGCATGAGGAGGCAGCAAAGTTAAGACGGGAGAAATAATAAGAAGCTGTAATCCACCTAGTGTCTTTCTGCTCTTTTTCTTGATGTTCACTTCTTCAGCATCATCCAGAACTAAATTCATATATTCATCAAAACCCTGTTTTACAAAAATATAAAGTCACAAGAACCTTAATCATCTGCTGTAATGTTCAATGATTATAACTGGAGATTTGCAATGCTAGCAGAAATCAACATCAGGAGGGAAAAAAAAAGAAAGGGAGGGAGGGAGGAGCGAAAGATGATAAAGAAAATAAAGTTAAATTAGATTCTACAGCTCCTATGCCAAAAGTATTTCCAGGCCATCTCTTCTGCAACAAGACAGTAATTTAGGGAATATGGATTCGCGATGGAAGTTGGAAGATATCTATTGAAAAAAATACCAACCCCCTTTCCCCTCAATTTTTTTAGAACGTTCTCTTGACAATGTAAGTGAATAAAAGTTTTCTACAATTGCTGCCCTCCATGAAGAGCCTGAAGTATTTTTCCTAGTTTGGCGAAAAGGAAGCAGATTAGCAGTAACTAGCAATCTTGTATGTCAAAGAATTAAAGCCTAGATTTATAGCTGAGTAAACCTGACCACCAATGGCATTTTTGTCCTAGAATGTAATCTATCGCGAACTAAAAGAAAAAGGAATTTTTTGAGGGGAAAAAAATGGAAACCTATAGGGAAAACCCTCTTTATACACTATTATAGATTATAGATAAAGGTAGGAGCATTCTATATCCTGTAACAAGGCTAAGAAGGGGAAAGCTAAAGGCCAGTGTTTTCATGGAATTGTTCATCATTAACTAAAAATGAAACTACATTATTCTTTAAAATGTAGGTCGTAGTTGAAACACATTAATATCCTGATTGTTTCCATAATACACACAAGATTAGCTGCATCTCAGGGTCAACTAACCAGTCGTTCCCCATAGTAACTAAAATGTCATCATCGACATCCCAATTAAAAGGTCTATTTTGGCATATTTAGAAAATTTTCTTGAGGTCCTTAATGTTGTCGATTTTAGAACCAAGTATAGAAACACTACCCAAGTCCTCAAAATGAAGAAAATAAGCTCTATTGTAAATAAGTCCTCTTTGTCCTCCTTCTCGTACAAGAGCGTTATCAGTTTCCCCATTAAGGCAACTGGGCAATCAAACTCAAGTGACTCGGTACCAGAAGCACCAAAGAAAAACCAACGAAATCAATATCTTCAAGCACAATAATACTAGAAAATAAACGAGCATTCCACTCTCAACAAGTTGAAAAGATTGTGGTAGTTCCAAATGTTTCCGGTCGCTCATTATAAAAGTGAATATTCACTCATGCTCGTTGAGAAAAGTCGGAATGTGATTACTTCCTTACATTACAAATCTTTTGTACAAGGGGGAAAGAGCAGTGAACACTAACAGCCTAGCAGAAGATTACCTCCATTGAGTACTCATTAATTTAAAACTAGGAACTATCTGCGCCTAGCAAATTAATCAGATTTGCATATCTATAAGCAAGAGTGGAAAACTTAATTAAAGCTAACTTAGTTCCGAGCAATAGTTAGACCTAATTCCCTGCGAATCAAAATAGCTTCTCACAAAAGCTTGCTTCTTCCTAAGGCAAATTGGGGAAAGGGAACTTTTTTTTCCTCTTCATAAAGCAATTGCTGGGTATATAAAACTTACTATGATCCGGCCTTCGATTCTCAGATCCTTTTGCTCAAAGAGCCAAATTTGAATGCGAGCTTTCTGCAGCCATTAAATTAAAGGAAGGAAAATTTGAATCGACAAAAGAAAAAATTAGAGCAAGAAGAAAAAATAAATATCAGCCAAAACGAGCACAAGAAAGGGCTTACACTTTGAAGAAACCTGAAAATCAAGTTCTGACGTCCAATAAAACCATAATTGAAAAAAAAAAAGAAAAAAAAAAAAGAAGAAGAAGATCAAAACACCTTAAAATGAAAGATAATTGTGGACAAAGTTAGAAAAGGCAAGCGCATATAAGAAAAGTACAATGGGCTGGGTCATAATCCTCTGAACTTTGGTGCTCGCCATGGCTGCCGGATTCAACAGGAATAGCGTAGTTCGAGAGACGTTGAAGTTTAACCCTAGTGAAAACGGAGAAGTCCCTCGCTCACTCGTTGAAGAGCGCGCAAATCAAAACTACAGAGAAACGCGCCTTTAAAGAGCGCTCACTCGTAATCATTGTATTTTTCAAAAAATCACAAATTTTAAATTTAGGTGGACTTATGGCCGAGGCTAAGCCATTAGCTCTATTAATTTGGGATTGGGCTTTCATAAATACTTGAGGTCCAAGTAGACTTTGGGCCGGACTTTGCTTACCCTGACCCGTGAAAACAATATTTTTCTTTTCATAATATAATAGTATTGAATTTGAATTGAATATACAGGCAAAGAAAATGAAATACGGATGCCTTACTATCACATCAATACTTTTGGCTTTGACATCACTGAACATACATTTTATAACTTCTAATATACATATCATGTTACTAAATAGGCACTCCATTAATTAGTTTATATCATATATATATATATATATATATATATAAGATTAGATTAAATTATGTCTCATTCTATACATTATTCATGACCGATTCAAAAATCATGCCGTGACTGAGAAGAATGAAAGCTCATTTATGTAATTCGGACAAATCAAGAGAATCCTACCAAATTTAAAAAAAAAAAATTCTATAGGAGATACCTATGAAGTATTAAATAGCAACTTCACCAGATTTTCTTAAAATAACTTCTTATTATGTATATCTTCTGCGAAGTTTCAATGCAGTTTTTCTTTGAAAAAAATTGTTCATGACGTAATATTGGTTTGACAATATTCCTCCGATGATTTGATATGCTCTGGGAGAAGACTTTGAAATAAAAAACTTTCTGAATCACAGATAAACTATAGGAGACAATTTCCAATTTTCTCAATATTACTAACCTCTCGAGTTCTATTTAAAGACCAGTGCCGAGTTGAACAAAACATACTATAACTAAAATCCAGCCATTAGATGGCAAAGTACTCAGACTACCTTGTTTCTTGGTTTCTCTTTCTTCTTCTTTTGCAGATAGAAACTGGAATTAATGGGTCAAACGCAGAAAGTGCAACTTCCATGGGTGTGATCAAATTGAGAATAGGTGTTCCCAAGAAAGACGGTTTCACCCAATTTGTCAATGTACTTTGGAAGCAACGCGAGAACAAGTACAATGTCTCTGGATATTGCATAGATGTTTTCAACGCCGTCATGAAGGTCTTACCTCTCAACGTTTCTCCTGAATTTGAACCTTACGTCAATGAAACAGGACACAGTGCAGGGACCTACGATTCACTTGTCCAACAAATTCCTGAAAATAAGGTTTATTTCTGCTCAACTTTACTCTCATCTTATCCTTTTTCAGTACTATGTTATGTATAATATTCTTTCTAGCTAGTCACTAATCATTGGACATGAACAGTATGATGCAGTAGTAGGAGATGTAACAATCGTGGCCAACCGTTCAAACTTTGTTGATTTTACATTGCCATATACCGAGTCAGATGTGTGCATGCTGGTCCCAATTCAACATGGGAAGCACTCGAGCATGTGGATTTTTGTGAGACCCTTCGCCTGGGATCTTTGGCTCTGCATAGTCATTCTCAACATCTTCACAGGGCTTGTCATACACATCATGGAACGAAATGCACATAATGTGTCTGCTGATGGTTCGCCTATTCGCAAAGATCTCAGAATAGTGACCATCTTATGGTTTCCATTAGCACAAGCCGTGCTTCCCGAAAGTAAAAATATAAATCTCACCATTAGAGCTTACATATGTTAAACTTTAGTTTATGATGACAAATTCATCTGTTAGTTGATTTCAATTTGCAGGAGAGGTAGTTGTGAAGACCTGCTCGAGATTTGTGTTGATGGTTTGGTTACTATTAGCCTTCGTCCTAATGCAAAGTTACACAGCAAACTTGACGTCTATTTTGACGTTAGATCAGCTGCAACCTTCTTATCTCAAAGTTATTGATCTGAAAAAGAAAGGATATTACGTTGGATATCAAACTGATTCTTTTGTCCAAGGTCTTTTGGTGCAGAGATTGAAGTTTGACCCATCCAAGCTTAGGGCATATAGCAATATTTCTGAGTATCACCATGCCTTGAAACTTGGAAGCGAAGGAGGAGGTGTTGCAGCTATATTTGATGAACTACCCTATCTCAAAGTCTTCCTCAAAAAATTTGGGTCCAATTACATGATGGCTGGAGCTACATATCGAACAGATGGATTTGGTTTTGTAAGTCTGTATCTTCTTAGTGCAAACTACTCAACAGTAGATTTCAGACCATGTCAAATATGGAGTAAATATGGATTCCTTTTATTATCTTAGTGTGTGTGTATGTATGTATACTGTATGATTAGCCTTATTTATTTTGCAGGCGTTCCCGCGTAACTCCAATCTCACATCTTACTTTTCGAGAGCCATCTTAAACGTGACCGAGAGTGATATAATGGATGAGATTGAGCATAAATATTTTGGAAAAGATGATGGAGTCCAAGATCAATCTGGTTCAATCTCGTCTGATACTCCAAGCCTGACGTCTCGCAGCTTTGCAGGGCTCTTCTTAATCACGGGAATAGCTACGCTACTGGCACTGGCCATCTCAGAAAGTGTCACTTTGCAGAAACCTATTTTAATGGCTAGACATTATAGTCAAAGATATTTCGGTAATTGGAGGAGTTCTAGAGTTAGAGATGATTCTACAACAGAAACGGGAAGAGATGTTGGTTCCAGTTCAAAAAACTGAAGTGCATGATGGTTAGAATAATATTTTAAAAAAGAAACCAAAAAAATGTTCTTAGGTGTGGTTTAATTAATGACGTCAAATTTAAAGGGTTTGTAAGATTCATATAAAAATACGTCGGAGAAATTCGTATTTCATAGTTGACCTTATATACTTGTAACATGTACGTTTTTCTTGTAATTGCATTTGAAGTGGAAAAGAAAATATCTTTAGTGTTTCGCAATACGTGAAATTGCTTTAATTTTTTAATAAAGTTTTAATTCAATATTCTTAGAGTACATTATGATAAACTTTTTTCTCACTTTTCCATTAAAAAAAAACCCAACAGTGATGTCCAAGAAAAAACTGAATAAAAGAAAAAGTTAGACGGCCTTTAATTTCAACAAGCATGGTACTGACGTTTGATCCTTAAGAACCTGGGATTTTTTTTGGGGGTTTAGAGTAAATCTGGAACTTTTGACTCACTGTTCTTCTCATTACTTCGTCAATAAGAGAATGAGTCTAGTCGAAGCTACGAATTAGACTAAATAGTTACCCATAATCTAAAGAAATGACTCAGAATTCGTCTTAAAATATGATCCGAAAGCTGATAGATGTAACATTTTTTAACCACTATCATCAGTATGAACCACATAGATTTAATGAAAACGATAAGATTTATAATGATAGACGTGACAATTCTTGTCAATTTGACGTTGAAGACTTCCAATATTTGAAAGCCAATTTTATATTTAGATGTCTATTTTAATTTGATGTAACTGTGATACTTAGGTAATATGTCTTTTTAAAAGTTTTTTCTCTGCTAATTACTTAAATAATTAATGTTGAGGAGTTCTAACATTTGAAATCTGATTTTGTTTTTTGGCTTCTAAGAAATTGCTATCTTATTTGAGTCGCTGAATTGAGTGTTACTTGCGCTACACCGTGGATGGGAGGGAGTCAGAGACATGCACACCGTCACACAGGGCTGGGGAGAGCAAGGCTTTGACTTGAAAAAGTCCTCTAAATTTTTAAGAAATTAATCTCCTTAGATTGTGTAGTTTTATGTGTTGGACAGCATAATTTTCTCAGAAAAGTACTACTCCGCCCGCTTCAAGTATTTTGTGAAATTGATTTTCATTTAAAAAGAATAATTAATATTGAATACACTTGAAACCCAATATTTAATAATTATACAATTGACCTGCCTTCAGCTTATTATGGGATCAAAGAATTAGTGGCCGCCACCTATCATGATTGAGTGGAAAGGCACCCTTTGTATTTCTACAAATGTTGAGTATTCCTTGTTCAATGGCTGCTTCCAAGGTTCTCCATCCACTTGCATATACGCATTTCTCCACTCACCACCCCTCACTTCCAATCGAATAGCCGCTGCCTGAAAGAATTAAATCAAAGACAGACAGACACCAGTTATGGACAAACAGGCCAACCATCAATCTTATGACAGCAAAGCAACCTCAGAAAGCCCTGAACTATAATGATTTATAGCAAGTCTATATAGACAGGTGTACAAATCATCAAAATGCTCACGTTCATGGGCAAAGTTCCTTACTGGACCTGATGCAATATTTTATTTGTCATCTAAAACTATTTTCAACTTAATTATCAAGTGTATGTCCACCTCTAGTAAATTAAGCAGTGATGAACTCTGATGTTAAAAGTGTTGACATCAAAAAGGGAGAAATTTCAACTGAAAATACAAACAATAAACTGTTTGAGATTAAAATGCAGCACCTGAGCTATGTGCTTCGCAGAGATCAATTCAACCATGACAAACGACGCATGCCATCCTTGCTTTAGACCAAATATTTCCAAAAGTCCATCATCGACATGGGCTTCAACAAAGCCTTTCTGTAAGTAAAATGAGAAGCTAAGCTGTTTCAGGATCTTTGAATTGGGATGACATAATTAACAACGTCGTAAAGCAAGCTAAGTTCATAAACAGTAGCAATGTCAAAAAAAAATAAATAAATAAAGGGAAAAAAGTCCATGGTAATCACCATAATAGCATTGTGAAAACATTATATAACCAAGTAGTGAGAAGGCCAAAAAGCTATACAGATATGGTCCATAAATTTTAGATGTTGAATAGAGGAAAAAATCTTTTATACAGACGCAATCTTCATGTAACTTGGCACTTACCCAGAAAGAAAATATTATTTAAAATTTCCATTTATTATGTGTCTTGGGGAGACTGAAAACCAAAAAACTTGTAAGCTGGTAATGTTGTTTAGATATCCTAGAAAAGTTCCCAGAAATAAATTCAAGCCACCCAAAATTATATACATATATATTCCAGCTACCCCGAGGGAGTCAGAAGAAAAAAGTCATCAACATCCCTGAAATAATTAATATCTTGGATTTTCCTAGCAATAAAAAGAAGTGACTTAAAATGGATGGTTTATACCATACTGCAATAGGGTATTATCTCAGGCAACAGCATTACAATACCTTTTCCAAATATTCTGGTTTCGGATTACCCCAGGGATTTCTTCCACTTCCATAGCTATGAAGATTTAGAGCAACTATCGCCCTTACACTGAAAGGAAATAATAACCATATCATGTAAAATGGGATAGGAAAAAAAAAAAGAAAAAAGGAAGCACAAAGGACCTACTCCTAGATTTTCTATTTCTAAGGGAAGAAATACCAATCACCAGCAACTAGACTGACAAAAAGTGATATCACCCTTAAAAAATCTTTGTTTACCTCTTGATGATAACAATACCCTTCTAAAAAATAATCACAAGAAATGTACCTTGTGGGAACTGGAACTTGCTCCCACTCTGTGCTATTGACCTTTTTGACATATATTTGCAGTATGTTTTTCAGCCCCCTAATACCAGAAAGGTTTTCAAGACATCAGTCATTAGGAATAAACTAAGTAATTATTAGTCCAGTCATTACCCTTGATTACCAAAACCATAAAAGTTAAGAGTCATCAAGCAAAAGGATTTCTTCAGAATAATCCAAATGAGATTACTAGTCAAAAACAATGAACACAGAAGAGCGTCGTCATTGGATTCAGGTGATAATACACATAACCATACGGAAACATACTTTTGAGTGCCAATGTAAAAGCGAAAGTAAAAGCAGAGAGAAAGGAACAGACAGATGATATATAATCTGCATTTAAACAAGGGCAAACTGTTTTAGTTGGGGTATATCTTACCTTAAACTTGGGTCACCTGAGCAAGGTGTGAAGAACCAGCCTTGAGTACAACTATAACCCGAATATATAATCTGCATTTAAACAACTGATCAGACAATCTTGAATTGATATGACTAGAAGATCTCACATCATTCAATGACAGTGTTTAAAAATAATTGTAAATGAACTGCGTCACAAATACAAAAAGACTGCTTACTTTATCAAAAATGGTAAAATCAAATCAAATAACTTGAAGCGTAGTCAAGAAAGAAGCTAATTTGTACAACACGCAGTCAGCAGGTTAAAGATTTAGTACCTTATTTGAAATTGGACCTTGGGCAAGGTAAGGTTTTTCATTGCGTAGATGATGGAATCCATAAGCCACTTGGGCATCCATTCCTTAAGACAAAACAAGGAATTCATAAGATTGTTTACGAATATAAATCAGAGATTCATTTGACACATTGCCATCTCCAATAAACATTCAGAAATATGAAACTCATAGAATTGTAAGTTTCTTTTACATACACACACAAACACATGAAAAAAAGCAATACAACGAAAAATTCAGGTGGCTAGGCATTCTCATTCAAGTGAAGCGTGCACAATACCAAAGGCATTGATAAAGCTTGCTTCTAGTATCTGAATCCATTGTTGCTATGATTGCAAACCATAAAGGTTACTTAAGATATGAAAATACGTGCAACGTGCAAAGTAATTAAGTAACTAACTCCATTTTTAAATCTCTGGGATACATGAATACCAGGAACTGAACATGGACATGATGGCACTAACTTCATAGAACTATATATATGTACCAACAAGAAAATGTCAATGTACAGATCAAATTACCTATACTAAAGTAATTGTAGAACACTCCTTCATAACAGCGAACTCTCTCAGGAAGTTCTCCCTCAACTTCTAAACCCTGCATAGACAAGAAATTTCCTAATTTGATAAAGAAATCTCGTGCCATCTATCATTTGAATACAGAATTTGAATGAACATAGATCCAAATGTAAACAAATGAATTTTGGCATCAGAAATATCAAAGTTATCTCAGTAACTCAGCACCCCTTAACATTACATTATGGCAAGTTTTGAGTGCACTGATAATACCTACTCAGGAAGTATAAGTCAGTTTTATAAGAATGAATTAAAAATTGCGTCATTTATTTTGCTAGGTATAAAATGTTTTCTTGAAATACCTAAGACCAAGACATACAGCGTATTACTGCATTTGTACGAATTTCTTACCATTTTGTTTAAACATGGGCATCGCAAAGGAAAACAGTAAGAACCCAATCCAAAATGGATCAGTTTTTGTTACTCTAATATTGGTTCCCTGAGCATGAGTTTAATAATTAACAAATCCTCATCCAAATATAAGCCAAAGTATTTGATTTTTATTTTTATTTTTTTAAAAAAAAAAAACTCACCTTTAAGTAAAAATACTTCTGTTTTGTAACATTTTTGAAACTTCTAAGAAAATATTATATAATCTTTATCTGAACATGGTCTTTGAACTTATTCTAATTTCATAGCTGAGAGATACAGATGGAAGCGCAGACCACAGGAAAACAACATGCATAAATTTAAGAATGGCAAGATGGCATTGTACCATGGGCCAGCTAGGTAAAACAAATATATGATATAAGAAACCAGATCTACAACCTCATCAAGAGAGAACTCTTCAGATGGCTTCAAAGCATGTGGTGCTTTCACAGTTGTGCCTTCTGGCATAGAAAGTAGAACTCTCCAACTGCACAAATAAAACAAATTAACACTTAACTGCTGCTTGAAGAAATCCATAATATCACACTTGATTGTGTAAAATTATAAAATAAGACTTACCTATCTAAACGACAAATAGGGCCTGTACTAGCCCTGTGAAGAGTTCTTCTAATAGCTGACTTCCAGGCAAAAGGAAATGAACCACCCTAGTAACGCATTAAAATCACATATTAGCAAAGAGGGAAATTCTCATCTAATTCATAATTCTTACGCATATAAATGCATACCCAACCAAAACTCCTAGACAGATCATTGCCGGTACCAAGTGGAATGATCCCTACTGGAGGAATTGACTCCCGACCTTGCAGGTTAAGTTCTCCAAGACATCCTAATACCCATCCAACAGTACCATCACCTCCAGCAACCTGTCCAATCAACAAGGCACCATCCAAAGTTATTTCCATTATAGTAATATGAGAATCCACCATGTGCTATAGGTATTGTCGTTGAAAATATAGAGGTACAAGGATCATGAGAATTTATGAATTATATACTACAGTTTTAAAATGTGAAAGATGGTTCACGTTCTTGTGCACTAAATAACATACCATGATCCTGATTCTTTCACGAGTTTCTTTGGCAACATTATCACCAATAGTAGCCAACGTGTCCAGGCAACCTAATCCATACCGTACAAATTCATGAGGCTTCACATCTGATAGGTCAAGAACCTGCATTACATCATATTGTCAATCAGCGCATTGAAAGATGAACAAGATATATAATTTTAGAAAAAGGAAAATGGGTTTGAAAAAATTAAGATCCGAGAAAAAATTACCGCTAATATTCATTTTTAGTCTTGAACCAAAGTTGCATCATGCGGGGATGTTATTTACACTTCAAATTATATTTTAGTATATATTTGTCCCAAAAAAAAATTATAGGAAAAAAGAGTAAAAAAAATTATAAGTGAGGGGAAAGGTAGAATCCTGAAACATTATATTTCTTTCCTTTAGTCAGATTTAATAAGCATATAGTAGACTTGCCACTCAAACAAAATGCGTGAGGACAAGATTAAAGGAGCTAAGTTTAAGTGACAGTATAAAGGAAAGAAATTGACATTCTCTAGAGTTCGGGCAGGGCAAATTCTCACATTGAGTTCTTTCATGAGTCTATTTCTGAAATTTTGCATGGGTCTATTATTGAAATAGACTAATTTTTGGTTCCCTTTTTTTTTTTTTTTTTTTTCTCTCTTTTACGTTTTAAGCCAAAATGATACCGGTACTAGATACTCATGTCTTTCACCTTCATATAGTCTGTCCAACGACAGAAGAGCTGTATGAAGGATACTCTAACAACTAATTGAAATATATGAAAATACATTGTTCACCAAAAGCTAATCGAATTCATGAAGGAATATCATTTTGTTTGAATCGATTAACTCCATAGCAGTCCTTTACTATCATCACATAATTGTCAAATGGCAAATGCATGACCTTATAACCAATATCAGATGGAGCACATAAAAAAATTCGCCATTGAATATCACTAAACTTGCATTTATTCGTCATTTCTTACAGGAAGAATGCAAAATTTAATTGCAAAAAGAGCTTAACCTGTTCTTCACTCAGAAACTTCTGGAGCATCTCCTTGAGCATAGGGCCGTGGCGGCCACCGCTGCGAGGATTAATAAACACTACCATAGGCGTCTCTGGCGCCTTGATTTCTTCATCTCCCTCGTCGCGTATAAAGCGGCTCTCTCCGGCGGCGGTGTCCTGCAATCTGATGCATTCGCGCATTGCAAGGCGCAGGTATTGCGGCATCGCGAGCTTCTTCCTCAAATCTTCCTTGTGAATTCGAATCCCCGATAGTCCAATGGCGCGAAACGACTCTAGCACCGACGACTTCACCGCTACCTTATTGGTATCACTCGTCTCCGACGGCGAGTCCATTCTCTTCTCCGGCGCAAATTCTCAATGTGCTTGGTTGACAATTTCAAATCAAATCCAATTCCTGTACAATAATGGCCTTGCTTCGATGGATAATGAGAATAGGAAAAAAAAAAAAAATCTCCAACGAATACTGATTCTTTCTCCCTCTCTGTGAATAAGTGTTGTATTGTGCAAGTTTGCTTAGGGACAAAGAAGGCGAAGACAGAAAAGGATCCGGTTATAGCATAGAGGGGCAGGCTGGCCTGGCTTGAATTCGCAGGCAAAGAACAACGTCCAATGCAGGTTCTTTTCAGTTGCGACACTTGTCGCAGACGTGGAAGTTGACGTGGATGAAAATAACCTGTCTCTCTGAGAAACTGCCTCCCATATGACCTTAATGACCAAAGGGACCACCTTGGAGCCATGCACATTCCAGGTAAGTACAATTGTACATATTATTTGTGTTAATTAACATATTTTATATATATTTTTTACACGAGAGTAATTTAGTGTAATTTAAATCAAAATAAATACCAGATAGAATGGGTATTAATTAACTTTATCATACTTATTTATTTTGCAAAAAAAGATGCCAAGCAAACTACTACAGTATCAAGTTATGAATCATTCCCAATAACATTAAAGATAAATTAAAAAATTTGCATTCTAGTTGGAATTTTGTCATCAAGAAAGAGTATGACGAACCTTATTAGGTAATATGTCCAATTAACATTAGAATCATACAGGTCACAAGATATCCAACTCAACGAATCACATATACTTTTGGTTGTTAGGTTAATTTGGCATCTTTGATATTTTATTCAGCTCATTATTAGGATATGTAAAGTAGAAATAAAATTGGGCAGTTAGAGAGTTATTGGTTCATAGCTAGGCATTGTGATCATTAAAACAATGTAAAGTAAAATGATAGAGTAACAATTATTTAGGTTTTTCTTTTGAAAAACTTATTGGTAATTTAAAAAAGGTTAATTAAAAAAATAAATGATTTCCTATCAAAAAAATAAGATCCTTTTTATATAACTTTTGAATCCTAAAAAAATATGTACATGCATTCAAAAAACTATTTATATATTGGGAAGGTGGGGAATGAAAGCTATTTATCAAATACGAAGACATTTTGTGGTAGTTTTATTTATACGAGTTACAGGGGCAATTCTGTAAAAGCAGCAAAGGGAATGGTGACGCTGCGAGAGATGGCGGTTGACGGTAGTGGTAGTGGGTATGGCCCACACGGTTATCTTGGTAGTGGCTTTTGCTCGGCCCGCGCGTCATTGTGTGTCTCCATTATGAAGAAACAGACAACCATTGACATGAGCTTCGAGGTTGTAGCTGAGAAAATTCCCTTCTCCCCAACCCAAACCCTGGGCTAGGCTACACTTTTGGACCATTCCCATTTCGACTGGACTTTCTTCTCACAAATTTTGTTTGGTATTGATGGGTTTAAACTGAGAGGTGGGCGTTTATTAGTTGCTTATAACACAATCTCAAGACTAGTAACGTATAATAGGACACAGATTAAAGTAAGAACTTAAGTACTTTGGAGGTTACATTGGTCATAAGTTGATAGAGCAACTAAAACAACTTCTCTAGCACTAGGGCCCAGTGCGAAAGATCAATTCTATATCCTCTTTATAGCTTGTCCTATTTATTAAATAAAAATGAATTAAATGTATTTATTATTTTATGAAACCGAGTCCTTTGTATGAGCGACCACACATATATGGGCTACGTATGAGCCATGAGTTTCTAGGGCTCATGGGTCCATATGTAAGATTCTATCGGGCCAGGCCAGCCTAATCGGCACCTAGACCTAGATTGATCGACATTATTTTCAGCCGTAGTATTAATTGTCAAAGTGTGAAGTCAGTTGAGTTTCATTTTTGTTTTCTCTTGAAAAGTCCGCAGGCGAACGAACTTCATCAGCCTAACTCACTGACCGCATTTATTGTCCATTTAGCAAACTTGTTGGAATACGTGGACATTATTTTTCTCTCAGAATAATTTGGAGCTTTTTATTGTGGTAAGCAAAAATAAATGTATTAAAATTAAAAAATGTTTTTCTAAGGCAGAAAAAAATTCCACGTCTTGGCAATCACTCTAATTATTGATTTATGTTAGGCATGTCTTTTCAAGCTAACTCACAATTAGTCCACCTCAACTAATCATTAATCCATTAGCACGTAGGTAATTAAGTGTTAATTATAGTATGAAAAAATCATCAAAGATGTAATGCTCGTTTAAGATGATATCATGTCAGAATGTTTCTCTTGATGATAAATAAATTCAAATTTGACTTTTATAAATAATAATTTCAAAAAAAAAAAAAAAGCCAGCCAATGCTGACTTTCAAATAATCTGATGGTTGTTTTTGACACAAAATCGGCGCCAATTTCGGGAGTTCTCGCCAAAGGCAAATGAAATGCAATTCACGTTTTCTATTTTGTTACCGATTTATGAAGTTTGACGAAAACAATTTAATGCTAAGGGCAGAAAAGACAGGAAGCAAGGATTCCCATCCCAAACGCATAAAGCTATAGAGAAAGAGAAAGAGGGATCCCGCATTAAAGGCAATATATGGTGGTTAAAGAAAAAGTGTCAACATACACACGATGAGAGTGTGCAAGTTTGTGTTTGTTTTTGCTTGGGCATCCCCAAAGGGTCGAGGCGTTCGGTTGACATAATTGCAATGCTTTTTGCTTCTTTCTGACATGAAAGTTTCTGAGTTTGCTCAGCTTTCCTCAGCCATTCCAGGAGCATGTTTTTAACTTTCACTCGCTCGGCCATCACACGCATTTTTTATCTTTTATTGTCGCTTTCTTCTTTGACATGTCTATTTCTTGTAATCGATCGTACGTAGGATATCTTTATGTCAGTCGCACACATGTAATTTTGGTGAAAATAACCATTCTGCAATGGGCTGCTTTTTTGTAATTCTTCATTTAAGTTGCACAAGATTTATTATATAAGGGAATTCTGCAATATGATATGAAAAAATAAATGCTGATATATATATATATATATATAGAAGAAATTTCGAGCAAGGTACTAAGAAATATTCGTACTTTGTTGCTTGATAGTGAGATTACTAGCCGCAATATGATTATATGAACGTCCTTATCTCCATAGTTTGCGCTTTAAATTGGATCAAATTAATAAGATGGGAAATGGTCAAAGTAAACACAGAAGAAGAAATGCCAAGTTATATATCTTGAACAGTGTATGGTACATTTTAGGGATCGAGCAAATAATTTGCTAGCAAGTTTTAAGTAATTGGTTCGTGCCAACTCGTAACTCTTGCTTCTTTCTTCTATTATTTTTGCATTATTGTGTAGTTAATGATTACTTATAAATCATAATCACATATGGTTGATACCATTATCATTTATTGCTTCCAAAGACACGTAACCGCATTTGGTCACATGGGGATTCATTAATATGAATTCTGACAAAGATTTTTCCCCTCTTTTTCAGAATTGGAGGACCACCTTGAAGAAGACATTCTAACCAAAGAGATAATCGCTTTGGATACATCTGCTTCACAAAGAAATTAAAGTGGCATCACTAATCTCCAAAGTTAATTGTCTGTTGCTTAATTGCCCATTTTTATATGCGTACAATCTTCACAACAAAGGTTGGTTTGTAAATTAAGACCAAACAGAAAAACAAGCTAGGCTTGTCTCCCACCTACACATATATGCATGCATGGCCTCAAAACACAAATTAAGCCTCAATTCTTGGTGCTCCTTAATGGCTTTCGAGTCTTGACCAACGTTTATACTTTATACATGCATGCATGCATGCATGTAAGCCATGCTCTCTCCACCACGAATTTATGTTTTTTTTTCCCCCAAGAATCTGTATCACACAACGATACGATATGTTTATCACTATATTGATATATGAAATGAGTGATATTAATGGAGCCTGCTAGCTTATGGATGGAGTTGAAGGTGTCGTTACTGTCAATCTGAAATGTTCGTTGCTATTAAATATGGCATCTAAATCTTTGGATGCGGGCGGCAGTAGAGATAAATGAGGAGAGATGTCCCGGGAGGCAATTATGGATGTGGTTGAAATGCATAGGACTTGTACTCGAGTCGTATTAAATGCAGTTTGAGTCAGTAGGTCCTCAAGATTTGGCTACCTTCCATCTACATAGCCTCTATACATCACTCACATGACCTTGCCACTAATCTATTTTCAAAAAGCAATTCTAAAGAATAATAATCATGACATTCTTAGCTTGTTGTGTAGAAATTGGAATGTTAAAATTATTGCTAAGCTGGCCAAACAGGTTGCCAGAAAAGACACTGTTCTTACTATGTTAGTTTCACCGCCGAGTTGGATCTTTCCCAAGTTGCTAGCTGATAGTACTTTTGTGGTCCTTTGCAAGAGTCGGTCTATGTTTTCTTCTCTTAATTATTGTACCAAAACAGTAATAATATTCCATTATTTTAACTTATCATTTTCCTTACTGATTTATTCCATGTTTAATTGATGAAAGGGAGATTAGATTTGATTGTAGATTACTGCAAGCACAATAAGATAATTCGTGAACTAAAATACTAGTAATTAATTGGTATTAACTTGTACAAGCATGAAAACCTACGGGCTACAGCGACGGGCATGCATGTTCCGTCGTTTTACCGATTTGAATAAAGATATAGTGATAATTAATTGAGACAGTAAAAAGGTAAAATCGCACTATTAATTCGAAATAGATTGATATATCAGGATTTGGTCTTATCCTTTAATTATCACTAAATTAATTAATGTGGGCCCCTTAAAAGAATGGGAATCTAAAGATTTGTCATAACTTTTGTACGCACATTTTAAAACCCTGTTTTATGTGGCTTGCTAATTGAACATGATTGCCAGTTGAAAAGGTTATTTGCAGTTCAAGTGTCTTGCGTAGGCATGCTTCCTTTTGAATATGTTACCTAAAGGGCAAGGGGAAGGGCAAAGGGCTAGCCAGCTAGGGTGAGTGAGTGAGTCACATTATTGAGAAAGCTTTTGCTAATTTCTTCCTAGAAAGGTAGCTAAAAGCTTGTGTGTAAAGAATGGGGGGAATGGGATTATTGCTTTGGGGGCATGACCAAATTTCAACACCGTTCATTAGTGGAGAAAAAAGTAACTTTTCAATATCTGGCTTCATCTAAGTGGGATTTTCTATTGTAGGCAACGCTTTAAGGATTCCAAATACCCCAAAAGTTTAAAGTAAGTAGATGCCTTTTTCTTTCAAACATGAGAATTTGGCATCTTCCCCTCGTCCCCTATATATGAGTAAGTATAAAATCTATATATATATATCTACATATTGGAATAACTAGCAATTGGGGCGGTGCCTCTTGTCATCATAATTAATAAGCTATTCTTTCTTCTTTTCATCACAAAACTTAAACTTGGTTATATATTTCTATTAATACATTTAATTACCATTTTGGACCGAAGACATGCTTTTTTTTTAGCTCGTTTTGTTTATGAGCTATACAGGGGTAACAAGTAATTTTAGTGGTAATTGAAGAAGCTTCCATTAAAAATATTATTCAAGGCACTATATAGCTTGAGTAAGGAAGAATATTTCCCATATTTTATTTGTCTTTTAGGGATGGACTATAAATAGTATCATAATCAAACTTTTTCTATAGTGTCTTTTCTAAAAGAAAATGATGGTACGAGTCTTCTTCTGTGAAAAAAGGGGAACCGATCGACGGTCTACTTTTGTTGCTTGATTGGTGCTCTTGCATTGTGCTGATGGGAGTTCATCTCTTGGAAAAGCAACAGCACTTTCTTTTGTTCCAAACTTGCAAAAAAGGAAGGAGGAAGAAAAGGGTGTGGGACTTGGAGGAGGTTGAGGGAGAGGCATGAAAGTCTATAATTGCTTTGAGTGCAAGAAGCTACCAAAAACAAATAACTTTTTAGAGGCAATGGCTCTCATTTCTCCCCGGCCAGCTTTTGTGAGTGATTTGTTGTTTCATGTATTTGCTTAAAGTTTTACCTTAATTGGTGACATGATTATATTCTATTATTTATGTGTATGTAACAACAAAAGGCACGCTAGCTAGCTAGGTGGGGTTTGGCTTGCAATTGTGAAAAAGTGTCTTGGGACATTTTGCCTCATTATATTCCATCAATTAATTAAATTAGCCTTTGTGGGAGACCCTTTATTTGTCACCTATTGATCATATCAAGTTTTGAACCTGTGGGATAATGTGTGCAATTTTCTTCTCTTCCATTATTTTACGATGTAAATTCCAAAAAAAAAAAAAAAGGAAAAAAAATCAGTGGAAGAATTGATTGTAGTAGTGAATATAATATTAACGGGCGTGTTTGAGTTTGAATCATGAACGTTGGTGTAATATATTAGTGGGTGGAGAAGGATATATTTGAAAAAGGCAAGGACGCAGTGGACAAACTTTTTCCCTTATGAAGAAACCAAGAGCAAAGCAACAATAGCTTTTGATATGTAAATTGTAATGATGGTTTAAGGAAAAATAATTTAGAGAGAAAGCAAATTGAAAACGAGATAGAGAGAAGAAGTAGAATGATGGAAAAGCCATCTCGCTAAAAGGAGGGCTAAAAAGTTCATAAATGGAGGAAATAATTGCGGCATCATGCTTAATTAATGTGCAGTGCATATATAAGCTAGATTAGTCCCTAAATAGAGGTTTATGATCTAGAAAAAAGAAATCTCAAACAAATATTGATTGAATAACTTAGTCAAATTTCATAAGCATGACAAAACATTGATTGTTGACATGTGGATCATTGTTGTCTCTTTAGATTTGATTTTGCCACTCTTTCAAATTCTGGAGTTCTTGGGTTCCATCCTCCAACTATTTATTTTCTTTTTGGATGATCTCACCCCTTCCTACCAACTCCGTGTATACATCAGCTACTTTGTCAATGACTAACTTCTTCCATTTGTTATACCCCTAAACTAAAATTAATTACTTCACCATTACTTGTTCGTTGGGTAAGATCTTATGGCTTACCAATTTTCACTTATATGTAACAAAAAAGAAAAAAATTACTTCACATTTTAGAGTTTTATATAAATATATGTACAAGATAGAGCAATTTACAGATTTACAATTTAAATTATGATGGTTGTTTAGAAAATGTTTTTGAGCAAAATAAATAAAAAAAATCATAATTGTTTAATTTTCTAATGAAATTAATTTATTTCTAATAAACAAAACCCTTGTGAATCTTATTGAAAGAAATAAAATACCATTCATTATAATTTATATCTACATTTAAATTTAAAGTAGAAATATTTTTATTACTATACAATTTTTCAAAAATAACTACTCAACTTTCTTAGTAACAAAGTATAAAATGATGAAATACTTGTTAATTACCTTAGAATTCTTCACTGGATATCCTAATAATTAAAAAAAAAAAAAATCCCTTCACAAGATAAGAATAACATTTTTCCTTTCATATTTATTTTTTATTTGAATTTCATATTATGTTTTAACCCTTGTTTCATATTATTGTGATGGATAAAAAATTAACTTTAATAAATTATTATAATTTGCAACATTATTTTATAATAAAATTTTTTATAAGAATTTTTCTCCACAGGATAAAGGAAGGTATAATGCCAAGTGTCCAGAAGGTATGATCGAGGAGCATAGAAGGAAGGTATAGAAGCGTGTGGGTTAAATTATGATGTTGTTTCCTTATCTTTTTGGCATAATCTTGTTTCCTTTTCGGTTTGCATTTTTTTTTTTTTATTGGCAAGATATAGATACCGAAACTTTTAATACTAGCTCCACGCTAAGGAGATCAGATCAGAGTGGAACAAAAAAAATGTGAGAAACTTATAATTATTCAAAGTAACACATCAATCTATTCTTTATAATTTTTTGTTTTGATACTGAGAACTCCTATTTTATTTTATTTTATTTTATTTCTGGGGCCACTAGTTTGATATTATATGATCTGATATAAAGCGACAAAGATGGTTTGTGACAGGGGCAGATACGTGAACTCAGTGAAGAAGGGAGAGTAATAAATGCAGAAAGTTGAGGAGACGAGTTTAGTCTCACTCACATTCTCTCTCCGCTTTTAAATTTTCACTTTTTTCTCGGTCACCGGAAAAGGAAAGGACTAAGTTTCACGCGTCAGCTTTTTATCTTTAATCTCTCTCTCTCTCTCTCTCTCCCTCTCCATTTCTCCACTAAACAACCTAACTAATTTTTAACGTCACCATTCATATATACTCATATATTTAGTTTAATTTTTAAGTTTTTAACAACTACCTAAATTTATAATTTAACTCCCAACTTCTTAAATTATCTAAATTTCGTGTTATTAAACCACGTCCACACACACACACATATAAATATATATATAATTATTCCATGTTTATAAAAACATAAAATTAACTTACGTAATTATCTTTGTTAAATTTTATAAATAATTTTACGTAATTATCTTCATGTAATACATTTAAAAAACAAATTAAAGTGAATAATAAAGGTGTTATGGACATGTGATGCTGTGGTCCCACGATGAGGATATGGCGGCGTGAGAACCGTTGGATCCTGTCCGCTCGCAGATGCGAGAGAAGGATGAGCTTGGAAGCGAAGAGAAAGTCTGAACTGCGAAGGAAGGAAAAATGGAAAGGGTGTGAAAGGAGAGATCTGGTCGGGTCGGGTCGGGTCGGAGTCATGGGTGCGTGAAAAAGGTGCCGAATAAAGTGGTTGTGAACTCGAAAAACGCGTAAAAGGCAAGGCGAGGAAAGGCAGGGAAGGGGGCGTGCGTTGCTAAAAGGCAAGTATGATGATGGTTGATTTCTTTTGGGTTTCTGCAAGCTTTTGCCAAAAGTTGTTCGATCCCTCTCTATGTATTAGATTAGCTTATCTACTCCAATATTAAACATTTAATTATTGCCAATTATATTATATATCCCCACTATTATTATATATTTATTTAGTCATAATAATTTATAAATGGGCATAATAATATCATCAACATTATATATATATATATATAGAGAGAGAGAGCACTCCTTATCATTTCAGACTGATCCTTGACTTGTGTCCAAAGGATGTTTTATGGAGCAATGATAATGGATCCAAAATATTTCAACTATGACAACATAATTAAAAAGCACAAGTTATCTGTTAATCATGTTGGGCATCAAATATTTTCCATTTTGTTCAAGAAAACCAATGAATCAGTATTGCAAGCAAGAATATACTCACATCCTATTTCTATTCTTCTTCCTATCCTACAATAGACTATTACTATGCTATACAATAGAATGTAGCACTTAATTAAGTAAACCAGTGTTTCTTTTTTTAAGAAAATAATCTCAAGAATTAATCCACGAATGCAGATAGGTGGTTTAATTCTAACTCATTCAACAGATTTAATTAATAAATATTAAAATGAAAAAGAAGAGAGCAACGTACTTTGGTACATCAAGGTCATTAGTATTATTTTTTAATAACATTTTGCGGTCTATTAGTAGCCTTTTAGTTTTAGGCACGTTGAATTAGTCCAGTGACTGAATTAAATGCAAGATATTATTGGGCGGCTGTGTCTTGTGAAGGTTAGGCTTAAGCCCATTTTCAAAGCAATAAATGCACGTCCTCTAACGATTTTGACAATTTCTTCCCTTTTTTAAAAAATGCTCAACATTAATCAGAAATAACAAAGGTGATCAGATCAACAAATAACGTAACAATAATGGCGTTGCGTTATACTTTAACTATTCAGAACTGATAAGGACAGTGTTAGCGTCATGGATTAGCAAACAAACAGTGAAGTTGCCAAACAAAACAATCACGTCGGGAAAGGATTAGTATTAGAATTATAGTAAGAGATAAAAGTAAGAGAGAGAGAGTGTGATCTTTTTAAGTATGAAAAGGTAAAGTCGCGCGATACCTTTTGCAGCTGTTGCGTGTGAAAAAGCAGAGAGCCAGCGTCAGCAGGAGTTACTATCACCATCTCTGGGCGCGTACCGCTTCCTCGCGTCATGGGTCGTGCTTCACACTTCCACGAAACGCGCGTGGGACGCAACTTGTTCCTTAATCTTCTTTATTACATTACATTACAGTTTTAAGAAACTAAAAAACAAACTAGAGTTAGAAAAGGTAGTGAGTCAATCCAAAAGACCGCCTTCCTATTTCTTTCTCCATCATCGCGCTCCTTTTGCAGCCTCAACCTCAACCTCTCTCTATCTTAAAAAGGTGTTTCTCTCCCTCCGTTATCTCTAGTAATCTAGTTGAGTTAGAGACAAAATAGCTTTTTTTAAATCTCATGCAATAATAAATATTATATTATAAAATGAGAGTGTTAAAAATATTATATCATAATAAAAAAAAAAAAAGAGATGACACTTGCTCTGTCCAGAAAGCATTTTCCAGAAATCCTTGCAACCGATAGTACTTGTATGATTCAATCGATCAATTCTCTGTTTACTAGAAATTCTCTTCTCCTATCTCCTGTCTTTCTCTTGTTACGAGAAAGAACCCAAATTTATTTTCTTGTTCCCCCTGCCCTGCACCCGTAACTAGAATACTTTTTGCTCAAAACTACTTTTGGTGAGTTCGCGCTCGCTATTTCAAAGCAGCTTGTACCTTTTACTTTCGTCTCTCCCTTTACCTTTTTATTTGGTCTGTTGGTAAATTTGCCTTGGGATATTTCATTTAATGATTCGGATAGAGAGAGAAAGTAGAGAGAGGAAATGGGGATGTTCTTGTGAAGTAGAGGATCTGATCTTCCCTTTTCGCGTTGAATTCTCGAGTCTCAACTGGCTTTTTAGGTGACACGCCGCGGAGGGGAGATAGAGAAAGGAAGAAAAGAAAAATAGAGATCCCCTAAGTTATTACTTTCTTGATTTTGTTTGCGTTTGTAAAAGCTTCTTTCTGATTGTTTCGCCAACCCTTCCCACCCCTTGAAAATGCGAATTTGTCTATATTGAAAGCTTCCCATTCCCACTAATATCATTTTTCTGGCCGGTGGCCTT
This sequence comes from Bauhinia variegata, assembly GCA_022379115.2. Lineage (NCBI taxonomy): Eukaryota > Viridiplantae > Streptophyta > Magnoliopsida > Fabales > Fabaceae > Bauhinia > Bauhinia variegata. The sequence continues at coordinate 4,575,504 of CM039430.1, read as the reverse complement.
TTAGCCGAGAAGTGTGAATTTCGCACCTCCATAGCCTTTTCTCCTTTAGATACCCAGCAAAAAGCTTCGTAGAAAGGCTACAAAAGATTCATTTGGGTTTTCTCTGCTCAAAGCTGATTAATCTGATAAAGGATTCCGAGTCCAACGTCTAGACGCTTCTGTTCTAAAGATAGCTCCTTTTTGAATTTGGGTTTCGAGCTGGACACTCGACAATTTCGTTTGTGAAATGAGAGCAGGACTAAGCACGATCCAACAAACCCTAACGCCCGAGGCGGCGAGTGTTCTCAATCATGCCATCGCCGAGGCGGGTCGTCGGAACCACGGCCAAACGACGCCACTTCACGTGGCGGCGACGCTTCTATCTTCGCCGTCCGGTTTTCTACGCCAAGCATGTATAAAATCTCATCCGAATTCGTCTCACCCTCTTCAGTGCAGAGCCCTTGAGCTCTGTTTCAGCGTTGCCCTGGAGCGATTACCAACAGCTCAGAACATGAGCCCGGGGATGGAACCTCCTATTTCTAATGCTTTAATGGCTGCCCTGAAGCGCGCTCAAGCTCATCAACGCCGTGGCTGCCCCGAGCAGCAGCAGCAACCTCTATTAGCTGTTAAAGTGGAGCTTGAACAGCTTATCATATCCATACTCGATGACCCAAGTGTTAGTAGAGTTATGAGGGAAGCGAGTTTCTCTAGCCCAGCGGTTAAAGCTACAATTGAACAGTCTTTGAATTCGTCACCTTCTACTGTCAATTCAAATTCGATGGGATTGGGCTTCCGGCCAACGACCGTGCCACCAGCGGCGGTGCCAAATCGGAATTTATATTTAAATCCGAGGTTGCAACAGGGGAGTGCCGCTCAATTGGGGCATCAAAGAGGCGAGGAAGTGAAGCGGATTGTGGACGTATTATTGAGGACTAAGAAGAGGAACCCAGTGTTGGTTGGTGAATCAGAGCCAGACGCAGTGATAAAAGAGCTATTAAAGAAAATCGAGGATAAAGAATTGGGAGACGGACCTTTTAGAAATGCTCACGTGATTTATTTAGAGAAGGAGCTTCCACCTTCGGATAGAGCACAAATACCAGCGAGGCTAAAAGAATTGGGGGATTTGATTGAGACCCGAATTGGGAATTCTTCTTCTGAAGGTGTTTTTCTTAACTTGGGTGACTTGAAATGGCTCGTTGAGCAGCCTGTTGGTTTCGGAGTTGCGGGTTTGGGTACCATGCAGCAGCAGGCCATTACAGAGGCGGGCCGTGCTGCAGTTACAGAGATGGCTAGATTAGTAGCCAAATTTGGAGACAGAGGTAGTTCTCGCCTTTGGTTGTTAGGCACTGCTACTTGTGAGACTTACTTGAGGTGTCAGGTCTATCATCCTTCCATGGAAAATGATTGGGATCTACAGGCAGTGCCAATTACCACCAGAGCTCCTCTTCCTGGAATTTTTCCATGGTATTTTTTTTTTTTTTTCAATTTCACCTGAAATATCCTTTTCTTATCTGCATCTTTGATTTTAGTATTCACCTGCTTAATCGGAATAGGTCTGGTCTCTAGAACTGCAGATACAGAATCTTATTTGGCACGTTACTCTGTTTTAATTTATGTTAAACTCATTGCTTCATTTTTTAGGCTTTAGAAGCTTTTGGTGAATGAATTGGAAATTGTAGTCTTATATGATATTTTTGAATGGGACGAAGCATGTGATGTTACTATAAGCATTCACGGACAAGAAGATACTACGTTTAATTAGCCTCTGAAATTTACATGGTTGGTCTGCTAGTCGTTTGGTAGTATGTAATATGTAATAATTTTATTTTCTGATAACTAGGCTTGGGACCAACGGCATTCTTGGTAGCTCACTGGAGTCTTTATCCCCATTAAAGGGCTTTCCAACTACAACAATCACTCCCACTAGGCGCAACTCTGAGAACATAGATCCTGCCCGAAAGACTACTTGTTGCCCTCAATGCATGCAGAACTATGAGCAAGAATTGGCGGCTATTTTAAGGGAAATTGAGAAATCTAATTCTGAGGTCAAATCAGAGGCAGCTCGACCGCCACTTCCACAGTGGTTGCAGAATGCTAAAACTGACAGTGATAATGCTAAAGTGATGAATCAGCCTCAGGTAAATTCATCTAAAAATGAACTATAAATCTCAGTCACAATTGTTATTTCCTTTCCTATTCTTTTGGCTGGTCTCCTAGAATTAGATTATTTAATCATGGTTTCTGTTCGTCCTTTTTTAGAGTGACAGCCGAGAAATGACGGTGAAGAAGAAGACTCAAGAACTGCAGAAGAAATGGCACGATGCCTGTTTGCATTTACATCGTAAATTTCATCAGCAGAATGTCAGCTCAGAGAGAATTGCTCCGACAACTTTCTCAATGACTGGGTTGTACAATCAGAATTTGCTAAGGCCCCAATTCCAACCCAAACTAGAGCTCAATAAAAATCTTGGAGGCACTCTACAATTGAGCTCAAATCCGATGCCTGCCCAACCATCAGAACGGGTGGTCTCCCCTCCAGGAAGTCCAGTAAGGACTGAGCTAGTCCTTGGACGAACAAAAGCAGGCGATACCACACCAGAACAAACTCATAAAGAGCGCATTAAGGACCTTTTGGGGTGTATGACTTCTGAGCCGCAGGAGAACAAGTGTCATGAATTACAGAGCACCAAACTTGTCGATGCTGACTCTTTCAAGAAGCTCCTCAAAGGCCTAGCGGAGCAGGTGTGGTGGCAGCACGATGCAGCATCTGCAGTTGCTACAAGTGTGACGCAATGTAAATTGGGGAATGGGAAAAGGCGTGGAGGTGGCACCAAGGGAGACATATGGCTACTGTTCATGGGTCCTGACAGAGTAGGCAAGATGAAGATGGCTGCAGCTCTTTCTGAGCTGGTGTCTGGGTCCAACCCAATAATAATCTCTGTTGGTTCACGACGCAGGGGTGGAGAAACAACAGACTTTAGTGTTCGTGGTAAAACAGCCCTTGATCGAATAGCAGAAGCAGTGAGGAGGAATCCCTTCTCTGTGATTGTGCTCGAGGACATTGACGAAGCAGATATGCTTATTTCTGGGAGCATAAAACGAGCCATGGAACGAGGTCGGTTCTCAGATTCTCATGGCCGCGAAATCAGTCTCGGTAATGTCATGTTCATCTTAACCGCAAATTATTTGCCCGATAACCTCAAGTACATGTCAAATGGAACTTCTCTCGACGAAGAGAAGCTTTCTAATTTGGCAAGAAGTGGTTGGCAATTAAGGCTTTCACTGGGAAAGAGAACATCAAAGCGCAGACCCAATTGGTTATCCGACCAAGAAGAGAGGTCTACGAAGCCCAGGAAGGAAATGAGTTCAGGTTTAGCATTTGATCTAAACGAAGCTGCAGACGTAGAGGAAGACAGAGCGGATGGCTCGGGCTCACTCAATTCCAGTGACCTGACAGTGGATCACGAAGATAATCAAGTCCTCAATAATGGGCGCTCACTGGCTACTTCCTCACTACCCCGACAGCTGCTGGACGTCGTGGACGATGCCATTGTGTTCAAGGCAGTGGATTTCGGGCACATTCGCCGGCATTTCTCTGCCTCCATAACGAAAAGATTTTCCACCATTATTGGCAATGGGATCTCAATTGAAGTACAAGAGGAGGCCCTGGAGAAGATTGCCGGCGGAGTATGGTTAGGCCAAACGGGTATCGACGAATGGGTGGAGAAAGTGTTAGTTCCGAGCTTTCAGCAGGTGATGGCGAAGTTGAGTTCAAGCAGCAACAGCGACGAGTCATTCGTTGTTAGGCTCGAAGACGACGGGGACTGTGATAAACGAAGCTCTGCAGATTGGTTGCCCGCTCGCGTCAGAGTGGTAGGTCAGGCGGGAGAGAGTTGAGGTTGGGGGACACGAGGGGTAATTATGAGTTTCAGTTTGGATAGAGATGTAAATAGAGCACTTTGGCGGGGAAAGTCAAAGACGGTTAGAAGAGGAAAGAAAAACCGTTAGAATTGGGAGAGTCGGGATGTGTCAATGTTTTTTTCCTCTCCTTCCTTTAGAAAAGATTAATTAATTTTTACGCTTTCCCGTATAAAGTTATTGTATTTTTTTAAGCAAAAGAATAGGTATTTATTAATTAATTAAACGGATAACAATTATTAATAAGACGAGGCATTCCTTTTATTTATATTAATATTTGGCTTCGAAATTATATCTAGATATTGGGAAAACCTTGTGTGGGAATTTAGTAGATCTTGTTTTCAACATTCAGGAAAATTAAATGGAACGAGTTAAACATAGATGCATATATATGTTGTAATTGGCTCCCAGCGGTGCTGGCGCAATTAATGCATAAATAACTTTGGTTATTAAAATGGGACCTTCTTTCTTTCAAGATGGTGAAAGCGACTCAAATAATTAATGATGCTGCCAACTTGACATTCAATCAATGAATACGTACAAATATGGTGCGTAAAAAATTATTGATTCTCTTCTTCTCTAATTTACTACCGCTTTACTCATCTCCACTCTATGCGTCCTTTACACTCTTTCGTCTATCTATCTCTCTTTACCATCTTCATTCTTACGGCAACAAAATCATGCATGTTGTGACAACAGAATGACGTGTTGAGAAAATAACCAACATGTTGAAAAACTGATAATAATTGCAAGCAAGCAAGCAACCTTTTGATTGAAAGTTAAAATTAGGGTTTTGGGGCGAGGCAAGCTTGGAAAGGATAAGTGCAAATGAAGGAAGGAAGGAAAGAGGCAGAGAAGAGTAAAACTTTGTTAATCACAAGGAAAGCAACCTTTGTTTTGTCCAGATGCAGCAAAAGTGAAGGGAAGAGTAAAAAGGCAGTGTGGTGTCGTCTTCTCCCACCCACATAGATAGATCACTTTACACCTTTATACTTGTGTTTCTTTCCCCTTGTCACAACGTCCTTTTTGGAATGAAAACAAATTCCCACCAACTCTCACTCTTTATATTAATTAATCCATCCAATATATTCATTTACCGAATCTGCCCTTCATCACACAACACCCAATGCTCGCAATACCCCGAGACTTAACTTCCATCGCATCTTTTTTTAAAGAATATCCTTCTAGTCTATACTCTTAACGTCATTCGGATGTCTTTGTGATCATCATATAATCTTTTGATCAAGTAACCACTTATTTAATTGGAAGATTTCTCTGCTAAAGAGAACCAGAATGTCACGAAATTGTCATCACAAAATTAATTCTTGTTTTATATATGCATTTCTTTGGCATGACATCGTGTGAATACCTGCTTCGTTTCGTTTTAAAATCACGGTAATATGAATGATAAAAATAAAGTCAGCAAGCTTTGACGGTAAGAAGCAGAATTACATTTGGCATCAAAACCGATTTTGACAAAAGATGCAGCCACGTTTTTGAACATTATCGTATGTTAAGCACGTACGTCACTATATCTTGTGGGAATCTGAGGTTGTACGCTTTTTCTGATCATAACACATGCGAGGTTCCAAAACTCCAACTCACTCGTTCACAAACAAACCCAATGGAATCCTTTTTCTTTCTTGTCCTAGTACTGTGTCTTTCCTTTTCGTCCAAATTCCATTCAATTACTCGTCCTTGTTTCCATGAATGTTACTCAAGTAAAAGTTGAAACACATTTTGATTCTTTTAATTGATATACTAAATTCTGATTTACAGAGTCAAAAACAATGAACGAAAAATTGAAAGAGGGTGTTTACTTTTGATATGCATTAGATTAGAATGAGAGCATGCAATTTGTGGGTGTCGGCGCCGTGTCATTTCGAGTGGGCATGCATGCATCTGTCTATTGATTCGACCCTCCACCCACCTCTTCCTTATTTTTTAGCTTTCTGGAATGCCCTAACCTTTAAAATGGCTAACCTTTAGGCCAGGGCCCGATGCTTAGGTTTCCCACAAATCGTAATGGTTAATTATTTGAAACAGAAGGGTAATTTTATTCATTTTTCTATGTGTTAGACAAAGCAAAGGGTGGTGCATGATTCGTTCCATTTTTCCTTTCTTCGATCGTAGCCAGCTTGATAGAGACCAATCTCATGTCACCCTGACCATTGCCTTACCATTTCGTGTCAAGTTGTCAAGTTGAAGCAGCTTAACTTTAACAAGATATTTATGATTGGAATTGCTTGGGAGACATGCAATGAGATGACACGTTTCGTGTATTACATTAAGTCAACTATAAAAATCAGTTTTGCTAAAAGTTATTTTTGAAATATACGTGTGTTAGTCATCATTGGAAGAGTCAAGGTTTTCCCATTAAGATGCTTTTTATCAAGATTGCTTTTAAAAGTTGAATTAGCTTTCCATGTAAGTAATAATTAGACAAGTAAGTACTCTTGGATAGACATGGAAAACGAATGAATAACCTCCCCAGTTGACGAAAAGGGTTCACTAGACAGACTAGTTTCACTTCACCAATGAAAAAGATGGTAGGAATAATTAATCTAGTGGTTGGGTTAAACTGTTTAATCAATATATCAAGTATATATATTCAACGCATATATGACAAAACGATGCAGAAAAAGATAGAGCAACTTTTGTTTATGTATTAGTTAAGCATGCTTTTAACCTGCTTTTGTAATCTTCTAAAAAGTAGAAGATGATCAAGTGATAAACTTTTCTGCACGCACCAACCAACCCATATTCAACCATGATAACAATTTCTTCTCCTCTCTCACGCTCCAAAGAATGATCAATACTTACTTTTTATTTAACGTGATACTTTATCTCTTTTATAATTTTATTTTCTTATTTTCAGTTTTATCTTCCTAAATAATTATAATATATGAATGAATACGTAACATTTTTCCATTCTGAAACTGTAGACCCCACTTTAGTCCTTACCTAAACCCTGAAAAAGGAAAAAGATTGTCTTGTAAGGAATACTAAATGCATCAACTTTTTCTACCACTTTTTAAAAGCAGATGCTCACTCGTGGGGCTTTGCTCGATGCTAATTAGCCCTAGTATTATACAAGATAGACGACGTGGATATGTGTGTTGGGGCGGGGTAAGCATATATCTCTATATTATTTTAATAGAGAGATCACTTGGGGATAAAGCAATTGCTTGGCAGATAGATATTTGAGCCAAGTATAATATAAAAGAATAGAATGAGAGATGGGAGTTAAGAGGAGGAGGCATGGAACAAGTATACGACAAAGCAAAACACGCCTTTTTTCTTGCTCATCTTTTCGTAGATATGCAGAGCACCAACCTGACCTGAGCTGGTCCCTCTCATCATGTTCTAATTAAATTAACAGCTACTTCTTTAACTTTTCTTTCTATCTACCTTTCCTTCATAGTTGTTTAATGGGACCCAAGTTGGAGTAAGTAAGTTGAGCACCTCCACCTTTATAATTGGATCAATCAAAACTGCTCCATATAATCGGCCATCAGTGGGGTAGAAATTAGTAGTAGGTAATTCATGATTATCATTTATTTGCATGATATGAACTTGATCATAATATTTATTTGCCACAATTCAACTCCTGAGTAAAAACATATGTAACCCAACAACAACCAATGGCTAGCATGTGATTAGTGACTTCAGTTTAGGATTTGGAGTTTGGTGCATGCAATAACTGAAGTACCGAAGCTTTTAAGGATAATGTACACAACAATTAATGTCCCATCTTTAAATTAAGGCTGATAGATATGAATTTAATTCTATCACAGCGGTGCATGTCAGAGTGAAACATGACCTCAGTAATATCAATTCTGAGTTGCATGCGCAGTGTCTCATGCCACGTGTTCTTAATTATTGGATGTTTGATAACGAGAAACAAAACCGCATTCGATGAAGCCCTTAATTTGTACGGTAATCTTGGAATTCAGAAGTCAGTCAATCTTAGCATGATGCTAAATCCTACTGATAGCATTATTCCTTTTGTTGTTGAACTTTAGCAATCCATTCAGAAAAAAAAGCATAATCTGTTGTCATCGCCACTCATGTTCATGGCTAATGCTTCTCGCTGTAGCTTACAAATTCCCATGTTACAACCATTAGGGCCATTACCAAACACGAACCCAAACCTATATGGATACGGATGGTGGGGATTCCTTTTAACACCCTTTTCTTCTCTTTTCAGACCCCAACTAAAAGGGCGGCGGAGAAGGGATTGTCTATAATTTTAACCCAATCCATTATTTGGGTTTTCAAACTTGGAAACATTTAGCCTGTGAAAACTGCCCAGATCAAAGCCCGCCTTAGTTGTACGAGTCAATGGCCCTCTTCTTTTAATTTGGGCTAGGGATCCTGGGCTGTTACTGTTATGTTCGAAGAACTTGAACCATTAATATTTTTTTTTTAATTCTTTCTCCGTTCAAATACTTTTTGTACAAGGAGAGGGATTCGGTTACAGCTAGTTAGTTTGTAGAAGATAATGCTGACAACGGCGAGAGAAAGCTGGTCCTCTCCCTTGTGTCTTAGTCATGATCTCTCTTACCGCCTCAATTCCAAAACCTCTAGAAGGCTGAAAAGTTACGGTTGTAGAGCAAGCTTCTCTGTGCAGAGAAGACCTAACAGCACCCAGTCATTGGGTCCAGGCATTCTCTCTACCAGGTAAGTGATGTCCATATCTTTTTCCTTCTTCTATTGCTTGGTTAGCCTTTCAAAATGAGTCTCCTGTTATTCATTGTTTCATGGAATGAAGCTTGCTAGTAAACAGCGCTTGCTTGCCAAATTGCATATGCTAGGTTTACTTGTTAATAACTTAATAGTGTTATTACTGGAATACTGATTGTTTAATCAAAGCTGGAACTCTTGATATAGAATACTCTGTGCAGGATTGATTGAACAATTAGTTTACTGCAGCTGGGCCGTGATTTCAAATGGTGGATGATAAAAATGACAACTTTGCTCATAGACAATATAAATTTAGCAAAAGTATCTGTGGGTGCAATCTTAATCTAATTTTTGTTTTTCTTTTGCCTGGCGGGAGGGGCAGCGAGTGTTCAAGTTCATGTAATTTTTATTTTATTTTTTTTCTGCCATGGATATAAACTTCCCTTTTTCTTTTTAGACTATTAAACAATGATTTATAAGGAAAGCTAAAGACTCTTTATTAATTGGTGATGTGAGATCAATATTAGAGAGCAGTCTTCATCATCCTCTCTCTTGCTACGAGTAGTTGTAAATTGTTGTATCCCCCTCCAGCTTATTCAAATTTCCTTGCAGCTACGAGGCAGCGAATTTTGATCCCTTGGGTATTAACTCAGATTTCTCTTCTGCTCTAAATTCTACTTGTGAAAGTCTAGTAAGCTTGTTTTCACAAAAATATGAAAGTTCTTCAAGTACAGGAAAGGGAAAACCTAGCTCTGCTCGAGGTGTAGCAGGTTTGTTTCTAGACTTTATTCTTTAATGAGCTTGAGGTTATATTCAACTTTGTATATTTAAGCAGGTAATTAACATATTTTGGCGTTGGCAGCTGCAATAGAAGATAGTTCCATTGATTTTGGGGATTTCTTCAAAGGTCCACTTCCAGGAAAGTTTCTCAAGCTTTTAGGGTTTCTTGCCTTGTCACGGCTTGGTGTATACATACCTTTAGGTGGGGTTAATAGAGACGCTTTCGTTGGTAATTTGGATCAGAACAGTTTATTAAGCACTTTGGACTCATTTTCTGGAGGAGGTATTGGTAGACTTGGGATATGCTCCCTTGGTATTGTTCCCTTTATTAATGCACAGATTGTATTTCAACTTCTTGCACAAATATATCCCAAGTTGCAAGATCTTCAGAAAAGAGAAGGTGAGGCTGGAAGAAAGAAAGTTCTTCAGTACACTCAATATGCTTCGGTTGGATTTGCTATAGTACAGGTCAGTAACTTGCAGAGTAAAAGTTGTGAATGGACTATGAAATTGTGTCAACTTATGTTTGGGATGCCCGTTTGGAACCAAAAAAGAAAAAATTACCTTAGCTTAGCTTTCCCCTTCATATTTATTATTATGATAGAAAATCTGCTGGGATAGGGACAAAATTGTTGTTAATAATTTATTATTAGCTTAGGTTCCCCCTTCATATTAATATATTTTTTTTCCCAAAATTCATTTCAGGCAATTGGCCAAGTACTCTACCTACGTCCCTATGTAAACGACTTTACTACACAGTGGGTTCTTTCATCTGTTATCCTTTTAACTCTTGGCTCTGTATTTACAACGTACATTGGTGAACGAATCTCAGACCTCAAACTTGGGAATGGCACTTCTCTTCTGATATTCACAAACATTATCTCCTACTTGCCTGCTTCTTTTGGTAGGACTTTTGCACAGGCATACCAGGATGCTAATTATGTTGGACTAGGCACTCTCATTGTGACCTTCTTTCTGTTGGTGCTTGGTATTGTTTACGTTCAAGTAAGCACCGTTTATATTCTTAAATAAAGTTATGCTTTAAACTAGTGAAAGAAAATGTTCGCAGTTGATCTCAAAATGGCTTTCAGGAAGCAGAGAGAAAAATTCCTCTTAATTATGCTTCAAGATTCGCCAGCAGAAGTGGAGGGCTTGAAAAATCTGCTTACCTACCCTTTAAGGTTCTCCTTTCTATTTCCCTCAACTTTTCATTTCATGTTGCTGTAGTCTCAGACTCTCGACACTTCTATGATGTGTATTATATCCATGAAGTCACTCCATTAGCAGTTAAAAATGTAGACCTTTTACTTCTAACTCTTTTCACTCATAGATATCATGTTTACAATTTTCTGTGTGCCAGGTAAATAGTTCTGGAGTGATGCCAATCATATTTTCTACATCATCATTAGCACTTCCTGGTACTTTGGCACGTTTCACTGGCTTAAGTGCACTGAAGAAGGCTGCCATCGCTTTGAATCCCGGAGGTATGTGTTTGATTTTGCCTGACATTCCATATTGATCATCCATCTCGCCAATGCATAGGGGTTTGGTGCATTTTGAAATTTATGTTTACATTTTTTTAACGGTCATTTTTGAAGAAATCATGGCTTTGCTGTGGGAATAAGTTGAAATAAAGTCCTATTATGGTCAATTGCTGTTTAAGTATTCTTCATAAATTGGTGAATTCTACTGTTTGTAGGCTCCTTCTATCTGCCGACGAACATCCTTTTAATTGCCTTCTTCAATTACTATTACACTTTCCTGCAATTGGACCCTGATGATGTGAGTGAACAGTTAAAACGCCAAGGTGCATCAATTCCACTTGTTCGACCAGGCAGAAGTACTGCTGCATTTATTAAAACCGTAAATTTCTGCCTTTTCTAGTTTTGGATTCCTTTATTTCATTGCTAATTGGTTCTGGTCTTTTTTAATTCTAAATTATATATAAAGAATTATATAATATATATAATGGAATAAGCCCTATTGATTGTGTCCGTCCATTTAAAATTTTGTTTACATATTTGTGATTGGTGATGTTTGATAAAGGAAGCAATAATATTAAACACTTGTTTCCATCAATGTTTTTGGCTTCCGTGGATTACATTTATGGGTTGTAAACAATGCATGTACACCACAATCGCAGCACTGTCTCTAGAAAGTTAAGCAAAAACATCGGTATGTTGAACATATTCATGACCGATAGAGCATAGCACCTGCATGGTCGTGTACATAATGCCTGTGATGTTACCTGTAAAGTTGATTGACAAGCTTGTTCTATGTTTTGACTTGCAATCTATCTTCTTATCTGCTGGATTCATTTTGCGTTCCTTTCTCATATGGGATACAGGTTCTTAGTCGAATTTCAGTTCTTGGTTCAACATTTTTGGCGATCTTGGCTGCTGGCCCCGCTGTCATTGAGCAGATTACGCACCTGACCGCATTTCGTGGATTTGCTGGAACATCTATTCTCATTCTTGTTGGTTGCGCGACAGACACGGCAAGAAAAGTTCAAGCTGAGATCATATCCCAGAAGTACAAGAACATAGAATTCTACGACTTTGACAAGTATTGAACGTAAAAGCTAGAGATGTTGAAGAATAAATCTGCAAAAAGAGATAGCAGAGTCCCTGTAGCATACCATAAATACAATTTGATTTATAGGCTCTGTAAATAATGCTGTAGAGCAGAGTATCAATAATGTTTGTCGAAGCGATAAGTGATGTAATTGGAGAATCCCTCTAGATGTTCGGTAAATGGTTTAAGCATGAAAGGAAATGAATGTTTGAATGGACATGGAATAATAAAATGAATTATGTTAACGAGTCTCAAATGTGGGATTGATTTATATTTAGTTTTGCAGGGCGTTAGAACTTGAAACAAAGGCTTAACGGTTCTAAAAGAAAGTGCCTTCTAATTAGGTGTTTGTTACACTGAGAAATTATCAAGATGCTCCTTCGTATGGTGCCAAGTTCTATTGAAAAGTCACCCGCACGAGTAAGGGCGTAAGTAATTTACAGGTTAGATTACAATCTCTATTACGTAAGGCACTTGTTATTACATGACTTAATGTGAAACAGTGCTATCATCCCAACCATTTATTTATGCTGCGATTGCATGCCATATTCTCTAAATTTAAACACTTTTTTTTTTCCGCGGGGGGGGGGGGGGGGGGGGGGGGGGGGGGGGGGGGTGTTGCGGGCGGGGCGGGGGCGGTGTGGGTGGTTTGGATAGTCTTCTAAGATTCTCGCAGAAACACCAAAAACAATGTAAAAAAGATGAAGCTTTAATTTTCAATTGCGAGCAGTGTTAGGACATAAGGAGAGTGAAGCTGTTCTTGGCAAACTAATCACAGACTGAATTGGACGACTATTTAGCCAAACGTGTCAAAAGCAGAGGAAAACAGATGATTATCCCCCACGCTCTCTCTTTTCTCTCCTTCTATCAAAAACTTACATGTAGCGGAAAAATGCTAACCAGACCACCAAGCCAGCGGCCAGCCTTCTCCCCCGTCCCTGCCCTTGGTTTCTTTCTCGAAGGATTGCAACGCAAGTCTAAGTAGGTTCGGAGCAATCAGAGAAAGCACAGGCCTCAATCTAAATGTGTAGTCTTATGCAACTAGTCATCATCAACTTCAGTAGAAAAGTCAGGTTCTTCAGGTTTCTGTAACTTTGGCAGGTCATCTTTAATCTTCTGAGCTCCTCTTTTTGTGTTTGCAGCAAACCTTGAAGCAAGTATTGTGACTCCAAGGTTCAATTTAGCTTGAGAAGAATTTGAACCAGCAGAATGTTCTTCCTGCTCCGTTTCATTGGCTTCTGTCTCATCCAAAGCAAGTGCTTCCCGCATGCTGAGATCTTTGGCAGACTTTCTTTTCTTATATCGACGCCAAGCAGCCTGAATGAAGCAAGCAGCCCAACTTCTCCAATGGTGAGAATAAAATCGGAAGGTGTGCTGGAGCTTCTTGCTGTGGAGGCGCCTAAATTGATTAGCAACAAATTTGAGGTCTTCAGCTCGCAGAGCAAAAGCTTCAACTTCGCTAAGAGCTTTAACTGTCCTAGTTGAACAAGGCAAGTTTACTGTTGATTTTGGGAGTAAAGCCCATGAAAGCAGTTCCTCGCCACAAAAATCTCCGGGTCTCAATATGATTGAGTTAAAGAAACCAGTCCGGCCTCCATTTGTTGTAGAACTATCAAGTCTTCCTCTGATAATGAAGAGCATTTCGGTTACGGGGTCACCCTCACGAACAATGTAGGTCCCTTGAGTGCTCAAAGAGGATACCAGTCGCTCACATATTGCATCAAGTAGCTGATCATCCATCTGGGAGAAGAAGGGAACCTGAAATATAGGAATTACAATGGGTAAATGTTCATAATGAAATAGATTTTATATTTAATATCATTTTTATTTATTGGTATCAACACAGAAGTTATCCCATTTTTTGGGCTCAATAAATTCATTGTACTGCAAGGCAAGAACCCTGTGCTAGAAGGATTACAATCTCAATAAGCATCATGATCCCAATTTTTATGCTCCAGAAGTTGATTGAAATGTTAGTTTGTTTGCACATAATGCAGACATGAGCAGATGAGCACTTTCAGAGATACCATTTCAGAATGTTTTTCATGGATGTATCCCTATAAAGAAAGCTTCTATAGTAAATTTGCATGGACCATGACATTTAGTAAGAAACGAGAAGAAAAAAAATCATGGATATATCTCTACGAACAAATCTTTATGCTAAATTTGAATGGAAAAATGAGAGAAAATCTCTAAAATCTAAGATACTCAGCAGAATTCATACTCGTCGAACAAGGTCTAAGCATAGGTGTCGTTGGATATCACGGCGAAGATCAGCAGGTAATCCTTGTAGAATGGTTTCTTCATCAACACCTCGAGTTGCAACCCACTTATACTGAACAAAGCGCCGAACAAGTTGTCTTAAATCTTCAGGGAGTTGCCGATGCCTCATCCACTCCTCAGTATCTCTTCGCTTAAGCCTCCACTCCTCAAGTCTTATAGTGATTGATTGTAAATACGTCTGCACCCAAGAAACAATCTCATAACATAAGCTAATTGGAAAAAGGAAACTAAGTGCAAATGAAATAAGTACACTGCTAATAATTTTAACAGTCTTATTGATGGAAACAACAAACCATATAATAGAAACCGGACATGGAAACATTGTTTTCTTTCTAGAAGACATATATATAACTGCCCCCCACCCACCCAAGAGAGAGAGAAAGACTACGGTAGAAACCCATTACTCTGACAGGAGTTTAAGAAGGAAGAACAAGAAATACATATCTTTCTCTAGCAACCTAGTAGAAAGTCAACCAGTGAAAAACTCATAAAAGCATATTAGTTCAAAATTGTTCAGATTACAGTCAGGTATAAATGGAAAAGATTACAAATATATATATGAGGTCTCCTCAAATACCTGCATGTTCCCAATCAAATGGGCAAATAATACAAGACCCAAGATGGCAATGAGAATAGCAAATGACGTTTCTCCAATAAAGGTGCTTGTAGATAAATTCTGCCCATAAGAACTGAAATAAACCAAATGAGTAATTAGCATCTTTCAACAAATAGACAAATATCAATTTATATAAAAAAATTTACAATTAAGATATGTCTATCATTTCCCTCCCGTAGACATTTCAGAATTCCACTATCAAAACTAAGCATATTATATTTAGAAACATTGCTATCCTACATATTACAGAAGGGAAAACCATCATCCTTTCTCAGTATGATACCAATCCCCCAATTGGTAAAACCTTTATTGTATTAATTCCACATTCAATTGGACAATTGGTAGTGCAGAACACATTTTTTTCTGTTGTTTTTGGATCTGATATATTCACCATAAAGCAATAACTTTTAAAAAATATATAACTATGAAGCAGCACATTATTTGTTCCAAATAGAATAACACTTATAAGTTATAATAACAGCCAAAAAAAAAAAAAGATAGAATAAGGCTAATAGAAATGAAAATGTAATTTTGGAGGGGGCTTGCAGGATCACAGTAAAAATACCCCTCATGCGGCGATGCCTTCATGACTTACTGATTATGCATGATATCACAATTTTGAAGTCTTGTCCTTCTCCAAACAACACCCTCCCTTCTCTCCTCTCCCCCCCCCCCCCCCCCCCAAACAAAAAAAAAAAAAAACACACAAACACAGAAAGAGTCTTCTTTTGTTTTGCCACCAAGCAATAATCATTATCATGTAATCTGCCATTTATTCAAAGAACTGTTTGTAAAATCCGTTTCCAGTTCTTATGAAATGAAATGACAAACTCATACCTTAGCTGCTGCAGCCCCCACCATAAACAATACAAGTACTTTGGGATGAAATCTGAATAGACTACGTTTGTTGTCACTGCGTTTTCAAATATGCCGTACTTAAATTCAATTCCTTTACTAGGATCACATTTCTCAAATACACTTGTACTATTTTCCCATAATCTGCGTTTGTCAAGATTTAAAGAACTACAATCCAGGTAATTAAGAAAGCATTTTTCAGGGCTTGATTCCCTTTTGCAAATGGATTTCAAACATGAGGTATACCGGTCCACAGAAAGAACATACCATGCAGCCCCTAGAACCTGCAACAACAAAACCGAAATGTACATTTGCATAGCAGAAAATTAGAATTATCACCCCAATCATTTTCAAAAAGTCTAGACAACTACGTGTCTGTGAGAGAGTTAAAAGTGGGAAAATAGGAGTCAAAATAACATACATGGCTAGCCAAGATATACAATAGTAGATTATATGCTGCTCCTGCCCAGGCAGTCTTTGTAACCACTCCTGTGGCTTTGATTATTTGAGAACTCAGTGGAAATATCAAATATAATCTAGGAACATATTGGAGAAGAACAATCAAAGCAAGAGCATTATTCTTATGGTCTGTCTGAGAGCTTCTTGTCGCTGGTATAATAAACCAGATAACCATCTGAAAAAGAAACGTCCCATCAATTATGATCTAAATATTTACCTTGCAAAAATTTCTGGAATTAGCTGAATCACAGCATTCATGTAATAAAGCAGAGCACATAGAAACAGATAAAAACTACTTGGCCGACCTCATATTGATCAATTTTAGTAACAATGTTTTACATTCTTTACATTGACTTGAGGATATGAATATCACATGATGAAAGATCAAATGAAAAATTCCTTCAAGAATTATTATCAAATAGAGCCTGAGCTCATCTCATATAATTGACAAGTTAAGTTAATCCTCAGCATTATTAAGCTACTTGCAAGAAGCTCAACTTATTTGCACCCATAGTTTTCAATGAAAAAGGGACTGCCACAGATATGGTTTAATTTAATTATTTCTTCAATCCAAAATATAATAAATAGTGTAAAATGATGATAAGTACCATGACTAGAGAAATCCAGTTATTTTACTTTTCCACAAATTAGATTCCACTTTTTATAACAGTAACCAAAATGAAGTGCCAAAAAAGTTTGCAATAAATTTATATTGCAATATTGCACAAATGACCATATATTGGCACTATAGAATAGCATACCTGTGGAAGAGGCAATGTGGCAATTAAATCAATGAAGAAATCAGATCTGATATATCTCCTTGCGATTTTCTTCGGGTCCATAACAAGTTCACCCCTGCCAAACACCCGAGAGCTTGGAGCCACATATGCTGTTCTGAACTTTATCACCATGTGCAACAGATAAAAAATGTCCGCAATAGTCCGGAGAAATGTCACAACAATCCGCAAGTTTAGGTCTGTCCTCACACATAAAGACTCGGTATTCCCTCTCACACTGGGCAAGTAAAAGTACAACGGATCGACAAAAAGAGCCACCAAACATGAAACAATGAAAACCCGATTCCATTTTAATACTATCTCACTTCCTGGGTCCAGTATTCTTTTACGCCATGGCTCATGATCCTCAGGAAATACCTTAGATCCCCCAGTTTTGAAAGTTTCAATAAATCTATTTTTCCCCCAAGGGAATGCATAGGAAGATGAGGAAACCTTGTATGCAGATGATGGCTTCTCGAGTCTTGATGGTTCAGACCCTCCCCATAGAGGTTCTTTTTGCTTTTTGCCATCAGAATAGAACCTGAAGTTTAAATTTCAGAAAATACATTAACATAGAGTAGCTAAATGTTCTCAATAAAAAGAATGAATCTCGTTTAAACAGCAAAAGGGGTTCATTGAGAAGCTGCAAACATAACATTCAGTTCATTATCTGATGGACTGATCAAGTGTTAGTTAATAAAGTTTAGTGTTTTCCTACCGAATAGGACACAAGCCAATCAAGTCGAAATTATCATTTGAATTCTCCCTTTACATGCAATTATAATTACACATTTAGACCATACTAAGTCTTAGAATTCTATTATTTTCAAGGCAAGTGTTTCGAAAGAAAAATCCTCTCGGATCCCAACTCTCACCAGTTCCAAAAATAAAACAATAAGGAAATTCCGTAGTAAGAAAATGGATGAATGACCTGGAACACAGTTCCAGATGCAAAATCCGGTAGTGAGAAAGAAAAATTCAATAAGGAAATTGAAGAAATGAACTCACCTGACAAGCCTTCCCTTTTTTAGTTCCATGTGTTGAAATCCGATGCTCTAAAACCCTAACATTGGTACCCTTTTAGCCATCCAGCATCCACCCGAATCAAACGTGTGCAAAGGAAAAGCTGAGGTCACGGAGTAAAAGATGCGTAGTGATGGCGTTGGATGAAATGGAAGTGCGAATGACAAGTCCACTGGTTTGGTAATTGGGATTTCTTCACTTTCACTAGGAATGTATTAAAAAATGGACCAACCACGCAATGGCAATGCAAGATGACAAAGTAGCAAGTCAACAATCGTTGACTTGAGGCCCAGAGACGGGAGACCTGACAACTACGTTGGACCAAAACTGAAAAAACCCAGCAGTTCTTCTCGGACTCCAAGTCCGACGTTGTTTTGTGGCCCAAATGGGTGGCTTATACGTAAATTCACTTTGTTGCATGTGGCGGTGATAATGCTACTTCTGTGACTCTGATTCTATCTTCTCTAAATTATTTCGAGGAAATTATGCGATCCTGTCTCCTGAAGATCTGAGAATGAAAATGCTGATTTTCGTATTTCCAAGAACAATTCATTGAATATATAATCAGATCATCCCATCCTTACTCTATCAGCATCAGTAGTCTATCGAATCGATGAAAAAAATTAATATTACCTATCTGTTTCTTCCGAAGCAACAAATAGAATAGTACATGTATAATATTATTATATGATACTAAAACACAACACAATATATATAGAATGTTTTACAGGTTTAATGTCTCAAACTTAGAAATTCTAACATGATCAATTTTAACTTAACCGTTGGAGCAGTCTCAGCTCATCTGCTACCGCCAAGATCCCTCGTATGTACCAAGACCAAGCTTCTTAATTTTTATTTTTTATTTAAAAAAAAAGAGTCAGACAGTACTCTTATCATTCCACACGCACCACATTGTTGCACATGAATCCATATTAAAAAAAAAGTGATTAAGTTGACTACTTGACTTCATTCCAAGTGCTTGATGTACACGTTTTGCTTTTCTATAATCATAATAAAATTTGTATCATTAAAAATTGACAGATGACATCTTAGATTTTTTATTTTTATTTTTTATTTAAGGGTCTCTTTAAGAAAAGTCTTCTCTTTTAATTAAAGAAACTAATGGGTCTTTTCTCTAGTTGAGGAGTGCTAAAACCACCTATTTTTCTCTTAAATTTAAATCTTAACTGTGGTTGATTATCTTATAAATTTCAAAATTTTCTCTATGATATAACCTTCTGATTATTGAATTATCCAGCAAGAGAAATTATCAAACATAATAATGTCCTTTCAATCTTTACATATTTTTTCGTTGACATAAACATTATCTTAATATCAAATCAAATATTTGATAATGAAGAAGGAAGACACGTCATTGAAGAAATGATGGCGCCAATTTGGTGACGTACTAGGATGTGATAACCAAATACTACAAAGCTCGATTACTCGGCGCTTAGCTGCAAGTTACAACTCAAGTACAATAATGGCATGCCGACAGTAAATATTTTCTCCTTGGTTGCCCTCACGTCAAATTCAAAATTGATATAGTTTGCAAACAAGTGAGAGGCAGAAGCTTCAAAGACATTTCTCACCATCTAGATTGTAGATCAGTACATTTTCGGATGTGAATCTTAATTGTACAATGTTAGCAGCTGATAAACCATCCCGCAAAAGAAAACCAAAGGGGGAGAAAAGCCACAGTTAATGGTTAAAAAGCCTCTATTAGTGAGAGGGAGAAGATATTAGCCAGCCTGAGGAAGGGAAAAAGAATACAGCTTTGGCATGAAAATATTTTGATTTCTAATTTTGACGACAGCCCACTTTCCATCTATAAAAAAAAAGAAAAGCAGCAATCTTTTTTGTACATAAATAGGCGCATTGAAATCAATCCAAGTACGTCAGAGATAGCCCTGCAATTCATACTTCAATATTCAATCCCCAACTTTGGGCAATTAATGAACTTGCGGTAAAGAGATTACTCGAGTTTGTGTTTAGTTTTTTTAGTTCTCAATGTGAACTGATGAAGCAGTTTCCGATTCCATGATTGAAAAGTCAAACAATAAGACCAAGCTTAACGACTTCAAGTCAGTAATTGGTACATGTGATATTATGATATAGCAATCTTGTGCTCTAAGCAAACTGAAATTCTTATCTCTTTGGATCAGCAGTTTACTATTTTATTTGTCAGGCTTGTTCGTGTGAACATTTTGAATTTTGATCATGCATTCGGGTGCCGTATTAACTATTAATAATATACTGCATTATGGCACTTACTATCACATAACCATAGCCCTTAATACAGATCAGTAGCCCCTCTAATGAATAGAAAATTCGTCTTGAATGAGCTTACAGCAGGTTAATGTCAAGAAGCAATGAACACTTTACTCGATTTGGCAAGACCTGAACAAGTCTGAGTGTCGCCAAATTGTATATGAAACTGACAACAGAGTCACTGCTCAGTGTTGGTCCCCATTCTATCTACATCTCCCCGGTTATAACTTGTTCCTGCGGATAAGATGAAGCTTTTTTTAGGGCGTGTACTATATTTATAGTCACACACTTAAAAGTAAAAGTAAAAGGCGAGAATGGTGGTAATGGTAAAGTAGTTAACTTACCATAAAGGCAAAAGCATGTGAATGATTACAGCCAATAGCTGATAGTTTTAGCCAATGAAGTTCTCAATGTCTAAAGAAAGATGTACAAACACATTTTAGCTGATAGTTAGCTATGGTGAATCATTGGACTAATTCTTCAGGGTTAGTTGCAATTTTGATATTTTTAAGGTCATTGGGTAATACTTATATTCAAGAAAATTTTATGGAAAATGGTACGAGATAATTTTGTCCTTTTGATTCATGATTAACTATTGAGATTCTTGCTCTGTCACAAAACATTTCCAGAGTCAAGGATTATAGCACGCTTGTATTAAGTAGATAAGCTGACGTTGATTACATTAATTATTAGGATTAACGTCAAAGAAAAAGGATAAGATATGATAGTTTCTTTTAAGATAATGACGTGTCATTGTGTAAACCAGTTGTATCCATGGCAACCTGGCCATTTCTGATTTTGTTACTTGTACCATTAATATGGACTATACCTTACCTTTTCATGATATTTAGGTAGGGATATGAATGAATATGAATATGAATTCGAGCCAAGTTCTTCGCTTGGTGGTTCAAAGGACAAAGTACTGGTTTAGGTGGACAAATGTCACTGGATCATCAGTATCCGAAATAACTCCTGCACCTGTAAACTCATCCCTGAGCTTTCAAGTTACTCAAGAAAAAGCTAGTTTTAGGTGAGATCAAATACATTGCACGAGTACATAAGTAAGTTATTGACTTAGACTATACAAGATAATAATTCCTAGAAAAAAAAATTAAAAAAAAAAAACCTCAATATTTTAGGACATATATTTGATATTTGATTTTTAGTGTTCTCCTTGACAATAATTTTTTTTTTTTTTTCAGTTCTTAAAAGAAACACAGGATTTCTAACGGTGACTTATCCATTAAATTGCAACATTTCAAAAGTTCCCTTATTTTCCTGGCAATGAACAATAAGTAAGCCAGCCTGTTGTCAGCTGCTCGTACTTCAACTTGTTTTGGACCTCAGGGCTGTCTTCTGTGGCTCTTAATATTTATACTTGTGCCTCCATTTAATTAAAATCCAGAATGCAGTTTTTCTGTAAGAATAACCGGAACTGGCTCAAAAGAAGGTTAGTTTTAGGGCAGTAAGGAAAAAAAAAAAAAGCAGAAATAATAGAAATGCTTGTGCCTTTGGTTCGTTTTCAAGAAGCTGTGTTGTTTACTGAAGCCTTAAACTAATGAAATACAGCTTTAATTCTTTCAACAGAGCAGATACTGAGATTTCCTGTCATACAATAAATAAGAATTTGCTGAAAGTTATATGAAGAACATGAATCCGCTAACTGTAGAATTTTCTAAGTATTCACTTTTTCAGATCAATCTATAAAAGTAAGTATTAGCTGTACAGGATTGTTTCTATGTATGTTTTATAGAGAATCTTGCAATTCGAGAAAATCTTTCGTCTTAGGTTGTCCTGATGCAGTAGCAAGCCCTTGAAGCAACTTGATGACTTCTGTAGTATCATCCAGATAGTATTTTGCCATGCTTGGTTTCTGACCTACAGTGCATGCAAACACTTGTTCTATCGTTGGTAGATTTGGATTAGAAACAGTTCGAGAAATGCTCTCAAACATGTCTTCGTCTGAGCGATCATCCCCAATGCATAGCAGAAAATCTGGCGATTTTTCCCTAGTTCGCATCGTTGAGATAAGGTTTTCCACAACTATGCCTTTGCTCACACCCTGCATAAATTGAGATAAGGATTGGTTAATTTACTCTTTAACCAGCTAATCAAAATCAAAATATTTATTAAAAAAATAAAATGGAGAATCTTCCTTCCCGGCCTTGGCCCTTAAAGAAAACAACATTCAAGTGTAGTGTAGCTCTTTTAGCAGCTGGCAATTTTTTCAAAAGTCATTTTGCAGTAAAACACAAGCAACTGCTTAGAATTCTTGCACACCCTACCTGAGGTTTTACTTCAACTATATGTTGTCCTCTTTTAACGACAACTGGTTCATTAGCAAGCACACTCTCCAGGTGATCCAGAAGCTCTTTGGCTTGGCATGAACCAAAATAGGGGTCAGCTTCTTGATAGTGCCACACCAGTGCACTTTCCTTTTGTTCAATGAAAGAACCATCAGTTGCTTCGGTATAAAGCGCCATTACAGGTTCCGCAATCTTTTTCCAATCAAAATCCATCGTTAATCCACAGGTCTCCAAAGGGGAATCCCTTCTAAACCTGCCAAAAGGAAAAAACCAATATAAGAAAACAATGAAAGCCAACCAGATCAGCATTGGAGTGAGTTAAGTTGAAGTTACCTGGTGAAGAAACCATGCTCTGCAGAGAGACCCAACTTGGGACATGGAGAAAACCATTTGCTCAGGCAATCCTTATCTCTGCCACTCACAATGAAAACTATGTTTCTGGGATCACTGCACAAACAATTCAAGACAGAAATCACTTCGCTGCTCGGAGTTTTGTTGATCGAAGCATGTGGCATCATAGTGCCATCATAGTCCAAAAGGATTAATCTACTATGTGTATCTTTGTAGGCAGAGACAATGTTATCCACTGAAAGCTTCCTAAATGTAGGATCCAAAGCAACAATTCTGAATCCCAAGCCAAAGCCCACACCCCAATACCTCTTACGGTAGTGCTCCCTGCAAGCTCTCTCTAAATCCTGGTCAAAACTCCGAGCCCAATAAGCTACATCATGAGAACTAATGTACTTATAATGCTTCTCATGCCGCAAATGCTTCTCTGCCTCTGGCAATGTGATAGCCGAATTCATGGCCTCAGAGACATCATCAATGTTCCACGGATTCACCCGGATTGCTCCACTTAGAGACGGCGAGCACCCGATGAATTCAGACACAATAATAACACTCCGTTTAGGAGTTGCCGATCCATCGTCAACTCCAAATTCCTTGTCCAAAGCAAGGGTCCCATGTCTGCAAACAGTGTACTCATAAGGCATCAGATTCATCCCATCTCTTACAGCATTCACTACACAACACTCGGAAATGGCGTAATATGCAGCTTTCTCCAGTGTTGACACAGGGCCATTGATTAAGATGATCGGCTGGTATCCTGGTTTACCATATTTTTGGTTGATCTCTTTAGTTATATCATTCACCTCGTTCTGAACATCCTCAATATCTTTACCTCTGCTCCTTGCAGGGTTTAGAATCTGAACTAAGACCACTTTACCTATCAACTCCTGGTGCACTTGCAAAAGTTGCCCCATTGCTAAGAACTTCAAGGTAATACCTTTAAATAAGTCCATGTCATCCACACCCAAAATGACAATTTTCCCCTCAAATTGTTTCTTCAATTCCTTAATCTTGTAAGCAGTGTGAGATAAGGATAAGACGGATTCAAGCTGACCCATGTGAATCCCAACCGGCAAGATCTTAATCGTCACCGTTCGACCATAGTAATCTAGGCCAATGTAACCCCTCTTAGACTCGTAATCAAGACCCAACATCCTACTACAACAGGTCAAGAAATGTCTTGCGTAATCAAAAGTGTGAAATCCGACTAAATCACAATTTAATAACGCCCGAAGGATATCGTCCCGAACCGGTATAGTCCTATAGATTTCCGAGGACGGAAACAGGTTATGCAAGAAGAACCCGAGCTTAACCCGATGGAACCGTTTTCTCAGAAAGGTGGGCAATATCATAAGATGATAATCATGAACCCAAACGAAATCCTCATCTGGGTTTATCACCTCCGTTACCTTATCTGCGAAAATCTTGTTCGCCAATACATAGGCCCGCCACTGTGCACGGTCGAAACGGGCACCGTGACTGTGCGACATGGGCAACATATAGTGAAACAAAGGCCAAAGGTAATGCTTGCAGAATCCATGGTAGTACTTGTTCTGAATTTCTGCAGGCAAGAAAGTTGGTACGCACCGGAACTTATCCAGCAAGACTTGTGCCACCTCATCCTGTTCTGTCGCATCGATCTCCGCCTTCAAGGAACCGATGTATAAAACTTCCACGTCAGGGGGGAACCCGTCTTTGAGCTGCAGTACTAAACTATCACTGTCCAATTCGAAACTCCATTTCTTTGTGTCGGCATCGCGAGAGGCGCGAATAGGCAACTGGTTAGCCACGATGATTCTGCGTTCTTGCGGAGCAGAGGAAATAACCTCGTCGGATCCGGACCCGGAATTAGCACGCTCCTCGTCGTCGATTTCAAATTCCGATATAACTCCGGGGACCGTCATGACTCTGGGGATTCGACTCAATGTACTGTAATCATCGACGGAAACCAAACTCAATAAGTCCAAGGAAGATCGAGAAAGCATTATCCAACAAAGAAAGTGAAACTTTCGCGAAAACAAAAGAAATAAAAATGAAACCAAAACAGCTGGAGTTGTTTGTACAAGGAAAGTGAAAAGGGAGCGTCTTTAATTTTGTTTTCAGGTGTTGGAGGGTTTTCTGGGGTTGATGTAATTACTGATGAGTGTTGCAGAGAAAAATTAAATCTTTCGAATAATGGAAATACAAGATACTGATGCACTTTCCATAATACCAAATTGCCTCTAAGAAAAAAACAATACGAATGAGGATAAGAACCAACACGAGAGACCGACCGGGTTTTTATGTGGGCACGTAAAGGGTGGATCGGACGGTTCAGAATTTGTGGGATAGAGATCCTTTTCAATTCCTATAATCGTTGATAAGGTTCATAGTACATAATTATGTAGCAGGAGGCTTTCCGGTAAATTGAATAGAAACTATTTATTGTTTTAAATAATATTACCGGGAATAACCGGTCAAGTGTTTGGGTATACAAGGAATAAGAACTTCAAATTCAAAGGATGACGTGGTCTTTAAGGTGATACGAAGCAAATTCGTGAGAATTGTAGGGTGGCTATATCATGTATAGAAAAGTGTTAAGAGGAGGGAATTTAAAATAAAATAAAAAATAAAAAAAGTGTGGAATTTGAAAGAGAAATTTCAAGAAAAAAGAGGAAGGATAGATAAGCTGATAAAAATTATTTAAAAAAAAAAGGTAGATAGACACGTGTGGAAAGTGTTAAAGAGGAAGATACTTAGGATTACTGGGTCGTAAAGTAGATAAATGCTCACACAGGTGGCGCAAGTTTCCTGGAAGACTGTTTCTTCTCTCTCTTGAAGCACGAGGGATTTGGGGCTTTTGATTTGTGATACGGGAGGGAATGGGTTCTAGAATGGCCACGTGGAGCTCTGCCAAGGGGAACGTGGCGTGCAGGGGTCATCTCACGGACGTGTTTGACTGATGACTTGGCATAGACACCTATCCACGGCTCTCGTGTTGGAACCATATCCTTACTGACGCGTCATCGGTTTGCAGCACACACTGTACCCGTACCATCCTGTTCTATTCTTACACGTTGCCACGGTAATGATATTGTAACACACCATAACAGTGATAATAATCATAAATCATGGCCCAAAATGCACAAATGGTAAAAATGAAAAACATACTACGCATATTTTTTGGTATACTAAACTAGTGATTTAAATATGATTTCTTGGCTAATATTTAAATTTAAAGCATAGTCGCACATATATTTTTTTTTCAATTTTGAACTTGAATAATAAAACTCAAACTCCATTGACTTATAGTCTGTCATTTCATAAGGCTTGTTAATATATAATAACATGTATTGTCTGATTTTCCGTGTCAAAAAATTCTAATGCACGTGTGTGTATATATATTTTATACATTTTTGTTTTGTTGTATATTCATTTATTTTTATTTTATTTCAAATTCAAAATAAAATAAAATAGCCGAAGGATTTTGTAAACCATATACGTAATCTATCTTTAATTTGCAAAAAAAAAAAAAAAAAACCTCAATTTGAATAATGAATATAATTGGTGATAGTTTGAAAGTAATTTTATTAGGCTAACAAAATTAGTTCAATTGATAAATATATAATTCATATTATTTAAAAAAATAAGTTCAAAATTTTTTATTTATATAAAAATTTTGTCAGTAAGTGATATTTAAATTTTTTTTATAAATATTCTTTAAATTCAAAAACATGTTATGGCCTTGATGGTTTAGACTCACCAAAAACTTTATGAATAAAAAGAAAAAGTAATTTTATTGAAATAAATAGTTCTTTAAAAAAACTCAACCAAAAAAAAAGAAAAAAGAATTCATCAGAATACTAGTATCATGGAGTATGCTATCTGTGAAATATTGATTATTATTTAAAAAAAAAAAAAAAGATATATATTTTCCTTAAAAAGAAAAAGCAATAGATTAGGTGAGCGATACTTATTGCAGTTCTCATTGTTACTTCGTTATCTTGAATAGCTTCCAATCTTCTAACAAAAATTCCAGATACGTCTAAATTGATTTCAGATCCATCTACTACCAAGAACCAACAACCCAGGATTACTTTTTTATTTTAATTAAATTAAAAAATGATCGAACGGTTCACATTAAATCAAATGTCTGGTTCTAAACGAACCGTCCAGTTCGAACTGGAGGTAACAATATCAAAGAAGATAGTTACGCGGTGGAGTGATAGTGGACCACGTGGCAATCCAAGGGTGGAAGTGATACTGATGTGTTCTGCGACCATGTCAGTCGACCTCGAGGTCTTTCCCAATAAATATTGGGAGCCGCCTGCGTTTAAAAGATAGATCGTTATCCATACCCGAGCAACAACGATATTCAGGGGAGGAGTGGGGCCAGTTACATGTGACCTGGCTATAATGGGTCCCACTTTATCTACAAGGTTTTTTTTTTTTTTTTATCATTTTTTTTTTAATTTACTGCCTGGCAGCTCTGAAGGTGGGGCGCATATATCCGGATCTCTTATAGTCGGCGTATGGTGTATAACTCCGCAGTTATACGATCATTGTAAATTGTTTAATTTATTTATTATTATATAATTAATAATTAATTATATTATAATAAATAAATTGAATAATCTGCAGTAGATTATAAAAAAATTTAAATTCAGCAGCATTCGGTGTTGTTTAATGCCAGAGAAGTTGGGTATATATGCGCTTAGAGGGGACCCACCGAGGAGGATTAGGATTAGGATTAGGATTGATTTTTATATGCGGTTTACTTTGTTAGCATGATAATGGTTCTTTGTTATATACTCCATATGATGATAATATATTTGTTATTGATTTTTGGACTTTTCTGCGGTAGCATCAATAACTTTCAGTCTTTCACATCTTCACGCTTTTCTAATCAAATTTTGATATCATATGATTCATGAACAATGCAGGGTCGCATTGCAATTTTCTCAAGGAATTTAACTATCTACGCTAAGTATACGAACCTAATTGGTGGAATCATTTTCGATATAAGGATTGGGGTATGAGAAATTCTTATAGTTGGACCAGCTAAGCATATGGTTTGCTCTTATTATGTTGAATCAACAAACACTGGTCCTAAGTAAAATATTTGTTTAATTATGAATAGATTGGAAGATAATTACCAAATCATGCCTCATTGATCATAGTGGATAAAATATGAAAGACAACAACAAAAGACCAAAAGAGATTGGAAGATAATATATAAGACGAAGTATTTGGAAGCTAATCCATCAACTTATTTATATATTAATGTGTATTATATTATCCTCAAATATGTAAATTAATTATAAATAATTATTTTAATTTAATAAAAGACATAGAGTTCAAGTTTTTAAAAATACACTTGTTAAATTTTATTTGATTAAACTTAGATTATTTGATGTAACGTAATATAAAATATTAATTTTTTTAAAAAAAGTGTATTATATTTATTTTTTTGTGATGTAGCCCAGCTCACCGAACAAATTGGCTCCAAGCATGATAATCTGCCAACTTTTCGAATTGGCGGAAATAAAAATTCCACCAAGTAGACTCATTTTGGGTAGGCCAGCCAAAGAGGGCCGCTTTCCAACTAAAGCAGAAAAGTTGGTGATCCTGTAATACCAAATTCAAGGCTTCTTAATTAATTAAAACAACTTTTACATGGTTTTGAATAATAATAATAATAAAGTAAAACTCTATATTGTTTGAAGATCTAAATAATTTCGTTTTTCATAATTAAATTTTTTTAATTAAGTCTTTGACATATTAAAAATATATTAGATTGATCATATTATTTTTATTATCAAAACTTATGAAATTGATGTAGATAAATAAATATAAAAAGAAAAAAGAATAAAAAACTATGAGAGGGAAAGAAAATGAGAATAATTAATTTGATTAAATTTTAAAACTTAAGAGACTAAAATTAAAAAAAATAAAACAATAAGTGCTAACGTAATATAAATAACAATATATATTATTACTTAATGTGATACGTCAATATGTTCTATCTAATAACTCAACGGACATTAATAAAAAGATTGATTTGACATATTTTTAAAATGTTAAACATTTAATTAAAAATTTTAGTTATAAAAAATGAAATTATCTACAAAATAACTAAAATAAAGTTTTTATAATTAAATTTTTTTAATTAAGTCTATGACATATTAAAAATATATTAGATTGATCATATTTTTTTTATTTTTTTTATTACTAAAACTTTATGAAATTGATGTAGATAAATAGATAGAGAAAGAAAAAAGAATAAAAAACTATGAGAAAAAAAAAAAAGAAAATGAGAATAATTAATTTGATTAAATTTTAAGAGACTAAAATTTAAAAATTAAAGCAGTAAGTGTTAACGTGATATAAATAACATATATTATTACTTAATGTAATAAGTCAATATGTTTCATCTAATATACGGACGTAAATAAAGTATTGATTTGATATATTTTTAAAATATTAAAAATTTAATTTAAAAATTTAATTATAAAATATTAAATTATCTAAATATGAAGAACTAAAATAAAGTTTTAGTTAATAAATAAGAAGGATATTCAAAGAATAAGGCAGCGACAAAGGCAAAGGTACGTATTTTAAATGGTTAAGGGTTTCATACCTAAGAATAAGAACATTATTACCAACTAATAATTTTAATTAATCTATGAACTTTTGGAGGCATATAAGTGCTGTTTGTCTTTTCGACCACCGTGTCATGGACGTGCTTTTTGTTTGGTAGCATTTTGGGCATATTAAAAAAACTTGGTATGCGCATCGAAAATGGCAGATAAGAAAGGAAGGGTTGTGACAAAGACTTTGATACAATTAAGTCTAAGTCTTGTTTCCACGCTTAAACTAATCAAACCAATGTAGACCTTATCTAGACCACCAAGCAATTTGAGTTTCAAAGGCAAAAGACAACCTAGCTTCATGATTTTGTACTTATCCTTTAAATTCAACAAGCCATTATATTGTCAAACATGATCTGCAATAGTAATAAACATGAACCGTGCATTGATAATTCTAATGTTTCTTTGTTCAAAATAAATAAATGTCAAATGTTTTAGAAAAGTATGTCTATTAAGGAAGCAAATTTGATCTGTCTTTTTTTTTTTTGGTTATTTCTTCATATCACAATGGCCATGATTTACCTAACTTTGTACCTTTTCCTTCTAAGCCAAATAAGTAATATAGGAAAAAGAAATTGCATTAGTTGACCCTAATTAAGAAAGAGAAACATGATTTTTTTGCATTTGCTAATGCTATAGCCAAAATTTGAAATTCTTGTGGATTCAGATTTGTAGCTTTAAGGGGAGTGGGTTTGACGTGATTCCATCATCAATTGCAAATTAAAATGTAAAGTGAGAATTGACAAAGAATGGCAAAAGGTAGAAGGAAGAGAGCATTTAGAAGTTGAACGCAAGGGGAAGCATATATTCGATAAATGTTCAAACAAGAAGAACAATCCTGTAAGTTTGTACTTTGTCCATCGTCCTCTCTTTTCCTTTTGGTGGATCCTAAATGTTAATCGGAAAGCATCCCTTTTCTTTGGATTTGGATTTGGACCTTCCTATGATCATGATGGGACATAAAATGAATTTGGCACATATATTATGAAATTAAAAATGTTATTTTTTAAGTTAGAGGATTGGGCGGCATATGTTGAAGGAACCCATTTGAAGTGGTGGTCAGCTGGCTGCATCACCTAAAATGTTTCGAGGAGATATATACTTTTGATGTCGGTTATGGAGACGCATCTTTGAAATCTTACAACATTATATATTGAGACATAAAATTGTCTTTGATGAGCATAGTACACCTTCTCCTTCAATTCTAAATTCCAAGAGATTGTCGTGGTCCAAGTCCAACAGTAACGGTGGTGGTGCTTCTAAGTTGCATCCTCTTCTAATCCAAATCCATTGGGGTACCTAAAACACCAACATAACCTAAATGTTATGCTAGCTAGCTTGTTGGAAAATTTGACCTTGTTTATCCGCGTGTCATATTCTAAAGACTATCCTAATTAATTAAGATGGGTGATTAAAAACTCTGGTCAATTGTAAAACCACCCAATGAGATATTTACATGGAAGATGTAAGATGTGAGGTCACGAGACGAGATGAGTTGGGCTGGCGTGATTGGTCCAAAGAGTCGTGAATTACCTATAACCCAGAAGTGAGACGAGCCCACCAAGATTTGATTAAAGATTGGATAGAGAAAAGGGGAGTTGACAACAATTTCTTGGTAGGCGTTGGGATTTTTTATTAAAAAAAGAAAGAAAAGAATGGCAAGAGAGAAATTGGTTGGAGACGCTATTAGCCACGTTTAAGAAAAAATGATTTATTCGCGAGTAAGAGGAATAGGAAAACGGTCATTTTCTCGCAACAACTTTTCAATATTTTGTATTTGATTTGCTCAGCTCTATCCTTATCCTTGTTGCTTATAATTCCTCTTTCCAGGAAGCTGCTTCTCCTGTTCACATGCCCATTCACTCAAATCATCTTTGTCAAATCCAAACCCCTTAATTTGAAATTAATTTATTTTTTGTTTAGAGTTTATTTAAATTCTAAAAATAGTAAAAAAAAAAAGTAATAGCTGCCTTTGCTTTATTAAAATAGTAAAAAGTGAACAACCTATTCTTTCAATTCCGTTTTAGAAACAGTCATTGTTGATTTGTGTACAAGAAAGATGATTGATATGGTTGTAAACCTTAAAAAAAGTGAATAATATATTACATTGCAGGCTGCAGCACTCAATATTAATAGTGGCGTGGCCCATTGGAAAAACGAAATCAAACACGCCTTACAATTTCATCAACTTGTCTTGTGCTCCTCTGCTGCTTTACTTTGGATTGTTCCCATTTGCGTCAAAAGTCAAACCATCTCAAAGCCTATGGAATTTGGTCATATAAAACATAATCAAAACCCTTGTCTTTCTAATACATTCTATTAATTAAAAGTTTTGAATTTATATATAATTATATTAAAATTTAAATAAAATCTAGACTAATCGAAACGAAGCAGCCAGATCTTTTCCAACAGTACAATTTCGCGTGGGTAGGGAAGAGTTGTGACCGCTGACCAAGCCCACATATTTGTATGACTCAGATACATTTAACATTAAGATGATACAACTTGTCCATTGGACGAATTAAAATTAAAGTGGAAGTCATAGCCGAGTCCAATGTTGTGTTGGAATTCATAGTTGAAGAATAAAGTATTTTTGTTCTTATCGGATAATCATCGTGGGAGAAAAGCTTAGACAAGTACGTTTAAGGTTATGGTGCGAGGAATAATGGTATTTATTATTAGCATCGGCAATTTCGTATAGCAACTTTGTATGACATTGTGGGGTTGGGGCTCTTTCCTCATTGTTTCCGAGAAATTCATAGGCAGGCTGAAAGCAAATACGGCGCTGAGATTGATTTTGACACAATCCAAGACACAGATTTGTTTGAATAATCGATATGGACAAACTTCATTAAACAAATCTTCCTTGTATTGTACTCCTATTTCGTCCAATTCTTTCTTCTTGAGACAAAAACCAAAGGAATATAATTTAATGCCAATCATGATAACTTTTATCTTTTAATGTTGATGTAACTTCTTATTTAGCATTTATTTTTTGGTTAGATTATATGATGTAACCTGTTGTTCTTCCCCCATCCCCCTTTCTCCACCCCCAGCTAAAAAAGTAACATTGAAGTGAAGATCACAAGTCATATGGAATAAATTTAATGCCAGTACAGGGTAGGAAGAATCGTTGGCAATTATAATGTGAAAAATGTAGTTTTAGGTTGTAACTAGCATAGTATTCCTTCTTGTATTGTTTATCCTTTTCTTTAGCAATGCAGTAACTTTTCTTGTGCACCGAAATGAAAGTCTTGTTTTTTCCGGTGCATCTTCAAATAATGTTAATGTTAATTAATTATAATTACGGGTTTGTTGCGCGTGGGTACGCAGCAGGCCCAGGTCCAGTCCAAGAATTTCCCCATAGCAAACAAATATATATACACACAAGGATTTGGAACCATTTCGCTGATTTCTTTGCAGTACAACAGTCAGTGAAATTAAAGCAGTATATATACTTTGTTAATTTGACTAGAAATGATACAGATGAATATTTATATCCAACACTAGCAGCTTGGTTCTTGAGTAAATCGCGTTAGACACAAGAAAGGTTAACCTTATTGACATAGCTTAAAAGGCATAAATTACAAAGAATGTGAGTGGCAAATAAAGAATCTGCAGCTCTTAAATATTTAGCCATACATCTCCATGAAGAAGTTTACGGCACAAAAATATGAATAATCGCATCCAAGTAGCCAGCCAACTGAAAGTAATAGAAGGAACTCATGAATCAAATCACTGAACAAACAATTGCGTGGGAGAAAGAACATGTCTCCCCTATGAATGAAAGGACAAAGACAAATGCAAAAGACAGACAGTATCTTCACCTGAGCAAGAATACTTTTTCCAGTTTGACCTTCGATGACTAAGCCTGCTGTGAGGCCAATCATTGCCCAAGCTCCATTAATTGCCTCAATTTGACGCCTCCTCTACAGTCATACCATTAAGTTTATTAAAGTTATAGTAAATTTGTCAAACCCAACCCATATCTTTATGTTAACGGCCTTTTTTCTTTTTGAGTATGTTGTAATTATATTTGAGTAGTCGTGCGACTAGCGTGAGACCTATCATGAATAATTTAAGGTTTACCATAAGCTGCAGTTTTCAGAGTTAATTTCAACTGCTAGAGCTTTCTACATATTAAAACCATCGTTCTCTGTTCCTATCTTTGTCTCTTCTCTCCAATCCCTAATTCTGCCGTGAATACTCGTAGTTTCTACCGCAATATTACATCGCCTTCCATGCCACCCCAAAGAAATAAAGGGAAAAAAATGATTACCATGTAGCATATATACAGTTAAACAGTGTGATATTAAAATCTTGTAAATAGAATTCCTTTTCACCTTGAGTTTTTCTTTTGCTCTAATTTTTTCCATTTGTTTGGCAGCCAGTTTCTTGGCTTCCACTGGATCAACCATGATCACCACTTTATTAGAATCTCCTCTTCCCGAAGAAACCTATAGAATTAATAGAAAAGGTAGATCTCATTTAGAGAAAGAAAGCATGTCATAATGAGAAGAAATAATTTAGGCATGTAATTTAAGATGATCATGATTCTTATTGAACAGCACTTTAGCACTTAAATATTACAAGCAAGCCAGATATAACATTCCGAGCTTAAAGAGTGTCCTCCATATGGAGCAATCATATCAAGCATGAAACAGATACAGCAAGCATCATAATCCCATAAATTAGGATCAAATTACACAGATTCTCAGACCAAGACTGATAGAGATATGCTACATCTGTTTTTCCCTCACTGCTAAATTATATTGAAACTATAACTCCTATAAAATCTTCAACTATGTTATTCCCTATGGTCAGATCATTTCCATGTTTGTCATTCCCTGCCTTCTTACGTTCACTTCCATTTCTTCCCTCTCATACATTTGTATTTTTATGTCACTTCTTCAGAAAATATTGTAAATACGCAGAAGCAACATGAACGGAGCACAAAAGTTGAAAATTTACCATACAAGTTCAATGAATTCAAAAAGAAACATTTCATTGCATCCTTTGCAAAAGGTTAGATCTTTTCAATCAACCATTAACATTTAAGTGTCTCCTACAGACAATTCATGCTAGGGAAGAAAATAGGAAGTCACAAACAAACAGAATTGAATGATTGAACAAAGACATTATCCAACTTGAGAATACAAATATGGTAGTTATATTACATAAATAAATTGATGATGAAAATAGGCGGAAGATGGCCTCTTCAATAGTTTTAGCCGATCAGAAGTCTTTCCAAAATTTATTCACGAACTATGACCTTTTTTTTCATTCCAGGCGAATTGTTATTCACATATCTAAACAATTTTGGTCATATTTAAGTAAAAAGAAATCAGCTATACAAACTTGGAAGTGTGTCGGTCGATGCATACATTAGGATTCGCTGAGATTCGAAATACTTGACCCCTGGTTCTACTGGCAACTATTCTTGCATCTTGGTCACTTCTCCATCCCCACCTGAACCAAGAAGGGGGAAAAAGCATTAGCTCCAAAATTTCCACTGGAGTGTGCGCTTCAAAAGTGATTGAATCTTTCGGAGATAGTCCAAAATGAAATGAGTATTCTAGAATTCTTTTCCTGTTCTACTTAAAGACACGGCCAAATTATATCATCAAATTATTCACTATGTCGAACATTAATACTGATATTTCAACATCCCTGAGATGTTTTTGGCAACTGAATGGAGACGTAATTGTTTATCACGTTTTCTTGCTTACGAAAGTTTCAATCTTATTATTACTAAGTACCTATAAGAAATAGATACACAATCATTCAGCTTTCAAAACCAAAAAAAAAAAAAAATCACTAAAATAAGTTCATACTTCCCAAAAGCCTGTAAATTAAAACCATTGCCAAGCATCAAGTCAATGAAGAGGCGACAGAAAATGAACTACAAAAAATTTCTGATTTCGAGGACCAGGATAGGTAGAAATCAGTTGGGTCCTTTCCATCAAATTTTCAGCAGAACAAAGGTCAGCTCGAAAAAAGTTTTAAAGCTTCCAAATTTAAAACTATTTCCGCAGTGTTTAAAAGAATACCTAGAAGGAGAAGAACAGAGTACACGAGATAAAGAACTGCACTGATTAAAAAATGCATCCTCTTTGGGCGAATAATTCCCCTGGCACCGATTAGTATTGTAAGTTAGAAGAAAGAAGTGGATACCTGATAAGAAGGACGAACTTACTTGAAGACAGTAGCAGAGCGATGCCGAACGGCCAAGGCTGAGGAGGCAGAAGAAAGAGCACGGGCGTTAATTGGTGGGAGATTAGTTGAGGCCATTGATCAGAGCTTTCCCTTATCGTCCTCTCTGTCTATCTATTTGTGGCTTCTTTCCGGCCTTCCACCCGATTATTAAATAAAAAAATAGGACACATAATTTTGTTTTTTTTTTTATACAGACATAATCCTTTAACAATGAAAAATATACATAAATATATAATATAATTTTCTTATACTTTTTTAATTTTTTTTGTTGAAGTATAGACGACTTAGATTGACAAGACAAAAATGCAAAAGCTTATGCTTACGAATATAAGATTTTTTTTTTATTTAATTACTCATCAATTGCTTTGCTACACAATGTCTACTACTTTTCAAACTAGCTTTTGCCACAACATAATTCTCATTCTCATTGAATTGACAACTATTTTACTAGGAACCATTTCCAGTAGGGAAACAGAAACTGCCACAATGAGTTGAATCGAAAGAAAATATCCAGTCATGAAAGAAGAAAACGATGGCTAGCTATTTTCCACCATTATGGTATTTCTGCTGTATTAAGTGGCTCATGAGTGGGCACTTTAATGTATTCCAGGGCACCTTGCAGTTCAATCTCTTCACCATGGCCCTGCTTGGACTCATAGTAAAACACAGTGAAGGCCATCCAAGCTTGCATCTTAATCAGACATGCAACATTCGTTATAAGCAACAACACGAGGAGCATAAAAGCTTCTGACTTTACACTGATCAGGTCCCAGCACTTAAACGGAAGAAAAACTAATATTTCAAGCAAAACATTCAGAAGAAAAACCTGATCTTCATGCCTTTCATAAGCTGCGTTGCCTTCCCAATTGCCTCAACTCCACTTTTCTGTTCAAGCACAGCAATTACAATCGATACTTTCCCAAAAACATCTAGATATATATAGAATGTTCCTGCCAGAATCAATATCACATAGAAGATTGATAGCTCAAAGGGACTGCCAAAATTGAACACGAAGGGAAGAAAAGAGAAGAACACAAAAGATACATAGCCAATATCAAAGAGAGCTATGTAGAACAAAGTAGTAGGGGGTCTTTTCCATGACTTTTAACACTGTTAGTAGCAAATCCTTGAAAGATAGGTTTAGTTCTCCATATATTGTGGCTGATGCTAAGTTGGTGATCGCTTATGAAGACAAGGAGGCGACAGAGAGAGCAAGAATATTGAAGAACCATATTAGCCCCGCGAAGGTGCGAAAATTTGCTGCCATGGCAAGAAGGATGATGAGATAATCAGTAGTATCTGATTGCATGTAGGGGGTTTCCTGTGTGTTAGTGTCTTTGATTAAAGGCTTGAAGGAGAGGAAGTTGCATAGCAAAGAGGGAAGAGTTCAGGAGGAGGATGAGTACGGATACATAGGCCATAAGGTTCCTGTTTTTCACAAAAATTGCTTGGGATTCTCTTAGGATTGCAATGGAACTTGAAAGAAAATTAGGAGATTCCATTGTGCTGTGCAGTGCAGACAAGTGCTGATATCTCAATTTGCTTAATTGGGATTCTCTATGTATTGCTTGCTTAGGTATAGTAGCAGTAGACTTGTTGTAATGAAGTTCAGTTTATTAATTAGACGTATTTGAGCCGGCACAAGGGATTCCGCTACTTATTTTTCATTAAGGACTGAGTCTATCACCAAGAATGTGACTGTGACAATAAATATAATCAAAGAAGATTAAGAAGAAGAATACTGTACATATACTTGCAAGGGTGAAATCATTTTTGCAGTTTATGCAAGTTTGTGATTAGAAAAACTTGTATGAATATTAATTAATACTCTTGGTGAAATTTCCTAAAATTAATCGGTGCAATTCTATACATAATTGGTTATATTTTAGGACAACTGAATTATTAAGAGGTGATATGTATATTGGAAAGGAGAAAGAAAGTTTCCCAATAGAATACCGCCCATGTTTGGACATGATTAATTTATTTAATTATTTGAGGGGTTATGATCATAATAAGTGCTTGCTTCCATTAATTAAAGTTTGATTTTAAATTTATCTATTTAATAATTAAAAATTCGCTTCCAATCATAAACGACGAGAAGATCCAACTCTACACCAAACAACAAACTTTAATCTAATTAACAATATCCCCCCCAAAAAACAAAATGTTACGCGATCAAACCGACGATCCTTCGTCCCGATTATCTTCTATTACTTCACTAATCACACGCCGTCTCCTACAATCGCAGTAAAACACCGCAGTAATTACGTAACTAAATAATACTGCCAGTCCATACAAACATATCACACCCATTTTATCCTGAATTCCGATCATGAACTCCGTCACCGTCGACGCCGGTGCCGTTGCCGATGATAATAAATCGGATGGGAAATTATCAATGTCCATCAACACCTCCAGATTCCGCCCGATCACACCCGATACCATCACGAATAGACCCGACAAGAGCCATCCGCAGAACCTGTTACCCTCCATTAAACCCGATGCCACCTTAATCGCATCCCAGCCTAACCTGTCCTCCGCGATCGACACGACCAGAGCCAGGCTGAGAACCGCCACGAGATATATCTCAATACCCGACCCGATTGCGATTACGAGAAACCTGAACTCGTGTGAGGAGGTTAGGGCTGCTAATATGCGAGGCGGGAGAGCAAAGGTCAATAGGATGATATAAATGAAAATGGTGGTAACGAAAGGGCGCTTCCAGTTATGCTTGAAAGCAGTTAGTGCAGACTGGGAAGTTGGGGTCTTTCCGTTATAGGCCAAGACGGTGGAATGGACGATGGCGATGGCGGCGATGAGGGAGAGGATGTAGGAGGGTATAGCGAAGAGGGCTTTGATGCGGAGGAGGGAAATGGCGTCTTCTCGGGATTCCTGCCACAAGTGGCGGGCCTCGACGCGTGTGGGGGCTAGGAGTGCGACGGCTTCGAGGTGGTAGACATGAGAACGAAGGGTGTGGGTGGAGAGGGAGAGAGAGAAGACGAGGGTAGAGAGAGGGAGGGTAGCGAAGGCGAAGATAGATGAGAATACGAGTTTGTTTCTGAGGAAAATCTTGAGAGAGTGGAAGAGGAAGTAGGCAGGAGAGATACAGCAGAATAGATTCGGTGCTTCCCACATTTTCTCTCAAAATTGGATCTTGTTGCGTTATTTTCTCGGCCCTTCTATATTGGGAACCTGCTATTAGCATCGATGGGATCATTGGGATGGATCACTCTGATCTGGAAATGCTTTCTGTTCCATTCCATGGGGACTGACTGGATTAGGTGTAGGTGTCGCTTTTGCTTAAAGTAATTTTATCAGCAAAGCATCCACCATATTCCCTTCTCATTAATTAATTTTTAGATTAGATTAGATGCCAATAGTGCTACTTGTTCATTAAATATGACGCCAACAGAATAGAATTGAAGGTCTAGCGACATGTCGTTAATCATCAACATCGTCCAATGAAAAGAAAATAGCTTATCAATATTGTGTAATTGGTAAAATAAATAATTAATTGCCCATCTAAATTTAACACTCCATACACTTGTCATGCCTTCCAATGTTTAATTCAACATTTCTCTCGAGTGCTCATCAGCACAATATCACTCTCTGTCCTCTACCAACAACTAAATTCAACATCCTTGATAGTCTCGGACATATTAGCAGATACAAAGAAAAGAGGTGGATTCGATGGTCTCAGATTGGGTAAACAGACAGAAAGCTTTAGAACATGATGCAGCATTCCTACTACTCCATGGACTTTTCACACCTGGACGAATTAGAAACGAGTCTAAGAAGAAAAAGGAACCTGGCTGGATGGGCATTGGCAAAAGAAAAGGGAAGACATTTAAAAGCAAAGGTGTGATTGCCACCAAAGACAACATAAAGATGAAGGAAGATTCTTCAATTACGGTATGACTCCACTAATTGACAGACATGGCAAAATTAGATAAAAATAACACACTTAACGCATGTTTCGGGTTGTGATTGCAACCCGGTAGATACATTCGAAAGAAATGGAATGACTAAAGGTAAAGCTCCAATTTTGCAGATTTTGAGCTTCCGTCATTTCAAAGCATTGAAATGTCCGAAACACAGATGCAAAGGCGACCAAACATAGTAACATGGCCGAATTATTTGACAAGTTCTAAAGAAAGACTGTTGAATAAGAATTATCTGTTACTGCTATTTATCTGACAGCCTAAATGAAGGTAATCGGAAAGCGACGAGCAAGCAGAAATTAATTATGAAATGCAAATGAGAACAAATAAAAACAATTTAGAACAGTGTCACAAAGACCTCAATAAATTTAGTTTTTAATAAAAAGTAAACTCATATTACTTAAATAGCATTTTAATCCCCATATTTAAAGTTAATTTAATTTCTTACATCTTAGGCTTATTAAATTGATCTATTATACTTCAAAAATTTTATTAATTTGATTCATTTAATATTTTTTTATTGTTTTAATTATTATTAAATCTATAAATAACTATTAGTATTGATAAATTTAAAGTATAAATGATTAAATTAAAAAAATTAATTAATTAAGATTATAAACCTAAAAAAACTAAAATAATATTTAATTCTATTAACTAAAATCAAAGGGTTTGTAGAAAACAAACGGGGAGAAGCTGGAAGAAGGATGCCACCTTCTAGAAAGCGGTTCATCCCTTAATCCCTTTAAAGCCTCGAATTCATACAAAATAAATCATTTAAAATTCAAAAACTACTTAGAGTGGTTAGGAAAAATCTAATAAGAATTTCAAAATATTTAACCTTATTTTAGAAACATTTGTAGAAATACAATAATGAAGCCTCAAATTCATTCCCCTTTTCAAACATACTAAAAATTCAAGTAAAATTTAAATGCCAATTTCTAAAAATTCTAACACTATTTTATAACTTAAAAACTTATAGGTGTATAAGTTTTATCTTTACTTATATATCCTCCATAAATTTTTAATCTTTTTAATATATCACTTCATTCGTACTTATACTTCATATGTTATGTTTCATATTTTATGGAACACAAAATCCTTGAAAAATAATTAACCGTCGTACATTTAGATTTTTTTTAAAAAAATAGCTCTATTTATTTAATACCAAAATGATATAAAATTGAGCGCTATATATAATTTTTGTCCAGATGACTTGTGAATAAGTCTTCGCTCTTGTGTGGAGTCTACGTCTCCTAGTCTATATATGTCCCTCTCATGGCTGGTTCCCCCTTGGCTTATTTTATTGATGGGGTCCCTGAGGGAGACCTTATATGCAAAGTATTTTCTCAAAAGGGTCCACTATAAAATAATGCATTGACTTGTAATAACGATTCCCCTTGATATTATTTCTGTGTACGTAGACCCGTCATCACACATAGTTCTTGTTTTTCGCTGCGTATCACAGCCTCAACCTCGTATAAGATAAGATCTGGGTAAAAATCTCCAAGGCCAATAAGATCCTGCCAGGTGGACTTTGCAGTAGATATTGTAAAAGTTCTTCATTTTTCCAATGATCTGCATTGCATTTTCTTTGGAGAAATTTACACTCATATATCACAAAAAAATATATCTATTAATATATATTATTTTACTTAGATATCGTATTACTATACTACGATGTTCGAATAAAATATTAATTAATTTTTTTAAAATTTTTTTACAAATAAAATATTTAAAAAAAATTATAAAATTTTTTAAACACATACACTATTTCAAAAATTATTACCAATGCATATTACTTTTATAAATATTTACTTATATATATTACCTTTAATAAAATTATATCACCCTCTTACAAATTTATTTAATTTAATTTAAATTTATTTTATTTTATAATTTAATTAAAATACGACACAAAATTCACGAGTTAGTGTTAAAATATTTTTGTAAGATAATATGTGTTTCTTTTTCTTGGGTGCCTCGAGAAGAGAAAATATTCATTTTTTTGGACAGATGATTGGTTGTTTTGAGTATTTTTTTAATTTTTTCTCTCCCTTATCTAGTGTATATATTTTTTTATATTTTATTTTTATAAAAAATTATAATACATTAATTTTTTAAAATTAATTAACTCAAATATATATAAAAAAAAATTGTATTTGATTTTGAAATATGATAATATTAAATTTATTTAGGCCAAACCACTTCTTAACGAAAGATTCTATTGTACAAGATATCAAAGTATAATAAATTTAAATTAAATAAAATAAATTTATAAGAGAGTGGTGTAATTTTATTAAAATAGTATATATTAGTAAATATTTATAGAAGTAGTATGTATTGATAATAATTTTTGGGATAGTGTATATGTGTTTAAAAAAATTTATAATTTTTTTAAAATATTTTATTTGTAAAAAAATAAAATAAAATAATAATTTAATTAATATTTTATTCGAATATTGCATTATCGTAATGTAATATTTGAATATCGCAGTATGATAATGTGATATTTGAATAAAGTGATATATATATTGATAAATAATTTTTTTTGATGGTATATGGGTGTAAATTTCTCCTTTCTTTGCTGTGCTTTTTCTGCCCAGAAATCTCAGAAAGTTCCTAAAAATGTTCTCTTGAGTAATGTGTAGAGGACAAAATATTTGTCATCCAGGTGTCTATCATTTGAAGGTAAGATGACTGATTTTTGTTTATACTTTCATGGTTTGTACTGCTTCATAGTATTTAATGGTTAACCAAAAATTTCTAGAACTTTGAGTCCTTCATGAACCTTGCCAAATCGTTGCCTTCTCTTAAGAAAAAAAGGCACTAACAAAAATTGATGAAATTTAAATAAACCAATTATATTTTAAGATTTTGTTTTTGAATTATATAACTATTACTTTGATTATTAAAAATAGAGTTATATTTTTAACATAAATTAGAATAGATTACAACAACTTCAATATATGATTGAGTAAAATTGATATAAGAGAGGTCTAAAATATTGGAATCAAGTCATGGTATCATTTGTTAACAAAGGTTAGTTTAGTTGACAATGACAAAATTTATATTTAAAAAGACGTCAATTTAAATCTTATATGTGAAAATATTTTTCGTAGGTGATTTGTATAAAACAAGCAATTTCAAGAAAAAAGAGCATTTCATGTTCATCATTTGAAAGGACAAAGTAGGTTTAAGAGGATGAACAAGCTACGTTCATCCCAACAAAATAAATTTCGCAAAAAGAAATGCCCATAATTCAATGGAAGTAAATTATAAAGCATTATTGGAAAAGTTCACCACAACTTGCAACTTGTAAAAAGGTTGTTGTTGACAAAAGAATTTTAAAAAAATAAAAATAAAGATAAGAACAGCATTTCAAAAATATGCTTCATGTCCAGACGAGAGGAAAGGAAAACATTGCAATTAAGACAAAACAAGGCCCCGGCTGAAAATGGCCCAAAAAATCTCCTCTACAGAGAGAGAGAGAGTAAGAAATAACTCTATTCAGACATTCTAATACTACTCATTCCTCGAGAAACTAAGAATATACTTTACCAGATTTTAAACCAATCAGGCAGACCACTGTATTAGACCATGTCCTGAATAACACACCTGCAAGACTGCGAGCTCAAGCCTTCAGCTCGGAAGTTAAAGAGAAAAATTCTGCATACACAACTGCATGCAACTATATAGCTGACTCTATCTGGTTTGACAGCTAAATGTTTCAAGCGAGGCGACTTGAACTCTCATAAAGTTGAACACAGTTACGAATGTAAGAGTCATTCAGGTATTATTACTCTTATAAATTCTAATGTAGAGCAATCCCCCAAATTTTGCTTCACGTATCAATCATAGCAGTAGAGGTCCTAAACTGGGAAAAGATCCCGGGGAGCAAAAGAAAGAGGGGGGGAGGGGGTTGAATATTTAACAAGTTCAGTAATGGTCCCATATAGAAAAGGTAAATTCTTTCTTCCCGGAATTGAATATCTAAATTCCAACTAAACCAAATAAATTTATAAACCTTGTAGAAAGCATAGGTTTTGCCAGTTGAGGCACTTGGTGTTGAGTAATTATCATATCATTAGCGTCAGTATCCCATCAGCCATAGCTAAACATTGTATGAGAAAGTATTAGCCAATTATTTGGGAATTCACCTTCCCCAAACCCGAGAGAGAAAAACAAAATGGAAAATTCAGAAGTAGAAAAACCATTGATACTATACATGAGGATACCTAAATTGTACATAGCTGAGAAGTGCAAAATTGGCCAGTAACGAACTACGAAATCCTCAAAGCATCGGCCGTACCATAAGTTTCCAATTGCTCATTAGCCTCTTCTGTTTGGAAACGCAGCACAGAAGGATTCAATCGAACAGGTGTCCGGCAGGTAGGACAGGCAGCGACCTTAATCAACCAAATATCCACACATCTCCTGTGAAATACGTGACCACAGGCAACAAGCTTCCTACAGCACTGGCCGTTCCTGAAGGCATCCAAGCAGACCACGCATAAGGTATCAGAGCCGGTTTCGGCAGCAGAGGCAAACCTGAACTGGGGAAGCTTTTTGACATCCCGAGGTGAGAACCTATTTGAGGAAGTCGCAAGTTGGGTGGTGTGGCGGAAGCGGAGGCTGTGGAGGACGCCACCGACGAGGCAGAGGTGAAGAAGGACGAAGGCAGCAAACCCCAGAAAGAGGAAGAAGAGGGAGGTGAGAAAGATCATAACAATAGATTTGAGGAGGAGGGAGAGGAGCTTGCGGTTCGGTTTTGGCGGCGTGTGATGGGGTTGAGATTGAGGAAGACGATAGTTTGGAGGAGCCATGGGATCGGATTGAATAATTGATTTGGAAATTATGCTTATGAAGGTGGGACGATGGAGGCAAAGATTGATTGGGTGAATGTTTAAGGTTTAGTGTTGGATAAGGAATGGCAGATACCGGCACGCGATTGAGAACAAACACAGAGAACCTGTGCTTCCGACGAATCAGGGGGC
Organism: Bauhinia variegata; assembly: GCA_022379115.2. Lineage (NCBI taxonomy): Eukaryota > Viridiplantae > Streptophyta > Magnoliopsida > Fabales > Fabaceae > Bauhinia > Bauhinia variegata. The sequence goes on along the minus strand of CM039430.1, from coordinate 4,530,850 downwards.
GCGGCACACAGGTTGCTGTTGACCCTCGCTATTGGGATTGACTCATGTAATTTTTTATCGAAATGGTAATTTATGTCTGTCAATTACCTTCAACCACACGCGGAAAAAAGAATATGAAAAGATTAATTTTTTAATAAAATGATAAAAAATTAATAAAAATAGTTATTATATTTGTAATCAAAAGTATTCAATCAGCATAAAAATTTTCTAAAAAAATATATATTCTGTTTTAACTAATTATGTGCTTCAATATTATCTGGAGCAAGGGCCATGGCTTGTTTTCAATACTTAGAATATTACTACCAAAATAGAATCATACATTCATAAATCCGCAGTCAAATCCAGCCCCTGAACAGGCGGTGGAAATTGATTGGATGAGGAATTCAATTTTGAATAAATTATTTTGTTGTTTCCTTTATTTAGAGGCGTGGGAGGATTGTTTCATATAGCTTGGCAATGAAATTTTGAGATGAGTAGCCATGGGCTTACCAATCTTGATCGTTACAAAGTACGATGCTACCACCGGCTAGGGACTCACCTCGCCGGGCTGTAAAAAAAACAAGTACCCTCGTAACTATCATTTTATAAGAAACTTTGATAATATTTATTTATTTTTGACAAAAAATATATTGTTCTGGAGGACTGGTATTGATCCAGGCTAACTTCTATTCTTTTGGGCCATATACTTATTTCTGTGAGGATATAATGAACGGACTTTTGGGTTTGTAGAACATTTCTTTTTGCACACCTGTTTTTTTTCTAGAGAAGCACAACACATCCATTGGATATGTGTCTAGAAGAAAAGAGATGTGCCAGAAGAAATAAGCGGGCTTGTAATAGCCTAATTGAAAGGGGCTACAATGAATTCAGAAACATCATTTGATTAAAATGAAAAGGTCCAATGTCAAACATATAAGAGTGAATTCTTTTGGCACACCCATATTTTCTAACCTACGTGTGTGGTTAGTAATTATGGGTTGTGCCAAGAAAATTCACCAGACATAAGATAAGACTCCCCTACGAGTATGAAGGAGCATCCATTATCAAAGCTTCATTTTTTAAACTGGACTGAGTTCCCAATTATGGTTCCAGGATCTCCCTAAAGAAAAAAAAAATTAAAATATAAAGTTGGTTTCTTTTTCTTTTCTTTTCTTTTTTTAAAAAAAGCTTTTTTAGTTACAGATTTTTCAAAAAGTTTTATTTTGATATTTTGATTCCTCTAGTTCGATTTCTACCATTTGATCCCTATAGTTTTTAAATTGGAGGAGTTTACACCCTCCCCCTAAGGACCATCCATGAGACAGCATTAAAGAATACTAGTTAGTTTGTTTTGAATCATCACACCATGTCCTAATTGATAGCTATAACTTTCCTACAATGAAATTAGGAAATAAAATATTTCATTTTTCAGAATACTTAAAGATAATTTTGTGGATAAATATAACACAACATGCGAAATTTCCTTAGTAATTTTTTTTCACACTAATAAAACTATATTCAAAGGATTTGAATATTTTGCTTCTAATTGTCAAACTATATTCCGTGTAAAAATGAACTGCGGAATTTATGGAAATTGGTAAGACGAAGATGATCAAAGTCAGAGAGATGGGAAGAAGCAATTTAGCTAATCAAGGCGTAATTAATTAATTAGTTCCTAAATGTAATTGTTATGCGAGCTACCAAACTCATTATATTGGACTTAAAGTGCCAATTCGCTAGGAGGTGGCATGCAGAAGTGCTCAAATTCAAAGTTTCTAATTGGATTGGATGCGATATGAGGGCATGCGGCGGCGTCTCTTTAATTTTCTATAGAATACGTGCGAGGAAGGGAGGTAGGAAACGTGTAAAGACTGTCACCTCTTTAGGAGAAAAAAGAAAAATTAATAGCGTCTAAGTCTAATGACGAAATTTGCTTATAAAATGGGAATGGTTTTCAGTCTCGCAAAAGTATTCTTGTAGCAATATAGTATTCTGCAAACATTACGAGACAACGCGAAATGGCAGTGAAAACAAATATTGCTCTACAGCTTGTGTTGGGGCTTGTCTTCGTAGGCCTTTTCTCGGCCACATCCGCCATTTCTGGAACAGCCACTTACTACAACGTTTACGTTCGTGAGTACACAATGCTTTCCTTTTATTCAATACATCTATCTCTCTCTCTCTCTCTCTCTCTCTCTCGTGTGTTTGCGTTGTTAATTAGCTAGTGAAGTAATTAACACGCGGAGGTGGCATTGGCAGCATCTGCATGCTATGGGTACCAGGACCAGGGAACGATGATAGCGGCTGCAAGCGATGCATTGTGGGACAATGGAGCTGCATGTGGAAGAATGTACAGTGTGAGATGCACAGGGCCCACCAATCAAGGAGTGCCACAACCTTGCACTGGTAACACCGTCACCGTCAAGATTGTAGATCGTTGTCCTTCCCCGGGATGCCAAGCAACCATTGATCTCTCTCAGCAAGCTTTCTCTGCAATTGCTGACGTTAATGCTGGAAAAATCAACATTGAATACAACCAGTTAGTAATTATCACTTGTTTCATTTTCTACCTAGCTAGTTAGTTAGTGAAGATGCCTATTTATCAATTTTAATTAATCCTTTTTTCTACTTCTTTTCAGGGTGTAAGCTCAGATTTGTCAAGCAATTTGCGGAAGCAAGTCAAATAAAGTTGATGCTATATATATATATATGGATAAGAAGTAAAAATAAATAGTCAAAACTAATATTAGAATAAAATCAGATCCATCACGTAGGGAAAATTTAGATGTTTTCCATGGATTGAGCTGTTGTATCATTTTTTTTTTCTTTCTTTCTTTTTACAACTAAATGTACAATGTTGTTGCATCTTCATAAAATAATAGAACGTTTTACATTGATATGCAAGGTTAGAATATCTAAATATTAATGTAAAAACTAAATTATTTACTAGAATATCGCAATTTGTAAACTATAAAAAATAGAAGGAACATAAACTGAGTTGACGTTTGAATGAATGAATGAGTAGCGTCGGCATGCTATGGGTATAATGAATGACCAAAACCAAGTATGAGTTCGGTTCAGTTATACTTGAAAAGTCCGTTTGATTCACTTTAAAATGATGGATTAGACTGGACAAAAATTTTATACTCTGTTTGATTTAAAAAAAAATAATAGTACTGGACAAAAACATTCTGAAATACTGGATAGATCTTATATTTTTTGTCCTTCAGAAAACCAAAGGATAAAAATTTTATCCACAGTACAAAAACTTAAAAAGATAAATTTAACCCCACCTTTTCTATTTAGGTCTTTCAACAAAGTCGGGCATTCCAACGAGGTATTGGATTAGTTCTTTTTTTTATACAATTCCAATTTTGTAAAATCCAATAATAAGAATTTTTAATATGTCAAGATCTTTTTTCTTTAAAATATCAATATAACAGAGGGTATTATAGTAAATTTTATATTATTTTATCCAGTATTTATGTTAATCAAACAGTAAATAATGCAAAATTTTTTATTATGTGCATTAACTAACAAACAGTAAACAAGACTATAAATTATCCTGTAACTTAACTACTTGTGTTGTATTATTTTGCTTATATTATTTTGTATTATGTATCAAACGCACTAAAAATGTATGTAAGTGCTAAAAAATAACGACTGATTTATTTTAAAGAAAAAGAAAAAATAGTAACTATTATTCGGCCCAAGAACATGAATCCATGGGTAAAAGCAAGACTTGGGCCCTTATAGGAGTAGCCCAGATATGTTTCTAAATGATAAAAAGGAAAGCAGGGGCAGTGATGTACACTGACTAAATAGTAACTACTATGATCCCAAACGACAATCGGCCCAATTAAAAAAAAAAAAAATCGAAACATGTACCAAAATATTAAAAAATCCAAGATCGAGACTGAAATAACATCTTAGTGTGTTTATATTTTTATTGTAATTATTTGCATCTTCTTCTAACTCATATTTTATTTATTTTATGTTCTAAAGACAAATTTTAAAATTCTGATACTACTTAAATAAAAAAATTTTAGAAAAAAGAAGTTGCTATCATCCCCGTATTTGAGATGACCTTCCGGTCTTTGTGAAGGAAATTGAATCGCAGAGTGAAGAGCACCTCAGAATTGTGATAGCAGCAGCACGCTACTACTGCAATTTAAAGAGTAGGGTAAATGAAGGGCTGTGTTAGGTGCTGCAAAATAATACCAGACAGTGCCATCTAACCGTTTCCATCACCATATTAACATCAGCTTTTAATGTTATGGCCTCTTCCATCTTCCACTCTTTGAAACTTGTTTCTATTAAATGCAATCAAATTGAATACGCAAAGTATCTATTGATTGAAAGAAACTAAAAAACATTTTCAATTTGAATTTGAATTTGAATTCCCATTCAGTAATTATATATCATAAGGCTTCCAGAGACAGCATTTTACCACCTCCATAAAGACACATACATTATACTACGTCGCCATAACATTACTTTTCCCTTACGTCTTTTTCTGCTATGACAGTAGCCTGTGCCAACTGACCATCTACTACTTAAGTGGTAATAATTCAATACCTTGAAATTTCCTTAGCGGAACAAGTTCAATCAGAGTTCGATATACAGATAGATGCTATGCTTTTTCACTATTCTGGGTCTAATACAGCCCAGATGCTAAACGTAGAAAAAAAGTTAAAGAATAAAGAAAACTTAAAATGAACAATCGAGTCAAACATGAAGGAGTAAAACATGTTTTCTTTCTTTGACAGCTGACAAGGAGAACTTACAGTTTTGGTACAACATCGTTTTCAATGAGTTTCGTTATTTATTATGTAGTACTACTTCGTAGATTAGAAGACAAGAAAAATCAAATTTTTGTGGATTTTGACTCGATTGTTCTTTCGTGTATTCTTAGAAGAATTGCTGGGAATGAGAACCATGTGGTATCTAGTGACAAGAACCATGTGAAAACACTTGACAGAATAATCAACGAGAGGAAAACAATTGAGTCTCCCATATTTTTCCCTGCAGGAGAAGTACTTTCGCTCACATAATAATGGAACAGAAACATCTTGATATGTGAAAACTCAACTGCAGAAATAATTATTCAACAAACTTTTCATTTCTCTTTTTCCTTTTCTCTTGCAACTTCGTACCACTGATATTCTACTTCTACAATTCAGAACTATGAAATCGAAGGTAAAATGGTTCAAACGAATCCAAAATAAAAAAGGAAGCTGCTAGGAGTTGGATGCAGAGGATGAGTGAATAACCTTGTTCTGTCTACCCGTAAGCCAAAGCAGAGTCCTTCGTGCAAAGGAAGGTGCTCTTGCCTGAGAGTCCATACTATAACAGCTCTGATTTTCGTCATCGTAGCAGTATTCACTTGCTCCATTTTCCCACTTGCCCATATCCAATTCAGAAATAATACTCCTTGTGTCAAAGTTCTCATTTTTGCTTTTACGATCATCTGCGTCGACCACATTTCCCTGCGCCGGGAACCGGAACGAAACAGCTCTTCTGGATCCTTCTGCCACTGCATTTGGCTTATCTTTCTTCCCCCTCAGCCAAATCTTGGAAAATGAGAAACTCTCTTTTTTGCTACTCCCGATAGTAGCTCCATTGGCATTACCAGAACTCCCAACCCCAAAAGCCACGGCATTTCTAGTCCCATCAAAAGTTGCGAACTTGAAATCTCTTATGGATTCACAGTCGCATTCTGACATTGCAAGTCTATGGCCAGGTGTTAATGGTAAAGAAGGCTTCTTGCTTGGCTGCTTTTTCACTGGGGTTCTTATGGGTACCTGCAGTGACGAATTCTCGTCCATTACATAAGCAAAGGACCCCATAGAGAAGCACCTTCTTGCATCTGCATTGTTACCGCTGCTGCTTTCTCCACCATCCACGCTTCTGAACTTCCCCAGCTTCACAGTGACTACTTTTTCCATTGAATCCACTACTATGGTTGGATCAGTATTTTCATTTGAACTCAAATCACCCGATTTATGAGCCAAATCGACAGGGGTTGACCCGAATTCGTTTTCTCCACGGCCACCCAGATGGGAATTTGCTGTCATTACTGAACTGCTTCTACAAATAGCACCCTCTCTTTCTGGGATAATCTCCCTTGAACTCTCACTCCCAGATTCTAGGACTAGAACAATGGGAGAACAGCTATTGTTTGAAGAGATATCAGGGAGCAAGTTAGCTCTGCAAAGAGGGCAAGTAGAGTGGGAAAGGAGCCAAGTATCTATACACTCCATGTGAAAGGCATGACTACATTTAGGTAACAATCTGAGCTTGTCTTCAGGCTCGAATTCACACAAACAAACTGCACAATCAAATGGGTCCTTCACTCCTATAATGGCTTTGTAATTGAAGACAGGGAGGGTCTCTATGAAGGACTGGTCAACGCCAGCATCGTGGAGGTGGAAGAGTTGCTGCAATTGCCCTTGAAGAGCAGTCACACTTTCTAAATCATCTCCCTCTCTACTAGAAGGTTTCCATAGGAATCTAACAAGGAGATGGAGCAAACCAGTGACGAAGAAAACAAAGGCCAGAATTATAATGATGAGTAGTATCCTGGGACTCACCTTGTCGTTTAAATTGAACCCATCAGATCGAAATGGGGGAGGTGAAGGTGGGTTTGGCTGAGAAAGAAAATATGGTAATTGCTCTAAAGGAGGCACAAAGGCGTTTCCTTTAACTTGGAGGAAAATTCTGCCCATTTTGCACCAATGGAGTCTCAGAACTCAACCAAAATTGAAACTTGAAGATCCCATCTAGCGGTGCCACTGGTAGAAAAGAGACAAAGTGGAGAAGGTGAACAAATCAAATGCAGCTTTTCTCAGTTCAATATAATATCATGTGCCAGGGGAAATTATAACTAGCCTCTTCTGATGGAGACTATGCTTTGTTTTTTCTGTGAATAGACTATAGACCTGCAAGTCAAACGAGAGCGGAAGAGAGATATATCAAGGCTAGCAGAGGAGAAATCAAATGAAAAAAAAAAAAACAGAGATTTACAAGTAAGGAATGGACATGGAATTCAAAAACAAGTAGTAATAAATCCGTCCAAGAACATATTTTAATGGAATTACCCTAAAATTACCCCACGTTGTTGCATAAGTCCTAAAATTACCATTGAAGTAAAACGATTTATTTTTTTATTTTTTAAATTAAAGATTATATTTATAAAATTTTATATTTAAAAATATAAAATTATTTTTTTAATTTTTAAAAAATAACTAATGACATTTTTTAAAGAATATTTTTATTTTAATTTTTATTTTAATATTTTTTTATATATTTAGCTTAATAAACAAAATATTAAATAAAAATACTATAAAAAAAAATTTTAAGAGTATAAAATATGGTTATAACTTTGAAGGAGGAAGTAACTACTAATTGCAATAATTTCATCAAAGGCAAGTCAGTGCGTAATTAATACTAGCCAGCTTAAGAAATTATAAATGAATGAACCTTTATTAATTTGATTTGGAAATCTGAGCCCCGCCGGTTTTCTATTTCATTTTCTTATATTAGTTTAAATAAATTTTCTTTTGCTCTGATCGCATTCTCCTCATCTCTTCTATTCCATTTCCAATCTGGAAGTGTCTGGTCCCAGAATTCACATGAACAGGGACAAAACAAATGGTAGAAAATCACCAAGATCTTGAGAAACACAGATATAGGACATCTAGAAAGAATAGAAGATGGAAACATAGGATATAGGGTAATGTTGATGTTGTATTGAAAAAGTAACGAGATTTTTTAAGAAAAAGAACTAAAAAGGGTCTTTTCCGGATTCCATGACCTGGGCAAGTGTTAGTGGTCCTTTATTTTGACTTTTCTCACGGTGGATTCTGGTACCAACTTTTTTGAGCTGTCCCATAAAGTGGAGTCAATGATAGAACCAAACACCTTGATGGAAGAAGGATCTTCACGCGTTATGTTTCTATAGTGAACGCATTCTACCATGTTTGAAGAGGCCTAATATAAATTCAAAAGTGAAGCAGAATCGAATCCAGAATTCCAGCACAAAGTGAAAAAAACAAAAGATGATAAAAGGTTGTATCGTCATGTACTAATAATTTTTCATTGGCTTTGCACTAAAGGAGAACAGTACCACCTCTTCGCAGTGATTAAGATTCTTTCTTTTCCTTTTTTCTTCTTAAATTGCAACGGTGACTAAAAGAGGGAGATTTGAGCATAACTTATACACAATGCCTGAAGTGTAAATCGTAGAAAAGTATAGATTTTTAATAAAAATATGTTCGCTGTTCAAAACCATTTGTACAGTACGAGGGACCAAATTTAAGGCATTGAATGGATCGTGGTGGGTGATGTGTGAATGTCTGTTAGACGAGCGTAGCAGTGGGTCTTTATTGCATGATACAGGGAAAATGAAGGTTCTTCATCAGTTTCAAGGAATAAAGAAATGGAAGTGGGAGCAGCAGAATCAAGGCGAATTGCGACTTGGTGACAAGTTAACTAGGCTTGGTCTTGGGGTGTTTCAATGAAACTCTATGGTCCCCCATAGTTATTGGTACACAGAACAGGTTAAAACTTGCAAGAATGAGGAAAACATGAGAAGTGAATGTTACTTAACTCGATACATTTTTACATGAAAAGTGAACTTCAACCAATAATTAATCCTTTATTATATGAATGCCAAAGTAGATAACTTTGTTAGTGGAGATGGAGACAAAATAAAGCTCTACAAATACTACACAAAAAATTGTCTCTATCTGGGTTAACACTGCGTCAAATGTTTATTGTGCTTATTTCACGTATTTGATATTAATTACTAATACTATCATGTTCGGTTTTTATTCATGATATTTGTCAAAATGAATTGTAGGATTTTCCTTGATCATCTAAATTTGGCGTCTTGTAAAAACAATCTTATCTCTTTTCAAATATTACAATATTGTCTTTTCAATTTATTGGTGTGATATACGAACTCAAAAGTAGAGTCTTGACTATAGCACTTATTCTTTTCAAACCATAACAAAAAAGGTTGAAAATACTCCTACCATATATGAACTCAAGGTAGAGTCTTGACTTTAACTCTCTAATCATAATTTAAGTCAATGGTTAGGCCTTCGGAGTAGAATATAACATACTAATAACTTTTGGGGGTCACCTACCACTTGCTTTTAAAGAATTTCATCCGATTTTAAATTATATTACTAATCTATACATGTGCTCGGAATTCAAAAGCTGGCGAAGAAGAAAAATGATTTGGTAAGATGGTTGAAGATGTATAAAGTATATGTATGAGAATAACTAACCCAATCAAAACATGCCCCTAGAAATAACTACTTATTTGTCCCATGTGTGTTCATGTCAAATGTCAGCTGTTTCGATGTTGTATTATACTCAACTAAAAGACGACCAGAAATTAACTCGAAAATGACCATGTATGGTGCACAGCACATGTGCGACAGATTCATGTGTTCTGTTCAGCAAATTTTAGTAATGTTTCTCCAACTATGCTTTCCTTTCTTGAGGGGATCTGTGTCAACTTTCTGATCCAATAATGCATCTTCATCATCATTATTCCAATATTTTCACACACTCAGCATCGCAACTATATCTTCTACATCCATTCAAAAATTATAAAAATCTCATCAACTTTGGACCAACTTTACATTATTGCTTTCGTGTATACCTCAAGTCGCCAACACTTGAGCTCACGTGCAATTCTGCATGCTGCTTCCTATGCTCTTGTTGGGTCGTTATTTGGACTCAAAAATTAAACTTGGTCAAGGCCCAACTAAATTGGGCTAATTTGGAAATGGAAATGGAAATGGTCAAGTGTCTAAAACATAACGCGGCCCAAGAAAAACCATGCCGTGGATTTTCCGAGTTTAATTTGAGCTCGTGACAATGGGTTCGTAAGAAAGCCCACAAAATTGCAAACTGAACTGCAGCACGTGGATTCCATGAAAAATTTTTGATTGACAGTCGCATTGGGTTATGATTATGACCTGAATTCCAGAAAATTAACTGCTTTTTCTGAGTATGAATGATGTATGTGTGTTGTGGTGAATCATGCGGAGACGCTACATAACAATAGGATTCTGTGCTGTGGATTGCAAACTTGCAATCATTCTGACTCTTTTAAGTATCATGTCAACTAATACGGAAACTAAGATAACGGCTTGCACTAGATTGGAATTCCATGTCAACTCCTATTGAATTCAAGTTATAGCAAAAACCACAGAAATTAAATTTTCCTCAAAATTCAATTAGTGCTAAACATAATAATATATCTGGTATTTTCCTCATCAAAAAATACAACCTCTTTTCTTTGTTTGTTGTTTAAGGTATTTTACAGAAATATGATTAATATGTCAAACTTTTGTTAAACTTTATTTTTATAGTTGAGAATAAACACAATAAATTAATTAAAAATATTGAGTAGTTGAGAGATGAAGTTATAGTAATTGATTAATGTTACCTACAAGCTACAAATATAAATAACAACAAAATTTGTTTAAAAGGGAGAATCCAAAAGAAGAGGTAGTAGTAATATATTTGATATTGTCAAGAAAAGAAGTTCTAGTAAGAAGCTATATCTTCGATGTTTCATGAAAGTCAACGTTATGTAATTTTCTCTGGTACTTTGGCGAGGACGTCAATTACTGGGTTGATGAAAGGTGAAAACGACAGTTAAGACAAAAAAAAAAAAAAACTACTGGTACTTTGCTGAAAATACTACATGATATAGTCGGTGGATTTTCAGTGACATTTTTCTTTACAAGAAAAAAAAAAAAAAAAAAATGTCAAATGGTTCCATTTTGTGATTAGTCCATGACAATGAAACAGGAAGTTGAAGGGTACCCATGACCTAACCATCATTCTCAAACATGTTCTCTTTTCAGTAACACATGATCGGTGCTTCTTGGCCACTTTATTCAGAATATACTTCCTTTGCTTTCTCTTCCTCTGAGTATTTCTAGTTGGCACGACATGATTATCAGGGGTTAGCGATTTAAAGAATTTCCGCAGCTTCCTTGCTTAATTCAGCTGAAGAAAAGGGTAAAATCCTTTGCTTTTTTCTGGTCCTGAGCCATAATCATCCGAAAAAATCAAATACAAAGAGTCTGAAGGTGAAGCAGTGAAGGAGATGAGTCAGCTGCCAACTTAGGAATTCTTCCTCCGGAAATAGAGGGACAGAGAAAGTAGCCACCCCAACTACCGAGTCGACTCACTAATAATATCCAATCATGGAGACAACACTTTTGTTCAAGGCTAGCTATTGTTGGTTATAAGTTACAGTGAAAAGTCGTTTTCTCCAATAAAAACATCTGCTTCTCTTCTGGGCATTTTATTTATCCGTCTTCTTTATTTTTAGCAAATTCCAGTTTTAAGAAAAAAAAAATTTCTTTCCTCCTCATCATCCTTGCAATTCAATTTCCATCTTTCTGGGGCTAATGGAGCTTTGATCGATATTCTCCCCCGCGGAAGCAGATTTTCTTTCGGGATTCTGATCCTTCAGTGCGAAATTTGCAGATTCGGATCTTTGAAGGGAAACTTACTGGACTCGGGTGGGGGAATTTGATCCCACGTAGTTGTGGGATATACAGACAAGGTGCTGTAGACATATTAATTGGGAAATCCGGAAGCTAGTGATTCCAAATTTCATTCTTTCGGAGAATATTTGGAAGCGGGGGTGTGGTGTCAGAAGGAGATATTCCTTTTCGGTGTGGCAATTTGGGGCAGAATAGAAATTCATCCGAAGGTACACCACAGAGAGTTATATTCTGTATTCTTGTTGGCTTTCTCCAAGCCCACGAGATATTCAGCTAATCTGTATATTAAAAAAAAAAGAGAGTTGATTTTTAATATTTAAATAAGCATTTTGAGAGTTGGGTGCTCACCAATTGCCCAGGTTTAAAGGTCTGTGGCCTAAACAACTGTATCTCATTGAATCATTCGACGTTTAATGGCTGTAACCGGTACAACCAATTTCTGGATGTCTAAGAAACTTTGCCGAGAATGTTGATGGTTTGGTGAAAGTAAAGATCTTCGTGCGTAAATGAAGATCTCTTCAGGGTCTAAATCAAAAGTTCGGATTGGTTAAAGTTCGAGCGTTTTGAGAATTTCAGGTCAGGTGTATTGTTCCAGACCTGAAATTCAGAAAAGCTGTGAAGAAACCTGTTCCCAATTCCCTGTCAGTAGATTGGCATTGTTTGGCTTGCGAGGATCATGAGATTTCTGAGCCTCGTGGGAAATTCTTTTGGATGTTCAGCATCAGGGGAGCGCTTAGTTTCTGCAGCAAGAGATGGAGACGTTCAAGAAGCCAAGGCTTTGTTGGATTATAATCCCCGTCTCGCAAGGTATTCCACTTTTGGAGTTCGCAATTCCCCTCTCCATTATTCTGCAGCTCATGGCCACCATGAGGTACTTCAGTTTTATTTAGCAAACCTATCTTTGTTAGCTTGATCTTATTTCTTGTATTACAGGTTTGTTTTCTTAAAAATAAATAGCTGTGTTTTTCTTGTATGCATTGCAGATAGTATATCTCTTGCTTGAATCTGGAGTTGACATTAATCTCAGGAACTATCGTGGTCAGGTAATGTCATCACTCTTTAACGAGCTTTGTCTCCTTTTACATCAAATTGAAGCTTCTTTATCTGTAACGTGATGTTCATTACTATCCTTTACAGTTTTATGTACAAGCTGTGTTGTTTTGGATATGAATAAAATCATGTGATTTACAGCAAGAGCATTTTCATTTTGTCATGTGGCGAACAGACTGCGTTGATGCAAGCTTGTCAACATGGTCACTGGGAGGTGGTTCAGATTCTGATTCTTTTTAATGCCAACGTATGTTTGTTACTGCCAGCTAATTTTGATATTTTATTAAATTTGATGGAATGAGTTGTACAGCGTTGGTTGTGAAATTGGATTTCAGATTCATAAAGCAGATTATCTAAATGGAGGAACTGCGCTCCATTTGGCTGCTTTAAATGGCCATTCCAGGTGTATCCGGCTGCTCCTTGCAGACTATATACCTAGCGTCCCCCATGTTTGGAACATGTTACAGAAATCTGATGATAAATCAATCTTAGAATTTGATCGAAGGTACTCTCACCCACAAGTCCTCATGCAGACATGAATTATGTCTTAGGATGTTGCATTGAGTTGATCTTGTCTTCTTTTCTATGCAAGTGGTCTTTACGAGGTAATTAACAGAACTGCTGATGGAGGCATCACTGCTCTTCATATGGCTGCATTGAATGGGCATGTTGAAAGCGTGCAATTACTCTTGGACTTGGGAGCTTCTGTGTCTGAGGTTACTGTGGAGGATGGAACTACAATTGACCTCATCGGTAACTTTCTAGCATTTTCCACTTAATGCCATCTCAAGTATTTGCTTTCAAAAGACTGCATTTACATATGAATAGATGGTAACTTCCTGTTTCCACCTCTTCTATTAACTCATGGCGTCACTTGAAGAAGACTGCGATCAACCAGCAGAAACTCTTCTAATTGTTTTGGGAAAAAGATAATTACAATATAATTGGCAGAATCAAAAAAAACTTCAGCAATACCGAACTTGTTAGAAAAAAATTTGGTTGGACTTCTATTATATTGCCTTTACACATTTTCAACATATCAAGGAGATAGGACTGTTATGTCACCTTAAACCATCTTTTGATCGAGTCACATGGAAAGGGATTGCGCTTGATGTTCCATCTTCATTTCATGTTAGAAAAGTTACAAATTTTAGTCGTGCATCAAGCCTCAAGTTTAAACAGAGACTTGCCATTTAACTCAAATAGGCTCAAATGTAACCAGGCAATTTAGAGCAACCTGAATCACAATACTATCCTATCTGCATTTAGAGAAAACACACACACAAACTGATACATGCTATAGCTCCTATAGAAGTCTGATGTGATTTTCCACCCCTACAGTTGTAATAGAAGTAAGTCTATCTTTTCTTGCAGGTGCTGGAAGCACTCCCCTCCATTATGCTGCATGTGGTGGAAATGCACAATGCTGCCAGGTATGTTTCGTTTTTCCTTAATCAATATTAACTTATCTCTTTTCTTTTTGGGAACTAAAATTTGTCCTTCCAAAGAAAATTCAAAATTGGCGATATTGCTGGTCTTTATATTGAAGTTCTTTTTCTTTTCTCTTTTCTGTTGAATATTTGGTTCAGCTTTTGATTGCCAAGGGTGCCAGCCTGAATGCTCAAAATGCTAATGGGTATGTATTCACAGTTTTCTGTTATTTTTTATGAGTAATGATTTTATCCTATTAACTGTCTGTAAAGGTAAAAACATGAATATTTTGGTCTCTGTAGTTGATAAGCAGTTAACTCTTCTGTCACAAGAGCTACAGAACTCCCTGCTTCCTTTTTTTTTTTTTTTCCCTAGCTCATTGAAAATTGGAATATTGGCTTTTGACCGGAAGATATCGTTGTTGTTGAATTTCATTCTTGATCTTTTGAACCCCAGAACATCCACGTTCTCTGGGCTTTGATATGATTCTTCTTGAAACCTTTTGCTTCAATAAAGATAATCTTATAAGTCTCCCGTGTCTTGTGTCTTAAATATATTGAGGCAGCATGATTTTTACATGCGGCTCAAGGACTACTTATTTATATTTGATGGGTTCAAAGTTGTTGACTTTTTGCCTTATTCCATCTATATTTTTCTGGCTTTTAGATGGACTCCTTTGGAGGTTGCTCGATCATGGCGCAGAAATTCGCTTGAAGACATCCTAACAACACAACCAGAAGACCAGTTACAAGTTCTTCCTTCACCATATTTATCTCTTCCGCTTATGAGCATTGTGAACATTGCTAGGTATGTCTTGTTCCTTGTAATGTCCGTTTAGTGAAAGAAGAAAAAGTATCAGTATATGCTTTCGCAAAATGTTTCTATAACCCATTGTTAACAGAGAATGTGGATGGAGGACAAATGATTCAGTACCCACAAGCATAGATCCATGTGCTGTTTGTCTGGAAAGGAAATGTATGGTAGCTGTTGAAGGTATATGCTTTTTAAAATTCAGTTTTTTTACTTGTTTGTGAAATTATTCTTTTTCCGGCATCATATAATTCTTGAATTTCTCTTATGTTGTCTCGTGCACAAATCCCACACGCTTGATGACGCAGGCTGTGACCACGAGTTCTGCACACATTGTGCCTTGTATCTTTGTTCTACAAATCCTACCTCAGCAAGCACTCATGGTCCCCCAGGTTCAATTGCATGTCCTCTCTGCCGGCACGGGATAGTTTCGTTTGTGAAGCTCCCTGAAACAAGACCATTGGTTAAGGATATTCCTAGGACAACAAGTTTGTCCCTATCATTTTGCACATGTTCCAGTGAAGTGCTGGAAACCACAGACATGAAAACCCCATTTTGCAAACCAGCATCCCGTTGCTCCCGAAGTTCTTCCATGGGGTCGTTTCACTCACTGAGCAGCAAGAAGTTTCCCTCCATTAGAATGAACCCCAGCATTTGCTTGGGAGCTGATGACATTAGCCCTTCCTTGGTTCCTTCTGGTGTCAGCCGCAACTCGAGAAATCGCTTGTCAAGGTGCTCTGGCTCTGGTTTCAGACGATCCTCTTCGGAGGGAAGGAAGTCTTGGTTTCGTTCGCTAAGTCAATCTGTTTACAGCGGATGCTAATTCTCTTTTTGTTGTTCTTTCTCCCTTTCTGTTCATTTCATTAATTCATTTTCAGCACCATCAATCCATCATAAACTAAAACTTCAACCCTCTGTTGATAGTCACAATGGCATGTATATATCACCCAAGTTCAGCAGAGAAACAATATTTTTTGGCAACAAATTTCTATGAGGGAGTTTCCCATATATTTTCTACATTTTAGAAATCTCCATACACCTTTACAAGCTGCCCTGACTAGGGAATCTCGGCTAATTGCACTCGGACCGATGGAACTGAACGCAAAACTCGAAAGATTATGTACGGGCTCGTTGTTTTGCTAAAACTTTCAGTAAAAATTAGATACTTCAGGGAATCATATTCAGGACCTTGGAAGCCTCAAAAGAGATTTACGGTAAAAATAAACTAGTAATGCTCCATGGTGCAGGTAGTATAAACGAGGAAGAGCCACAAATAAATTAAAACAAAAAAAGAAAAGAAAAAGGGAACTGCTATTGACTATTGTACTTTTCTACCTTACTTGCATAAACGTGGAGAATGCAAAATAAATAAATACACTTTACTCGCATGGCTATTATCTACTTGTCTTCGAGAGATGAGACCGGGGCTTACAAGTGAAAAACACTGATGTTTAAAACTTGTAAAATTCATACAAATTGGGCAATTCATTTGGATTTACATAATGATACTTGCATGTCTCTGTTCATAGAAAAATAAATTTTGGTCTCTATTCCACAACTTAGAAACACTTTCTTCGGAACATAAATATTCAAATTTGCATTTCCTGCTTTCTGTCATTCTCTTCCCTTTCTGTAATTGAGCTTGTATATGTTTCTCTCTTAAATCTTTCTTTTCAATATCATATTTTCCCTCTATTTGCAATGTGTGTTGAACAGTTGAAGAATATACGAAGAGAAATATGAACGCTTCTTTTTTGGTGCCAACTAACTCGTAAAGCACATCGGTACTATTAACAGAAGGCAGTAAAACAAGAGAATAACTAACATGGGCAATGACAGACGGAGAGACTTAATTAATTCATAACATACATAGAAATTATATAGAATACATTTTCATAATTTCAAACTAAAGCTCAGGAGGGATAGATAAGGGATGAGAGGATGGGAGCATTTGACATGATGAGAAGAAATATTAAAAAGAAAAACGGAGTAGAGAGCGGCCAGATAAAAAGTGCAAGAACTAAAAAGTCTTGCAAGGTCAAGAAAATGGGGTTGGTTGGGGTCAGAGAAAGAAAGAAGGATGAAGAAGAAGAGAAAGAAAAAGAGAAAGCTCAATTGGGATAGCGCCATCAAAACCCTACTTTGCGTTTCATTCTCAGCAGGTTGAGGTGAAAGCCAAGGTATTTTGTTGCACACCACTCAGGTGATGGAAGATGCTTGGTGCCATATTGTGAGCGCAGAGATTCTTGGAGTGCAAGTACTAAAATCATCATCATCATGTTAAGAAAGAAAGAAAGAAGTGACAAGGTTGGGATAGGCGTGCTGTGAAGTGATATAAATGGGCAAGAAGTGTTGCATACAGAGGAGATGGATGGAGTTTATATAGTGAAATAGAACGTAAAATAAATTAACATCAGAGACTCCTGACATTCCAAAAATGTTGTAGTTTCCTCAGTGAACTTCCTAAAGAAAAAGCAAAGAGTTATTATTATTAATTAGTGGGCCCAAAAACCATGAATTAATGACAGTGAAAAACTCTTCTCTCTAACTTTCTTTGTTGTTGCTCTGTGTCTCTTTCCGTTGCAGAGATGGGTCTTTGATTATTATCAGAGATTATCAGATAAATGGCGACTGATATGAGAGAAGAAAGCATATAGTACAGACTACGGAAGAGAGCAGTGATAAGTAATGTGACTTAACCATCTCTCTCTCTCTCTCTCTTTCTGTCTTTCTCATCTGTCTTCACATCTTTTACCTCCTCAGTCACGTAAATTGAAAAGCATGGGAACTCGGACTCTAATTTCCAAGAAAGCGAAACGAGTTAAAACAGTATGGGGCCTGGCTGCAATCAATTCTTACATGGTGAGAGGTAAAACGTAGGCCAAGGCGTTAACTCTGATAAAGAAAACAAACAAACAAACAAAACAGAAACTAAGAAATTAAGAAGAGCGAAGGGAAAACATGCGCTTACTTCGTCTCTTACTACCTTATTAGATATAAGACGACGTTGTCTTTGACTATGCTGGTTCCTAGTTCTGATTCAGTCACGTGGTAGTAATTAATATTTGTGGTTACTCAGCAAGAGAAATTTTATAGCTTTTCCATGCAAAGTAATTAATAATGTGGAAGAAAAATTTAGGGCATCACTAGTAGTAATGCTATAATTAACATTGAAATCTTAAAATGTTGATTAACAAACATATCTGACTTGCATGAAGTGTATTTGGAGGTGATAATATATCATGAATCATGAGAGAAACTGACCCTGAAAACCTGGCGAAATTGAAATGCATGCCATTCATTGATTCAATTACATCTTTATGTTGGAAGCTAGCTGTTCTTAGACAACTCATATGCCCAAACTGCATGCAGGTCATGGCATATGCTTTACAAGGATGAAGCTGGTAATAGCAAATGGGACCACTCGATAACCAATGTAGGTTAGATCACTGCCAAACAAATATGTTATTACCATATGATAAGAGGGTATAGGTAATGGGCTTGAGAAGAAAACATGACACAACTTTGCATGTAAAGCTGATTACTTGGAACCCACATTGGGTTTTCTCTTCTTTTTTAGTAGATTGCTGGATCTATTTGCTCCAGCTTTGCAATTTTGTTCTTTCCCATCCCACCACTGCTTTCCTGCGCGTTAGGAGATGTAGGAGCTAGGGTTTTCCAATGTGGGTTGTATTTTCATCTCAAATCTCAGGAGGAAGGAGATGGGGGAGGATCAATTATTCCAATGTGACAGCATATGCTCTTACAGGCAAACATCTCTTGCTCCACGCTCCACGAAAGAGAGTGGCCAACACTAGCAACCAAACACTCATTTGGGGAAGTTGAAGAAAATGCAATGCAATGGTGTAGCTAGGAGGGTGAGAATCAGATAAGCAAAAGAGAGAGTAGGGGAAGGAAGAAGGGGATAGTACTGATGTTGTTCCATTTGCATCAATCAATAAGTGTAGGGGTCATGTCAGGCTTTTAAAATCTTTGATAATCATCACAAGCTAGTGATGGGACAAGTCATGGTCAATCCATCAGTCTCTTAAAGTCTGTTTTTCTGTTTGAACTTTCTTCCTCAATGGTTGCAGCCGCCTACGTAAGACAAAGATATGAACATGCAACTACAAATACAATGCTGTGCTGCGTACTAGTAATTCTGATTCCTACTGTTCTCTGTTGCACACGCATGTGTGGGATCTTAAGACGATAGTTTTGCTTTTTCCATCTTCCAAACAAATGCTCTCTCTTTCTCTCCCACACCACAATTTTTCATCAAACTTTTTTGGCTATGTATTCACCTCTTTGGTTGTAAGGGTAATCAAAGGGTATCTTATCCATTTTTGTGTTTCTGCTGCGGTGTGAGCCTCAAACCCATTTAAGATCTTTCTCCATAATAGAATGGGGGAGTTGAACCGTTGTATTTATTATAGTCTTGACATACAATAAGGTATTGAAAGTTTTTGGTGGCAGATGATAAAACGATGAAAGAAACTTTGCGATGGGTTTTGTCCGCTTTTTTGGTGGTGGAATATAACCCGGATACAGCATGTACAAAGCAGATGATATTATGCCATTGCCATGCATTGAAGTAAACGACAATTGTATTGGCCATTCTTTGCTTTATTCGCAAGGGACGTTTGACTATTGTCACGTTAAATATTAAAATGCTACACTGTCTCCGTCGTTGAATTGCTTTCAGGACATTGCTGGGCAACTTACAATGCATAAAGGGATATACCATATACCATTCCAGCACAAGGGTCATGGACTGAACCCTAATAAGAAATCTAGCTTCTAGCTAGTTATATTTTATATACTATATATAGAAGATCGCAATCTTTTCGATCCCTCTATGACTGTGACTCGACCTCTGATTCTGAGTATTTATGTTACTTTGAGCACTCAACCCGTTTGAGTTAACTTACACATATAGAACAATTATATAAATATTTCTCAATACTTATAAATAAATCATATTTAGTTATTTCATTAAATGTTACATTCCTAATGAGTTCAATATGGGTTTAAGCTCCTTCTGACATGAGTTTTCTAATGATCTTTTTTTTTTTTTTCATTTAAGAATGAAACTCCTTTTGTTGATTTATGATAAAATTCTAAAATCAAACCACATACACTTTTCAAAAAAATAATAAAATACGTACTACAAGAATACAACCAACGTAACATATTTGGCCAAAAATTCTTCCAACATGCAGATTTTAGGTTTAAATTCACATTTGTTATTTTTTAATTAGCACAATTGAACAAAAAAGAAGAGGAGAAGGAAGAAGTAAAACATTAGCTGTATATGGCATTTATTTATTTAAGAATCTCTCCTTCCTAAGAGCTCATATATATATATATATATATACTCGAGAATATATTATTCCATCCAAATAGGCATATGCAGAAATTCTGAAGAACAAGTTTATGTCCTTTAACTTAATTCTCAGAAAACCAGCCACGAGCCAGTAGGCAGTACTCACTCCTTCAAGAAGGCATATTGTTGTTTGGTTAAAATCCTGAACATCTAATATTCTCGTACCAAAAATACATAACAATCAAAAATATTTTTATTTTTTAAATTACAATTTACAAGAATCGCTCAAAGGTTTCTTTTGATACACCGATTTTTTCATGTTTGACATGTTCACTGGAATATCCCTTCAAAAGTATCAGACTTCCTACTTTCCTGGAGTTGATGTTTCCAATCCTCAAATTTGGGCTTTTTTTTCATCTTTGTGCTGAAATCGTGGGCTGTGAAATCCAATCCGTGTCTACGTTGTGAACTTTTTTGGGCTTGGCCATTATCAATATTATCCTCAAATTATTAAATCATCGATTATATTAAAAAAATTATTAAAATGAATCCATCACACCGAGGTAGAATGGTAGTTTCCGAAGTCCGAACAAAAATAGCTGGGAAAACACGAATTGTTTGTTTTCTGTAAATTTGTGAATGCTAACGGAGAGTAGAGATGTAGAATAGAGAGAAGACAAGACAATGCATGACAGAGAAGTGAAAACCGACGCCAGGAGAGAGAGGAAAAGAGAGCCTGTTCCTTTTAGTATTCCTTCCTTCCTAGACCAGAGGGAAAGACAGAAATACATATGTGAAGATAATTCTATTCTATTAAGAAAATAAATGGCACTCCTTTCTTCTCTTTCTCACTCGCCACGTCCTTTCTCAACCACGTTTCATCATCTAAATTCATCTCCTTCTGCTTATTCTGCATCAAAGTGTAGGCTTTACTTTACTTTCTTCAACCCCAGAATCCAATCCTGTGCTCCTGCCATCTCTGGTCGCATCATCCTTATCCCATTATCTTCCTCGAATATTTGCACCCAAGAATCCGCTAAAGTCGATGCATCTCTGTTAACCATCACCGAGTCCTTTTACGAGGACGAGCTATGGGCCGCTGCCTGCCTCCGTATCCGTTCCTTCCACGATTTCAAACCCGACACCTTTGGTGTCCAAGTCAGTCTCTTTCTCTCTCTAGTTTAGTTCTGAGCCTGGTTCTCAAATTGCAACGAATTATGTAAGGGAAATGCCGTAACTTGATTTGGGACAAACGAAGTTCGGCTATTTGGATTTCTTTTCTTTTCTTTTTTTTCCCTAATAATGTTTTGTTGTAGCACTGAGAAACTCTTGTCTGTTTCTTCTACATCACCGGAGCTAAAAATATTGTTCTGATTGCATTTATTCCATGTCGAGTTTTATTAGGATCATATGAGGTACTTGGCTGAGCGCGAGTTTGAAGCACTTAAGGAACGTGTTTCAGGGAAAAGAGCAGGCTTTAGAAGAGTCTCTTGCATAAATGCCTCCCTTCCACTATCACATATATCGAGCCTCTCCGAAGATTTATGCACTACATGTAAGGTTTGTTTACTTCCTGTGTTCATTTCACACATCTGACAACGGTTTTTCTATTTGAATGGCATATTAACCGGTTATGACTTATTAGGCCTCGGTTAATGATTCTTAGCTTGGGAAATACCTAGTGGTTTGTTAGTTACTGACATATATAGATAGAATTTTTGCTTGGTGGTTGCTCTTTTTCACATTTCATGTGTTTACCAGATGCGTCCGTGATTGCGCAAGTAAGATTAGATGTAGATTAGTTTTAATTCTTACGTTTAACTGTCCTTTTTTTCAAACTTGGGCCTTGTATAGGGAAAGTATGTTACACTATGTTCAGCTGCTTTAGTTGATATGGATTGCCTTGGATTACTAATGTTCCTGAAGATTTACTCCTTTGGTAACCAGGGTAATGACCAGCCTATTAAAGCTAACTGTTTGATTGTGCTCTTGAGTTATGGATCGATGCACTTTCTTTGAGTCAGCCTCTTAGAAGTGCCATGCTTATGCTTTGCTTCAATTTTCTATTGTTTCAATGTCAATTACATTTTAGTTGATTGCATCTTTGCTATGATCTTGCCGTCACATAAATCACTATTTTCTATCAACTTGGTCTATATCTTTCTACGTATATCAATCTTCTGTTTCTATTGTCTAAACAAAACAACTTATATTTTAGTTAAATTTGTAGTTTTCTGTTAATGGAGAAGACCGGGTTGTAGTTGCCACTCTTGATCTTAATCAGTGTCTGAGCCTTCCTGATGAAATCGCAGGAAAGAAGCCAGAGGTATTTATGATGTCTCACATAGGTTACTAAATTTCATTCTGAGTACTATAAATACGATAGCTTGCTCTAGCTTTCAACAAACTATTATGTATATGCAAGTTTTTAATAGATCGCCTCCATCATATTGTAAAGCTATTATTGAATATATTGATCAGGGCATTGGAGCTGATATCCCAAGGGCATACCTCAGTAATGTATGTGTTGCAAAAGAATTGCACAGAAATGGGTTGGGCAATGCAGTCATTGGAAAGTCAAAAATAGTTGCTCGAGATTGGGGTAAGAACTATAATCATCTGCTATATCCATGTTACTATCGCCAATGCCTTGAAAAATCTTCATAGCCATTTTTATTGGCCTAGTATCTTTCTTAGTGTTGTAGCTGGTGAACTTTGCTTTGCAGTTCGTTTTGGTCAAGCCCTTGCAAAGTCTTGTTTATTGAAAAACAGTAACAGTTTTGGCTTCTTGTAAATACACCATGCTTCTTAGTTCTTATTTAAGATAAACTAGCCTGGTCTTTTCATTTGAACTGTACCGCATAATGTTTGTGATATATGCAAACCAAGCGTTGCATACTTGGTTTTTCTTCATTATGCTTCCTAAATGAGTATATGAAATTGGAAATTTTATCACTCTTACATGAAAATTCAGATTTTACTTTCTCTATCTTTCAGGCATAACAGATTTGTACGTTCATGTTGCCATTGACAATGAGCCAGCAAGAAAATTGTACATAAAGAGCGGGTTTATTTATGAAAATGACGAGCCTGCTTGGCAGGCCAGGTTTCTAGATCGACCCCGAAGGCTTCTCTTATGGACAGATCTCTCGACCACCTAGCCTTAGAATATTATAATGTCATATTTTTTTGGGGTATATCCTGGAAGTTGTTTAAAAATTAGCACAATCTTATCTTGCCTCTGATTATATTTCATTTCTTCCATTCAATCTCCATGTAAAGTCATGTCAACTCGCTATCTTAGGAAGCCTAGCAGACTAAGGAATCCAACTTGCAAGAAAGATTGTTGATAAACGAACTGCTAATGTCTTTGCTTTGTCACAGAACTCCGTTTGTTATGTTTATTTAGTTGTTGATAAGAGAGAATAGAGATGTCATTTCGATATACAACATTTAAATCCAGTGTTTCTCGTATTATGATTTTAAAATTTGAATGGATATTATCATGTGAGAAATAAAATTGCCACGCTAGCACGTGCTTGCCCGAACTTGGCGTGGAAAAATAGATTTTGCTGTCCTTCACAAATTCTAAGCAAGCAGATTATAATCAGAAACAAGATAATTCAATATTGTTTTTTCACGCAGAAAATTTTACTAGTTCCATTCTGCTACATACGGTAATGATCAAGACAATGATGTCGAACTAACAATGACTCAGAAAACCAGGCAACCGGTCTAAATATGTTATAATCAGAAACTAGGCATTTATAGGCTGTCTACTGCTTGTCTCCTTGTAAGCATTTCGTTAAAAGACAGAATCAAATGTCGTGTTCAACAAACTCAAGTTAAATTTTGGAACAAACAGGGGTTTGAGAGATACTGTCACGCTGAACTGTCACAATTGCAAAACTTGCACAATATCAAATTATTGGATCTTGCTATCTTTGAACATAAACAACGATAGAAGCTTGAAGATCACGATCCACCTTGAAGTGAGCATTGAAAAACCTTATTTCCTGTTATCATAATCGCAATTAGCGCAATGACAACAAATTGCTAGTGACCAATAAAACAATAAAGTCCAAGCAGTCTTATCAAATACCTCTCTGTAATCAAGTGACATTAGAAAATTCCTCAACTTTTGTTCTTCTGAATCAAACAAAACAATGTGACTAGGCTGGGACCAATATTTTGCATATTCTGACACAAAAGCAACAGGGTCCATCATGAAACGGTCAGATTCATCTGGGACTCCTTTCTCTTCACTGTTGAACATGATAGATGACATAAAAAGAATTATAAAAATAACTTTAGTACAATTAGATAAAAACAAATTCCACGATTCCGAATTCCAAACCTGGGTGAACAGTCAAGAAATTGCATAGGCAGGTTATAATGCAGCATGGAATAATAGGGTGTAGCGTGGCAGGGCGTTAAGAATAGAATGCTTTTCACTTTCGCATCAAGAGCCTCTTTGGCAAGGTGGTTCATAACTTCCTCAGGTCCTCTCTGTTGAGAAATGAAAGAAAATTAAATCTTCTACAGAGGAATTTTTGCTCAACTCTTTTATTTGATAGAATTGTACATACATATTAAATATTAATTGTAAAAGCAAATACTAAAAAATTCATCTTCTGTTTGCCCAGAAAATAGAAAGGGTCATATCACAAATAATTTAGCATTTCATCCATATATAAATGCTAAATTGCAAAATGGTATACGTAACGAGAGCAAGGCCGCTCAGGGGTATGTACTCCTGATAGGTAAAATATAGAAGCGCTTTAGAAATGAGACGGGGGAAGGGAGGGAGATAATATTGATGATATTTAGCTGTGCTCATTAAGCAGAAAGCAACGCACCTGATGAACCAAGCTCATATACAAGGCCATTGGAATATTGGTACCAAGCAAGAATAAGATAGCAACTCCTAGTTTTGCAGTGCGTTTGGTGTGACTTTTGGAAGATCCTTTTCCTTTATCTTGTGGAGAACCAGGGTCTTCTAATACAGCTAAAGAATAACCAGAGAACATCAGAGCGAGGGGAAGAACTGGCAAGACAAACCTGTATCTCATAGTCATCATTATGATAAATCAAGTGGAAACAATGGGCCACGTGCATATTAGCATGCATATGAAAAAATTAAGGCAGGTATACCTGAACTCCTTGTGACCAAGTATGCTGTAAGACCCCAAAACCCAAGCAATGAGGCCAGCAAACTTCCATTGTCTGGAATAAATTATGCCAGCGATAGAAAATGGTAAATGAGTGAAGACCATAACTGTAAATCCCTGAGTGAAGTACCAGTGCCATTTGTGAGTACCATAATAGTCTCCACCCGAGGAAAGAAAATTGAATTTTAGAAAATTCAGAGGCACTAGAATCCACGAGCCGTACATGAAACAGTCTAATAAGTAGGTCAGTCCAAGCACCAGGATCCTGATACATTGAGTCAAAGTATTTAACAAGAGATGACATTGGGGAAAGGGCAAAAGAATGGAAATACAAGTTTTACAACATCACCTATTTCAACATATTCTCTGTGATGATATATGACTTCTTTATAATAAGCATAATAAAAACTAAGATTATCTTTTCCATAATGCATGCCATATTAACGGAGAATATTTTTTTTTCTTCTTGACATCAAATCCAATGAAGACTTGGTGCACATATCTATATTTGCAATCTACCTAAGATGATCCCACAATAAGAAAAGCAGGTAAATGACGAGATATTTGCTGGTGAATCAAGAACATACTTTGGGGACAAAGTAATTGGCTTTCCACCACATGGCATGTCAGAAGCTTTCTAAATCTAATGGTGCAAACATCACAATACAGTAAGTACATGGTGCCAAAACATACCCGATAGGAACAACCTCTAAAGAAAGGAATATCAAAGTGTCCTTTGAAGATAAAAGCTCAAGTAGGCCAACATAAAGCCATGTGATTGCACTTGTTGGGCGAATAGCACAAGCTAATGCTGCAAAAGCTAAACTCCATTTCCTTGAAAGAAAGGAATAATTGCCAGATGATCTCATGCAGGGCCAAAAGTATAGAGATACTAGTGTAAGAACAGTTTCCAAGCAATTTGAAAGCGTGCGAGGAAAACAATAGAACATAAACCAATTGGACAATTGGGAAAAGAGCTGAAAGAGCGTTAAGTTCATCAAATCAAACAAGGAAGAAGCTATGTATGAAGTGCTTATATAAAAGTGAAGCAAGAATTCCAACATGGAAAAGACTCAATAATACTAGCCTCGTGTAATGACAGAAGGATACAGCCCATTTTGCAACATGATCACCAAAAAGAACTTGAGAAAGTTTGTACAAGTACAAATCTCCAACTGCAGAGAATAGGGACTGCAGTAGCCGTGGAGCCTTCATCTAAGAAACAACGAGTAGAAAATAGACTGTCTTTACACCATGAACATGATTGGAAACTACTCATAGAATAACAAAGAATAAACCGTCTTTACAACATTCTTAAACATACAGCATCTTCTATGCACTCTTAGGTGAATGCTTACCATGAGCCAAGGGTTGTCAAGACGAAACAAGGCGAGAATCCTGTAAAGCACAACAAAAACCATTGGATGCAGGTAACTACGTATCCCCTCCGCCCATTCCCACGTTAAATGACCATACCTGCCATTTTTATCAATTAACAAGAACTGCCATATGGGATTTTACTCACTTTAAGTATGAAATTGATGAATAAAGTAATCAAATTTAGGTGAAACTAACAGATTTCAACGGAATATAAGCTACCCAAATGCAATGCGGTGCGCAACTTCAGGTCCTTGCCAGTGTTCGTCCGGATTGAAGTATGTCTGCACCAATAAAGCATTTAGCATTCGGAATGACAAGCAGAAAACGAAGATTCTCTTCTCTGAAGAAAATAGATGGATGCTGAGGAATCTCGAATCCTTTGATTTGGAAAAATCTGGGCTTTTTGTAGTGTTTTCATCAAGAGATGAAAGAGGGGTATTTTGTCTCCGTCTCATCATTTCCGAAGAGTTTCAGCAGAAATCTGTATCAGCATTATTTACTTTCGGGACTTTCCTTCCAGTGACACCTAACGATACAAGAATATACTCGGGTATTGGGTATTGTGGATCTAACCCGACCCAACAATGTTATCTGGCCACTTCTATATTTCAATTCATAATTGCATCACAAGCCCAAAATCTTTTTCTTTTGTCTCCCACCTCTTAATAAATAACAATATGTGAAAATTATGGACTTTTTCCATCGATTTGAACCTAGAAACATTGCGGCATCTGTTGTGGTTGAATTTTGAACGATATTAGATGACACTTAAAATCAATTTGAAATTTTCCAAAATCATCACAAAACATGCTGGGGCTCTGCAAATATGAACTTTGCTATTTTTTCACTCCGTCACATAAATATTCATTAAGTGTGCAGGTTCTTACCTTTGATTTAAGCATATTGAAGTGAAAACTGATCATGCAGAAAGTTTAAGAATTGCAGAGAATGGTATTAAACAAGAGAATTGACTTAATAAGATGTAATAGTTATATTATGCATATTTAAAGTACAAAAAGATGCATATCGTCATATCGATGAAGCAGATAAGTGCAGGTAATTGGTTCAGTAAAATTGCAGATCGTATTTTGTGAGTGAAGTAGAGAGCATAAGCATTTGATTGATGGTAGTGGCCCATGTCTTATAACGACGAAAATCATCCACCATGTCTAGCTTGAATGTGCCTCGGCTTGTCGTCAAAACTATCAGATAACATGTATCAGCATCCTCAGCTTCTGAATCCTTATACAGCTCCGCATGCAGATTCAGCACAATACCTACACCCAGTACCGTATTACTATCGTCGATTAATCTCCATGAAGATTAAATAAGTTAAAAAATGAGATGATAAAAAGCACATACTTTCTTTCTTGCTTTTCAACAGATTATGCTTCCTCATGATGAGAATAACCTGTAATTTAACATGAGCCCTAAGGGTTAGAGTTAGAGAAGGGTGCGGCTAAACCAATAAACACTGGTTTTAATGATTGGAAAGCTGAAAATTAGTGATCTCATTAGCAGATCAGATGTAAGAGTTCTCCATAATTCAGACCTTGGCTTCACTGTTGAGGACAACGGACACTGATTTCACCATGCAGTTCCCTGTTTACACATCATCGGAATTAGCATATTCTAGAAAAATTATTCTTTAGCTCTTGGCAACATTTCAGAGTGTAAAAATCTTTTGCATTCATGTACCTTGTGGTGTTTTCACATATAACTGAGCACCCTCTGCAAGAATTGATCTTCCTTTTTCAAAGTCAAAGTCCAAATCATGGTTGTCCTGAATGGGCAAGATAGGCACACCCCCATTTAATCTGTTATTGCATCCTGATCTTGCTTTTAGCGTTGCAGCTCCTCTTAATGCTACAGTTAACCATAACCCATTTAGTACTGAACAATGAAAAAAGGTAAGCATAAAGTGAAAGCATGTGACTTTGTTTTAGTTCACTCTGTTTTCTCAATCATCGATTTCCATTGTGCAAGGTGCAAAGTGGTACTTTTTCCAACAGACAAAAAAGAAAATTCAACTAAAAATGTGTTTCCATTGGGCCCCAAATTTAGTCGTTTCCCCAAACTTCCAAATATCAGTCGTCAAAAAAAGTAGTAGCCCACATATCTTCGGCCTAATCATGCAGGAGCACTAAAGTGCTATATGATCAAAAACGAGGAGAGAAGAATAAATAGATGAGAAAATTACATGTTGCAGCTGCTGCTGTGAGTGTTAAGATGTCACTTGCACTTGGACCACCACTCATGGCTGAACCAAGTACCGTGCTAAGTTGCTCCTTCTTTGCCCCCATTGCCTCAGCCACTTTTGCACACTGGGCTGCTACCAAGGCTGCAGCAGAGGCTATTGCTGCCTCTTTCTCTGCGTTGGACTCTTTCTTTGAACTTTCAGCAGCAATGGCAGCAAGAGCTGCAGCAACCCCTGCCACTGATATTGCCGCATGCACCTCTGCTCTTTGAAGCCTCTTCTCTTCTTTTTTCCTTGTCCTTAGTTCCTTAAACCATTTCTTGATTGACACACTTTTCAGCGGTAATAACATCTGATTCCACGGCATCTGCATTTTATTTTTTGGTCAGCAAATTGGTGATTAGATTGTTTTTATTTCCTAATTATGACCATTTTTCTTAACAAAATTTATGTGTTTGAGGCAAAAGCATAACACTAATGGATTGAATTATGCAGACTTGGAATTCACATGTAAATTACATACCCATTTCTTTCGGAAGCCGTTGTAATCCAATTCGGGATGCATTGCCTGCTGCATCCATATCCACGACTGAAAAAAAAATGACATTTGTTTCTCAATATCAAAGTGGATGTTGTGCTATTTAATTGGTCATTAAATTCTTACCTTCACATCATTAGACTTCCAAGGAGGAAAAGAGCTGAAATCTGCACGATCCATTCTAGCACTCTTTTCCATCTTCTGAAAGTTACACGGATATTAATAACATTAATCGGTTAAAGAAATCAGAATAGTGTAAAAGCTTGTCGGAGTAAAAATTTCAGCGATTTGACTTACAGTAGGATGAGGTTTGGGGCTACCCTCCAATTGCTTCATTGGGTTATCAATTATAATTACTGATCCATCTTGCGGCTCTGGTTTAAGAGCTTGTACAGCAAAGTTGCACCATGCACGAGAAAGGAAATCCATTGTCTCAGGATGAGCGTCAGAAGGGGATAGATTGAAGTTAAAATCCATGCTAATAGGAGCTTCAAGGAGAAAACGATGAACGGGAAGAAAATTCAGCTTCAAGGTTTCAAATATGCAGATGTGTAAGCAAACATGCATGCATATTTAAAAAGGCAGGCCTAAAGAACATCATATCAATATATGTTAACCCTACCAAACACCTCCCTTTTCTCCTAATCAAAAAGAAAAGAAAAAAAATTAGTTAATGTGCAGTACACAACCGAAGTATACTTAAGGTTCACATGGAGCTGAATATAATATACTTAAATAAGAAAAAAGAAGAGAAAGAAAATGGCATCCTCTGCATCATTGCCATTAATTATATTGACCCACTATTCATTCGCATCATTGCCATTGATCATTTTGACCCACTAGTGATTGTACATACACACATCCTATAAAGTACACGTTGCAACAGTACTCAATTGATAATACCGAAAAAGTTTCCGGAGGACAAGAATTGAGCAGATGAGATATTACAGTTGGAAAGTTCTGTTTGTTCAGACATGTCTGAGTGTATCTTTATCGGTGAAGTTACTGGTTTACAAGTTAAATGGACCTACTTGGCAATCAGAGTTGATAGAGAAATAGATTCTGATTGAAGAAAATGAGCCCTTAAGATTCAGATGAAAGATATCTCACATGCTTGCCATTATGGAGAATGGAATGGAAGATTGTTGGATGGAAAAAAGACTAAAGAGGTTCCTTTCCTTGGGGTATCTTTTAATGAAAACCATAAATTTAGGCTAAGCATAAAGTGTTTTCAGATGATAAAATGATAGAGCTAATTTACAGAGCTGTCCAGGGCCACCACATTAGCTCCCGCAATAAAAACAAGCTAGAAAAAAGCAATTGGGGAGGGATTAATTATGACCTAGCATGCTCTTGGGCCTAGGTTGATGAAAAGGAACTAGACATGCATGATTGATATGATATGAACAAAGAAGAAAAGAAGGGAGCAGACAAGTATCATTGTAGTTAAGCACTTTTCATTATAATAATGTAACACTTGATTAACATATTTAACAAATAATGATAATCAGGATCAAATAATGCAAAGTTTTTCTAAAGATTTCAGTTTTCGAAAGAGATGTGCATAGTTAGTTGACTTTTTTATTTCTTTTTTCCTGTTGGATTAGTGCATTTTATGAAAGAAGATCAAGGAATGATCTATAAATTTAAGAACTTTTTTGGGAAGTGCTTATTAGGTTAATGTATGTGACTTTTCTATGTTCGATGCTTAACAGTGTTTCTACATCGTGATTTGTAACAAACAGGACCACCAAAACCCCTTCTAGGATCAGTGTAATTGTACTTATTTGATTACTAATAACATAGGTAAATGTTTAAAAGTGACAAAAACAGACAGAATTTAACTAACGGTTAAAGTTTAGGCGAAGGGAGTTTGTGCTTTTTCCTTTCTTGTTTCAAGTTAAGAGTTCGTAGAAAGAAGAGAAAGCCCATCAGACTAAACCCGTTTGCTTCTACTGGGCTTTGGTAGATATCCATAAGAATCTGGGCTACGAGTTACCAACTTAAATGTTCTTAGCAACAAATTGTGACCTTAAAAAG
Organism: Bauhinia variegata; assembly: GCA_022379115.2. Taxonomy (NCBI): domain Eukaryota; kingdom Viridiplantae; phylum Streptophyta; class Magnoliopsida; order Fabales; family Fabaceae; genus Bauhinia; species Bauhinia variegata. Next base: position 4,499,385 of record CM039430.1, on the reverse strand, counting down.
GATATTCAATTGAAAAGGAAAAAATGAAGAAAATATCAAAAGGGCAGCTGAGAACAGAAAGAATAAAAGACGACAAGACTTTCTAAACGTTTCAGCAAAACGCAAAAGAAAGGTGATGAGAATAAGGAGAGCACAGAGACATATGCAAATGTAGCTCAAAAACGATGTGTCTTGGGCTATTTCACGTTTAATGTCACACTTTAAGAGCCAATCTCCGCACTTTGGGTGAAAGTGGAGGACATGACCAACAACTGGGATATAGCACTTTACCATGCTTCTGCTCTTCTCTTGTCTAGCCCATAATTATATATTCCTCCGATCCAAAATATACGCGGATTTAATTAATTTACATATTTAATTTTTTATATATATACTTAATTTTTATAAAAAAAATATATTTTTATTTATTATAAATAATTAAATAATTTATTTTAATATCTTTTTATTAATTAAAAATAATAAAGACATCATATTATATATTCTTCATACTCAACCGTGTTTATTTTTAATATTATATTATATATTCTCTATATTCAACCGTATTTATTTTTTTATACAATAATTAATATAAAATGATAAATACAAAATCTTTTATTTTTTAAATACACCACTTTATAAAATAAATTAAAATTTTATTTTAAAACCTGCAGAGAATACTTGTATGATTATTATTATTTATCTCAACCAATCACCAAATCCAAAACATTAAAAAAAAAAAAAAAAATTCTACCAATGACAGCTTGACCAACCTCTTTAGGAAAAGGTGAGAATGAGATATGACAGATTTAATGTAACCAATAACTTCGGCAGATTAGTTTACTATAATATCATGCACCGGAAAATATTAGCCATGAATAACAATTAATATTTGTAATAATTATTAATAATATTAGCCATGAAATAGCTGTCAAGCAATTATCTAATTTAGTTAAAAAGGTGTCAAGCGGCTTCGATAGTTGATAGTTGATACCATCCATTTGTCGACGTGATTGGATAACAGAACAGACCAAACCACATTCAATACTGAATGCCCTAAACGACAATTAAGCCCTTGTCTTCAATTAATAGTTAGCATTTAATTAAGATTTGAAATTTAGAAAAACAAAAAGAATAAAATGTTTATCTAGTTATCAAGATATATAACTTTTTTTTTTTTTTTAACTTACAATCAGCTTAACTTCAATAATAACTAATAAATTTTCGTAGATATGATTTAAAAGATTTTGTGGTTCAAATTTTTTCCCATTCAATTTACTTCTGCATATTGAGTTAACCTTGTTAGCTTTATCAAGATGATCATTGTTTTCACGAGGATGTTATTAAACATTTGGAATTTATATGGAAGAATAATGCACTTTACATAGTTAATTGAAAGTAAAATAAAAAAAAAAAATGTTTTCTAGAATTATTGGTTGTGAAAATATTTTTGGACCATAATTTTTTGGTAGAAAAGCTACTTTCATCCACAAGCTCAAAACCAAAGTTAATATGCAACGAAAAGATTCTATATATTAATCCAATATCAATCCTTTGTTTGTTTTTCTATATTAGGAACGAGAATGGATGGGTTAACAACTTCGTGGTATTCTTCTTCCGACGAATTCCGTTATGCATATAATAACACAATTAATATACATCACAAGAAAATACAATCTCTTATTAAATAATTAAGTTAACAACTAATATCCTTATCATGCATCGCTGCCTCGAAAGAGTGTGCACCTAATTATTTTAATTAAGAAAGTGACAACTCCATGGTTTACCTTTTTATTTTTTGTCATATGGTTAAATTACCTTACTATACTATAATTAAGCAAAAGTAAATATTTTAAACCATATGCGGCGATGATTAAACTCGTATTTATATCTTAAGTAAATCTGATCTCACCTCCCTAGAGAGAACTAGAGCTCATGTGCTTTTTAAAATGATTAGGTCATGTAACTAAAAGCTGATTAGTGATTAATTACTATAAAAATTATTAGGAATGCTGCATAAAGAATGAACGTTCCTAATGGCATCAAGAGTCTTATGACAGCAAATGCTAAGTGCAAGAAACCAACTTTTATTTTGATTTGGTTTACGCTTAGATATTTTTAACATTTTTTAAACGTGATTTCTTACTATAATTATGATTTTAAGGATTTTTTGATCTGAAATGTTCTTAAACTTATCTCACTATTATTGAGCTAAACGCCTTCTTGGTAGGAATGGAATTTTTTAATTCCATCTCAAAAGGTACAGAGAGGATTTTTCCAAGCTGCTCATGACTCGTCCAATATTAACTGATTTGTTTCTAGCTATGTACGAAACAAGGTCACCTGTGTATCTCACAAAATGCTACTATTTGTCAACGAAATTAGAAACTACTTCATTTATAAATACCATTTAATTGTTTCATACGAATCGATAATGACTTCTTATCTTATATAGAACGAAATTGAGAAAGTGGATCTCACCCTTAATTACCCGAATGAAAGAAGAAATAATTTTAATTAAAAATGAATTGAACTGAACTGATATACCAGTTACTTGACAATATAAATATTTTGTTAGATTCATTTTTCTTATATTCTAGTATTTGTTTCCGAAACAATTGAGTAAAGAAAGCTTATTATTTTGCTCGTTTAAATTAATTATAAGAAAATGAAGTAACTCATCCGTAGCAGTGATGACATATTACTGAGCTTTCCCATAATCTCTCACTTTCAAAGCAACCCATATACCATTTTCTTTAACATATACTCAAAACCTGATTGCCAACGTAACGGGGGCAAAAAAGAAAATGCCCCGTCCATCTTCATTTCTTATGAACTTTGTCCCTCTGAATGATTTCTTTTTTTGGCTTCGCCATTATTGGTCACAGATTTTGTGTCAACCTTAGCATATTAGTTAATTTCTCAAAATTAATCTTGAACAGATTGTATTAAAATGATCAACTTATAACGACATGCCCTTCTGTTTGATCATTCATTTTTTTGACTAGATGTATTAATTTCCAATCACGTCGGATAATATTGAAACAATACGAGTGTGCGTGTTTGCATCAGACTGCACATTCATATGAGGTCAGATGCATATATAAACTTTCATCTGTCATAATGGTTATAGTAAAGAAGGGCATACCGGTGTATATATATATATATATATATTTATATGCAGTTTCTTTCTTCTTATATATATGTATGGCAACACCAGCTAGCGTATCTTCTTACATATATATACCACAATAATGCAAAATCTACACCAGTTTCTGAGCTAAAATTAACAACATGAAAATATATTTCACAGTCTGTGCAAGCCAAACACACTCCAAATGGCATATGACATTGATTTACTTCGACAGATCTTGTCCCTTTCTCTTCCTCCTCTTATCATTGAGCCTAGGTGGGTTCCTTGCATACTGTTAAGGTGCTGTTGTTTTACACTAAACAGAATCAGCACATGTACACGTTCTCAATTATAAAACACTAGCTCTAGCTATATAGTAGACACATAAAATTATTTTATAATGTCAATATCAATTTTCCAACCCTTTTTTCTTACTTCAATGTATTTTACATGGCCATGATTCCATTTAGCTCTTTTTTTCTTTCTTGACTTTCACGGCATACGCGAAAAAGCAAGCAAGCTTAATGGAATAATCAAAGAGAGAAAAAAACATATATACACAGCTAAATTTTAGTTCCCAGCTGTAATATTGAAATAACTAGAAGCTTCGTTTGACTTACATATCTTTCTTCTGTACATTGCCTTAAGCTATTGGAGGAGCCTCTTTGCTCCTTCATCCAGTACTTGCAAGCAAGGTCCAAAAAAAACAGAGAAAAAAAAAATCGCTATTAATTCTATGTAGATTCATTAATTATTTTTATGGATTGAAGAGCTTGGAGGCAGTAAGAAGACACCGCATGACTTCAACCTGAGCTCGTAGGGATTGCATGTAATCTAGGGTTTCTTCAATCAAAGACACATCATCCATGAATTCTCCCCCTGGAAGAAGACTCTTGAGCGTTCGTGTTCTCTTCTGGACCAACCTCTTTGCAATAGAATCAGCCTTGGCTACCCTTTTCTTTACTCTCTGGATTTTACAGCTTCTTTTCAAGATCTTTCTGCTTCTAATCCTTTTGTTGCCGTTGAGTGGCGCTGAGGAACAAGTTTCAGCTTTCCTTAACCATTTGCAGCACTGTGTAGAGCCTAATATCTGCTCTGCAAGGATTTTGTTATCGTTGTCCAAGAAAGCATTGAATATGAGGGCTTGGCTCCAACGAGTGGCTTCGTTTCTGGTAGAAGCCATGGCTAAATCTGCAGAAAGTTTAATGACCTTCTTTCTCTCCAACACGTTCATGGTCTTTTTTGAAGAGGCACATTTTTGAAGACCCATTAACCATTTCCGCAGAAATTCTTGCTTCGGTGAGCTGGGATTTCGCATTCTGGAAAAAAGACGGAAACTTTCTCGTGAGGGAGATAACCCAGAACACGATTTTGAATTGGAAGAAGTGCAAGCAGAAGAAGATTTAGGGTTTTAGAGGAAAACTAACTAAACTTGGGGGACAAAGAGAAAGAAAACAACACATACCTTAAAAATAAATCTTGTATAAGACAATAGAGGACAAGCAAGTTTTGCTTGGTGGCGCAGTGTTACAGATCCGAGAACGTAAATGAGGATCTTAGAGAGAGAAAAAAGAATGAGAAGACGAAGAATGTGCAGGGACCGAATTTATGTGCTCCAAGAAGGAGAGTGGCGGACCCCGGAGAGAAAGACAGAGCACATGCTGGCACATGGAGTCCCGGGCCCATTACCCAAACCCTAGAGAATAATATTAGAAAATAAATAATGTATTTAGATTAATAGAGAAGAATAAAGGTGAACAACGTACCCATGGCCCACCAGTTGAACTCCAAGAGGGGAATTATTTGTACCACACTGGGATTAATCTGTGGACGTGTCACCATTTATATCAATATATATTTTTATTTTATTATAAATTAATGGTAAACAAACTTAGATTTCATAAAAATTAATACCATATACATCAACTTGGTTTTAACTTTTTTGTAATGAATCAAATTCAAATTTTATCCCTATATATCTCCAATTAAAAAAATATAACTTTATCAGACTTCCACAAACAAACAAAATTTTGAGATCTATGAACTAATTCATGATTGTAATGTGATACTCCTAATATATGATATCTTTTTAAGTTCATATTTAAAAGAAAATAAGAATAAATCATGTTAAATTAAATATCTCTATTTTGCTTTAATTATTAATTAAGATTACCTTATAAAACTTTACGCTAATGAAATATATTCTACCTTTAATAGTAAAATATCCATGTATGTAAAGTGATCAATTATCTCAATATATAGTTGAGAAATTAATGGTGGACCTGTCATATTTAGCTTAATCACATTATGCATTTCGCACAATATCTACAAGTTCTAGTTACATATTTTTGGCCATGGTTCTTTTCTTTTTCCTTTTTTGAGCTGTTTTTGGTCATGGTTCTATAGTTACATCTCTGCGTCACAAAATTATAAAACATACAAATGAAAGAGTTCAGTTAAAATTGTAATGTAGTAATTTTTTATTTAATAGCGTGAAGAAAATGCAAGAAAAAAAGTGATGAAATATAACAACAATTGAATACCTTGTATTCGTGCAGGATAAAAGAAATCAATAATGCACCAATTGATCAGCTTGTTATCTTGGTGGTTCTGAGTTTGCTCTTCAGTTACCATGAGCCCCGTGAAACAGTTTCGATGACTGGTGCCACGCATCCCGAGAAATAAATAATGCTGATGTCTGATATATTTTATATTTATTAGAGAATAATACTATTTATATTTAACTTTTTTATTGATAAAGTGAGGACATGCAACCTTATAAGAAGATATAATAATTCTTTTCCTTTTTCTTGTTCATTAATTGCGTGAGTTATATTTGCTAGAGTTATACATTAATTTAAAGGGTATGATGATAATTTTATTTTTTCTGGTAAAAAGAAAAAGTATGAATTCAGTGAAAAGATTACAGGTACGATATAGGCCATGATTGATGATACATTATAGCAAGTTGATTATTACATAGTAATAATTTTTTATGAGTAATAACTCAAAATTTAACTAATTTACAATTAGACATAGTCTATAATATTATAATATACTAACATACCTTGCGGATGTAATGTAAACCAATAATATTTTTCCATAAAATGTAAAATAATATTTTTTGATTCATAAATGATAATAGATACTAAATAGGTACATAGGATTGAGGTTTTGTGTGTAGTGTATTTATGGTAGCACAGGGGATAAGGTTCTTTTTTTTTTTTTTTTTTTGAGTTGCCTCTGTTCAATTTATGTTACACAATAAATAAATTGTTATGATTTATTTTAAAAATATATATTATGTAATAGTATTTTATAAAAATAAATCGTAATCATCTATTTATTATCTAACATAAACTAAGTAAAAGTAAGTTGGTAAATGGCAGATCATAGCATAGGATTAGAAAAGCAGAAAAAGAAAAGAAATTTGGCCGCAGGATCCGGAAAACATGGTCATACGAGACCACAACAAGACGAATTGTGGGGCCCACTTAATTTTGCGTTATCATAGAAAAAATAAATCTAATTTATCTGTTCAAATGATATTATTTTTAAATATTTTAAATAAAGAAAAAAAAATATTGAACAGAAACCTAGTTGAAACACCTAAAGAGCACGTCATGTTCATATATTCTAATAGTAATAGTCATAGTAATCCCATGCGCCATATGGCACGCACATGCCCGCCCCTTTCAAGAGTACTGTCTTCTTGTCTTCACTATTCCATTATTTTCTCTCGCCTCAAATTCAGCTGTCTATCTTTCTTTCTCGAATCAAATCAAATCCAAAGCGACACAACCTTAATATTCTTTCCTTCTTTTACGAAGTAAAGTAGTATACTGTTAACGAATATATATATACAGTCATGTTAGGTAAAAATGTCATAATTAACTTTGTAGCTGTTTTAAGATAAGGTACAGTCTATACCCAAATTAAAACGCACCCAACACAGTAATAATATTATTACTCTTCGAGCGGAGGAGGATGATCGGAAGCAGGAAGATGATCGAGGATATTAATTGCATCATGCATGCATCGTCACTACTCCCTTCTTTTGAGACATTCATAAATTTACGCTTTTTGAATGAATTGCCATTGTCCTACCTCATATTCATACATACATGTATATATATTCATTAAACAATCAACAGTCGGGCATGGGACCTCATTTTCAACTGTTTTAAAGCTTCAAGTACAATATTTTGTACTTACCCTCTCGTAGACTAGCGATCTAGCATGCGTAACCCTTAATATATATAAGTCGTGTTCTTTTAGTTTGCATTAATTCTTAGTATATAAACATGCTCAGTCATTTCACGAAATTCTTTTCCTGGTTAATTTATGATTAAGAAAATGCGGGATCAAGGATAGGTCTCCTCAACAAGTGATAGCACATTATTAATGGACTCGGTCACTTTTATCGCTAGTGCTATACAACTTCACCCTGGACTGGCACTCATTCATTCCTCGACGCCAAAGCCGGAAAAGAGAACTTTCTGCATATCTAGTAATAACAACATTTTAGTCATTAAATAAGACTATTATTATTATGATAATTTCTTGTTCGACGGTTAAAAAACAACTATTTAGGCAATAACTATATAGAATAATTAAAATAAAGTAGTAGATTGATTGAATAAGTGTGTTTGGTAATGGTAATGGTTTGTTTGTGACTGTAATCCAATCCAAAGGATGGGTTTGGGAGCGCCTTCCGTGATTGACGCCTATCTATCTATTCCCGACTCACTTCAATCACTGCTCACTCGTAATCTACAAGTAAGTTTATTTTATGAGGAGACCCACGCGCTTCATCCCTTGACTCTCTGTTGACTCAACCACAGCCCGAGAGAAGAAGGGGAGTGTAGTTGGAGTTGCACGCGCAGTGAGCAGTGATGGTGGAAAGTCGGAGTCGTAGATCTAGTTATGCGGCGGTTGATTGGTGCATGCAGCCGCAGACACAGTGCCATGTGCACACATGGAGGGGAGGGGACCCTGTCCCGCACTCTTCTGTCTCTAACAGCTGCAATCTGCTAAGCTAATTAAGTAATTCCACCCAGATGCAAATGACCCCTCTCTTCTCACTCTGACTCTGATCTTCAAATCATTCATTCAAGCCCCGAACAACACAACTCTCTCAACCAAATTTCTGCCATAAAACTTGAATATCGTGAGCACTGAGCAAATACAATATTGAAAATAGACAGACAAGGAAGTTCCGTAAATGACAAATGGGGGATTTGGTAACATTAATTAATAATCTCTCTATATATATATGGTATTGGTCAAAGGCATGAGTTTGTTTAGGACAAGGATTCTCCGACTACTGAATGAATCCATTCGAGTTTGATTAGCAATAGCATCGTGGTGATCAGTTAGCTTTAATTAATCCCCCCTTGAATCAAGGCTTAGTTAGATCCCTAATTCTAAGTTCTAAAACAGTAATCACAGCTACACCCTCTGCGTCTTGTTTTTCAACCACATTACCAACATTTAGACAAGAATAAATCAACGCATACCATGTTTTTCCACACCTTTAATTCTACATCCATCCATCTTCCTTCTACTAATTTCTTTCTAAGGTTGCCACGCGTTAATCACTTGTTTTCCATCAAAACACGCCAAATCCTTTTCACGCCTCAACTTTTTCTGAAATCCCATTTCATCCATAATTAATTTGACTATATAAATAGAATTTCTATCAAACAGTACTTTAATTTGTTGGAAAAGTAACTTAATTAGATGTATATTATTATAAGGAGGATATATATGTTAGGCTATTCTTCATATGATACCTTCAGAGGTAACAAATAATAAACTCTTGACTTTGACTTTAGTATCAAAATAATAAATAACAGAAGGATGTTAATTCCTTGCAAAATTCATAAACGGAATAATATAAAAACTGAGCAACAAAATAAATTAAATTATTTGAATATCCTTACTAGACAGCAATTAATACAACTTTATATGGCTTTTCAAAATTGGAGATTAATTTTTCTATCATCTGCAATTTATATTTGCACCGCCCTTACACTTCCGGAAGTCAAGAGGATGGTGAGAATACTAAAAAGGGGAGCAAAAATCGACTCCCTTCAAAATTTAGTTGGACTTCCTAAGAAGCTAGCCCAATATTGATCCATTTGTGGCATGTCTTTTGCGATTTTGTTTAATTTTTGATTATTGATATTTGTGTGCATAAAATTCAGTTTGAATTGATTAAAAGATTTAAATAATAGTAGAAAGTTTATTTAAAAATATTTTTTATACATATAAATTTATATTCAAATTTATATATTTTAAAAGTTTAATTTTTTTATCACGAACATGCCTGATTTTTTTAATTTATTTTTTGCTTTTCCGATTAATTTTAAACAATTTATTTCCAATTAATTTATGCCGTTGGTTTCTCCTAAAAGAAGTATACATTAGAGAGATGAAAACAAATTAAAGTTGGCCGTTTTCATAAATTCCAACTTTGCAGCTCGCTGTGCGCATAAAATGAAAGTAAAGCGTAGCTCACGAGATAAAATATATACTCCTTCCATTCATATTTTGCTGTTTTAGAGATTTATTTTTTTAAAAAAAAATCTTGTAATTTTAATGTTTAATTTAGAGATTTCATACACAAACACGGTTAAATTTATTATTATTATATATATATATATATATATATATATATATAATTCACTCTTGAACTCTCTTGAGAAGATAAATATTTAAATCAAATAGAGTGATTAAATAAAGACGTTACCTTAATCGGCGAGTTTTGAAAAGGAGGGAGTAAAAATAAATTAAAGCTGACGAAGACGTGTGAACCAATTAATAAATTAAATCATCCTTGACTTTTATTATCAACTTAAATTAATTATTACATTTAAGTATAAATCAATTAATTTCAAGGGTCATATCTTGTGTCAGATGACAGACAACTTTTATTTTTATATTTTTTAATGAAATCTTAACTACCAATTAATTATCTCACTGCAAATTAACTGATAGTTATGTTATGTCCAATATAATAAATAGTTAAGCTGTCAATTAAGATGCTGGCTAACTAACAACATACATGTAGTGATAAATTTTGTCTCTGGCCTCTCGTTCTTACGTCTCTGAAATTCTACTGATTAACAACTAAAAGACAAAATGTGTTTATCATATGTATGTGTTTTGATCTCAAAATTAACTTGAGTAATTAAATGTGTTATAGGTGCGTTTGGATTCCAAGATCTTATGGCAAACTAAACATTAATACATACTTCGTACTTCCTTAAGTAAAATTTGAAATTTGACTGTATAATTTACTTAATAAGTAAATTAAATTTAATAATTAAAAATTTTTAATAACACAATAAATTTAATTTTGTTATGAAAATAATATAAAATAGAAAGCAATATAAAAAGCGTAATAATTGAGAGAGGTTTCTTTTCATTTTCATTTGCATGTATAAATAGAGTAGTTATTTTATAAACACAAGGACTTGTAATCTTATATAATATTTTAATAAATAAAAATAATATATTATGAATTTCATTAAGTAATTACTTTAAGGTTACGAGAAGTGAATAAAAATCGAAGAGTTATAACCTACAAAAAATAATGAAACATAAAATATTTAAAAGTTATAACCTTTCAAAATAATGAAAGCATTTGAATATGAACATTCATACTAAAATAAGTTTATTCATAACAAATTTTATAAGAAAATACATATAAATATAAGAGATAAAAGAAGAATAATCTTATTTTTAAAGTGAAATAGAGATACTTCTTAATACAAAAGAAAAGAGAAGAAGAAAGAAAGGAAGTTTACAGCCCAAGTGTAAATAAAAGCACATATATCTCATACTCCGTAGAAAGTGGAAAGGCTCCTTAAGACAGTGACTTTAGCTTCAAGCAAAGTGATGTAGTTTTGAATAGTTAGGAAGAGTGTTTGAACTTCCATTATTCCATGGCTCCCTGGAATGGTTCTCTCAAGTTGCCTCAGTTTCCTTTGTAAGCAAGATTTGACGTTCCTTTTCCTTCCCCTTCCCCTTCCCCTTCCCCATACCAGAAAACGCCTTCTACCCATTATTTGCTCAGCTAGAACGCAGAGATAGATATGGTGAGGGAAGGAAATGGCGTCGTCAAAGGCTTATATAGAGAATACACAACACTGTACGTGCAACTCTCTCACAAATAATTGCTCACGCTTTGCTAGACAATGATATACATCTGTCAATTTCAACCGTTTGTGGTGGATATTCCCACCCATATCTATTAATCACCACTCCTATATACTTTTCCTGATATTTTTTCCTCACAAGATATGATGAAATATATTTTAACTTAATCTTGGGTTATTCTTGAACTTTTTTGTGTGTCAAAAACTATCTCACACAAACAAATTAAATTATTAAATAAAAATTCAAAAATAATTTTATATTATATAAAACATATCTTAACATATAAAAACTTTTTTTAAAAAACAAAATATAAACTCAACCACGTGTTAAAATTTTTAGTTAAAAAATGATTGGGAGAGAATTTGATATCTTTTTGAAACATCGTCCTCTAATTGTGTCATTTTTGCAACTTAAACATGACATGCATGTAACTAAAAATTCACATCCTGCAAATCGATTGTTACTTCAATGACATTTTATTACAATTTCTTTAATTTTTGGGCCGTTCATTTAAACAGAGGGATGAAATGGCAGTCTCTAGGGAATGTCAAAGATGTCAGGACAAATTAGGAATTTGAAATTAGAATGTTTATTGGGAAGGTGGGCAATAGTAATAGTGATTGTTCCACAATCACATGCTATAATGGCAGTTTCCATGGAAAGAGATCGGTGGGGCATCCTATCCATTGATTTATAACTATCATATCGTTTACCGACACAGCAATCCATATAATACATGTTAATCAATAATTACTTAATCCAGAAGAGATTTTTGGTGGAGAACAATTGGAGGTGAATGAAGGAAGGTATTCAATGAACAGAGAGCCAAATTGTTTTATTGGTGGAATAGCATAGAATAGATAGATCGGACTTGAGGCCATAAATTGCTCGACTTTGTGCCTATGGTGTCAGTATCTCACAAAGTTCCAATCTTTGATCTGTATGGCTTGGTTGCGACACATAAGGTCTTTTTCTAACGTGGGGATTAGCCGAAACTAGCTGAAACACCAGCCTAGCCCAGATAAAGATTGATGCTATGGATACTGCATTATTATTATTATCCTATTCAAAGAAGTGTTGAGGATTTGAGGTGGGATCACACGTGCACAGCTTTGCTAGGGGTCTTTCATCTGTGTAAGGTACACTCTTCCACCACAATTTTTCTTTCTTGGTAAGTCATAAATTATAATCATAAGGAGTTTCAGCACACTGTCTTTTTCAAAGGACGCATGTGGCCTCCCATTTTTTTTTTTTAAATAAATTATTTGTTTACCTTCAAAAGCTTAGCAATAACCAAACTTTCTTTCTAGATTACCTTCAACTGCTTATTATAGATTATACTAGACTAGACTAGGCTAGATACGTACATTGTTTTTTGTTTCTAGACAATCTTGTCCAAATTAGAATGATAAGGTGTTTTTCTTTCCAAAAGTTTTACTACATGATGCAGAAGATAAGATTTCACGTACAGTAAGGAGGCAAGGGGATAAGATAGAGTACACAGATAACACAGAGTGAAGTGTTTGCGTGCAAATCATGCATTGTATCAAATAGCAACGGTAAGGACGGGTGAGACATGTTATGTGAAGGGCCATAACGTATGAATGGACAGTGTCAGACCAGATATGGAAGAGTAGTACTACGAGATCCTCGGAAGCTTGTAATTAAAAAGTCAATAAAGTGGCGCACAAGGAAAATGACATCTTTGTCGGCTCAGACTCAGATTACCGGTATTCGATTATATTGTGTAATTAATTGTGAACCGTCTGATTTATTTATTATTATAATTGATTGTGTTGACTATACAATAATAAATAGATGAGACGACCTGCAATCGACTATATAGTGCAATCAATCGCGGATAATTTATTTTTTACTTTCCTGGCTTAAGATCTTTCTTGACCACACACATGCGCAAGCAATCCTCATCAGTCGTGAATCACCATGCCTCCTCATGGACAACTCATAAGCATTAACCATAGAATAATACTACCTGCACAAACTCATATGTATTCATGATGAATCATATACATCTGGATTGGTAGCTAGCTTTATTCTCCGTTTCTGGTGACTTCATCAGGTAAACTTGTTCGTAGAATTATGAATTCAAGAATTCGCATGATGAATGTTAGGCAAGAAATCATGCATCATATAGCATAAGGGTTAAGCCAAACACGCTGGGTGTGTGTGTGTGTGTCTGGAGTGGAAATCATCAAATCACACGTCTCTTACCTAAAGGATAAGGACATATAGGTAGGGCCGAATTCTAGTTCTAGTTCTAGTACTACTGAAGCCTAGAAAAAGGGGGCAATGATTGTATGTTTTAACAACTGCACAGTTGAAGGAGCACGACAGGTCTTTTGATAGTAGAGCTGGCAAAGAGAGATCTGGTGCATGACTGCATAATGTAGCAGTTTTAGTTGACTTAATTCCCTAAGCAAGCCACAGCTTCTTCGGAGTCTGATTTTGTTTGCAAAGACAGTGACTATATAAAAGATTTTTTTTTTTTTTTTTCTTTTCTAAGGGCAACGATGAGGTTATCACTCATTATCAAATAACTTTCTGCAGAAAATTATGAAAGTAAGCAAATCAGCTTCAAACTCCTAATGATTGCGGGAGATTTGACATTCAGTATCATCCTAATCAAGACATTACTTGTTCAATTTGAGAGATACAACCAAGGTCCTAATTCTTGATTGAATTTGTAAGCTTCATTTAGAAACATGAAATGACTAAACTAAAAAACAAGACGAATAATTACTACAAGCTATACCCGTGTAAAGTACCACTCCAGTTAGGCATAAGTGCCTATCTCCATTTCTATTCTTGCTTCGCTATCATACAAATACTCAACTGTTAAATGAAAGTAACAAATCCCCCTATCATCCACATAGCAAGATCGTCCAATATATTTGAGTTCCCTAACAAGTCTAATCATATAGAAAACCACTCAGGACCAAAAAAGGTCTATTACAATGATCCAAACAGAGATGTGGCTAGCCCTCATAACAGAAGGACCATTTTTTATTTAGTGAGTGCCAAACGATCAGATAAGTACATCAAATTTTGATCGAGCAGCGAGTCCATCTATCCGAACTGCTGAATAAATCCTGCTCAAGCTCTAGCCAGGGAACAGCAGTTCAAAGCACAACCAGCAAAAAATTACGTAAATAATTGAAATAACATCAAATTATAAAAACAGCTTTGCAAATATAATAGACAGACTATGTCATAATTTTATTTTACCAAAAAAGACTGAGAATTCTAAATACATTCATAAAATGTACACATAATACAACATGCTTATATAGCTGATTAACTATTATGTTTACATTCAAGTCGAAAAGTTTGAATTAACAAGGAGCTCTCAGCTGTGAGTTGAGGGTCACTTTCCCTGCAGCATAAAATCAGTAACTCATGTATCTAGCTGGATTCCATAATAGATTGGCATGAGCCAATAATGAATTCGTATTCCAACTGTGCGGAGGGGTGGGGAAAGAAAACCTCCTAAGTTTGTAGAAGATAGAATTGACACATCAGACAGAATAAATACAACTTTTACTTTCAACTCCTAATTGTGAAATTTCCCCCCAGTCTCGTCTTTCATCAGATTGATCAATAAATCTGTAATAGATTATACAATGTGCAGATGACTGATGCATTTCCATTTCATGTGTTGAGAATGTTACCTGAAGCAGAAGTAGAGCGACAACTTTGGTACACAGTGTGTTTCACAGTTTCCTTGTACCCAAGTATATGCTGATCAGTCAGGCCTGTCTGAGGAAGTTGACTCTCATTTCCTAAATAATCAATCGGTAGGTTGCTTGTCGTTGCTAATCTTTCTGTTGAAAGTGCTACACTTACCATTTTATACTGCTGCAAAGGTTCTGCTTTTAAGCATACCAACGCAATATTTAGGAGGCGATATAATTTGTTACAAGTCATGAATTCATGATACAATTTCCAACGAATAGGATAAGAAATAAGTTTGAATGATGGGAATTTATTTTAAAATAAATAAAAAGTTGAATGACAGCTGAAAATTAATAACATTAGACACACACCAAGATGAGATAAATCATCAGGAAAAAAAAAACAGAGAAATCCAAGATCTGTAGCATTGACAATTGGTCACATTTCTTTCCTTCTCTCGGCATGTAATTCCTCAAATATGAATTGCAGCAAAAGGGGAAAGACCTTGTGAGATTAGGGGTACACTGAATATATGATCCAAGATATAGTAGAATTGCATATAAGTTTTGCTTTCACTTTGTTGCTCTTATATGCATTGGCATCCATGAATCCTATTCCTCAAGGGGTTAATCTTTCTATCCTTCATTTTAATTGAAATAATTATCCTCCAATATGTTTAATAAGCTGCCAGGATACTCCATAAACGTTAATTAGCACTCAAACTGCCAAGCATATATAGTATCATGTTTATGAGATCAAGAGACATGTAAGACAACGGACTAGGAACCAACCGCCATTAGAATAGAAATCCGAGGCCTTTTGCACATGCATGTTCGTGTCTCTATAATCAGTATCCAATAAAGTCAAATATGCTATTTTCTTGTGAAAAAATTAACAGGGTTAACCTTCAATGTCAACGAGATTGGTTATTAGTAAATTTTATGCAAAATAATAAGGAAATTAACGCGCGAACAACTCATTCCAAAGTTTCAAAAATATCCTGAAAAAGGCTTGTTGTCAATCAAGATCAGTACGTGATGTGCCTTTTGAGCATGGTGTGTTTAAAACATAATGGAAATAGTTGGAAGAGCATAGTCAAACATATTAGCAGGGTAGGTCGAACCATCAAATCTGTAATGTCTCTGTTGAAGTCCATTACAAAATTGTAAGTTGTTTATAGTAAAACTTCAACTCTTGAATGGACAACTAGTGAGTTTAATCGAGCATCCTAGATTTTCTGGAGTTCCCTACCTGATGGCATCATCTTCTCTAGCATCCTAACATAAATAGCACCACCTCTCTTTGGATAAATCAGAGAACCTTAGAACATAATTCTAAAGAACAATGCAACGGTAACTGATCTATTGGGTTGAAATACTGTCCTCTTTAAGCTTTGCTAGAGTTAAGGTTGATAGATGATTGTCACGATACTCACATTATGGCTTCTGTTTTTCTCCACATTTAGATTCAAAACAACCTCAAACTGTCACAAGATCCAAATTACTAACAAAAGCTTAACAATGAATCACAAATTCTTACAATTATTTGCCAATGTGAATGCTAGGAAGTGTACCTTTGTTTGATTGAGGAGGAACAGCAACCAAGGGAGCATACATGTAAACATCAGATTTCAGATACACCCCAACTTGCTCTACAAGCCGCTTCTTTTCTTTTATGGATTTTTTCAATTCCACAACTGAGAGTCAGAACAGAAATAACACTCGGTTAAATTTAAAGCATCCACAAATCAAAAATTCAAAAAAAAAAAGAAGAAAAAAAGAAAACCGCTGAATTGATCAAAATCCAACCTTTAGCCACGGAAGGGAGGGTGATGGGAGGAGGGCAAAAATCAGAGGGCAGAGGGGAAACCAGAGGAGCATACATGAAAGTATCAGACTTGAGATAATCCACAATTTTTTTCATTAACCGTTTCTTAGCACGCTTCAGAGGTTTCTTCTTCACAACTCCTACCCGCACTCTAGCTCTATTACTAATATCCATTTTTTGGATAGTAATCTTTTAGCGCCACCAGAATGGATGACTGTTTCTCGAGGGAAAACGAATCACCTATCAATCTGATGAATATAATGGCTTTCCTGCCACATCATATGGCGGTGGCCAGACGAACCAAAAACGTGTCCCCTTGACAAACCACCACTGCCACGTTGTCATCGTAATATTGCATCCACTTGGAGCACGTGGCACGAAGGCAAAGTTTAGAACCGGCTCATACTGGCCAACACGATGGGTTAGGCCCAATATCGGCACCTCTCCATATCCTTCGTGGGCTGCACAGTTATCTTGGTGGCCCAATATGAAATCGATTCATTTCGTTGTGCAGTGGGATGACCTATTACAAACCAAACATGGTCTAATTCTTTTAATACATTTACAAAATTTTGAATGCACATTTCTTCAACTTCAACTTTTAAAATATAATTTATATTTCAAAAGTTAAAATTTCGTAATAAATGAAATGTGGAATTAAAAAGAAAAGGGTACATGAAAAAAGAATTGACCCCAAACATGGTATCTATCTCTCAATGACAACGTTTTTAAAGTTGATGCAATTTTCGTACCATTATCTGGCTGTCTGAAGAGAGTATCCTATGTTCTAAGTTAAATTATTTTTTTAACAAATAAAATACTTTAAAATATTTTTTTAAGATAAATAAAAAACTAAAAAAATTTCAACTGAAAAGGGTTAAAACAACAATATTAAAAATAGTATCAATTCAACCAAACCTCACTTAATTATTTTAAAACAAGATATGAAAGATATTTTAAAATAACATATGTTGTCCCTTTCTTTATCATGCTTGAGCTTGATAGTTTTTTTTTCGATTACGATTTCCTCTCTTTCACTTGATAGTCTGGTATTACGTAATTCAATTTCTAATTTTGATATCATCACTTTCTAAGAAAATGCGACCAAATGAACTCTCTGTGAGCAATAGATACCGAAACGGCCTACGACTAACTAACAACTAATACCTCTCAACTCCCATGAAATGACTTAAATTATTAATGCATGACACCTAACCAAATGCATATATATCCGGAAAGCTGCCTCTACCTAATTTCTAATTTGTATGGTTTGTTTTCTGCTGCTGCAACTACTTTTCAAAATTACAAGTTGACGATCTTCTCTGCCGCGACGACATTGTTGATTTTTATACAATAATAAATAATAATAATAATTCTAAATTGCCTCTCATTATTATTTATTCTCTCTAACAAAATGATTTATACTTATATATATATATATATATATATATATATATATATATATATATATATATATATAGAGACCCGTCAATGTCATCATTAAGTACTATATAATCTATTTTACATATTGCAGAGTTTGGACATAAATGCTTCAGTTTTGTAGGAGGTTTGCGTTAGATCCTCTTATGTAAACAAAAAATATATGTTGTAATTAATTTTGTTTTCTCCTTCCCAAAGGATATTCATGTGGTGAAATAATGTGAAAGGAACGTAAGAAAGCAAATCGATTAATGAATCAATACTTATAAAGATAGGCTACGACTAGCGCACGAAGAAGTGGTTCAATGAAAACTTACAATTGAAGAAAGACCGATTTAATGGATCAATAGTGAAAATCTAAGATCCAGTTGATATATATATAGCTTTTGGTTATTTTTCTTTCTTCTTCGTTTAAGATAATTAGTTTAATCTCAAGTAGTGACTTTCTTCCATGATATACAATGTATGAAGTAATTAAATGAACAGAAAAAGTAAGAAAGAATTTGCGAAAAATGGTGCTTTTGCTTCATTATTGCATAATCAAAGCAATATACATAGGGATGGGAAAGACATGTATATAATTAAGGACACGTTAACATATATGGATTGACTTGAAAGTAGAAAGAATGTAACGATGCATGCACATAATATAATATAATTAGAGAAGCAATGGGGCTGGGGCAGGGGCCTTAGCCTTAGGTGCAACTGCAGTACAAGGGAATTATTAATTCTGAGTTTTGAGAGTTGGTCTAGAAGAAACGGGCCTTAGACCGTGTTTGAGTGCAGCTTCCCACACAAGATCAATTCTGTCCACATCTATGGCACCCACTTCGTGGTGAGTCCAGCCTTCAAGACTATGCACCACTCCTCCTGCATGGCATGCGTGCACTACTCCCCTCTCCATCGTGTACTGCATTGCATGCATGCCTCAATTAATCAAGGAATATATACACAATTTCTTACCCTCCACTTTACTGTGTTTTAATTTAAAGAGACAGAGTGTGTGTATATATATAGTAAAATATCTAGTCTAGTCTAGAAATCTAGATATTAATTAATGATGCTGACCTCGCAGGAGCCTAGGCCATCCACGTCATCAGGCAATCTCATGGCCGCTAAATCACCGTAAGTACAGTCCCTTCGAAAGGGTAAGATGGGTGGCACCACGAATTGGTGAAAATGTGTCCCGCGTGGTGCCCAGCTTTGCTCTCTTGGCGTGATCCACTTACCCACTATCCACGTCTTACAGTGTTGTGCGGCTTGGTATTTAGTAACTTGGACAAGGTAACTTTGATATTCTGGAGGAGCCTCTTTTTGAATCTTCTGAAATCTCTCTGTCGACATAGTTAACATCTGCATCCGAATTACCCCATTATTTTTCTCGTCTATAGAATAGAGTTCCCTCGGACTAGGTGATAAAAATGAGATGAAGAAATGAAGTTGGAAAAGGAGGAAAACTATTTTCTTTAATAATTCTAGAAGAAGAGCAGGTGTGGGGCCTTAGTTAATGTAAATGATGATGGGTGGAAAAAGACTACTGACCAAAACTCTGACTTTCTTTCTGCAAAGATAGAGCGCAATTGCTCTTCCAAGCTTGGAAGTAGCTCCCGTTAGAAACACCTCTTCCACGTCTTGGGGAAGTTCATTTAGAATGACCGCAGCAGTTAGGGTGTTTCCGTGAACAACTCGAACTCTAAGGTCTGGAAGCTTGTCCACAAAAAGCTTTCCACCCCCGTTAAGAGCTTCGTTCTGCACAATATAAAATAAGAGAAAGAAATTGAATTTTTGGAAATCTGGTTGTAATTATTAGACAAGTGGAAAATCCTAGAGGAGGTGATTATGTTAAAACAGATAAAAACGAATATGCTGAAGAGGGTTTCTTTGTCTAAGAATTTGGAACATTATGCCTCAAATTCAGAACACAGTTAAGAAATGATCCTGTCTCTATGCGGACCAGCGCTTGGTGTTTGCCAGAAAGACGTGGGTGGGTCCAAAAGCGAAAGATTCGTGTCAGTTTATTTTTATTGAATTTTAAGTAAGAACACGGTTGTCGGACTTGTCAGGGATCAGAGATCAGCTTTCCGTAGCATTAAAACCCTCAACGACCAGGCTCGGCGAACACCCAAAAAAATCTCAGTTATTTAATTTAGCCTCTATAGATTTTATTTTTATACCTTATTTAGCGCAGCGAGGCTGATGACCTTGACCCCAATTCTATCCGCCCTTAGGATTGCTAGCTCAATTTGCTTATTGATTCCATCGGCAGCAAATGGTAAGAAATACTGCAAGAATAACACACAAAATAAAAATAGGGTGCATGGCTAATTAATTGTGAATTAAAAAATAAAAAAGAAATTTATATTATTGAAAATTTTGAAAATGAATAAGGGCAAATTGATTACCTGAAAGCCGAATCTAGGGACAACCCACGTCTG